>CM076087.1:33551832-34801832 GCA_038088585.1 Chrysina gloriosa | reverse complement strand
AGCTAAATGAATGAGATACTTTTATATAATACTTCGTCGCAGAAAAGAAACTGAGAACTCATGAGCTTAAATATATGCAACCTGTCAAAGATAAAGGCTGAAAAATCAAGTCTAGAGGAAGCAAGGGGCTACAGAAAGTAGAGAAAGGGAAGGTAAAGGTCCAGAAATTTAACAAAAAGAGGAATTTTAACTCAGTAGAAGTGTAAAGAAAAATTGAGGTTACCGGTTTTAGAAAAAGCAAGTGTTGTGCCTACCGAAGTAGGATGCGTTCCTCTTTTGTAAAAGTCTAAGTATTAGGTAGGTAATAGGTTTATATCAGAAGAGATCTCTTCAGGTTGTAGTGTTTGAAAGAGATTTGGTACCAACCAACCTATTGAAATTTACGGTTTGATTTGAATTTATTTTACATCATCTGAGGTAATTGCCAAATTGTTACTGTATCCAACCTCAAGATTTTGCTAATTTGGAAGATTTGGATTGGTTCGTGGAAACGAGGAAAGCCCTATCCGCTGATTCATAGGCTTACGACTTTACGTTTATCTACCTATTTACCAGTCCTTAACTATTACCAACTATAAAATAGATACTACAAAAATTCAAGATATTTGGTATTTTGTGTTAACTTTAACAGTTGTTTAGTTTATTTTCACAAATTTATAAATAACATTATTTAAGAGAGATTTTAATAATAACCTTTAATTAAATAAAATGTTATAATTTATGCTACATCTAGATGGATCACACTTCTGCTATCTCAAGAATTTCCTCTCCCAGACGTTTTGAGGATATGGGATACGCTGTTTTCCGACGAGAATCGTTTCAGTTTTCTCATTTACATCTGTTGCGCAATGATAATGTAAGATATTCTTCCTTTTAAACATAAAATCTCTCTAATCCTGTTAGACATGATTTTTTACAGTGTGCTCAAAGACAAATTAATAAAAGGCGACTTTCCGTCCAACCTAAAGCTATTACAGAGTTTTCCCCCACCGACATCCCTAAAATATTGCCAAAAGCAGTTGAGCTCTTCCTTCAAAAAATATAATAGTCAACTGTGATGTCCTGCAGCAATCTAACAATAGGAATTTTTAACAATACTCAAGCTCACTATTACAGATAGTAATAAAATGTAAATAAATTTTTCTGTATATGAACATGTGTTCATAAGAGGTTACTACTATTATTTATTTGAAATATCCTTTAATAATAAACACTGCAAAAAGTGTTTGTAGACAAGTGGTACCTGATGTGAACAATGTTTCCAATTTGTATACATACATTTTATAAAATATTGTTTGCTTCCATTTATAAGATAAACGTAGATATATTTTTATAAGTAAATTTTTTTAATATGTAAGGATCAAAGAAGTGGATGTTCATTTCGTAAATTTTGTATTCTATTGAATAAATATAAGTTATATATTACATTAAAGACCTTTTATTCCACCTCTTTATTATGGTCAAAATGCAATCTGGCAAAAGTTTGGGCCACTAGTAGAGGAAACACCAAAGTCGCCTCGCCATAAATTTTGATTGGTGTTGCATTTCCCTTGATTTTACCCCAAGACACAGCTTCATCTGGTCTGGCTCCTGAATCACTTCCATCAAACTCTGAGGATGTGTTGATAAAAATTGCATAATCAGCACCATTCCTCTAAAAGTGAAATGGATCTGAATATTGCAAAGTAGAAATGCAATAATTTACCATAAGATTTGCATTACAGATGTGATGTTTAATAAGTCCACCACCAATAATAATCATTCCTGTATTTATTGACTTGATTGCCAATAAATTTAACCGCCTCAAATCTAAAACATTATTCAACTTAGTAATTGAAAAAAATGCATATTCAATATTAATACCAGACAATATGTCTAATACCAGTCCTGGGTTCCTGAATGAATGGAAAAACATCATATCACCTAAACTACCATCTGTTAATGCTGGACAAAACACTGGAATACCATTTTTTGCTGTCCAATAATAAATGCTATCTTCATTATTTATCTTTTCCCTAATCTTTGTATTACTTTACTAGGACTCCATACAATCCCCCTCTTTTTGCTCAATACATATTTCATCAAGGATTGGCATTATCCAATCTTCAAACTTACAGTAATTATCATTTGGAACCAATAGATTTCCAATGCGATTTATTCCATTATCCCGTAACATTTTTCCTTCTAAACTAAAATCACCCAGATAAGTTGGAGCAAAGCATTTTATAAAATCCTCTTCAATCCCTCCTGCTGTTGTAACTATACAATCAATCTACAAATCCAATCTAATCACATTAAATTTGTTTCAGGTAAAAATAAATAACTACCATTTTGTGCTGTACTAAAAACTTTATTGTTTCCCTTAAACCACTCGAAATAATATTTGATGTGTACCCCAAGAAAATCGTACAGCTATTATTAATTTTAGTAAATCGATCTTCATCATCATTGTATTTATCTTCTGGTACTGGGAGATTTCGACATGTAATCATCTTATTTATTTCTTCTACAGCTAAAGCGAAATTTGTTGCTTGAAAACCGGTATGTTTATAAGAATCTAACAATTTGTGAAAATCTAATCCATTGCTCCAGTTGTATCCAGATACTGTTTCATTTAATAAAGACGTTGTGCATGTCTTCTTTAGAACAGCTTCTTGAACGATTTCGGGTACGTTTTCACACATTTTGTCTTACAAAATATACAGATAAAATTGTAAAGTGTTTGTTTTTGAATTAACATTTTAAAATGACAGGTGTTACAAAACCTAACCTATGAAACCCATAAAAACAGTGTGGCAGGGTGGGCAATGTTAGTTATAAATGGTTAAAAGCACGAAAAGTACCATGATCATCGATTTCTTATTGTTACCAAACTTGTGAAAATAATAATTTAGATTCTTGTGTTTTATCATATGTTCCATCGGAAATAAATTGGAAATAAAACTAAAATCGATTTTATTTATTTAAAATGAACATTTTCCTCTTTTGTCTCGTTAAATTCAAACAGTTTCACTTGTATACAGTGGCAGAACTGCCTTTTGACAACTTGTAACAGCCATTTTGAGTTCCTCGCTGTTTCAGGTGTGTTTTATTCTAGACGCTAAACATAAAGATAAAGTAATAACTGAATTTTGGTGTAAGACTGAAAAAACGTATTTCAATTTGAATGTGTAGAATTGGAAATAACATTGCTAGTTGAAGGTAATGATTTCATGTATTTATAATTTATGGAAGATGCCTAATATGTATGCAATTACTAATTTATACGTTGACAGGATATAAAAACAATACTAATCGTTATTTGCGTCTTCTGTTCCTTATTTCTTAGTTTCATACGACTATTTAAAATTACCAAAGCATATGCAACCTTTTCTTTTATAGATGATGATCGAACTAACTGTTAAAACATTAGATTCTCAAAATCATTCTTTTACAGTTAATGATGATGTAAGTACTTACTCTCTCATATACGTTTTCTCGAAAAGGTCAGTTTTAGATTACTGTTTCGGAATTTAAGCAAAAGATAGCTGATACAATTAATATAGCAGCAGACACTCAACGTATCATATACTGTGGCAGAATTCTAAAGGATGATGTAAAGTTGAGCGAGTATGGTAAGTTCATTTGAAATACCAAAGCGAATTTCCACCTATTAATTCCTGGCTGATTGCAGATGTTAATGGAAAAGTTGTACATTTAGTACAACGTGCTCCACCAACAACTTCTCAAAATACAAATAGAAATTCATCTCCCCAACCACAAAGAAGAAATATAAGAGGTGTTGACCATGGGATGTACTTGGGCTCAATGGCATTTCCTTCAAATCTTATGGAAACACAAGGCATTGTACCACCACCACCTACACATAGTTTAGCTGCTAGCAGGCTTAATGTGGCCAAAAGGTAAGCATTGTTGAATATTGCAGTAAACTCTCGATAATGTAAACTATTTAATGTTAGAATCATGCATATCAGTTAATTGTTCATACGAATGAGGGAGGTACAATACGAGTCGAAATATAGTGTTCTAAAACTCGGGTATCTTTCATGTGTCTATATATTTACTGACAGCATAAAATATAGGTCTCTCTAGTAGTGCAATGAATGTATTGTCGTGTATATGGTGTTGGTTTAGTGGGCTGTCCGATGGAACTGAAGTTGTTAAGGAAGACTGGATTTTAAGAAGGTGAATAATATTGTGAGAGATTGAACGAAGTGGTAGTAAGTAACATGGGTATGCTGCCATACTTGTGTGATTGTCTGCTGTGTCAATGGAAGATCAAGTCTTGTGTAACTGATGTAACACTCTGTGTAATAGGCCCATATTTAATTCAGAATTATGTTGGCGTTCCTCAGTTACTCAGAAACGCTATAAGAACGTGGTGATCAGCCTGAATCGTTTCACGTTATATTGAGTTGCCATACCCATCCTATTCCTCTGATCCTTTGTTATTTGAGGTTTACATATCGAGCAGGTATTTAGCTGTACAAATCTACCAAAAACATTGTCCCCATTACGTGATTTCAGACTATATTTGAGAATTTGCGTGAGTGATATGAACACTGTTTACAGCGCGGCGGTGCACATTTGGAATATTTACATTATGGAAACCATCGTTATTAAATGTGGGATTGAACTGCTTTGGTTTCAGTACTGTATATTTTGTCGCATATTGTACTTACTTAAAGAGATATTTATTTCCTTTTCTCTTAATCGTTTACCCTCTTATACTGGTCAACTGTCGATTGATGCCCGCCCAACACCTGACTTGGGCAATGTGACTTCAAAGAATGTTAAACTACTAGTTCATGTATTGCTATACAGCCACCCTCAAATATACATTTCAGTGTGTTTGCAAATACTCATCTCACTTAATTTCTGCTGTCAAAACAGTGTTCACATTAACCAGATATTTACATTATCTGCACTGTACTCTTGTATTTTATTTCAAAATTTCAACTTCATAATTTGTATTAGAATGCTAAGACGTGCTGAAGGTGTACTAAATCAACTAGAAAATCCAACCGCACGCAGTGGTACAGAACAAACATCTTCGGAAGAACCCCAAGAGGAAGTGACACCAGTGTTCGAAGCACGTGTTATAGTTCCTAGTAATTCACTTAACGAGCCTATAGATGAAGTGATTTCAGCTGTACAAAATAGCTTGTTAAACGCTAATGCTGCGTGAGCATCTAACAATTTTACTTTCATTCGTACAATACTATAGAATATTTTTTAGGTCAGTTAGTGAAAACCACGTAGTTATTCCGGACGGTAATGCTGAAACTAGTACCTTTAATGAGGAGGGTGTAAGTGCTACCGCGTCTAATAATATGGAGATGGAATCTCCTCCACTGCATTCTGCATCTTCAACGCCAGAGGGTGCATCACCAGTATCTACTTCGGTTGAGAATTTGGCATCGGAACAACGAAATGGTAGTAATGGTGATGTGGCTGGTGCTGCTGAGGGGCCAGCGCCTGAAGGGGCTAGCGCACCTCCATTAGCAGAGTAGAATTCATCCATTAAATGATATGCATCCAGAAAATTGACCATTTTTCTTATAGGAATGCGTCGCGGACTACTGAAATGGCTGATTTACTAGAAACACTGGGTCGTTTACAAATAAGACTGGCACCGTTCCTGGAACAGTATCAAAACTTTATGAGACAGGATCCTAGCGTGGTGACTGAAGTAATTTCAAATTTTTATGGGTTACTATTTGCTGAAACTCTACTGTTTTAGGACGTCAGAAAGACGCAAGCCATGATCAACCGTGTCTCTGAAATTTTACATTTCCTAGGCCATGCCTATCATTCATTGAGTGACATAATTGTAAGAGTTCGAGCTCCTCCACCCAGACCGTTATTATGTCGACCAATTTTGATCCAGCATTCTGCAGTGGTTCAAACTGGTTTTCCCATTCAAGTAGAGGTAATAACCTTTTGTGTTCTATACAAATGTATGAAAATCTTACCAAATATACAGTTCATGTAATTATATTCTGCCTAAGTTCACATTGCGATAAGTCCGATCTTATTTTGGAGGATCGTTGGTGAGTAATGGCCGTACATCCAATATAAGATCGAAAGCTTATCTGAAGTAAACCTTAAACTAATACCCTCTGAGGGATTAAGGGAAGAAGAAATTGAGTTTTAAACATGATCTTACTTTATTCAGAGTATTTGATATTTTTATAACCGTTTTCTTTACTTCTAGGCTGAAATTAACATCTCACCTGATAACATCCAATCCAATCAAAACCCTTCTTCCACCACCCAGCAGGCTACGAGTACTACAAATACATCAACCACTACATCTACCACTAGTAGTTCAACCCCGATACCTGGATCTACATTTACTGCCCACATACCTCCACATCTGCTAGGTGGCTTACTTCCTACATCTGTGCACGTACAGTCATTTCCGATTGAGATCCGTGGCATACATCGTACAAATATTGGTAACGTTGCACAAGGGGGTGGAGCTGCATCAGCTGGCGTTAATGGACCGAGTAATAGTAATTCATCGAGTAATAATGCAAGTGCGCCGTCATCTACTGAAGCAAACGCCCCTAGTAGTGCAAGCGGAACTGAAGCTGCGACTACTACTACTACCACCACCTCTGCTTCGGCTTCCTCAGGAGGTTCACAATTTAACAATCCTAACGTGGAGTTCTTTATGGAAGTAACTCCAGAAAGTATCACAATTGATTCTTTGGAGGCTACATTGTTGGGGTCGAATCAGACTGGCGATGGTAAGTGATGCAGAACCATATTTTTTTACGTACAGTATATAAACAAAGTTTAGGAGAATTGAAGGATTTTGATTATGTAAATTGATGCAATTGGGCTGATACAAGTTGATTGATTGATAGGCAGGATGAAGGAGAGTCGGGAGATCCGGCCTTGGTGAGTTCAGAAGGAAGTGGGTAGAGCCATAAGCTCCTAAAACATCAAGGTTATCGTTAACTGTTCTAGTTGATATTTTAATCCGAATATTTGGCACAAGCGACTGATGTTTATCATTTTGATTATACAGTTCTTTTAAGCGATGTCTATATATTATAAAAATACACACATACTACATTACATAATAGACAATCTTAAAAGTAGATACGTTGATATGTAACTAAATTTTTTGATATAATTATAATAATACAGTTGTAATTTTTTGATGAACTGTACACTTAAGAAACATTTGGTGTTCATAAAAACTTTCACACTTATTTCACGACTGGAATATATTATCCGGTACGTTTTCACAAAATTGTAGTCCTCATCCAATTGTTTCGAATGCACTCAACACATCTTCAGAAACTTTTACAGAGTTGTCGTTTTCATTTTCGTCATCTTCTTCGTCTTCTACAACAGCATTGTTTCTATTAGTCACGCCATCTAAAATGTCTGCATCAGTAGGGTATTCTGCAATTACTATTTCTTCGTCTATTTCGAGATAGTTTTCAAGTTCTGTATCTGCAGAAATATGATTGCAATCTGGAAGTTTTGCCCATTTCTTTTTAATTCGGACAGTTGCAATTCGTGTTCCTCATCCTAGTCAATGGAAACTGAAGAGAATCCAGTTTTTGAACAGCAATTTCTAATTTTTTTTCAGTAACATCATATGTCCACACTTGTGAATATCGAAATGCATTCACGTAAATAGATGGAAATTTTGTCTGTTTTTTTTTAAATTTCCGTAATGTTGTTCAATATCCGCTTACGATAATGAAATTTTATGTTTTTATAACGCCTTGGTCCATAGGCTGCAGCTTCGATGTCATATTTGGCGAAAAAAATATCAGCTTCATGCTTTTTAGTTTAGGTTGCAAACTGCAGCGCAGTTATCAACAATTAGTGCTATTTTTCTATGTTGTTGTGTTATTGATTTGTCTAGTTTTACCAACCATTGTTCAAAAATTTCACTCGTCATCCATGCTTTTTATTGAAGTTATAGTCTACTTCCAACGATTTCACACCTTTGAAGCATCTTGGATTTTTACTCTTGGCAATTATCAAAACATGTAGTCTTTCCGTTAAGCATTTGTCATCTTTGTCTGGTAAGCACTTGAAAAACAGCCCAGTTTCGTTTCCGTTAAAAATGTCTTTAGAATCATAAATATCTAAAATGTTTTTGACACTGTTTCTCTCCAGCGATTACAGTCTGTTTGATTAACATCGACACTTTCTCCGGAAATCAGTTTCTGTATTATACCGTGTCTCTTCTTAAATTTGTCTGGCCAGCCTGTGCTTGCTTGAAATTCTGAATGTCCCGCAAATTTTGTATATTCTAATGCCTTTCACTTAATTAGCGGAGCTGATATTGGCATATTTTTCTCACGGATCATTTCCACCCATTTTAAAACGGCTTCCTCCATGTCTTTGTATGAGCAAAGTTTAATCCGCTTTCTGCCGAAATTAAATGCCTCGCTTTGTTTTAAAATTGAGACGCGATTTTTTAAAATTGTCGATAAACTGTTGTATGTATATCGAATTTAGTCTTTTTCTTAAACACCTCGTCAACATCTTGTAACACTTCAACATTTTCCGCGATACTTAAACAAACGAGATTTGAATGGGTGTATTATAATCCTAAGAACTTGTAGATTAAACTTCAAAGGATAACTATCCAAATGAACGGTTTCCAAGAATTTTGTAAACAGAATTGCATTATCCGTCTTAACGATATATCTTCAAGTTCTGAGAAATATTTCTTTGCGGGAAAGGATCTGGTGATAACTTTAAATAAAAACTTCGCAATAAAGAAATTTTATTCGTTAAGTAGAAGTGAAAATACACGCTATTATATTCTGAAGTTGAATATGCACGTGAAAAAATCGTTAAATAGAAAAATTCCCTAAAAAGATGTTCGTGATATAGGAGTTCGACTGTATTTTTATTTATTTTATTGGTTTATATAATTTTTTACTATTAATTTGTTATATATTTTTACAGTTTTACGAGGTGCTATGAACGGACCACCTCCGGAATTCCTACAGTCAATAATGCAAATGGCCGGACAAATTATAAACAGAACAACCACTCAACAGAGCGCCACCACAAACGCGCAAGCTACAACTTCAGCACCCACAACAGTTCCAAATTCCGACTCATCAACCCAGTCTACTACATATTCAGTTTCCTCAACTGCTCCCAACGCCGGTCAAAATTCTCAAGCTCGCGGCAATACGCAAACCCATCCGACGACTTCTACTCACACCAGATCGACCGCGAGACCTCACGTCCTTCTGGCGCAACATGCTATGCAAGGTTTCGATCCATTTCTTCCCTGTAATTCGCATCACGTTACACCGAGACGCCGTATACAAGCACGTAATGTACAAGCGCAGAGTAACCAAAATAATAACCAACGACAAGATGCACCGTCGCAAGGTGTACCAATCGGGATTAACGGTAATCAGTTACATCCGATCTACAATATCGTACAGGGCATCGTCAATTCGTTTCGTAACGCATACAGACAGAGAAATACTCAACAGAATCCGCAAACAGCCGGAGCGTCTTCAACGGCTACCAATGCGAATATGAATGCTGCTGACGCTTCAGCACCTCCGCCAAGTGAGCCTACACCATCAGCACCTGTGGTTGTGCGCATGCCATTTTTGCCACATCTCCAAAATATGGTAAGGAAAATAGTGATTCAATCTACAAATTATGTGAACAAAATGTCTTTTTTCGAACAAAAATTTTATAATTATAGTAGCCAGAAACAACTGAAGCAACTCCTGAAATAACGCTTTAGGCACAGCGTTAAATTTTTGGTTCTTTATCTTTTGGCTTCTTACACTGGCTAGGTGTCAGGGAGAGGTGAACGAAGCAATTTACAGTAATGATTGTTTGCAACACTGTCCAGTGATGACGTTTTCAAAGGGTGATTTCAATGATAATATAAGCACAGTGTATACTGTAGTTTCATAGAGCGTCGGCACCTTTGATATTTGTGCAATCTAAACTAGGTGGTTAATTCAAATAGGAGCAGCAATTTTAAAACATTTTTATCGTAGAAGAGAGTAGCACTTATAATATTCGAAATATTTTAGAACATATTTAGACAGTGAAATTATGAAAGAGAGAAAAGTCGAATTATGTCTTTATTTTCTACAAAATAGACAAAATGGTACATTTGTTACAGATTTAGTCTATATTCATAATAGCGTCTTAGCTCTACCAGTAATAATATTTATTGTCTAACAGATTTCTAATAACAAGACAATTATATAACATAAGACCATTTATTTCTATTTCTATACTACATAGATACACATATACAAGAATAGCTTTATTCTTTGGTTTACTCTTTCTCAGTGAACTTGACAAGATCTTTTATGGAGTTTGCACACAGGTATCTGAAATTAGGAAAACATAAAAGAAATAGAAGGTGCAATTAAAATATATGACATTCATACTGTTGAACTATGTACCTACCTGTTATATTAATGTCTGCCTGTGAGTCGGTACATAAGTATTTAATCAATATAAAATAATTTTTGATTGTTTGTTTAGGAAAAAATATTTACCAGTACTTAGGCCAGCTTGGGGCGTGGTTGCAGTGCTCAGTGTGGGTTGTGGCTCATTTTCCTTCTTCTTCTGCAGCGTGTTCCCATTATGTGTTTGCCGCTTTTGTTTCCGCAGTGGTTTATCTTCCCAATCTCCTCTCGCCAGATCTCTCTGTCATTGCTTTTCTGATGTACGCTTCCCATTCCAAGGCAGGCATTCCTCTCTTGCTATTTACTCGGGGATACCACCTCAAATCTTTTGGGGCGATCTCTTGTAATGCATTCGCTTAAGATGCCTGTACCATTGTACCCCCTATTTTCCAAGGTTCAAGTGATTAAGCTGGTTATTTCCATTCTTCTCCAAATCTCTTCAGTTCTCAGTTTGTCCCTTGTAGTTATTTGTAGGCATCATCGCATATAGTCCAACTCTACTGTACGGAATTTATCTCTAAAATTTTTAGAGAGAGGCCCCATACACAACTATGTTTTCGATTACTGGAAAATATTTTCTTTTTCACATCTTGTCTAATATTGCCGTTCCACAGCAAATCACGCGAAGTTTTTGTTGCCCTCTTCTCGTATATTATTCTAGTTTGTATGTCAGCTTTGCAGGTACTTGTTTTATCAATGATGGTACCAAGGTACATCCTTCAATCGTATCTGCCGATTGTTTATCTCTGCACCTTTGTTCATATATTTTGTTTGTTTGTTCCAGTTAATAGAGACCCAATTTTCCACCCTCACTCCTCTCTAAGTTTTCTGAGTAGGTATTTGATATGATCCTGATCTTGCGCAAAAATGATCAGCTCGTCAGCAAATAGTAATGAATGTAATCTCATGTCATCTATTTCAATTCCCGTACCTTAACACTTACTGTACCATAAAGCCAATGCTTGGTCCATACATAATTAAATAAGGTCGGTCATAAGCTGCATCATTGTTTGAGTCCCTTATTTATCTTTATGCGTCGTGTGAGCCTATTATCGATTTTTATTCTTGCAGTGTTGGATCATTTTCTAAAACATCTAAAGCAAATAATGTCTATTGCAAAATGTGAGACCTTTATAACAATTAAATTTTGCTAAACACTTGAAGTAAACAAAATTAGTTTTATAAGGAGGTACGGGTATATGCTATTATTTTATTTAGCGCAATGAATAAATATGGGTGAAATACTATTAAATGCCCATGGGCGTAGCTAGCGAGGGGCAAGGGTGGCCATTGCCCACCCTAGAAACTTTGTTGCCTCATCTAGAAAAGTCCTTAGACGTATATATATATAAACCACCACAAATTCAATTTCCAAACCAAACATAAACATAACCAATAATAATCACCCAATTGACAATTTTCTGGACAATAGCCCCATGTTTAGATACGGCGCCACGCATGAGGTTTAAAAAATTGACGAAAATACTTGCCGTTTATGAACCTCCTGTATATACTGTGGTATAAGTTGGTATATCCGCTATCGCTCATCCAAAATATCATCACCGACCGCCGTTGGTTTTCCTTCCAACATTTAGGGAATCAGGAACTTGCTGCTTAACTTTATGAAATTTTTAGTTCAAATGACAAAACAATGTATTACACAAATTGGCTTGAGCATTTTAAAATTTGTCACACATAAACTTAACTTTTTTCAACCGTTTTAGAATATATCCGACATCAGCGGTCCGCATGGTCCCACATTATCTCAGCTTATGGAACAGTTTTCCGATGACAATTACGTAGAAGGCGATAGCATTTTCACGGATTTAATCATGTTACTATCTCGCAATTTAACAATTGCGTAAGTTGATCGAATTTGATATATACTCGATAATATCCTTTAAATACAATTTTTAGCGATTTAGTTAGACTTAATAATGGTCAATTGGAACCTCTGATGCGGATGAGATCGAATATTAGGAACTTCTTCCTAGAGCGAGTGCTGGACGGTAGCACTAACACCGCAGCCGTGGATAGGGGTGTTAATCGATTCTTAACAGAAATGCAACCACTATTAGAAAATTTGGTAGTTTATTAGTAAGACTAGGGAAGCTCATTATTTTATTAATAATGGGAAATTTTAGGAGAATCTCGCAGTTCGTGATGATATAGATATAATACGATCTACGCAGCTCTTATTCAGGACTCGTTTACCGAATATAATATCGTTAGCGGCTTCGAGAAACCCAAATTCCCTTAGAATGTTGGTCGATCAATGTTCAATCACATTACGACAGTTATGTGCTTTAATTTTACATGCTAGCGCCAACGGACAACAAGGAGTTGAAGAAGTACTTGATCACATTGTTGTAAGTGTAATTGGTTGAAATACAAATCACATTTCAGATGAAAAAATAAATTTCATAATCACTCGTTTTCCTTCTTAGAGGCAATATATGCAAGGTGTACCTAGAGTCTTCGAAGCTTGGACATCACTGGCAAGCAGAGCGCAGTTACGTCAATTTATCCTAAACTTGAGCGTTCCTGAAAGTATATTGCAGCCATACATAGTGAGACATGTTAATACAGTCACTTCACCAGTAATCGAATGTAATAATCAAGATGGTCCAGCTGAAGAAGTAAATTATTACTGAAATATTTCTTTATTTCGTCGTAATGTTTTCTTTTTTAATTTTTCTTTCAAGCCGATGGAAGTCGAAGAACAAGAAGCAGGTGGTTCCTCAAATGGTTTACCCAATTCCATACTAAATTTGCAAAATGATCAAGAACCTTTGCCTTCTGTCGATTTAGGATCTGAACCATGGCATGATGAAGTTCCTGCTGTAAGTACTTCTACTAAATCTGTCCAATTTTTAAGTTTCATATCTGAACTAGAGCTATTTCTTCGCGTTTCGAGCTAATTCATTAACGGTCTACCCGCTGGCCATACTCAGCTGCATCTTGATTCTTTGTTTGGCGATTTATAACATTTTCTTAAGGGGACAAATTTTAAATAAAATATGTAATTTATGTGGACAACTTTTTCCAAGATGAGATATAGCGTTACGAGATAATAGAACCGAATAAATATTTCACTCTTTCATTATTCTCATTCACCGTTAGGACATCATCAACAATAGTACACCACAATTGTTGGGAAGATGTAATTCGATTTTTAACTTAAGGGTGGTGTTTAACCTTGGAATTTTGTGTTTTTAGCAACAGGGTGTGGCTCAATTTTAAGGTGTTGAGTGGGGAACATTTCTTACCAATCAAATTTTTTAAGTAATCGTCACCTGACTGAGGAGATAATGTTTTATTTACTTTTGTGTACGTTTTCAAATTTTTCTGTTTTAGATAATTCCTTTTTCATTATGCACATTTTCGAGATTAATTTCAGAAGTAATAAATCACTAGGGGTGGTATTTTCTTCATCTTTGCGTTTTGATATCATCGGGTGTTGACGATAGAAATGATAGCGAAAGCATATTGTTGAATAAAAACAATCTAGGTACTATAATTTTGCAATCAAATATTGCGGATTGTTTTCCAAAAATATCTGTGGGTGAAAATAAACTCAAGCCAATATTTAGTTTTTCTTCATCGTTTACCCTCTTGTAGTTACGGTTGAGTGTCGAAGACACAACAAAATAAAAAATGTTTAAAGCTTATTTTTTGGATATGACAACTTGGTCAATTATTTTCGAAGCATTCTGTGTAATACCACCTTAAATATCCACATCTAATGCAATTGAATTGTAGGAATGGGTACCAATCATCGTTCGTGATACCCACAGACAGCGCAGACAAATTTCCCAACCCGCTTTTAGCGATGCTTACCTATCAGGAATGCCAAGCAAGAGGCGTAAAATTGTCACAAGCGCTAAACCCCAAGGTAGTCTTCCACAGGTCATACAAGGTACTACCGACGCTTTTTTTTTTTCTTTGAACCTTATACTATTATCATTATTATTTTCGATAGAGAGTGTTAGACGTGCTGTTACTGCGACAGGATTGGCAACCGTGGCACCTTTAGAGTCAGTATCACAAGGGGCTGCTGCTGATATCAACATACAGTCTGCCTATCGCGAATTACTGCGGTCCAGTGTACAATCCACCCTGCAGGATAATGAAGACTTTACGCCAGAGCGATATCCTAATGCGTCTAATTACTTTAATAAACCGCAGTAAATAAATAGAAGGGAAATAATAAATAAGAAAGACAAATAGATGAATCATGTATCTTTCACGATATGTTATAGTAATGATTATAATAATCTTGCCTTTATGTGTGTATATTTTTATATTAAAGGCATCTGTTAATTTAATAATACAATTAGTAGATTGCGATTTGTATACATTTCTTAAGGATAGATTTACATATTTAGTCGACAAACACGTTCAGTTGTTACTCTTATTTTTAAAAGTTTCATAGAAAAAAGAGGATTACTGTAATTACTGCGAAGGAATTCGCACGCTTTTTTCCTTATTTATCTTATATCTGATCTAATGTAGAATTTTAAATTTAGCAAAAATCCTAGATGGCACATATTCAATTATTTTGTTTTATATACTCTCCATTTCCTCCATGGCATTATCCCTGGATTTTGTTGAATGTCGAAGAGACAGTTTTCTATTTCATTATCCCTATGTGATAGATAAATGTTTATGGTTTTGTATAAGTTAGAATTAATATTTTCATAGCGACTGTTAACTACATTTTGTTCGGGTGATGTAATCTTTCTTTATTTGTTGCAAAGACTGTTGACGAAACCTTTTTTAGGCACCATTTCTGTATTATCAAAATAACTAACTCTGACGACAATGATGCTAGTTATATGTAATATGATTGTATAGTCCTTCAATAATGAATAAAGATTGGCGGATCCAAAAACTGATTACTAACCGATAACTGACTTAACCTTTCCAATACCACTCCCAACTAGAATCGGCATTCACGTAACGTACAGTGTATGTTAGCGCCGACTATTGTCGACAAAGGCGGTAAATTGCATAAATTGTGGGTGGGAATTGTTTGAAGTTTGCATACGAACAAACGTAGAGTAAGTTGTATTTTTATACGAGAGCTATCCAGAATGTAACTTACGTTTTGGGCTAATGTGGCGAGGGGCGGTACTACCGAAGCCAATTTGGTGTCTGGGCGTTCCCACGATCAATGTGCATCCAGCTGCGGTAGCGTCAGATTCGTGTTGCTTGTGGTCAGTGAACTGGGCATTTTTAAAATGAGTGTTACAATAGAAAATCCCGTCAGTTGTTAAGTGCGATCGGTGATCAGGTTTATGTTAGTAGAAAACAACAAATCAAGCCAAGGGAGTATCACTTGTTTCCGCACATGAAGACCTGGCTCGCAACCTGACGCTGCCACGATAATGTGGAACTGCAAGAAAGCGTAAACGAGTGGTTGAAGTCTCTGGCGGCAGAATTCTATGAAAACTGCATCAACAAACTAGTGCATCGCTAAGATATAGCCTTAGACCATATAGTACTATATAGTCTCAGGATGTGTCTCAATTTGAACGGGAATTACGTTGAAAAGTAGCTTAAGGGTTAGATTGTCATATGAATATAATAAAAAATGTTTTCTGTCGCTCTAATTTTTTTATTCCAAAACCTAATTCCTGGATAGCCCTCATATCTAGTTATTACTGACACCATATCACATCGGTAAACTTTCTACAGCTTGGCAAGTCTAACAGGGAAGCCTGTCGAGGTATCCGCCTCCGATTTTGACGAAACTTGGATGTTTTAGTTCATGAAAATCTAGTGAACACGTATTCTTTTGTATCGGATCAAATTGATATTAATTGGGTGAAATTAACGCTTAAAGAAAAGCATGTTAGAGGAGATTTGCCAGTTTCACATAGAAGTAGTACTCGGATCGACATGAAACCAATTGCAAAATGTTCCTTACGTCAAATAATAAAAGTTGCGTACTTTACTTCACCTGCACTACCACTGTAAGGGCTGAACCAGCCCTCGAAAGTACCTAACAGCAGCTCAGTTTGGAACCCCCACTAAGCGAAGTGATCTTGTGGCCGAAGGATGAGAAACAAAACAAACAGTTTACTTTTTTAAAACAAACATCCAAGAAACAGGCCTGTTCCTATGTGCCATTAAGAAATTTCTCACAAACAGTTAAAATACCCAACTAAGAATGAATGGCGCAAATATGCGGTAACAGCCAGTGGCGTATCGAACGCATAAAAGTTTACACGTAAATTAAAAGATAAGAAACAAATTATAGAACGTGCTGAAACACATACCGTTTTAAAAGTCTTTCGTGATATCACAAACTAGGTAACAGCTGTTAAATATTTCAATCATTAGATATATTTTCACAGCTGTTTCAGTCAACTGAGTACGGCGTGCGAAATTAATGTCTTTTAATGTCGAAAACGACTGTTCTACATCTAGTGATGTTATATTTGCATATTTAACATAATCTTTGAAAGAATTTAATGCATCTTCACACGCACCTTCACAAATTTGTCTTAATATAAGATAATCTGGGTCTTTCTCTAAAACACAAATTTTCGTATTGCACACCAATTTCTTTCGCCTTCTATAGAGCATAACCATGCGTGAAAATCATTCACAATTTCAAAAATCTTCTATTTCCCCCACTAGTCCGAAACAATTGTTGTGAATAGCTTGTAAATCTCTTTTAACCTAACTATCTTGAAATATTTCCTGACTTCTCTTGATAGCCGCAGCTTCTCTCGGATCGAATTTTAAAACTTCCTTCTTTACTTGATCAAAATATATGTTTATAATAAAAGCAGTCTGCAACCAGGTTCCCAACGTGTAACAATCGGCTGTGGTGGTTCAGGTATATCGAGACACAGTTTGTGAAATAGTCGAGTACGTTTCGGGGCCTTTAGAAACACTGCCTTTGTACTAGCAATTAATGCATTTATTGCAGCATGGATTTTCAACGTTACATGCAAGAAGTTACCACTGTGTTCTTTAAGAGATCGGCCCAAAGAAAGCATGTTTGTGCCCCATCAGTCATAAAAGTTGCTTAGTTGAAACTTCAAATTTGTTCAATGAGGTCTACACAAGCTTTAAAATCTTATCGGCAATACAATTTACAACTCTTTTGGAAGCAAATAAGATGAAGTCTTTTTACGATCTGTTGTTTCGTCCACACGCAACACCAGTTTCTTATCTTTCGATTCCGATTTCATTCTTTTTTCAATATGTTCACGAGCAAATGGCACTAAATTTCGTATCGATGTCCGACTAGGTAATTTACAGTTAGCACATTTATTCCAGGAGAAAAACAAATGCTTCTTTGTCTAGTAAACGAAACGATAGATTACATAAATTAAGAGCACCACATGAATCAAATTTAAATTTTTCTTGATCTCGTATGCCACTTTTTGCTGTTTGCTTTCGATATGACGTTGGCAATATTTTCTGGACGAATAAATTAGAAGGATATTACAAACTAGATATTATAATTAAGTGTGGCATGTTCACTATAAAGGTTTTAACTGCGTCTGCCATTGGCTGTTTTCGCGACGTACCTAACTGCGACATTTTTAACGCAAACGTAAGCGTGCAATTACGAAATAGGTTACGACAGACTACATATACACCAAGATACTCGCATACAGCATCGATTTAGTAATGACACTGTGAACACGTGAAATAAATAATCACTGATTTCCCATCCTTTCATCTACTACACTGACTGTTACCGCTGCTTGCCCATACTACTTAGAAGGCATTTATTAAATTAAAGTTGGTTTGTCGCCTTTGAGGTTTGTTTTTAACAACGTCCAAAGACACCATGAGTTGAAGTTTAATCGAAAGACCATTCCGAAAGATGAATTTTCGATTCCGGCTATCCAAAACATTTGAGAGGAAGCTAATCGAGCAGTAGTTTTACAGGAGTTTGTGATTTCTAGAGGCTGGTATATATGCATATGTGCATTGCAATTTTTTTTTAATTATCTAGCCGATTCAAGCTGAAGCTGTTTAAAGTTATGAATGTTTTCGATGTGGCTACATACTGTATGCATCTGCCTGTATGGTCAGAATGCGTTTTTGTGGTTTAAACATATATTGACGACATCCGTGCTACTTGCTTTTGAAAGGTGTGTAATACGAAGTCTTTTCACATCCTCTGGAGGTCGATTCTTTAAGACCACATTTTTAAATCTTATCCTAGAAACCTTCTTTTTCTTAGATTTTTAAAGCCTGGACTTTATCGATTGTGGTTGCCTCGAGTGGTATGCGAAGCGCTGAGGGATAGTAAACAATATTAAAATAATTGGAAATTCAAGTCATCTGCCAGGCTGGTAGACTACCTATTTTCAAGATATATCTACTGCGTCCGCAACATACAGTCGTAGTCAAATAGTATGGACATGTAAAATTTTGTGTGTTTCAACACTAAATGTTCAATCACTTACCGTTCGTCACTCGGGCATAGTGACGTACAAAAGTTATTCATGAAATTTAATACAAATGTCATTTTTATGTATTTATGTTATATTATTTTTCGAAATTTGACAACAAAAAATGCAATTTTGGATCACCTTACACGTAAAAAAATGATCTGTTAAGTGATTAAAATAAAATGAGAGAACTTTTTATATACTTATGTATATACATACATGTGAAGAATATTGTTTAATTAATGATTAAATTATTAATAGCTATTGCTACCACGCGTGCTTTTATTAGCAGTTCTATACAGGCTACTCTGTGGCAGGTATTTTGGGCTTCATTTCTCAATTAGCCATTTGTTCTAATTTATGTTTAAGTTGCATTTCAGGGTTACAATGTCTACTTGTACATTATACACTTACATATTCTTTCTAATCAAAACATTGTTTTAATTAGAAAGAAGTCGAGGTACTTTGAAGCTGTTATTCTAAAATTCGTAATAAATAAATGTCTAATTTCATACAGCTCTGTCCTGTTGCATAATCAAAGAATTTAACGCTAGATCATTCAAACATTTGCTGCGGTATTTCAACTTAACCCGTACTTTTCATCCATATCTAATAAAGGAAACTAAATGCGGATATATATATAACAGTAAACACCAGCAAATACCACATTTTCAAATGATCTAGTTCTTATCTTTACCCTGCCGACTCTACCCTACCTCAGGGTTCTACATTGAGTCCTATTCTTTTTCTTTATACACGTCATCATTCTTGGATGGTTTGAAATACATGAAAGCACATTTATACGCAGATGATATCCAGCTTTATTTATTGTTTAGACTGTGCGACTTGGACATGAGTATCAGTAAAATTAATGAAGATTTAGCGGCTCTTTTTAAAACATCGATTGCTCATTCATTATGTCTTAACCCTGTAAAGTCACAAGTTTTGATTTTGGGGGCAAAGAGGTGTGCAAACATCTTAATGACGTTGTTGACATCAGAATTAACGACTTGCAAATACCAGTAGTAATAAAAGCGAGGAGTCTCGGATTGACTCTAGACAATACTTTTCGCTTTAGAGACCAGATCAGTGGCTATATTCAGTCTGCATATGCAAACCTTAAAAAGTTGTATCCCTTTCGCCCGACTCTGAACACAAATATAATAAAAAACATTGTGTAATGCCTTTGTTTTATCTAAATTTAGATACTGCTCAGAATTATATCACCCATGTTTAGATCAAATCACGGTTAATTGTATACAAAGAGTTCAGAACTCATGTCTGAGGTATATTTATGGTATAGGAAAATTCCAACATATATCGCACAAACTATCCGATGCAGGATGGTTAAATATGAAGAGTCGAAGGGAACTACAAATACTAACACTATTTCATGGAATTTTACTATTAAAGTCTCCACTTTATTTGTATGAAAAAAATAAGATATCGTACGGATGTTCACAGTGTCACCACCCGATTTCGTAACTTGATTTCTCCGCCCATTCATCGCTCGTCGCTTTATGAGAGATCATTCTCATTTTGTATTTATAATAAATATAATGAGTTGCCAACACATCTAAAAATGTGTACCTCTGTCGCACAATTTAAACAGAAGCTCCGCTCTGTACTCTTCTATAATTTAACGTCATGATCTTTTCTCTTTGCTGAATGGTCGTGCAATGGTCGTTTTTGTTTTTGTTTTTTCCTTTTTTCCTTTTATTAGTGTTCTGCTCTATTGTTTTTAATTCTTTTGTTATGTATCATCTGGGGACGGGGATCACACTAGCAGGGTTTTAGTTTTTTTAGTTTTAATTTTAAGTTCTTTAGTTTTAGGTACTTAGAGTTTACGCATTTACTTATTATTTCACTATATTATTTTATTAGTCCATTATATCATATTACAAAATCATAATTTTGATTGAGTGTGTTTCTGTTACTCGGGGTTAGGTAAGAGCAGGTACATGTAGTACATGTAACTGGGCCTCGCTCCGCGGTTGTGCGTCTGCATTTTATATATACTGTGTGTCTAGCTAAGTTCGCGACAAATGGAAAACTTTTTATTGTTGGGTTTATGAAAAAAGTTATTCTTTATAAAAAGTCCTGCTTCATCCAAAACTTAAATTCAAATTGTCAGATTTTAATATTTGTTAGTCATATGCGAGATATGACAAAAAATATGAAATTAGTATAAGAGTAAAGTACCTTTATTTTCAATAATACTTAAAATGTTATAAGAAATAGTCGTTCAGAATTTGAAATTATACAATTTAAATACGTTGGCCACCTCGGTCTCCAGATCTGACACCACTTGATTTTTTCTTGTGGGGCTATTTAAAAGAACATGTTTATATTCAAGCGCCGTTTACGGATGTAGGCCATCTAGAACGTGTTATTAGAGAAGAAATCCGTAAAATAATTCCACAAACAATTAGTAGGGTTTTAAGGCATTTTTGTGATAGAACCGTTACATGTATGGAACGAGAAGGCGGATATGTTGAAGCATTTGTGTAACATTTTCAATGCTTTCTTTTGTGTAAATGCTGTATTTAAATTGTATAATTTCCAATTCTGAACGACTATTCCTTATAACATTTTAAGTATTATTAGAAAAATAAATATAGGTACTTTACTCTTATACTAATTTCATATTTTTTGTCATATCTCGTATATGACTAACAAATATTAAAATCTGACAATTTGAATTTAAGTTTTGGATGAAGCAGGACTTTTTATAAAGAATAACTTTTTTCATAAACCCAAGAATAAAAAAGTTTTCCATTTGTCGCGAACTTAGCTAGACACAGTATATAATATATATATAATCTTTTTGTCCTCCTTATGTATACATATTTATTTATTTTTTCCTCTTTATTTATTATTATTATTACAGAGAACGAAGGACATATGACTCATCATACCACATATTTGCCCAGTTTAATTACTTATGCATCGGAACGGAGCCTGAGTTCGTCATAACGAACGATAGTAAGGAAATAGGAATGTGCAATAAATATACATATCTTGAAACAATATTTCATAGAAACGGAACGGGCGATCAAGAAATGAACCCTAGAATTACCAAAGCGAGATCTAGTACCTGTCTTAATGGAATTCCATGAAGTAGAGACATCACAAAGAGAAGAAAGTACAAAATATACGAGATGCTAGTTGAAAGTATTACACAGAACTCTATGGGAGCAAAGCTTGACGGGTAACAGAACATAATAGTAATCACAAAACTGGATGCGATGATGTTTATTATGAGAATCTTGCGGGCTGATAGAGTTAGAAATGTAAGAGTCAGAGAATATGTGGAAATAAAGGAAACAATTACGGATGATATACAGAGAAAGCAATTACTATGGTATGTCCTTGTCCAAAGGATGGAAGAAAAGAGGATACCAAAACAGGTGCTACGTTGGATACCACCAGTGAGACGAACAAGGGGAAGACCAGGAAAACATGGATAAACGGAATCAGGCAATTCATGAGCTCAAAAATTTTACAAAAGGACAATGGAGCAATAGGCAAGAATAGAAATTAGGCATCAGACAACGTAGGAAGACGTTCTGAACCGATACAACTAAAGAAAGGATTAAGGTTTTACTCACAACTACGCTTTAGTAAAATTTTTATATTTCGATTACATTTATAGATTTCTAAAAATCTAATATTTCTTAAGTAGTCTTTAGTCCAGTTGGTTTTGCAGGGAGACCGCGAAAGAGTGGCATTCAGGCTCTTATGAACCTATTGAATTGAAAACCTCCGCAAATCAAGGGATCAGTTTGAGAGTCCCATCTTCTTCAAGAACAAATAAACGCTCTCTTACCAAACACATTATCCATAGGTTCCAGACATATTCCGCCTAAATATAAAAGCGTGCTGCTAATTAGAAAGTCGCAGCGTATACCAGGTTTTCAGCAGTTTTATCTACTTCGCGTCAGAATCTGCACTCAGGTTCATTGGTCGCTTTTAGGCGGGTTATAGTTGACCACACCATGATTGGTGAGGACACCAGTTACGGCCCTCAGTTGGTTTGACTTTAGTTTTAGAAGCTTCATTATCTCATTTGCACGTTGTTTGCTGTTGCCATTCACCCGAAATTGCCTTCCAGACCAGCGCTGTATGCTTGCCTTGACAGTAGATGGAGCAATTTCAAGCGCCGCTTTAGACCCTGCTAGCGCTGTTAGCCAACTCTTTCCCCTCGTTATCTTTAATGCCCCGACGAGCTAATGTGCAAATTAAGTAATCCCTATTACACTTACAAAGCCTTTATAGGACTCGTTTTCAGTCAAGTGTTACTGCCGAACTGACCCTGGTTGATTCCGAGGCCAGTACGACTCTTTCATCCGTTTTAAGTGGCCTTGGTTTAAGATGTAGGTATTAAAGTATTATAGATTAGGTTGGTTGTAAATATCACTACCAGATCTGATTTCAATCGCAAATTTTTTCATTTTAATAATAACTTAAATGAAGCCAACACCTTTTTCTAACCAATTTATCTTATCTTCCATTCATATTGGCAACTTTCTTTATTAACATTTTTTTGCATTCGGAGGGATTCATTTTCTGTTTCGTATTGAAGCAGATGTAATAGGTCATTATATCCCCATATCCACTTTAATTCTATCACGAGAACCGTAACCTAAATAATCAATAGCAGCATAATAGGTAACTAAAAATATGTAGATTGATTGTAAGCCACCAAACGTAAACCGCCGATGTCAATTTACACGCCCCGACCTTTGACCTACGAATAATCCTTCAATCAATATACAAATTGTAGTATAGCGCGTCACGAAATATTGCGCACATTTGAATACACACTTACGTATACCGATGAATAATATATTGTTCTGTTAAATTAATTAAAGGACTATGCGATGTTTATTGGTTTTAGGTATATATGTACGTATTATGTATTACATAGCTATTTACGGCTAGAAAATTAGAGACAAAATTAAAAATTCTTAGTGACCACAAACAGCATCAAATAAGTATGTAGAAATAAAACCCAATGTCCAATTCAGGACGGCTATATAAAAGTATATTGAATACATAATCATCTAAAATGATGAAGTTTGTTGAAGATTTGATCTACATCTTGAGTTTCGTCCGTAACTATCGTACTATCGAATCCACAAGCATGTGCAAGAACGAAGAGGCACCTTGGGTTTAAGGTTTTCTTCTTCATTGAATTGATTTTCTTCTCTAGACTTCCGGACAAAAATTCCCCTCCTCGTCTTATTACACCGAAGAACATTTTCCCAACTATCGAAAGTTTATTACTCCTTCAGTTGTGTGCCTTCCTGGGCTAGGCAGGGCCCTGTCTGAAGTAACTTGAATTCCGTTAGCTTCATGTGGCACTTGAGTGCTCGTATGGATGAAGACATTGCTTTAACCCTTTGAAGCACGTTAGCATACTCAGTGTACCACCTTTGTTTGAGTGACCTAATTTTTTAAACAATTATCACTTGATCTTATCACTTTTTAATATAACATAATAACATATTTCTGAATATGGAAATGAGTAATTTTTCTCAACTGTTTATATCAGTGGTCGCCAACTCATTGATCTACCGGTAGGTCACGTAGGCAATTCTGGTAGCTCACAACATATACTAACAAGGGGAACACCAGACGACTCCGCTTTCGATTTTTATGGGTCTTAGATATGTTATAGGAGGACCTCTCCTGAGTATCTGGTTAAAGGCTTAAATCGCACTTCGCCCTGGTTCAGCTGATTTTCGAAAAAATATATGTGATTTCCGTCCGTTCTTCATGTATTAGTAACGTTAGTTGTAAGCCAAGCATAGCAGCGTAGCGCAGCGGATCAAATACAGAGATACCACGTTAGAGGTCCATTGTTCGATTTCTACCCATGCAATTTTTTTCAATTTTATTTCACCCGATATTTACAAATATATTCCGTTTCAAGCAAAATTGTTCGAAAATAATTTTTCGTCATGATACTTTTATTTTATAATAAGCGAATGTACGTTATGGTATGTATTTTAATTGTAATTTTGCAATAACTTTTTGGTATTCGTAGGTATATGCAGGCATTTCACCCTTCCCAAAGTACCGTTAGGAACTGTTATAGAACTCCGAACTATTGAAGATCTCTTTGGGGGCTGCGCCAGCCGCTGGGGCTTTCTTTTCAAACAATTTTGCATGAAACGGAATATATTTGTAAACATCGTGTGAAATAAAATTGAAAAAAGTGCATGGGTAGGAATCGAACAATGGACCTCTAACGTGGTAGCTTTGCACTTAATCCGCTGCGCTACGCTGCTATACTTGACTTACAACTAACGTTACTAATATATGAAGAACGCAGGGAACTCACAGGTATATTTTTCGAAAATCAGCCGAACCAGGGCGAAGTGCGATTCAAGCCTTTAACCAGATACTCAGGGAAGGTCTTCCTATAACATATCTAAGACCCGTCAAAATGAAGAGCGGAGTGGTCTGGTGTTCCCCTTATGAGGGACATAGAAATTGCAACACGAAGAAGGAGTAGGATATTTTTGTTGAAACTTGGTAGATTTGTTGGGCTTCCATTAAATAATAATCGATTAACTTTTGAGATCAAGTGGTAATGTAATAGCGTCACATTTGACAGTTATTATCAGTTTTTGCTACATAGCTTTTTCGATCTGTATTTATCGTTCGATTTGTTGTCTTTTCATTGTTAATTAACATTATTTCGATTGTTATTCAGTTGTTTACGTGTTTTGTTTGTTTGATCATGCCTAGAGTACGGCAACGAGTCAATTACCATCAATTAAGCGAATTTAATAGAGGCTGAATTATTGGTTTGGCCGAAGCTGGTTTTTCATTTGGGGAGATTGCTAACCGTGTAAATCGAAACCGATCTACTGTAATGCGAGTGTGTGGTGCATGGTTTGAAGATGGTCAGGAACGCCGTAAAGGGGAACCGATGCTTCAAGAAAAACGAATGAGCGTCAAGATCGTCGCCTAAGACAACTGTCATTTAGAGATCTATTTTCCTCTACTCGGGCAATCAGTGATCAATGGTTTGGTGAAGAAGGACGTCATGTAACCCTTAGAACAGCTTATCGCCGAATCCGAAGTTTTGGGTTAAGATCATATCGTCCGCAACTTGTGCTTCCTTTGATTGCGGAACATTGTCAGCAACGGTCACAATGGTGCAATGAAAGATCTCATTGGAATATTGAATGGCCTGTTGTTGTCTTTAGTGACGAATCTAGATTTTGTTTAGGTATGCACGACGGTCGTAAGAGAGTCAGAAGAAGACGGGGTGAACGACGGAATCTTCAATTTACAATTGAGGGATACGTACACCGCGCCATGGATGTCATGGTTTGGGGTGCGATTACTTAAGGTAGCAGGTCTCCCCTGATGTTCATTCGAGGCAATATGACAGCATAACGATATATTGCGGAGGTGGTTGAAGCACATCTTCTGTCATACTTACAAGAGTTTGAAGATCCATTATTCCAGCAGGATAATGCACATCCTCATGTAGCAAGGCTTTCCTTAAACTTCTTTGAACAGGTCCAGATTAATCTTTTACCCCGGCCTCCAAGATCTCCAGATCTTTCACCCATTGAACATGTTTGGGACATAATGGGTAGAGGGTTGCAAAATTTGCAGCGCCCTCCTTTGACTTTGGAGGCTTTGAGACATGAGGTGCAACTTGCATGGGACGCAATACCCCAAGACGAAATAAACCACCTTATTCAATCAATACCACGACGTGTAAATGAATGTAAAAATTAGAGAGGCCGCTCCACACATTATTAGCAATAATTATTAAATATTTTTAAACTAATAAATTTCCTTCCAAACTTTGATCATTTATTACTATAACATAGGTGAATATTCCAACCAAATATCATTCAGAAATTCCTACCCCTTCTTGATGTTGCAATTTCTATGTCACTCAGTATATTTAAAAATACAAAGATGTAAAAATCATAGAAGCTTTGGTAAATTTCGCAAATTCTCATAATAAACACAAGCCGCGGCAACACTGCGGTGAGCGATTGTTTGATCCAAAATTATCAAAGTAACTTAACACATTGAAAAGGTTGGGGACCACTGGTTTATATTAACAAACAAATAATAAATAAAGCACGATTTTCAGGAAAATTATTTTTTTCAGGTTGAATCAAAATCATATATGTATATACGTATAAGAAAATCCATACGTAGTGGCTGTCGAGGCAAAATTCAAAATGGCAAATCAAATATAAATTCGAAAGCTATTCCTAATTTTTATTAAATTTGATATGTGGGGTTTTGTGGCGTCGCTGGTAGGCCCAATATGGTGGGTCAAAATTTGAAAAACAAAATTCATTTGAACTAAAATTGATACACCGCGGTAAACTTTAGCAATTTCTTTCGAATATCGATCTACCACGTTGGACCTGCCAATGTAAATTTTAAAAATCTGACTATCGATTTGTAATCGGCAACCTGGAAACTCCCTGTATACAATTTTCATTCAATTCACAATATTTCCGAACATTGGTCCGCTGTATTGGATCTTCCATTTTTAATTTTGAAAATGTGATCATTGATTTGTAATCAATGTTCCTAAAAATCCCTATACACAAAAATTTGTATATAGAGATTGTTAATTACCATGAAAATCCATAGTAATTAATGATTCGCCACATTGGATCCCCCATTTTAAATTTTAAAAATATGATCATTGATTTGTAATCAGCATTCTCAAAAATTCCTACTCACACAAATTTTTATATAGGGATTGTTAACTACCATGATAATTGATGGTAATTAATGATTCGCCATATTGGTTCCGCCATTTTGAATTAAGAAAATCTAACAATAAATTCTTAAGCAGCGATCGCGGAAACCCATATATACGAATTTTCATAAAACCCTCTACATAGAAAAA
Source organism: Chrysina gloriosa (assembly GCA_038088585.1). NCBI lineage: Eukaryota > Metazoa > Arthropoda > Insecta > Coleoptera > Scarabaeidae > Chrysina > Chrysina gloriosa. The sequence continues at coordinate 34,774,050 of CM076087.1, read as the reverse complement.
AGTATGCTTCAAACAGTTAAGGGAAGATATCTATGTCTTAACTATATCAAGCATGAATGTTGAGAGCAGTATCCCTTCTCGAAGACCCCTAGCCCTTGCTAAAGGTCTAGGCACCCGGCGTTTGAGAGAAGATGCATAGTACCATTATTAACTCTGGAGGTCCAACTTAGGTCTTAAGGGTATGTCAAAATCTGCGAGGATAAAGGTTAAGGGGCCTAGCTAAAGAGAAGAAACAGTGGCAGAAAGCTGCGAAACTTGACTTTAAGCCTGTAAATTTGAAAATTTGAAGCTGTCTAGATTAGGTTTATATGATCTAATGATATATCATACAATCTGTATGTGAAATACCCCTAAAACAGCCACCTTAAATTATTGACGCTTACAATCGTAAAAACTAAGAGCTGCCTCAAATTGTGCAGAATATCTGCCATATATTTTGTTAGTATCACACGACCACGTAGCATTCTTTCTTTTTCAGGGACTAGACCAGTGTTTCTTAGCCTCTAACGAATAATCGCCCCCTTCAATAAAAAGGTTAGATAGTATCGCCCCCTTCACTGTATTGCATTTAATAGACTAGTAATTAGTATTTCTTTAATTATTGTTGTTTTACTATATCGCCCAGAAAATTGGTTTTAATAATAATAATAATAATAATAATATATAATTTATTTTCAACAATACAGTACAATTAAAAATATAACAAAGAGAGAAGAAATAATAAAAGAAAATGTACATTCTCTGTATGTGAAAACCAAAAGGATCGACTCAGAACACAGATAACTGTGTTCTGATCTTCCGTCGAACCTTTACAGTATATGAGCAAAAATAAACAGTACAGAATGCCTAATTCTAACTTAATCCTAAATTCTTTCATATACATACACAGTTGCCAAATTGCACAAACATTGAATTGATATACAAGCACTAGTACCGAACATAATTACTCAATTAAATATTTAACATTAATAAGATAAAATAAATTTAAAAATTAGAAAATTAGAAAATTAAAAAATTAGAAAGCATTGTAAGAGCAATAAAACAGTAACGGAACCAGAACAAGGCTCACCGCTGACCCGTCACCAAATATTCCCGCATCCACGATCTAAACCTAGCGAAAGAATAACTCTTTGTCTCCAAAGGCAGATTATTATAAAATTTAGGGACATTGTAGGAGAAAGATCGCTGGAATAAAGAAGTTCTATGAATGGGCGTAGTAATAAGATGTCTGTGTCGCAGACCCAGATGATGAACATCGGTACGAAAGCTCAATTTGTTAAATAAGTATGATGGAGCTTTAAATGTAATAATTTTGAAATAGAGCATTCCAGCCTGCAAACAAAATCTGCTCCTCATGTTCAACCATCCCAGCTCAACCAACTTAGGAGACAAATGTTGATATTTGCGTAAACCATATATTAAGCGAATGCAAGAGTTTTGAACACGCTGCACCCTATTCAACACATTCTGAGTCAAACAAGGGCCATAGACCGACGAACAATAATTAAATTGTGACAAAACCAGAGAATCACAAAGCTCTGATTTTATCTTTCTAGACAAACAATGTCGGTAAGGATAAATTAGTTTCAAAGCGCAATAAGCATTTTTAACTTACCCCAAAACCTGAGTATTAAATCTAAAATTGCGGTCAATAATTAAACCCAGATTCTTTGCCTCCTCAATCACAGGTACCGCAACACCATTAATCCTAAGTTTAATGGCATCAAAAAGCATACGATAGCTCTTTTTATCAGTAAAAACCTGAACTGTCGATTTAGATGGATTTAGAATCAGCGAATGTCGCAGTGCAGCCTCAAAAATAGCGTCGAGATCAGTTGCGACATCACCCAATGCCTGGTCCGTATCAGCAATGTTGAATATATGATATAACTGCACATCATCAGCATACATATGAATCATACAAGATTTTACCGCCCTTGGTAGTAAGAAGGTATAAATAATGAAGAGCAATGGACCCAAAATGGACCCCTGCGGGACACCACGCGATACTGGAATGGGATCGGAGACGCCATTCGTAGTTCTAACTTTCTGAGTTCTTTTAGATAGATAACTATTCAAGAACTGAAGCGCATCCATAGACGGTCCTATATAGCTCAGCACGGACAACAAAACATCATGATTCAGAGTGTCGAAGGCCTTGCCAAAGTCAAGCAATACAAGTACAGAAGCTTGACCATTATCACGCGCAGTTATCAGATCATCAGTAATATTTAAGAGGCACGTTGTGCAACTGTGTCCAGATCTAAATCCAGATTGAGACTCAGGTATGATGTTATAAAGGTTTAGATATGTTCGGAGTTGAAGGTTCATGACTTTCTCCAATACTTTAGATAGAACAGGAAGCAAACTAATTGGTCGCAAATCAGAGAAATGCTCAGCATTAGATTTCTTAGGAAGGGGAATAATGATAGCATGTTTCCATAAATCAGGAAATCTATTAGACAGTATACAAGAATTGATAATATTGGTGACATGAGGCAAAATGAACGGACAACACAATTTTATTAAGTGCAAAGAAAGGTAATCAGATCCACTAGCGTTACTCTTAAGCTCACCAATACACTTGCCCACAGTAGAAATATCAACAGTAACAAAAGAAAAGGATGGAATACTAACTTTAAATTTGGAACTGGAGTAATAATCTTTAAGCTCTGAAGCAACAGACTGGGCTGCGGGCAAAGAATCGATAAAAAAATTATTAATTGAGTTGGCATCATTTAAGTGTTCAGGAATTGTTAAGTTACTTTGTTTCTTAACATTCAATGCTTTCAATTTCCTCCACTTGGACTTTTGAGCACAGGATTTAAATTTATGTTCAAAATAAGCTCTTTTTCACATTTAATCGATTTGGTAGTTAGATTGCGTAGCATTTTATAGTAGTCAAAGTGAGCAGGGAGTTTTGTTCGAACATATCGTTTCTCGGCCCTGTTCCTTAGATCCATCATGAACCTGATATTGTCGGTTAACCAAGGTGTAAATTTACCGAACGGCCGTCTTGTTACTAAAGGTGCATGCCTATCAAACAATGACAGTAGGGATTCAGTTAAATATGAAACTTTATTATTAACATCATTCAAATGATAAACTAAATCTAAATTTATAGCTTGCAGTTCTTCATAAAATAAATGCTCATCGAAATTTCTGAATGAGCGAAAAGTTACAAAATTTGTTTGCATATTAAGTTTTGGAATATTGAGTTGACAGTAAATTAATTTATGATCAGAGAAATCAACGCTGAAGACAGAAACGTCTCGAATCTCAATATCATTCGATGTTGCAATAACATCAAGTAAGGTGGCGCCAGTATTAGTTATATGGGTAGGTTCAGTTATAATTTGTTTCAATTCTAATGTGTCAAGCAAGTTCTGAAAGTATAAAGCGTTAGGAGCAGTGGCCTTAAGCAAATCTATATTTACATATACATACATATTTACATTTTCGCTCCCCAAAATTTAAACTGTTGCTAATCGCCCTTCTAACGTGGAAAAAACGCTGAAAAACACTACACTAGAGAATGGTTTCTGTCTAAAAACTCTATATCATTCAGCAGGCTGACACACTTTCTTAACAGTGATCCAACACGTTTCGAGCTACTATATCAAATTGGATGTTTATTTAAGTACCTACTGCCGACACCCTATAAAAGAAAAGCAGCTTCAAATTCTACACTCATCATCACGGATGTCATCAATTTTGCTAGTGTTTACATTTCGTTGCCTAAATTGAAAACATTCGCCTTTATTTTTCAATCACGTTTCTTTCTGGCAGTGTCAACACATGATTTACCGCCTGCATGATAAAAACAAACCCAATCCACTTGACATTGGCCCGAATTTTACTAGCGTTTACATTTTTACGTCTAAATCATAAAAGATCCTAGTGGACAGCATACTCTCACAGAGATTTTCCAAATATTCTTTGCGAAACTTGCAAAAATTCAAACATGAATTTCGGCTTTCTTGTGATAATAGGAAAATATTTGCTCTTACAAATTTTGTTTTATTTTATTTGAAGTTATACTCGTATACAAAATCAATAAATTACTTGATGTTTCGCCTGTTATTACAAGAGACTCCCTCATGTAAAACATCGAGTTATTCGCATGCCTTAGTATAACATTGTCGAACCCTAAATCCTACTATTAGCGGCTTTATTTAGTTATTTGCTATCTAATTCTTGCTTTCTCAATCGATTAAGTAGCTTCGAAATTTATGCTTTTTCGTTAAATTGTCTTTTTTGTAAATCGTATTTTCGCTAAATTATATCGTTTGTGATCGTAATATCTAAACGTCTCACTGTTTGACAACAATTGGGCATTAATTACAATTCGTCGTTCGAAATTACATACATCCACATGCATCTCGTGCACACATGAATAGCGCAATTTCCATTCAAGACATAATAGCCGCACTAAAGAAGGAGCCGCTATTGATTATTAAACAATTAACGTATACGTCAAACGAAAGACCAACGTTCGGCCGTGGAGAAATTACGAGCTTCAACTGACCGATTTTACGAGCATTTTATTGCTCTGCTTTAACATTCACTATCGATAATTATCTCGATCAAAAAACATCAACAAGCTGCGTGCCATCAGACTCATAAAATATGATTCCTCTGGCACCAACAAAAAACCCTTAAAATTTAATTTACCATTTTTTCCACGGGTCACGGGTTATCAGTAAAAATTACGAGAGAGTGATAGTGGTGCTCTCAAGTTCGAAAAACAATTTCATTTTAAGGTAATCCGCTATTAGCACGCATGTGTTTATGTATGTAAATAAAAGTCTGTTTATATTTATAATGATTAGATGGTGTTAACATTACGCAAAAGAATGAGTTGTGAGAAGAGATAAGGTTGCTTTTTTCCTACAATAACGTGATATTAGTAATAAATTATTTTACTGAAACATTTCCCGTGATAAAGAAAATACTACATAACAGCGTGTATTACCAAAGAAGCTGATTTTAGATGAGCCATCTGGAACGAAGGGATTCGAAATTATTAACAAGCAAAATTACTAGATGGGCGGTAGGTAGTGTTGTTCCTGTTGCGCTTTAATTACATCAACGTTTTGCTGGAATTATTACGGAGAGTACATTGTGAATATCTTCATAATTTGTATCGTTATTTGGAAAGAGTTTATCAAATATCCCACTAAAATTTATCAACAGTTGTTTGTTAGCAGACGATGGAAATCGATAAAAAGCTAATGGTCACACTTTTTCTTAAGTTCCCATATAATCCGACGCCTTAAAAACACAAAGATACAAACGATATTGAACAAGTAGCTTCTATATATTCAGCTTTTACTTACACTATTACATATTCTGTCACTTTCAAAACAAAATGATAAATTACAGAATACTAAAACATTTCTAATCGTCCCTAAGCATCGAGCTCACTAGAATGTTTTAGGTGTTCACAAAAAGAACCCTTTGGGTACCGAAGGGCACAACTTCTTACACGTATCGTTGATAAATTCTTTATTAATAATGCCTTTACATACCAGTAGTCGTGTATATACGTAGTTCAGATTAAAAGCATCACGTTCAAGTATTTCTCGTCCCCTTTCACCGACTAATCTCAACGATTTGATCTCTTTCTTGAAATGACGCAGCGAGCACTTCCAACCGTTCGGTGTGGTTACCTACCTCTCGTTTGTCACCCGAAATAAGTGTGGAAAAGTGATAAATCGTACAATTCGTACACAAATTATAACCTACGCGCATATTTGGAATTCTAGAAGCCTCGCGTTCGAAATACCGAGCGCTGTTTGTTTTATTTTATTTGTGGGACGATCGAAATGCGTAGGCGAACGATTTCTAATTTTAACGGCGAACCGGTTAATTTTGGACAAAATACCGCGATTATTGTATTTACGATTTTGTTTATTTGGATTATTTTCGAGAATGTGGCACGTTTATTTAGAATAGGTATTTCTGCGTTTTTAACAACCAACATCATCTGCAATCTGAAAAAGCTGATTAATCATAGAACTGTTTTTGCGATCACCATAGATGAGATGAAGAAATTTTCCCTGACCACAACTTTAATTGGTAAAGTCCAAATACGTATTTGGATAACTAACAAGCTCTAAGTTATAATCTTCAGTGCGAATAGAAATGGTATTAGGGTAAATTGGTTTCATAAATAGATGAGGCAAAAAAATTGTTCTTGCCACCAAATACGTATTTCGACAATCATCTTCAGTGGAAAGACTACATTCATTAATTGTCGCACATAACACCAGCTAATTCTGTAGCAACTTCTAAGTTGAATAGTGATAACTAGAGGCCGGATTATATGCAACAAAAAGTGGGAATATGCGCATAAATATGCAGATGTTTTGGCCTAAATATGCACTTTCTTATGAAAAATATGCAGATAAAGAAATAGGAGAAATGCTAGAAAATATAATACTATAGAAAAATATATTCTATTATGTTTACTACAAGTTTATTTATAACATTTTACAACATAATTAACTATGGAAACAATTTACAATTACATATTTCTCAAAGTTTTCAATAGAAAAATTGTGGCCCTTGTCTGATAATATGTATTTATATATTGAAAAGGTTCGTTCTACGTCCACGCTTGTGATAGGAGCATATTTCAAATTAGAAATATCCTCTATTGTCAACTCAATATTTTCTACTGACTCACCATGCAAGATTTTAGCAATATCCTTTAGCTTTTTAAAACCCTCATTTTTTTCTATTACACTTAAAAATTTTCATACACGGATTTTCCCACCCTTCCTTTAACATCAAAACATAACTTTTCAAATTTGTTTATTATTTCAACGCTATCAATTAGCGACATAAATTGTTTTTCCAATTGCAATATAGAAGTGGAAATAAAACTGTAGTTGGCTTTAATAAACGCCAACTGTTGAGGTATTTCTTTACTCGAATACACCTTTTGGGCGTCTAGCACAGATTGTGTATCGCTATCAAAATCCATAATAATTGTTTTTATTTCTTCATAAGGATTTGCATGAAAAATAGCAGCTTTCAACCACGTTCCCCATCGTGTGATGACTAGTTGAGGAGGAAGCGGAATACCGGGTAGATATTGTTTGTAAAACTGAACTCTTAATGGAGCCTTTAAAAACACTTTCTTAACACTACTAATTAAAGTATTTACCAAGGGAAAATGGTTTCTTACTTCTTCTGCAACACGATTTAGTCCGTGCGCCAAGCAAGTTGTGTGAATTAAATTTGGGTAAAAGATTTTCAAGTTGCAAGCTGCCTTCACCATGTATGGTGCGACATCCGTTAAAAACAATAGAATTTTTTCTGTTGGAATCGATTCCGGTAAGAAAAAGGTTGCCACTTCTTCCTGTATAAACCTTGTTATTGTCAAATTATTTGCCTTTTCCAACTGTTTGGATGAAATTAAATAAGATTTTGCTGGAATCGATACGTTAAGGAAACCTATCATTAAATGAACTATGTATCGGCCTACACTATCAGTAGTTTCATCTGCGCATATGTAAAGGTAATTGTTTGACACAGCCTTCTTAATGCTACTCAATGTTTCTGCATAGATACGGTGAATATAATTTTTCTTAGGGTGCTCTCGTCGGGAATATTATATTTGCTGATGTACTTTTGCAAAAATAACTTGACATTTAAATTGTTTATTTTATGTAGTGGAATATCTATCGACACAAACATTAGGCACAAATCTTCATTAAATTGTTCTTGTTCCGATTTTTTGATGGTTGATGGCAAACATTGCGGTAATGTTTGCTGACCCTCCTTCGCCAATTTCATCTTTGATAGTTTTGCAGCATGAGATGGAGTTTTAATATGCTGGTCGACGTGCAACTTTCTCTCACTTGTAACCTGCATAAAGAATATCACATCATCAGTTGTTTTCTTATAAAATAAGTGTTAGTAAAAGGATAAAGGAGTAAGAAAAAACTAATGTGTAAAGAGTTTGCGAAGCAATCGGAATAAATGACATTTAATAAAATAACCCACACAACGCTTCGACAAATAATTTTATTTTAAAATGATTTTTATTTAAAAATCATCAGCAGAATACGGAATATCAGATATTCCGTATTGTGCTGATGATATGCGAAAAATACGAATGAAATATACATCTCATTTTACTCATTTTAAAATAAAATTATTTGTCGAAGCGTTGTATTGGTGATTTTGTTAAACATCGTTTAAAAACCATAGATTAATAAGAGGAAATAAACTTAAATTTTACTTACAATCTTGCTGCATGCTACGGAAAATACTTTTTCTCCATCCACACGCAATTCTGAATAAGGTGCAATCCATCCAGGCACAGTCGCTATTTTCGGCATTTTTGCTATTATAATTAATAACAACCAACAAGTTTACACTTCGAAAAACCAACGTAAAAAATACGTTTAAAATAAATAAGATTGCTTTCGAATATGGGAATAAATTTCTCCGAATAATAAAGAAACACCTGTGCTCTTAATTTTCCAGTAAAATGTATTTTTGTATTTATTTAGAAGTTTCAGGGAATTAGCTTTTCCTTGAATTCTGTCCCGGTCTAGATGTATGGGAACAGCATTAATAAATTTTTGGAAGCGCTTATCGGAAAAGTATGGAGAAGAGGCTTCATAGAATGCTATTTTTAATTTAAAGAGGGCTGTTTAACTCTTTGTTTGTTACAACCACGACATATTTTTAGTAATGCCTATCCTAATAAATTACATCCAATAAATAAATAAAACTCGGATACTTCAAATATGCTGAATTACTACAAAATATGCAAATAATATACAAAATGCATATATTATGCAAATTTATGCAAACTGCATATATCCGGCCTTTAGTGATAACTAGAGTTTGTTAAAAAGGGGGATGACGTTCTAACGCTGTCACTCCTCCGAATTCTATTATTAAATGATCACTTATCAATGACAACTGATCATTGAATAATATAATTCGGAGGAGTGACAGCGTCCGATTTACACTACTTAATGATACACGTGATTCACTTTTTTAACAAACTTTAGTGATAACTGATGATTGAAACAATAATTTGTAGCTTCTGTGGAACACAATTATATACTTACTCATTCAATTCTTAGAGCCGAAATCTATCCTTACGGGTGTATGGCTGTATGAAAACTTGAATAGCCTTCCGAGTTTCTTTTCCATAATATTCTCCACGCTTCTCTATCTTGTACCAACAATAAGGTGGGTCTCTCTCGCATTTCTTCGTCACGTTTCTCAATGGCATTTCTAATTTCATCGTATCCTTTTCTTATGCTTCTTTCTTAGTCTATTCTCTTAATTGAATCTCTTCTATATTATGCAATGGCAGTTTAATTTTTAGTTTTTCTCTGAATTTGTCATTACTTTATTTTCGCAAACTTCTTTTACTTCGTGCCATTGGTTAATGTCCAGGACTCCGAACCTTCTGTTATTGAAGTAACTATTTTCTTGAAAACTTCTGCGTCGGTTCTTACCTAAGAAAACCTGTTTCGAACTATTTAGTATTTTCCCAGCTGCTGTTTTGTTTATTTAAGATTTGTTCGTCGACTTTTCCCTTGTTGACACCCGATACCAAAATTAAAATAATATATACAAATAGCAAAATAAAAATCACCAAGTACAAAAGGGAATTACATTTTTAAGTTTAAACATTCTAAGAATCAATTACAAATCAACATTTCTTCGATCGCCTCATATTAAAATTTCTACAAATTTGTTAAGAATAACGAACGGAAATATCGCATAGCAAACCTACATTTTTCATCAATGTCCATTTATGCTGGCGAAATAACAGTTGAGAGATTTGCAAACAACAAAATCGTTTGTATGATTAGAAGAGAATGTAAGAAAGATGGGAATGGTGCCGCGACTAATTAAAGGAATAGGTAACACAACAATTTTCAAAACGGAGAAAGCATGTAAATTCTACCACACCAATATATCAATAGAGTTTCAATAAAATGAAGAGGGTGGTGAGCACTGGTACCACAAGAGTAAGACGTTACGGCGCAAAACAGTTTTTAATAGAAAAGGACCTCAATATAAGAACAAAAAATTGGTGTGTGTGGTTTACGCACGTCTAGAGTGAGTATTTTCGCTCGTACATCGTACTCTCTCTGTCTCTCCTTCTGTTTCAGACGAAGCAAGCACGCACGTATCCTTTTTCTAGCTCATCGCCGCTCGCTCGCACATCATACTCTCGGTTTTCTTTGTCTTTCACACGAAGCGAAGCTCCACCCAAATTTAACGCTTTTACGCTTACGGTTACGCTTACGCTCGAGCTAGTCTGGTGTCCCCTAATTATTCACTTCAATAAAATAGTTTTTACTTTTATCACACCGATTTCAATATTTCCAAATACATATTTGGACAGTTAAGTTATCATTGTCGGCAGAGAAAACACCAGAGGAAGGAAGCGTACTCGTGAAGTTTGTTTAACACAAGTTTTCTAGAGACAATATCTATTGTGAGATGGGGAATTGAGCTAAACCAGGGTTCACGAGTGAATCTTTTTTTCCTTTGTATTCTCTTGCTTGAGGTTGATAACATTGCTGCTAAAATACATATTTTGAGGCATTTAAATAGGTGTGGTAAGAGCAAAACTTGAGCTTATTCTAAGCTTTTATATTTGAGGCTTCACTAAATTAGAAAGACACATATAGCAATGAATTAAAGAAAGAACGCAATAATATCTTGTTTATATAAGTTCTAATTGTTAAAATTTGTCTCAACTGTTAAGAGATTACATTAAATTTAAGACTTCATAGATAAAACACTTTTATTAGGATCACTTTTTCGTAGTGAATTCTGCTGATATTTAAGCAAAATTATACGAGGGTTGCCTTTTATGTTTCGGGATTTGGCAACCCTAGTGTTGCAATCTGGCAACTGACAGCTCTATCGTAAAGTTGAACATTTTTGAGGTTATACGTACTCAGAACGTTTTGACCTACGAGCGCTATTTGTGTTGTTTACAGTAACTTAAAAGATTCATCTCGGCCCAAAAATGGAATTAAATCGTGAACATTTTTGTGCGATTATTTTTTACAACTTTCGACGTGGATTAACTCAGCAACAGTGCATGGATGAACTTAATTCAATTTTTGGCCATGAAGCTCCATCAAGGACCAGTGCTTATCGATGGTATGGTGAATTCAATCGTGGTCGTAGTTCACTCCAAGACGAATTTCGTGAAGGTCGTCCAAAATCAGTTGTTGTTCCGAAAACCATTGATGCTGTGCGCGAACTTATATTGCAAGAGCGTCATGTGACCTATCGTGAGATTGAGTCAACCTTAGGCATTAGTGGGACCAGCATACATTCAATATTGCATAAACATTTGACTGTCAAAAAAATTTATTCGCGTTGGATCCCACACAATTTGTCAATCGCTCAAAAAAGGCTCGCGTCGATTGGTCGAAGGAAATGCTCAAAAATACGATCGCGGTGCTTAGAAACACGTCTATGAGATCGTGACAGGTGATGAATCGTGGATTTACGCGTACGAGCCCGAAAGTTAATAGCAGTCGACTGTATGGGTGTTTCAAGATGAGCCAAATCCAACAAAAGTTGTTCGCGCACGAAGCACTTCCAAGCAAATGGTCGCCTGTTTTTCGGAAAAACTGGACATGTGGCAACCGTACCACTAGAACAACGCAGAACAGTCAATTCTGAGTGGTACACAACCATTTGTTTGCCAGTTGTCTTCCAAGAAATCAGGAAAACCAACCGCCGAAGACGGATCACTCTTCACCACGACAATGCGAGCTCTCACACATCGGCTCAAACAACTGCATTTTTGAGCACCCAAAACATCGATTTGATGAGTCATCCGCCGTATAATCCTGACTTGGCACTGAATGACTTCTTTTTATTCCCGTATGTAAAAAACAAACTGAGAGGTCAACGTTTTTCGACACCTGAAGAAGCGGTTGCTGCATTCAGAATGCATGTCTTGGAGATACCTCAATCAGAGTGGCAAAAGTGCTTCGACAATTGCTTCAAACGCATGCAAAAGTGTATAGATCTTCATGGGGAATATTTTGAAAAACAATAAAGTGATTTTCGATGATTAATATTTGTTTTTGTTCTCTAATCCCGAAATATAAAAGGCAACCCTCGTACAATAACTCGATTATTTAAGTATCCTAATTTTCACTATACTAGATTAATATCAATAGATCACTTTTGCTATGAGATTCTTCTCGATATAAATTTTTTGCGCTCACCATCGCAACTACGTATTTTACACATCGTGACATAACGTGCTATTATAAAGTGATAAGCTAGATTTCGGACGTAGTGTTACGTTCGTGTAATACATATTCTGTTAATAACCGCAACTCACATGAATGAAATGAATTGCTTGGCTCTGACGCTCTTCGATATCGCCTGCTGGTTGAGTGGTTTATTTTGATGTACGGGAAAAATGATCGGTATGCGCCGTATCGACGGATTGTCCCGTACCTGAATAGAAGGAGAAGACGTAAGAATTCGTAATTGAAATCACATGTATCGCTACTAACGTCCACGGCATATTTTCCCAGGATTCTTTCGTTCGTTTGACGTCCGGATCGGTGTGCAACGGTACTCGAGTGGTTGAGCGGGCTACATCGATCTAAAGGGCAGACTAAAATACTGGTGCTGATATCGGGAAAATATTCGGGGATATTTTAAGGATATTCGGTATTTTTAGCACGATTGTGGCAGAATTATAGATAGATCTGTTATAAATGAATGAATGGATGGGTGTTGATGCCTTTTGAATTTATTCAGATGCTTCCAGTGGGAAATGAATGATACATGTACAAAATTTTGTAAAAGAATGCTGTAATTAGCAACACTATGCAATTCAATCCGGGAATCGTGACACTTCATTGGTTCTTATGTTTGATTCTGAGTTGATTTAATATGCGCGAGGAGACAATAATTTGATTTCAAGTTAAAGCTATTCTATCAAGTTGATCTGAAATGAATGGTAGGTTTCTTTATAAAAAGGATCAAGTCATCAATAAATACATTTTCTACCACTTTTCCGGCGAATATTGTGGATGACTTTCAACTTTCCAGCTCAATTCTTTCAATCCTTGTTGAGATTGTAAATTTACATACAACCGCATATTATGGTGTTAAAAGATATCTTTCCTGTGAAGTTCCAAAAGATGTTCCTCTCAAATAGCAGCCTTTTAATGTTAACGCTGTTAACAAAGGCCATTTTCTATTGTTTCTTCTTGCAGAAAAAGTTCATAATGAATAGCACTTTTATTCTTCGGACTATTTATGATGTATACTTATTATTATATGTCAAGTATAAGTTCGCCTTGGTACTTGTAGCTGAGGGTGATTGAAGCTTGTTTATCAGGTGCACAATACCCTGTTTTGAGCGAACAAGTGATCACCTTACAAAGATTTGCCGTGACAGTACACACCAAAAGTATTCAATAAATTCAGTGAAAGCGAAATAAAATTTGGTGGGAAGAAATCCTTGAACAGGTCGATTTTATTGGATACACATTTTTGCATGACAGTCGACCATCATCAGTTGTTTTTAAGTAATGATATCTTAATTTTTTATTTTTTTGATTTTGAGAGATCTTAAGATAAGAAATTCTTCGTGTTAGTGGGAATTGAATTTTAAAAAACGTAAAAAAGTAAAATAAACCAAAGCATGTTCTTTTACAAATCAAATAGGTACAAATTATTACAACGTGTCAGTGTTACACCGACTTCTTAACATTAGTGGTATAGAAATCTTAGTGCAATTGAAGAATTATGGCCCATTTAACTATTACACACATAATTAATATTTTAATTCTCATCGAATGTAGGGATAAGACAAGAACTTTGTTTGAAGTTTGTGATTTGTTCACTGCGAAATATCCAGATCGCCCTATTAGCCAATCTACAGTCAATAAGATTAAGCCTTAATTTCGAGAAACTGATGATGTTAAAGATATTAAAAATCCAGGACGTCCAAAAGTTAGTGAAAATATGAAATTGAACTTTTTGTTAAGTATTGAAAAGAATCCTCACAATACGTGTCGATTGGTTGTATTAGACAATGAAATTAGTCAGACAACGAATTACGTATTATAAGAAAGGAAGAATATCATCCCTATAAAGTTCAACTCGTACATGAACTCAACAAAGACGACCCTAAACGGCGATTACAGCTTTATAAAACTATGATAGATTTGTGCCATAGAAATGGACGTTTGTACCTGCAATTACTTTTTCGGATGAGGCAATGTTTTGTTTCAATGGCACAGTATATCGCTAAAATTGCAGGTATTGGAGTCGAGTAAATCCTCATTGGATGGTTGAGGCACACTACACGGCCAGAATACTTAATAACAGAATAGTAGGATCTTTCTTCTTTGAAGGAATCCTCACGGGAGAACGATTCTTACAGTTTTTGCAAAATGACCTTGTTCCAGCTCTTGCAACAATTTTTCCAGAACGGTGCACCCTCGCAGTATGCCCAGCCTGTTCGAAATTTTCTAGACAATTTCTTTCCGAGGAGGTGGAGAAGCGATAGAATGGCCTGCGAGATTCCCAGACCTTATACCCCTTGATTATTTTTTGGGATTATTGAAACTGCAATGTCTACTGAACCAGATCACAAAATTTTGCTGAACTAGAACATCGCATTAGAGATAGAACTGCACAGAAGTACCCCGGATACAATTCAAAAAGTACAAGAAGAATTTCTAGATAGGCTTGTATGTCAGGAAGTCGATGGATGGCAATGCGAACACTTTCTTTAAAATTGTATTTGCTTCGTAAAGGGTTTTCTTCATTTTGTGTTAACAATAAAATTTACATTTTATAACATTCAATTCTCATTTCCTTGAAGAATTTCTTATGTGAGATGACAACATTTTTATACTGTCGGTTCAGCAATGAAAAGATCTCTTAAAATCAAAAAAGAGGGGACTGCTATTTCAAAACTATATATATGACATCATTACCCAGAAACAGCTGATGCTTGAAAATCAATTGTTATGCAAAAATATGTATTATTATCAAATAAAATCTTCTTTCAACAAAATTTTATTTCGCTTTTACAGGATTTTACAGGACACTTTAGGTGCGCACTGAATATAAAATCATGCTAAAGGCTCTTGAAGTTGGCGGCATGTGTTGAACCTATTGAGTTTCTGTTCCTACACTTACACTAATTTCAATAGTTATTCGCTAATCATCTTTTAGTAGGTTTCCGATAGAAGCAACATTTCTTTCATTTACAGAGGTGCTCGGCCGCCCACTGCACGGACCGCTTTGATTTGTTCAATGATAGCTTTTTGTGATTTAGTCACATCTTCCATGATTGCGCCATTTTCTTGTATCATCAACAAGTATCAGACGCGCACGAGTGATAAATGGAAAAAGGCATGCATAGCGTTGTGTTGTTGCGTTCAATATGTCAAAATTTATACCGAACAAAGAGCATTCGCGGACAGTATTAGTTTTTTGTTTGCATTTGAAGAAAACTGCTGTTGAATCATACCGATTACTTCGAGAAGCTTATGGTGAACAAGCTCCATCGGAATATAGGTGTAAACGATGGTTTCGGCGTTTCAAAAGTGGTGATTTTGATGAAAAAAACGAAGATGTGGAATTGCAAGCATTTTTTGACAAAGATGATTCGCAAATACAAAAACAACTCGCCGAGCAATTGGGCGTTAGTCAACAAGCTGTTTCCAATCGGCTACGAAAGATGGAAAACATTCAAAAGACCGGTAGATGGATACCACATGAGTTGAACGACAGGCAAATGGCACAGCGCAAAAACACGTGATAATTTGCAAAAAGTCATGGGTAGATCCAGGCGCACCAGCCGCATCGATCCCAATACCGAATCGCTTTGGCAGAAAGACGATGCTCTGTGTTTGGTGAGACCAGAGGGGCGTGGTCTATTATGAGCTGTTAAAACCTGGGAAAACGGATAATAGTAAACGCTCTCAACAACAATTGACTAATTTGAACGGATGGCTGCTTGAAGAAAGGCCAGAATACCGAAAGAGACAACAAAAAGTCATTTTTCTTCATGACAATGCTCCATCACATACGGCAAAACCGGTTTGCGACACGTTGGAAGCACTCAGCTGGGAAGTTGTACCCCATGTGACTTACTCACCAGACTTGGCTCCTTCCGATTACTACTTATTTGCATCGATGGGTCACGCACTTGCTGAGCAGTGCTTTGGTTCCTACGAAGATGTGAAAAAATGGCTTAATGAATGGTTCGAAGCAAAAGCGGAAGATTGTTACTGGCGTGGTATTCACAAATTGCCCAAAAAAATGGAGCATACTTTGAATAAAGTGCTTTTTATCATTCTTTCAAATTTAACACGTTTTTAGAAAAAATCCAGATTTCATACTTGGTATAAGATTGACGCAATTGAACTAGAGCATTCGAAATCTCCCTCATAGAGAGGGTAACACAAAATAATGCGATGCTCTGAAATACATGACGACCACGAAGAGACAGATTACTAGTATGTAGTTACGTCGTTAGGTCTAAACTGTGAATTAGTCTAGTTAATTTTACAAGACACGGGTGAGGCTTATTTTTTCGTGTTATGTTCGTTCGGTTTAGTAAAAGTAAAATCATTTCATTGACATCGCAAAGTTCAAATTGACCACTTTTTATAAGATGACTTGAAAAGTCCCACAGATTATCGTGGATAATATCTCTTCCTGTTATAGTACTTTACAAATCTTCCAATCAGAATGATAATTTAAAACAATCTCCGCATACGTACTACATGAAAATTAATTACTTTAGATGCTTTCTAACGCGCTCAGTGGATTTTTCTAATTGAATTTAATTAGATACGCATACAAACACGCGCAAAACATAAATACAGGCTAGACAGCAGACCGCGGTCAAGTTAATTGCTACTCAGCTATCTTAATAATTATTTTTCTTGGCCGTTTATAAAACAGGCCGCTGCGATAAAATTTAAATAAAAACAAAAATACTGGCGAGAAATATTCAGGCGCCGGGCGGCGTTATACTGTGATTGTGTCAGAGGCAGCGGGCATGTCACAAGCAACTGTACATTTCTACACACATTAGCCAGCGATGTAAATCAGTATTATGTTTACGATTTACATATGCACAGAGGACGATTTATTCGAATTCTTTCGCAAATACTGACGAGGTTGGCGTGTTGTAGTTGTTGATGTTGACGATGCGAGCGATAATATGGGCGTGCACTTGGCTTCGTTTAATTATTGATAACGACCACACCATACTTTATGCATGCTCAAAATGCAAGACGTATCGCTGGCTTCGCAGATGAACCCTCTTCTTTTCGCATCGATTACTAATTGGGCAGCGTGTTTCGGAGCAGTACGATCACAACGCTAAATATAGTAACAAATTCTCGCTTCGTGAAGTTGCGAACGCTTCAGGTCAACGTTATTTTTCCTTCGCGAAAAGAATGTGCGTACAGTTTCTGATAAAATATTAAGATGATACAGTACGAAAGTTACATTTAAGTTCGAACATTTAATAGTAACTGATGAGTAAAGGCCGGATAATATGCAGTTTGCATAAATTTGCATATTTTGTAATAATTCAGCATATTTGAAGTATCCGAGTTTTATTTATTTATTGGATGTAATTTATTATAGGATAGGCATTGCTAAAAATATGTCGTGGTTGTAACAAACAAAGGGTTAAACAGCCCTCTTTAAATTAAAAATAGCATTCTATGAACCCTCTTCTCGATACTTTTCCGATAAGCGCTTCCAAAAATTTATTAATGCTGTTCCCATACATCTAGATCCGGACAGAATTCAAGGAAAAGCTAATTCCCTGAAACTTCTAAATAAATATAAAAATACATTTTACCAGAAAATTAGGAGCACAGGTGTTTCTTTGTTATTCGGAGAAATTTATTCCCATATTCGAAAGCAATCTTATTTATTTTAAACGTCATTTTACGTTGGTTTTTCGAAGTGTAAACTTGTGGGTTGTTATTAATTATAATAGCAAAAATGCCGTAAATAGCGACTGTGCCTGGATGGATTGCACCTTATTCAGAATTGCGTGTGGATGGAGAAAAAGTATTTTGCGTAGCATGCAGCAAGATTGTAAGTAAAATTTAAGTTTATTTCCTCTTATTAATCTATAGTTCTTAAACGATGTTTAACAAAGTCAGCAATACAACGCCCCGACAAATAATTTTATTTTAAAATTTTATTTTAAAATGAGTAAAATGAGATGAATATGTCATGCGTATTTTTCGCGTATCATCAGCACAATACGGAATATCTGATATTCCGTATTCTGCTGATGATTTTTAAATAAAAATCATTTTAAAATAAAATTATTTGTTGAAGCGTTGTGTTGGTTATTTTATTAAATGTCGTTTATTCCGATTGCTTCGCAAGCTCTTTACACATTAGTTTTTTATTACTCCTTCATCTTTTACTAACACTTATTTTATAAGAAAACAACTGATGATGTGATATTTTTATGCAGGCAGTGAGAGAAAGTTTCAAGTCGACCAGCATATTAAAACTCCATCTCATGCTGCAAAACTATCAAAGATAAAATTGGCGAAGAAGGGTCAGCAAGCATTACCGCAATGTTTGCCATCAGCCTCCAAAAAATCGGAACAGGAACAATTTAATAAAGAATTGTGCCTAATGTTTATGTCGGCAAATATTCCACTACATAAAATAAACAATTTAAATGTTAAGTTATTTTTGCAAAACTACACCAGCAAATATAATATTCCCGACGAGAGCACCTTAAGAAAAAATTATATTCACCGTATCTATGCAGAAACATTGAGTAGCATTAAGAAGGCTGTGTCAGACAATTACCTTTACATGTACGCGAATGAAACTACTGATAGTGTGGGCCGATACATAGTTCATTTAATGATAGGTATCCTTAACGTATCGGTTCCAGCAAAATCTTATTTAATTTCATCCAAACAGTTGGAAAAAGCAAATAATTTGACAATAACAAGGTTTATACAGGAAGAACTGGCAACCTTTCTCTTACCGGAATCGATTCCAACAGAAAAAATTCTATTGTTTTTAACGGATGTCGCACCATACATGGTGAAGGCAGCTTGCAACTTGAAAATCTTTTACCCAAATTTAATTCACACAACTTGCTTGGCGCACGGACTAAGTCGTGTTGCAGAAGAAGTAAGAAACCATTTTCCCTTGGTAAATACTTTAATTAGTAGTGTTAAGAAAGTGTTTTTAAAGGCTCCATTAAGAGTTCAGTTTTACAAACAATATCTACCCGGTATTCTGCTTCCTCCTCAACCAGTCATCACACGATGGGGAACGTGGTTGAAAGCTGCTATTTTTCATGCAAATCATTATGAAGAAATAAAGACAATTATTATGGATCTTGATAGCGATACACAATCTGTGCTAGACGCCCAAAACGTGTAATCGAGTTAAGAAATAGCTCAACAGTTGGCGTTTATTAAAGTCAACTACAGTTTTATTTCCACTTCTATATTGCAATTGGAAAAACAATTTATGTCGCTAATTGAGAGCGTTGAAATAATAAACAAATATGAAAAGTTATGTTTTGATGTTAAAGGGAGGGTGGGAAAATCCGTATATGAAAATTTTGTAAGCGTAATAGAAAAAAATGAGGGTTTTAAAAAGCTAAAGGACATTGCTAAGATCTTGTCTGCTGAGTCAGTAGAAAATATTGAGTTGACAATAGAGGATATTTCTAATTTGAAATATGCTCCTATCACAAGCGTGGACGTAGAACGAACCTTTTCAATATACTGTGTGTCTAGCTAAGGTCGCGACAAATGGAAAACTTTTATTCTTGGGTTTATGAAAAAAAAGTTATTCTTTATAAAAAGTCCTGCTTCATCCAAAACTTAAATTCAAATTGTCAGATTTTAATATTTGTTAGTCATAGACGAGATATGACAAAAAATATGAAATTGGTATAAGAGTAAAGTACCTTTATTTTCAATAATACTTAAAATGTTAAAGGAATAGTCGTTCAGAATTGGAAATTATACAATTTAAATACAGCATTTACACAAAAGAAAGCATTGAAAATGTTACACAAATGCTTCAACATGTCCGCCTTCTCGTTCCATACATGTAACGGTTCTATCACAAAAATGCCTTAAAACCCTTCTAATTGTTTGTGGAGTTATTTTTACGTATTTCTTCTCTAATAACACGTTCTAGATGGCCTACATCCGTAAACGGCGCTTGAATATAAACATGTTCTTTTAAATAACCCCACAAGAAAAAATCAAGTGGGGTCAGATCTGGAGACCGAGGTGGCCAACGTATTGTGGAAAACCAGTGTATAACCCTTTCGTTAAAACAATCTTCAACATATTGCCTTACGTCCAACCTGCTATGACAAGGTGCACCATCCTGTTGAAACCAAATATGTTGGCGTTCCAGCAATGGAAGATTGTCGATAAAATTACTAATTTCACTTTGCAAAAAATTTAGATACCGGTCGGCCTTCAAAGATTGGTGAAAAAGAAAGGTCCAATTACATAACTTTTGTAGATTCCGCACCATACATTTGTCTTGAACGCATATTGACTTCGAGTTTTTATTGTAAAATGTGGGTTGGCATCTGTCCACCAACGGCAGTTTTGACTCGATACAGTTCCGTTCGATGTAAATGTTGCTTCATCGGAAAATAAAATTTGTCTCGACACAAAAGGATTATATGCTAATATTGCCTGAATGTCGGCACAAAACTCCAATCGTCTGTCATTATCACCTGGTCTTAGAGTGTGCACAAATGTAGGGTTGTAGGGATGAAATTTGTTTTTTTTTAGAATTTTAGCTACCTAATCTTTGCTTATAGTGTTTGACATCAACAATACTCTTTGCCGCAACGAACACCTCGGTTGTTCTATTGCTGATAGCATCACTTCTAGTTACATTTCGTTATCAGCAACATGGTTTTGGCGTTTGTTGTTAATCTGTTTTCGACATTTCCGAAAGTCTTAAATTTTCTTAAAAGTTGTCTTACCGTCTCGTGGTGAATATTCTTGTCAGGATGCCGCTGATTAAAAATAGTTGCTGCTTCCCTGAAAGTTTTATAATTATCGCCCACTATTAAGACGATTTCAATTTTATCTTCTTTACTTAATATTACAGGCATTTCTACTTATTGTATTTTGACAAGCGTAAACGATGATAGTGACAGATTTAGTCAAACATTGTTTATCAGAGTATTCTAGATTAAGATTAAAAATGTGTACATCAAATTGTTGACTTTGTAGTTGAGAAAAGCGTAAGAATTAAAAACTAAATGTAAGTGAATGTGATTGAATATTAAAATCTGACAATTTGAATTTAAGTTTTGGATGAAGCAGGACTTTTTATAAAGAATAACTTTTTTCATAAACCCAAGAATAAAAAAGTTTTCCATTTGTCGCGAACTTAGACACACAGTATAAATACATGTTATCAGACAAGGGCCACAATTTTTCTATTGAAAACTTTGAGAAATATGTAATTGTAAATTGTTTTCATAGTTAATTATGTTGTAAAATGTTATAAATAAACTTGTACTAAACATAATAGAATTTTTTTTTCTATAGTATTATATTTTCTAGCATTACTCCTATTTTTTTATCTGCATATTTTTCATAAGAAAGTGCATATTTATAATCCGGCCTCTACTGATGAGTATGTAACATTGTGTCGAAATTAAGACATTCTGAGGTGTATTTATAAATAATAAGGCGTTAAAATAAGGGAAGTATAATATACTACCAAATGTAGTTTCTAAAACTAAAAGAAATGTATTTGAAAGCTGCAAAATTTACTGATCAGAAGTTTAAGGTAGAACTGGGGGATGAATGAGGATGGAATAAATGTCGATCTTATTCGCAGCGTGATTGAAGATGACCGATATGTTACTGTAAGGAATATTCAAACAAATCTAAAGATTAGCGTGAAAGCAATGAACAGCATTTCACAGAAGCATGTGATTGCGCGTAAGCTTTTTCCCGTACAATTTGACCCCAATTCAAAAAGAAAACCGTGTAAAATGCTGTACATCTACACTAAATCACTTTAACAATGAGTCGTGTTATCGGGTGTACAATATCATTACAGGTGATTAAACATTAGTATACTGCTACGAAAAAAAGCAACAATCGTCAGTTTGGGTATTTGTGAATGAATCGGCTCCGATAAACGTTATTCGTTAAAAACGCCACGATTTCCTGGCTATGTTCCTACTGTATTACTACAGGCTGATTGCCTCAAATTCTTCAATTTACGAAAAGTGTCCAAGAGGCAGGATCATGTTTAAAGTGACCATACGTCTCGTTTTCAACGGGACAGTACTGTTTGTTAACCATCGTCCCCTTGTCCCCGATAGATCACGAGGGACACAAAAATGTCCCGCAATGCAAAAAATTGCAAACTTAGAACAATATCACACTATTCTATAAAAACACACCATCCGCTTAAATAGCACGTCAAAGTTAATTCATCTGTGTTTTGAACCTAAATTCTGATGAGCCCGTACAAAAACGAAAGCATATATACGAATATTTTTGCGCGCAATGCGATTGAAGATTCAAAGGAGATTTATCTGAACCTAATTGTATCTCGATTTTTACTGATACATCAAATCACGGATCTCAAAAAATATTTCCCATTTCGGCCCGTAATACCATAAAAAACTGAATAAGTTTAGATATTGAACTGTCAAGAACAGCCAGGTGAAACATCGGAAATCATTGCACAATATTTCGTGAATGTTTTAAACGAACACAACATATCGGAGAAAATAGTGACCTTTTGTGAAAACATAAGTTGTAATTTTGGTGGCTCTTAAAGACGTGGCGTAAATAATGTTTTTAGTACACTGAATTCCATTCTTAATCGATAGTTGATCGAAATTGGATGCGGTGCCCATATACACCACAACGCCATTAAAACATCCGCAGATTGCTTTCCATTTGACGTCGAAAATATTATTGTAAAAATATATTCTATCTTTTACATTTACACCATTAGAGCGGAAGCTTTGAAAGACTTTTGTGGCGATATTACTAGTGAGTATCATAAGTTGTTAGGATATACAGCTCTGTGTGAAAAAAACACAACACATTATAAACTCTATATATGTAGTTATACTTAATTTATAATGTAAAATATAATCTGCATCTTCGTTGCAAAGCAAAATAATAATAACTTTAGAAATTATAATACAAAACAGTATTATAAGGAAAATATAAAATGTAAAGAAATATGAAATAACATTATAGACTTTTTAATATTTTGTCGTATAACCTTTATTTACGATGACTGCTTCGCATTTTCGTGGCATAGAATCAATCCATACTTGACATCGTACATCTGGAATAGAGCGCCATGTTCTTTCAATTAGTTCCCATAATTCTTGCCTCGATGTGGGCGCTGCTGCAAAAACGGCCTGTTTTACGTCTATCCACAGATTTTGTATAGGGTTAAGGTCTGGTGATTGAGCACGCCACACCAAAACCTCAACAGAAGCCTCCCGTAACCAGTCCTTAACCTTAAGACTTGCATGTTTCGGGTCATTGTCATGCATGTATACCCAGCGAAGGAGCATCTCTTCCTCAGCATAGGGCAGCATGACTGTTTGAAGGATATTTGGATAGACAAATTGGTCTATTATCTCCTGCATCCAGAAGATTGAACCAACACCATAGTATGAAAAACATGCCCATACCATAATAGAAGATCCTCCATGTTTGACAGTCTTTATTGTAATGCAACCTTACTCTCATCTGATCACAAGATACTTCGCCATCTAGTAGCTAGCCAATTTAAATGTTCACTAGCAAAGCGCAATCTCTGTTGAACATGTCGCTTCATCAGCAAAGGGACTTTTCTTGGACTTCTAGCAATCAAGTTATTATTTATCAAACGTTTTCGAATAGTGGAAGTGTGAATTGGAAGATTTAAAGTTTGCTTTATTTGCGCAGAAGTTGTAAAAGGGTGTGATTTCACAAATCTCTTCATGCGCCGATCATCTCTGTTAGATATTTTTCTCTTTCTTCCTCTTCGTTCACGTTTTGCTCGATATTTTATGATTAGAAATCATTTTCGCTGAGCATTTTGGCGTTTCTTGAATGAACTTGTAGATTTTCCCTGATTTTATTAATTTTTGAATTAATTCACGCTTCTCAGGTGAGCAATGCTTCATTCGCCCCATGTTATCGCGCAGAACTAAATAAAATACACCACTAATTTAATACTATCAATAAAACTCAACTGTAAATCCGATATATCCGATTTTCTACACAACACTGCTATTATTTGGCACAGTAGCAGAAATCTATTGCGCCAAGAAAAAGGTACTTTCCCGTATATTAGACTAAACTTGGTGAAGAACACTTCTTTACGTCAATTCGTCCTGTGTTATATAGATGATTCTCATCTTGAATGCATTTAAATAGCTGGGTTCGGTATTTTCATACGCGCTGCTATTACTTCGCACACAGTTGTATATGCGTGCGTTGGAACGGGTTTTGAAAATGTATGAACCCTTAAACAGCTCTTTTTTGAGTATTAATAAATATCCCAATATTTTAAAATCGGTTTTCGAAAACCCAAAGTCAGACGGTTTCCTTTTTTTATCCACGCACCAGCAACCACATTTCATCAGGTTATTTTAAAAATCGAGGCATAGAATATTTTTGCTCTTGAGGTTGCAAAAGAAGTCGAGCAGTTGAAACAAAATTTCATTTTAAAACGGAGGACGCAATTTTTTCCGCACAGTGGCAGAAAGTTAGTGACTCAGTTACAAGAAAATAACGTGGAAGAACGGTATGTGAGCAACATTGCTTCTGATTTTTATCAGACTTGTCTGGAGTAGACACCTAGAACAATGGACATCTTATTATCAAGCCTTGCACATTTTCGATTAAGCTTCTTTGATAGAAGTACCAGAGTGGAAAGACGTTGAAGCAGCAATGGACTTATTGATTGATAAGGGATTTACTGAACGCAAAAAATATAAAAATATTTCATGAGTTTTCACTTGTTACCAGTTATATTACAACACAAAAGATTCATTATTAAAACAAAATTGTTCTTAAATATAAATGATATGTATATTTGTTTCTCTTTTCTTATTCATTTATGTTACATAAATTATATATAACATTAATACACCAATAAACTTAATGTGTTCTTTGATAATTTATTCACAATAAAACCAATAAAGTATGTATATATGGTATCGTACAATATTTTACGTTTTTATCGATTTGTATTAATTTGTAAAACACGTGCCGTTTTTGAATGAAAAATAAATGGTTACTCTAATCATGTTGCACTTAAATAACACTCGAGCTCACACTCATCCTCGAACGATTGAGTGTTTGAATGCCCAAAACATTGAAATAATGGGTCATACACTAGGGGAGAGTGTTGTACCTTGGACAATTTTTTATTATATACCCAATACTTCATAATTGATAGCCTTGACGGATTCAATTAAATGTAGAGATATTTTCTCAATAAACTGACTTTTGCAATTTACATTTGAAATATAGAAGTTCAATTATTTAATTACCAAAAAATTAATTAAGAAGAACGATTGCAGAATGGTCCAAGGTACAATACATGCATGTACGTTGCACCAAGCGTTATTGTACCTTAGTCCAATAAGTCAAATAATACACAAATGTAACTTGCATGTTTATTATTTACTAGTGAGTTTTGTAAAACAAAACTCTAATTCAACATAGATTCGAATAAATACTAACTAAAAAGTAACATTAACTATTAAACATTATACTGACTAAAATCTGTTGAGTTGAGTTTCTTGCCTTTTTGTCAAACCAACTGTTTTTGGAAGGGGAAGACGCATTATCACATCGTTTCTATCGACATAAGAAGGATTTTCACTACTTGGAACAAAGTTTCTAGATGCAGTTCTCCCATCTATTCTCTTATAAAATTTTACCTCATAATCCGTGCCGAATATCTTAATTATCTTCGCTACAAAATATCGTTTTGTCCTTTTGGTTGCTAACTCTACTAAAACATAATCTTCTTCTTTTATTACGGCGTCATCTATTCCCTGATCGTCTTCTTTTGTTCTTTTCTAATCTTATTAAGAAACTTATCATGATCACCTGATGATGAAACCCGTAATTTTAAACTTTCATCGTCACTGCTGTCTTCTATTTTTTTCCTAATTATTTTTTTACGGGCTTTTTGTTTTTAACTTGTCTAAATATGTTTCTCTTTATTTGCTTTACCTTCTTTTTAGTTTCAGTTAACCTATATTCTTCGATTTCATCTTTTACTGCTGTGTCCGTTAAAATTCTCGTTTTTCCTTTCCTTCTACCTTTAGTAAGTTCTTTCCCAGGTCCTGCTTTTGGGAAAGGTCTTATTATGTGGCGATACCAATGTAGATGATAATTTCTGAGATGATGTTGTAGCCACTTCCTCAGGGTCACTCCTGTCATTTATGATAACCTGGTGGTCGACATCATCAACTGGAGGGTTGTATTTTTCTTGAGGACGGTCGATAACATACGAGGATAGATATTCATCCTCGTCAAATATGTTTTCATTGTAAGGCCATATACCTGTCACTAAAAATCCTTTTGCGATGTTACTCATCGAGAAAGCTCTCGAATACGCAGTTCCTATTACTTCAGAAATGTCGTAGATAGTGATAGGTTTCCCTGGATTATTTTTGAGCCATTGATTTACCGCCTGGTTATAAAATGTTTTATACGGCCCAAAGACCGTACGGTCAAGCGGCTGCAGCTTGTGATACGTATGAGGTGGCATGGTTAGCAACACAATTCCATTTTCTTTTGCCAGCTTTATAGCTGGAAGGGAAATATGTGAGTCATGGTTATCATAAATCAATAGTACTTTCTTATCTACAGTTGGCTTAACGTGAGTTATAAAATATATGAGATAAGTAACAAATAAATGTTGATTTATCCAACCAGATGGATTTGCACCACCTATTGCTCCAGCAAGGGCTTCTTTTAACATGTACTCTTTGAAGTGCGCTCTAGAAAATATTAGCATAGGAGGAACCTGATTGCCAAGTGCATTTATTGTTACCACCATAGTTATATTTATACCTCTTTCGCCTGATGTTACACTTTCTACTTGTTTTTATCCTTTTGGGGCTAAAATCTTAGGGGAGTGTGAACTGTTACGTTCCCAGTTTCATCAAGGTTATAAATTTTGCTGGCATCAAATTTGTAGCGATCATAACAATTTTTCAAATTGCTAAAAAATCGGACACATTTTTCTTATTAAAGGCAGTAGCCTGCGCCAAACTAGTGAACTCTGGTTTTCGCAAAGACACAATTGGATGTCTGGAAAGAAAACCGCGAATCCATTCCTTGCCAGCTTTATTTTCTTTGATCCAAGAAATCGGTATATTTTTGTTGTTTTCATTGGCAAATTCAAAAGATAGTTTTTGAAGTTCATTTTTTGTAAGACCATAATGTAGTTTGGCGGCAGTTTTTATATAATTAACGAGAATATCTTCTTCCTCGTCAGAAAATATTCGGTTACAGGTAATTTTGGACGTGTAGGTAAACGTGTGATCATTGGAGGTTTTATAAATTTTCAAATGCCTAAGTAACGTTGTCTTTTTTTATTATTTTTTGCAGCTTGACAAATAGTATATTGATGCAAAAGAACATCTTCTACGGCAACTTTTAAATTGCCTTTATCTATTGGTTTACGTTTATTGCCCGCTTTACATCGCGGCATTTTCTATAAAATACATAAACCTCATCAATCAACTTTACTGTATTTAAGAATTGCGAGTGCATGTACCTTGGATCAGTCCATGGTACAACAATTCTACTGGTCCAAGGTACATTACACATAATGTTTACGAAGAAGTCAATTTATTTAAATGTTTGGTTATGTTTATAACATTACAAATAATACTGATAGAAAGAGGCATAAATGGTAAACTCACCAAACTAAGCGGTGTCAATTTATCTCGCAATATAAACTTATTGTTTTACAGTGAAAAAGAAAAAAATATTTACATTTCCTGAGCATATAATTGAAATCGTCAAAAACGAAAAACGGTTACAACTATCCGAAAATAAACCGAATGTGGTGACATCTATTTAAATTCTTGTAACTATATGTAATGCCAAATTATAAAAACTTCTCTGTAAATAGGCTATAATGCATTTGGTACGAGGTACATTTGGTCCAAGGTACAACACTCTCCCCTACATAATTCGGACCTGCCACCTAATGATTTCATTTTATTTCCAAGTAGAAAAGCTACGTGGTTTACGACTAAAAAGCGGTGAGTTCATTTTAGAAGGAAATAAACAACCGAACGTGAGAAGATTGAAAAAAAAAGTTTTGGAGATTGGTTTTCTAAAGGATTCTAAAAATGCATTAATTGTAAAGGAAAATTTTTGAAAAATTGTAAATAAATGTGTTTCCTTAATGAAAAGAAAACAGCCATCGTAACTTCAGTAAAAGAATCATGTTAAAAGAATCATTAATAACTAAATTTCGTCAAACGAGTGCAAAGTCAGGGGCGTATCGCGAAAAAGTAGGTACGCGAGTTACAATATTATTAAAAAATAATATATTTTTACCTTTTATTGACGTTTATTGCGACAAAATACTTCCCCAGTAAGTCGCGTAAAACTGCAACATAAGCAATGCTTCCATTGTCGATTCACTTAGCCTTCGACGTTGGTCTGAAAACGTTTTCGTGTATTTCGAATATGATCGTTTTATATTTAGTGAAGTAGGATTTGCGCAATCCAAATATTCCTTTGTATGACATCTAGTCCTATAAGACCCGTCAAGCTTTTTAACGCGGCTTGTAAATTATCTAAGATATTTAATGAGTCTCGTAAAGATAAGTGACTGTTTTGTAACAGCGATATAGCTTGTACAACTGCAGCAAAGTTTATGGAAATTTCATCTATTTGTAATTGAACGTCCGAAATGGAAAGAAGTTGCTGAGCCTCTCGAATCGTTACAGATTTATTTGATTGAAATTTTAAAATCACATCCTTAAATTTGCGAAATATTTATGATAATAAAATACTGCCTGGAGCCATGTTCCCCATCGCATTATTATAGGCTGAGGTGGTAGTGAAGTTTCGGACACAATTGTTTGAAAACGCGGATATGTTTGGGAAAATTTTACAAACACTTTTTTGGTAGATGCCATTAAATTATTCACCATGGGATACTTTCTTCGAATGGTTTCTGCAATAAGGTGATAAGGAAAGCATATTTTCAACATCCTACCAGCTTTCAGCATTCTTGCAGCTTCATCAGTAACTAACATTGTGACTTGAGCTCCTGTGATACAAAATTCTCTGAACGAATCTTTTATTATCTTCAAAACGGTTTCAGTATCACTTTTTTCAATCATTTTACTAGGACTTTGCTGGATCATTACGTTCTAAAGGACTCGCTATAACATGAATTTTCTGTTTTGTACATCAGTTGCTTCATCCACACTTTTTTCTTATTTTTCAACTCGTTTACTGCACAGTTTTTCACTGTACTCTGCAAATCTGGTAGATTGTATCGCAATTTCTATTGGTTGGTAGTTTCCACGAGGAATATTTATTCCAAAAAAGACGACAGTGTTCATTGTATAGTAGGTGTTCCAAGGCTATCGAATGACTAAATTCTTCATTGGCTTACCATTGACCTAAATTTCCTCTCGGCGCTTCTGCCGTAGCACGCATTTGTCGAACCTTGTTAATAACTTAAAAAATAAAATTTTGTATATTTAATATTACCTATCACCAACAAGTAAACATTTATACAAAACTATATCGAAAGTATACGAGTAATTGTTTAAATAGAAGAACATATTTCAAATCAATTAATTTAAATTTAACAAACACATATTTCAATCCGCTGTAATTACTTAAAAGAAAAACTATGCATACTCATGTTATAACTAACTAGCGCATCCGTTGCATACTTTAAATTTAATTCCCATTTAATTTATAGCATTCGTCGCATTCCTAAACACCGTGACGATACTAACGTTGAAATATATACGTTAGGTTCAGAATTTGGACATCTGCATGCGTAAACATTGAAGTAAATCAGATGCAAATAAGTTCATAAACATTGGAATTTCACATTAGTGAATGTACATATCTTTCCTTTTTTATATGAATAAATAGGCTAATGGTCTCGTGGGTTTTAAAGTGTAGGTAGAAATATAATATAGTGTACATCCCATAAGCTAATTGCTTTGCGAAGCGTTGATTGAAAGTTATTTATTCCTACATTAAAAATAAACGCAAACATTTATAAGTCATATAGTTCATTGTTTATTGTATTAATTACACCGTTTACTAAATTTATTAACTTAGAAAAATCCACAGTCCAAAGGATGTACTACGATTACATTGGTAAGCGAAGCACATGTTTTGTAATTAAGTGAGAGTTAGTTACAACCAACCAATAACATGTTAGCAATTTTCAAATTCTCGTAAGTTTCCTTTTATAACGAATGATACTGTTGAAACTACATATCCAAAACTATACGACTAATTAATAGCTCAACAACATTGAATGATGTAAATTTGGAAAATACACGTGCCAGCCATAATATCGAAGTGTTCTTTCAGACTCCAGGTACATTCATCCAGTGGAAATGATTCATTTCCCTGGGTAGCAATAGGTAAATGAATTCGGTAATGTACGCTCAGCTCTTCATGGGCTGAAATAAGACTTATTACGTACCTTAGGGGTTAATTAACAATTGAACAATACATCACTATTTCCATGGATTTCATAAAAATTAAGAAAATGAATTGATAGGTTCTGATAAACCATAAAAATTAAAATACTGGCTTTCTTCAAAACTTTCTTCAGCCGAGTCTTAACTAGCTTTTAGGTTACTTCTGAAGCAATCAATATCAATAGCAAAAAGCAAAATATGTTTTTTCGAGATTTTGTCATTACTTATTGAAACGTCAACTTTTATCTACGCTGTTCTACTTTTATCAACTAAAATAAAAAACTACTTTCTTTCAAATTTTATGTAATTTTAATTAATCATTTATTACTATTCAATTAATTAATCAACACGTCGGACCATCTCGATCTGGCGAACGGAAAATATGCGAACTAAAGCTTCCTTCCTTTACCGCGCGCTTCCCTATCCCAAATATTATACTAGTACAGTCCGAGTAAATTTGTTTTTGTTTTGAATTTCCATTAGTGTTATTTTATTTCTTTTATCAGTCGTGTTCCTTTCTTATCATTATTGCATACCTTATTGTAATTATTTTATCAGTTTTTTTCAAAACTAGAGGAGTATTCAGAAGTTTTTAAGGTACATAGTCAACATAACCTCTATTATATATATTATTAATTAAGTCGAGAAAATAGGACAAATACAATTAGTTGTATATAATACTAAATACATCATAATTTGCAGCTTCTATTTTCAAAATGCCAAAAATTAAGTCCAAGGATGGTATGACAATTCTTGTGCAAAATATTAAATTTTGTGAAGAAGAAAAAGTGCTGGTAAATATTCGTTTACCGTAGATCAAGTGAGAGCAAGAGTAGCGGCTATGACTGGTATATCAGCTAGAACAATTGATTGGATCAAGGCTAAAATATGTGAATCTGATGTGAATCAATCGCAACCATCAACAAGCGCTGATATTTTAAACAAACCTGGAGAAATAATTCAGAAAACACGCAAATTATCTATAGATGATATGGATAGGTAATACTAGACTTCAAATTTGGTTTTTAATTGTCTCTGTATATATGATCTCTACAATTTACAGGTGTATTCTACGTCAAAAAATACATTCTATATACGTGGTAGAGAAAACTGTATCTACTTTAAAACTGTTACACGAGCATATGACAAAAGAAACTAGTTTTAAGGGCTGTAAAGAAACTTTACGGAAAATATTATTGGATATGGATTCTAAATTTATGAAGGGTCAGTCAAACAGGAAACGTTTAATGAAACGTTATGATATTGTTGCTTGGAGAGCTCGATATTTGAGGTTTATGAAATCAAATGAAGAGGCAGAATATAGTAGACTTGTTGTATATATTGATGAAACATATGTGCACAAAAATTATACTGTAACTCGTTGTTGGCCAAGCTCTACTGAGGAAGTGTGCTACGGAAGGACAGTGCTGGCCAAAGATGGGTATTGTGTCATGCTGGAGGTAGTATGGGATTTATTCCAAATGCTTAGCTTTTGTTTAAATCAAAGACTATCATGTTGACATGAATTATGACAATCTTTCCAGATGGTTTCAAACTGTACTTATACCACAGTTACCACCAAATTCCATCATCGCTATGGACAACGATCAATATTATTCAGTGCAAATAAATAAAGCACCAACAGCTGCAACCAAAAAGGCTGAAATTATGTGCTGGCTACAAAGTATGAATATCACTTACCATCCTGCGATGTTAAAGCCAGAATTGTTAGAACTCGTAAAGAAATATAAACCTGCACTTCGGTATACCATCGATGAGTATGAGAGCTTGTGGTCACACTGTTGTAAGATTACCCCCATACCATTGTGACTTCAATCCGATAGAAATGATATGGAGCATGGTAAAAGAAATATTGCAGCACACAATGTTGATAGCCTTAGTAACATGAAAGCCTTAATTAGAGCAGCATTCGACAGTATTACGCCAGAAATATGGCAAGCCGAATGCAACCATGTTAAAAATATTCAACAGCGATATATGGAAAGAGATGAGATTCTAGATGAAGAAGAGGAACAATTATTATTCAAGTAAATCAATCTGATACGGAATAAGAATGGAGTGAATTATCAGATGATTAAAAACTTCTTCCTGTACCTATAGTATTAAGTAATTGCAGCATTTTAGGAAACAAAACATGTATTTATTTTTTGTGTTAATATATATTGTCATTGTAGTAAGTTTGTAAATAAACAGTTGAACGTGAATAAAATCAGTATTTTGGAGCATATTTAGTTAAAATTATTTTATTTTAAAGAGATAACAAATAAGATATATGGCAAGTATTGAATGCTTTCAAATTGTTACATTATCATTTTCATTACATTAAAACTGCAAATGAAAGGAAACATAAACATTGGTCCATAGCAGTGTATACATATTTTCAATAGTATTCATAGTATTTAATTTGAGCAATAACCAAAAAAACTATACTGAGAAATTATAAAATTTATGGAGATATTCACATTCATAATGCGCGCGTTAAAATTGTTTTCATGAGTGTACTTTGTATCGCGGCCGTGCTGCGCGGTTCGCCACATTTATTTGGTTCGACAACATCTGCTCGAATGAAACAAAATTAAATTTTCTTTGTCAGTCTACCACCATGCATCCCCAGCCTGTATCAGCGCAACAGTTCTTTGATTTTCCTTGTTAAAAGTCTGATCTTTTGATAAGAAAGTTACTGTAACTCTTATTTTACTTTTTGCTTGTCTGTTGAGGCTGCGGCTCTCGTAATCATATATACATAGTATATGTACCGTGATTAGCTTGTACATACGTACGCTATAGTTTTTACAACCCTATTTCCAGGTTATGATGCAGAATCAAAGGCCTTCAATGCAAAAGTAAACCATGCACAGATTATGGGACAGCATGCTACTGATTACATGAGGTCTTCGGAAGATGCAGATTCAGAGGCATTCAAGCGGCAATTTAGCCAATACAATCAACTTGATATAACAGTACACCAGATAGAAAATGTCAACAAGAATGCAGCCATAAGACCAGTCCTTCTCATGAACAGAAGTTGAAGGCTCATCCAGTCAAAATCAAGAGATGGAATTGGGAAAAGATGACTTTGGAATAGAGAAAGGATCGCGTTGGACCAAAGAAGGCTTCCCTCATCCAGAAATTGGAAGCAGGACAGGCAGAATCATAAGGATATTTTGCAGCTGTCTGATTCTAGTTTCGTGGATTTCCCTTTGTTTGGCTATGACCACCGTTTTTGTTTTGTCAACGTTAATTTTCATTCTCCTTCGCTATATATACTTTTAACAACACTATATCGTTTGCCTAAACTAATTTATCTGCTTTCTCTTTTCGTAAGTTTCGCTCTGCATAACTTAACACGTTCGCTACTGCTGACATGTCAGGACGCGTGTTAATTACTTGGTTCGTAACTAAGGTTAGCGTTTGGAAGGTTTTGTCTCTTAGTTTCTAGACTAGACTAGACCGGAACTGTTTTCATACAATCTCCTCAGTGCTTATGTTACTTGTTGAACTCCAGATCAAGAAACCATACCACTGCTTGCTATCGTTTTGAAAATATCAGAATCTATGTTGCTCTTTGTTTTTGAAGACTTCATTACGCTTCATCTATGATCTATTGACATTGGCTAAGGTTATTATATAATAATTATTACAGTTGAAACTATCTCCTTGGGGCATCTTTGAACAATGTCAAGTATAATATCATACATAAAACGTCATATCTACCACCTTCTACTGCTTCTATGGTCTTTTTTCTAAACTGATAATTATTCTTTCTAGTTATTCTAATACATATTCCCAAACTAACTTGATGCTTGAATGAAGGAAGAACTCGAAATTTTTCTGTAACTCGAATTTTATTTCCTAGTACTTGGAGATTCGAATTAGGTATGTTCCACCGTCATTTTCGTTTTACTTCGTTTTGGTTGTATCTGGTTAGTGTTCCGTCAACAATTCTTGAAATTTATTTCCATCTCAATAGCATTGTTTGGAAAATGATTTTACATTTGCCAACGAAAGTGAATTATTTATTTCTCATGATTATTATTACACATAATCTAAACTCGATGTACGATCTAAACATTTTATTCTCCGTTGTTATATTTTCGTAAAAAAGTTTGGCGTTTCTCTATTGCTTACCTACTTCTTATTTTCTTTTCCGCTAGAAGAATATTACTCCTTAACAAATGTTTGTTTATTTGTACTATACCAACTATATAACTAATTCATTATGCCCTTATTTCCGCTCTTAACGTCCACTACATATAGTGATTCTAAATATCTAAAGCAGTTACTTTCGAATAAGTAGTCTTCAATTCTGATCTTCTTGTATGGAAAAAATCATGAATATTGGTTAGTAATTTCTGAATTATTGGAACGGAAACTGTTAAAAGAATTAGTATCTCCGTGAATTAACATTTTGGGGCGAAAATGGAAGAAACTGTTCGGTGGTAATAAAAATAGGATTGCAAGAACTTCGTTCAGCAGTTACGAAAAAAGCTATGATTTGATGCTAGATTCTTATCGTCTTTTTGCGTGGAATCGGGTTACATTTTATGATGAATTAGAATCGAATTGTATCTTGAAAGTTTACACAAGTACGATTAATAATTCCAAGGAAATAAGTTGAGTAAATAACCAATAATGACAGGAATTACCAATTCGTAAATTTATTATTAAATTTACAGCTGACAAAATTTTTATTTATTTGTGTGAGTCTGAAACGAAGCAACAATGTGTTGGATGAATCGAATGGGATAAAAAAATTTCGTTTACAAATTGTATAGAAGCAAATAATTGGCGGCTTTTTCGGCGTTCGGTTTAGGGGAACCGTTATTTTTGTATTCTGATCCGTTTCTTGTTTGAGTTTTTGGAAATTAATTAATTTATTTTATTTTATAGTTTTTGTTTATATTGTTATATTGTTCGTATTATATATTATGCAGAAATTTCTCTATAACATATTTCCTAAATAAAGTTATACACATAGGTCACTCAAAAAGTAATTTTGTGGCACTATACCGTTTTGAGAACATATGGATCAAATTAAAACAGAAAAAATTCATAAATAACACAACCGCTGACCTCGTATACGGGTCCAGTACGATGTTTATTTTTTAGACGTAGAAATGTAAATGATAGTAAAATTGGGGCCATATGTTTATTAATGCCAATTGGGTGGTTCGTTTTATTTGTTTCGCCTCCTTTGAATCCAATCGAAGGTTGAGTTGAGGCGGAAAAAGGTGGACTGATGAACATCTCATTGAAACGTAAAGTCGATAATTTACAGAAATAAGTGTATACGTTAGCTAAATTAGGTCATTAACCTTCCTATACTCCTGTCAAAATGAAAGACGTATACTATACTATATAAATCGGTCTCACAGACCGTATGCGTGAGTATAGGAAGGTTAAGAAAGGACGTTTATGTTTACTTTACTACTTTACTGCTTCTAACGCTGAGTTCAACGACGGGGGTGGTTCTAAAATATTGCTTTTTACCTAATTTTTTTAAATCATTTTTTTCGTTTAACACTAACTGACTTACTTTTACCTCATAAAATCTTATAAATAAATTTATCGTATTAGTTTGACAAACCTTGTATTTTTCTTTCCTGCATAAATGTAAAGTTTTTAAAATAACTCAGATTTCGGTCAAATAATGATAGATGCTATACCCATAC
The DNA here is from genome assembly GCA_038088585.1 of Chrysina gloriosa. Lineage (NCBI taxonomy): Eukaryota > Metazoa > Arthropoda > Insecta > Coleoptera > Scarabaeidae > Chrysina > Chrysina gloriosa. The sequence goes on along the minus strand of CM076087.1, from coordinate 34,737,600 downwards.
TTACAATTAGACATAATTTTTGTAAATTAAATACAAACTCATGCTAAGTCATCGTTATTTGAGTCGTTTAACCCAACCTAAATAGTTTGGTGAGAATTCCAACGGACGCAATCGAAAATTCTTTGTCCTCAAAATTTTATAACCCCGTTCTACGCGATCTGGCATCTAAAAGTAGATCCTGCACCTTATTTATCGACCGGTATCCGGCCAAACGGTGCCGTAAATCCGATTTTCCGTCAATCTTGTCGCGAGCCGCATAAAAAATGTCATAATAAAGATATAAAAATAACGAACGGGACGGTTCACGCGCCTCGACGTTACAAAACGGCTGATTAGGAGGAGTATTTTCAACACACTCGTGCGAATATTTGCGATACCGCTTTATTTTCCACCGTATTTGAGGATATACGCAAGCAGTGCTTTATCTCCGCGCAAGCATTTCATTCAGCTGACAAAATCAATCGTTGGGTTTTACGCACATATACATTATACACACGCAGATCATAACCGCGTTTATTGCTTGTATGTCAGTGTGTAAATAATAAATCGTGTTATGTTGAATAAACAAGTCGATATACGTACAACGTACAATTGGAATTAATGCGATACTATTGTTGTACTGCGTGCTTATAGATTAGAGAATTATGTTTGTTGTAGTACTTTACATAAAGCTCAGCAGGTATACAGTAAGGTCGTAAAGTATGGAATAAAATTCATAAAATCAAAGATAATTCGTTTTTATCAAAATGCTCGGACACGTATTTTTTTGCAATAGGCACATTTTAGTAGCAGATACTATTTTGTTTAATTTATGACGTCATTGACTTTTGTTTAAATTAAAAATATTTTATTTCTTTCATTTCATAGAATAGTGCATTCCCCATACGATATTTACAAAAAGTTATAGGTATGTTGTATTTGAAAGTTTCTGTAAAAGAACGATAAAAACTATCTGACACTTAGTTGGCCATAGTGGATAGAAAAGTAGGTACTTGAAATAAATAAAAACACATTATGACAAGAACAACAGAATTTAATTTTAAAATAAAACATTTTTGTTAGCAAAATAAATAAAGAAATTTAGAAAATTACAGAATGATAATAAATAAATAAATATAGCTTGTTAAAAATGTTCTCCATTTACAACTTGACCGTGTCCAAGGCGATTAATGAATTCTTTTTGAATATTTTGAATTACATCGGGCGTAATTAATCGAACCACCCGACGAATTCGCTCTTTTTGTTCGTCTATAATTTAGACTTATTTAGATAAACCTTACTTTTTAAATAACCCCACAAAAAGAATCTAGTGGGTTTATATCGGGCAATTTAACTGACCATTCTATAAATCCACGCTTGCCGATCCATGTACTATTGCGGCAACAAAAATCGGGACAAGTTTTATAGGCTATTTTGACTGTTTTTTTAGTAGTATAAACCAGTCGTTTGTCATGTTCACGTCAACCATATCTTATCTAATGTCAAAAATAATTTATCCATGAACGCAAAAAAATCTGTTAAATGCATTTATTTGCAATAAAAATCTTGTAAATGATAAATTAATCTAGTTTTTTAGTTAATATTTTGTAACGGCGTCATTATTATCTAACTAACACCTTTTGCAAACGCCTGGGCATGGAAGATATAAGGGAATAAATAAATTCTATTGTGAGATCATTCCAAATTTCATTTATCTCATCTTTTAATTCGTCGACGTTTTCAGGCTTGAAATTACTATGGTTCATTCTTTTCACGATAAATCCCCAGACATTTTCTATGGGATTAAGGTCTGAACTTCTCGAACACCATAGTAAACGTGTTATGTTGTTTCTCTCAAACCATTGGTTAGTAATCCTAGATGTATGCACTGGAGAATTATCCTGTTGAAATATGAAATTTCGATTGGGAAACAAAATTTTCACAGAAGATAAGAACACATTTGTTAAAATTGTAGTATACGTGTGAGAATTAAATCTTTATTCGACATTCCAACAGACACTCGCTCCGCGAGCGCAAATCCAATCCCATACAGTTGTCGTAAATCTACAGTTCTTATAAGATTTTTGCGTATAAGTTTCATCAAATCGAGAATTTGGTGGTCTATATATACGAATGCGACCATTATTAGAAGACTGAAATATTTTTTCATCCGAAAAATTATGTTTTCCCAAAAATTTAAATTGTTGGGTAGAAATTCGAATGCAAAGCCAATCCTTTGTTGCTTATTCCAGTCGTTAAGAAATGGCTTGTTAACAGCCGCTCGATTTCTTAATTCTGAGTTTTTTCTAATTCTATTTCTTGCAATGCGCACACAACCTGGAAATTGCGTTACGTTTCGAGCATTTACCACTGTATCAAATGGATTATTCCTTAAAAACTGAATAAGATTTTCGTTTTCCATAGGATTCGATACCAATTTACGACCAGAACCACTTTGCCTTTCTACAGTTCCCCGATGATGTTGCCATTTCTTTTTAATGGTGTGAATGGGCTTTTGGGCACTCCAAATCTATTACCTAGTCTTCTTACAGACCATCCTTTCCCAAGTAATGTAATTATTTGCACTTTTTCGATAGCACTAGAATGCGGCATAATGACATATGTATGTCAATAATGATTTTAAAATGACATAACATTTGACAAAGCAAAAGCCAGATTTAAACTACATTATTTTAAGTGTCCCATTTTTTGTTGCCGAAATAGTACATATTGTTCAAATATTCTCGAACAGTAACGAGGAGGAGCACCATCATGGTGATACCAAATGGTGTTACTTGGTAGATTTGGATCATCCTCGTTTGGAAATAGCACTGTTAATGGCGGAACTAATTCAATCTGGAGGAAATCTGGATATCGATCTCTATTCAGCGTTTGATTAAAGAGGAAGGGTCCCAAAACTTGATCATCAACGATTCCTGCACATACATTTATCTTTTGTAGATGCTGAGTATGCAATTTTTGCATCCAGTGTGGAAGCCGACCAATAACGAAAATTTTATGTATTAACTGAACCGTGCATACTAAAACTAGCCTTGTCTGAGAAAATGATTCGTTGTACAAATGTAATTTATTCTGACACATATTCATTAGTTCTTCGCAAAACTGTATGTGGTCAAAATCGTCTTCCCCTGGTTGCTGGAATAATTTCATTTTGTAAGGATGATATTTTGCCGTATGAAATGTTCTTAGGATTGTTGTTTTGCTAATGTTATAATTTAATTCGATTTCTCGACTTGATATATTTGGATTTTCTTCCGCAGTCAATAAAACATTCAGTTGTTCTTCATCTCTAATCGAATAGCGGCCACTTCGAACACGATCTTTAGCATGCTCCAACTCTTCAAACTTTTGTGCAATGTTACTTACAATTGATTGCGTTATAGGTGGACGATCTTATTTCTGATTAAATAAATGACACACTTCTTGGAAACGGATATTATCACCCACACCACCCATCATTAATATTGTAATTCTTTGCCTTTCGCTTAGATGCATTTTATTATGTTTCAAAATTGAAAATACTTTTACATAAATGCAAGATTTATTTGTAAAAGACGAATAGAACATCCACATTAAATCCAACGTTGACATCAACTCATAGCCTATCAATAACTATCTTACAATGCAACTCGTTGCCCCGGTTATAGCCTACGGTATTCGTTTTACCCACTGTCGTTATGGGCGCTTCATCTTAACAGCGGGAATTTTGAATTACATTATTTCATACCTATTGATATGCTGTACTAATATCAATAATAAAACACAATCTTTACTTTGCTAATACCAATTTATTGCACAACTTGTAGCAATAGTTTAGACATTAATAACACTGTTAAACATATTACGATCTTTAAAAATTCATTTTATCGAAATAGGACTATGCGACTATCATTCATATATATGTATATACATTTTATTTCTAGTAGGAGAAAATGCTTCGTGCATATACATACGCTCGAGGATTCGAACCGTGACATGGTAGCGTGAGACTCAAACCCACTAAAACCTCCCCATAATTTTCATTTTCCTAGAATCCCTCTTACAAAATATTTCATTCATCTTTTTTTCGATTATCAATGGTTTCTTTCTGGTGATATAATTTCCTTATCCACAGTTTGGTAAGCCTCCAGCGTACAACCTAAAGAATATTACCTTCACATTCTACAATGATAAGTGAATATATCTTTACCTGGGACATATAATGATGGCAAAGCATCTGCAACAAGATTTGTCCTGTTGTGATGTGTTTGAAACTTTACATTTTCAGCGAAATGAAGATCACATATTCTATAATTTTGTCTTATCCGCTCAAATGGTTTATCAAGTAAATCGGTCCGCCCAATTATGCGAAGCCATTCGATTAAGAGCTGTCAAAAGATACAAACCTTACGTATTTTGCAGCGTTAATTGATACATTATTAAATTACGCTTACCTGTTTTGGAAACGAATGTAGCATCACTTCTTTATTAGATTTAGCGCAAGTAAAAACGCAACATTTATATACCATGATTTCAGATTTGAAAAACGCACAGTAAAATGGCCGACAATAATGTCAAATTCGCATGTCAAAATATAACGATAATAGCGCCCCAAGCGGCACTAGGTTAAATTACGTTCTGAAGCCAACGTTGATGCCTTAAGTACCCAGGCCGTGCATAAACTAAACATTGATGTTTGACAGTTCATAAATTGTGTAATTTCCATCGCATGTTCGCCGATTTTGTACACACCATGGCCAACTAAGTGTCAGATGGTTTTTATCGTTTTTTACAGCAACTTTCAAATACAACATATAACTTTTTGTAATTATTTTTATTGTAATTATAAAAAAGCACAAGTTGAAATTTAAAAAAGAAAAGTCGATGACGTCATAAATTCAACAAATATTATCAAACCAAATAGTATCTACTACTAAAATGTGCCTATAGCAAAAAATTACTATACGTGTTCGAGCATCTTCATAAAAGAGATTATCTTCGGTTTTATGAATTTTATTCCATACTTTACGACCTCACTGTATACATAACGTATATCTGTATGTATTCATATATATAGACCATTTTTAATATTTTAATATACCAACTAAAAACGCTTCACATTGTACCTCATTGCCTCATTTAAACCGCACTTAATAATAAACATAATAAACTGGACAAAGATTGTTTCGTTTTTGTTGACTTCTATTATAAACTTTTATTTATGTCCTTTTTAATAATATAATAAAATTGTTTGCAAAAATTTCAGTTAATTTTCAGAAAGATAACTGTACTGTGTAAATCTTATTCTAATCTACATACATGCGAACTAATCTGTTTTGGATTCCATCACAAATGTTGACGCTGCGCTAGAGAAATTTTATGGAGCGTTACAGACTGTCATACGTACATATCGTTTCCGTTCTGAAACTGAAAGAATGCTATCATCGTGGAAGCCCGCGGGGAATAATTGCTTTCACGAAGAATTTCAAAGAATCAGTACTGTACGTTAGATGTTTGCACCCTATTACCGTCATCTTCATTAAGTAAAGGAATTTATAACAGATCTTCATCAAGGAAGCTTTTAAATTTTATACTCAATATATACAAACGTACGTATGTTGTTCGATTATAGCTTATGAACAACACATAGAGTCTAGTCCTGCGTGTGCGAATACGAGGTTAAGTGTTTTGCAGCTCTTCAAAAAGTGCGTGTTTTTGCTGGTTAAACGAGTTTGTATACAAAGTATTTACTGTTGTTTCCTAGCGTTTAACCTGTAATCCAATTGCAAAAATTTTATTATTACTCTTTTACTTATCCTACAATATTACATTATCCTTTGAATTGCATATTACTGATACACTCAGTTTCTGTGTGTTCCTTTTTATCTGTATCTTTTTTCAATATTTTTTCATTCCTGATCTTTTTATTTTACCATACAGCGTTCGTTCAAGTTATTATATACTATACTTCACATTTATAATTTCCTCTGTTTCATCATCAGTAAAAGCCGGATAATATGCAGTTTGCATAAATTTGCATACTTGCATAATATATGCATTTTGTATATTATTTGCATATTTTGTAGTAATTCAGCATATTTGAAGTATCCGAGTTTTATTTATTTATTGGATGTAATTTATTATAGGATAGGCATTACTAAAAATATGTCGTGGTTGTAACAAACAAAGAGTTAAACAGCCCTATTTAAATTAAAAATAGCATTCTATGAACCCTCTTCTCGATACTTTTCCGATAAGCGCTTCCAAAAATTTATTAATGCTGTTCCCATACATCTAGACCGGTATAGAATTCAAGGGAAAGCTAAATCCCTGAAACTTCTAAATAAATACAAAAATACATTTTACCAGAAAATTAGGAGCACAGGTGTTTCTTTGTTATTCGGAGAAATTTATTTCCATATTCGAAAGCAATCTTATTTATTTTAAACATCGGAGTGCGCGATTGTAGCTACTACAGGAGTTTGTGGCAAAAGAAGTTGTCTACTTCTGTAGAATCAAAATAGCTGCAAAAATGCGCAATTAGTACATTATGGCCGAATTTCGTGATTGAACTCTCATATGTACGAACATCAAACACCCGGGCTTATATAGAGCTTCTATAGAAATGAAAACTACGTCACACAGTCGCACTGATGAGCGGTATGACGGCGAAACGCGCGTCTGCGAATAGCGAAAGTAGTTTTCTAATTAAGCACAATGTTTAAGTGCTTCGGAATGAGGTAATGAGGTTTCGAAGACGTTATTGTGACACTAGTGTTCGGTCTGACTAACAAGCTTAAGTCGCTAAATGCGACGAAAAGCTTACCTCTGCTTTTAATTACGCTTTCACTTCAAAGATGCAATGACATGCATATACTTAATGCTTCTTCTTCTAAAGGAAAGTCTCCCTGTTCAAAAAATCCATTAATTCTAAATTAAACTATTATATAAAAGAGTCCTAAATATAGCGACTGATGGACTGACAAATATTCTACGCATCATGAAAGTATTGGAGTTGGATATTGGCGTCCAATCACACAATTTTTGTGTTGAAGCCGATGCTAACAATTAAGCGAATCAAACACGTCGAGCTATCTTTCACAGATGCGCCAAAAGAGGCGCGCTCTAGCATACAGTCTTCGAGGAAAGAGAACGAGAAAGAACATGGAAGGGCAGGTTTATGGTTCTGAGATATCAGATTAATGGTAAAAAGTTATAAACAGTCGAATTTTTCATTTGTTCATGTCTATAACACAATTAAAAACTTTAAACGCGTTTTTCTCGAAATACGACTTTTCAAAACGGCACGCAGCATAACTGCACCAATTTTATTCTATTCATTTCAATTTTTGACCATATTTTTAACATAAGAATATCTAGTGAAATACGTATGGGATTTTCTATAAGTTAATTTAAACATTAGTTATTAACAAAAGATTGCCCTTTTTTGGCCGAAAATTTAATGTTTTATTCTCAAATAAAATCAATATTTTTAAAATCCCCTATGTATTTCACTAGCTATAACCAAGTATATTAGGTGATTTTTTTATTATTCCGATTTAAAATTTGCACCAGTTACACTGCGTGCCGCGGAGCACCTCAAGTACAACATGCCTCGCGAGAATGTCTCCAGAGCCGCCATTTCTTAATATTTATCGATGATAATTTTTTCTTATAATTAAATATATGCTTAATAACTTCCTAGAATATTATTATCATATTGCCTTTTCTTCCATCCAAAATAAATGGTCAAAGGAGCGCCTTTTTTATTTTTATTAACCCAAAAAAATCCACATCTATTTTCTATAATGAATTTTCAACACATTGTGTTATTTGAAGTTATCCAGATCATGAGATTAGTGTGATGGATTTGAGATACTTAATTGAAGATAGACTTCAAAAGAAAAATTAAAGTGGACGTAAAACGTAAAGATAAAAAGTTAAGAACAATGATGACAATAATAATGTAAATGGCGAAAAAGGAGGAGAAAGCGATCACGCCGTATAGAGCCGCGGTACGATGCGGGGATAGTCGTAGTAGCGTAGTAGGTAGGTCACAGTGATACGACACGACAGCGCGAAGAAGAATACGTGATTAATGGTAGGCGCCAATCCTCCGTCCTCGCGCGTTCATCTACTCTTCTTTCGCCTATCCCGATAAACCTTCGTCGGGAATTTCTCTCGCGGCTCGAAGAATGCATTCGAATGGAGAGGTATAGCAAGAGCGCGCCGTTGTTAATTAGTCCGATATGTTCTCTCCTCTTTACCCGAGGGACGGACCGATAGAGAGATATATGCCGTGAGTTGGCGCCTGACTCTGGATTTACGATGTCCTCTGTATCAGACACGAGCATCCAAGGCTGCGAGGAGCAAGAAAATTTAGGCGCCACCACTGGTATCAAGCGTCAGTCACTATCCGACTACCGTGCGAACAGGGTGATTTATCGAGACAAGACTTCCGGTCTCTCTCTCCTCCGTAGTCCGCGCGCACGGACACACGCAAGGTAAACGCGGACACGCCGAGATTCTCCTCTCGATCGACGGACGGGCACGACGAATTCAGATTGCGATTTTATTGAACGCAATAATAGCACTAACTTACACTATTAGCTATTTCTTATTGTTGTATCGCGGTGTGCCATCGTTCTCGTGTGGGTCTCATCGCCAGTGCGTCCCCGACCAGTGAATAATAAGAAAAATCGCAATCCCCTATCCCGTTATCAATCATCCATCATCGATCCTTAATGACAACACTATTACGCATCCATCTCGCCCTGCTAGGACTAGCGATGTCGACCGTCCTTTGCGTGGATGTCGTCGCCACGACGGCTAAATACTGCGCTGTTTGGAGGGAGATTCAGCCCTGTTCTTGCACGATTCGCACCACCCCGAAACAACCGGCGATTACCGTCATTCTCTGCGAAAAAATGGAAAGCTTCGGCGATGTCGTCAATCTCCTACAAAACAAATTTTTACACACCGACATAATTACGCTACGCATCGCCTATTCGCGCCTGGACGACCTGGAGTATCGCAGCTTCAAAGAACTGAACATGACCATCGGCAATCTAAAGCTCGATAATAACGCATTGAGGTAGGTCCGAAATTTTATAAGATTTCATCTCGCTATTTTTATTTGTTTATGACATATTTTTCGTTATTAACTGTTAAGATGATAATACATCAAAAATATGCTTTATATGTAATATTTTTGAAAACTCGGTGCAGTAGTGGCGAACAGAATTCCCTTCATATCTCATTCTTCGCTTATATTCATACCTACTTGTTTAGAAAATATAGAATCAATTTTTTGACCAAGAAAACATCAAGCAATTTTAATAGAACATAGTTCATACATATTTGTTCAGTAAAATATCATCTGCTTGTAAATAAAACAAATGGAATTCTTTTTATAATAATAAATAGATATTTTCTTGACCTATACTTATCCATATTTGGTAGAGTTTATCAGTTCGCTTTTAGGTCAATTAAAACATCAATTTATATTAGCAGAATATATTTCAGGACGGTATACAAAGTTTTCATAATGATATTTTAAGTGAAATACAATATAAATTAATAACATGTTAAGATATGTATATTTTATCGAGCTTACTTGCAATAATTGATTCACTGTTATGTCAATAGAACACCTATTCAACAAATTATGTTTCAGGACGTTCCAAAATGCTTTCATGCAATAACTTCTTCACTGAAATATAATTTTCCACAAGCAACAAAATCGTTCTTAGTAAACTGTGTGTCTATGGTTATTACTAATTAACATACCTTTATATCAAATTTACTCTGTTTAAAGCTAAACGTTATGTATTCGTTTTTAAAATTAATGCTTTTCAACTCTTTTTAATATCTATTCATAAATTGGCTATGCTTCATCATTGCGTTCTTTTAAAATTAATATATTCTTAAAGTCAAAGTCATATTTTAGAATTAATTTTACTTAAAGATGTGCGAAACCGAAAGTATTGTTTAAAAGATTGTGGTTGTTGTGATTATGTCTTGTTCTCCAAAACAGTATTTGTATATTTAAGCTAAAAGTTATATGTTGTCTTACTCCTAATAGGTAATTCATTTTCCTTCACAAACATTCCTAATTTGATCTTCTCAGCAGTAACATGGGGATATCAGGTTTTAAATAAGATTATTGACAAATTAAGGATAACTAAGGAAGTTCAGTGAAGTCAATCCCAACTAATAATAAATGTAATACTTACTAATCTAAATTATTGACACCTCAAACAAGAACCTCAAAAAGTTATCAATTAGAAAGGAAAATGATTAAAGATCCAAAGTATTTTTCTAATTGAAAACTGTTCTGTTGATTCTCAGTAAATAGCTAGCATAATTGAAATTAAATCTAAACGTAAAAAGGACCTTTTTTTGATCAAATACAACAATCATTTCTGTATAAACTCTTTTCTGTACACACATTTAAACGAATCTTTAATTTAAGCATATAAATTGTGAATGAAACAAATGGTATGTTCAACATACACCCGAACTAACCATATATTGAAATAAAATATATCATATGGTTGCCACAAAACAAATCAAAATATTACCAGAAATATTGGTTATGTTTGAATTTACTATTACTCTATGCATTATCTTATATGATAGATCTCTACCACTAATAGGTCAATAAAACAAGGCTGGTTTGAACGATAGTTATATTTTCAGAACGTTTACAAACGTTTTCGGAACACCTTCGTCAGTGAAAATATAACTAGATAAATATATAAACAAACTTTTGTTTTTTATTTGGGAGTATCAACAAAATAACTAATGACTAGGATTTCTTGATATAGAGGATGTGTAACCAACTTTTATAAATATATAAATTATAAAAACTAAATTGATGTGTAAACATACATGCAAATTAAGTAAAACCTTATATCAAAAAATCTTTGTCGAAACCTTAACAATTCTGTTAAAGGACTAGGGAAAACCAAATTTAAAAACCTAGCCAAAGGTTTCCTTCTTAAGGAATGCAAATGTCATTTTAACAAATTGCTATATACATTACTTAAATTTTGAATATCGGTCCTGAAATTAATAGTTTTAGTGTCTTTCTGTATATTTATCATTTCATATATTAGTCTTTTTTATCATTATTCTCTGTTTTTAATATAATTGTGTTTTCAAAATCAAAGTAATGCCCAAGATCTTTGTAATGCTTTGTTACAGCGGTCATTGCACCAAAATCATTATTTAAAGAATACTTATGGCTATACAACCTTTTCTTTAAATATTGTTTCGTCTGACCGATGTAACAACCATCACAGTCTTTACAGTTTATTTTATAAACTACATTACTCTGATTTTGTTTAATTATTTTAGATTTAGTATTAGTAAAAGAGATCTGTTACTATAATTTGGAATGAAAGTAATGTTTGTTGTTTTTATTAAATTCTTTTTTATTTTTCGCCTTTCACCTTTTTTATAAGGAATAGCGTTATAACATTTATTGTTATTATTTTTAATTCCTCTATTATATAATTTGTTAATTCTATTTTTTATTATTTTTCATAAAAACTATTTGGATAATTATTTTTATCTAAGATTTCTTTAACTTTGTTTAAATTCTTTTCCCCAAATTCAGGATTAGCTAATCTAACCGCTTGATCAACTAAACCGGTAACTAGTTTCAGTTTAGATGTTGTTTCTTTATTTACTAATATTCCTGTGGATTTAGCACTAAAAATTTTAGATAAAAAATGGAATTCCATAAAAGATTTTACAGATCTTCCAAAGGAGGAATTCATTGCAGCTTCGAAACTTTGTTTAAATTCTACTTATTTTACATATCAAAATAAAATTTATAAACAAATTTTCGGTACTGCAATGGGTTCTCCATTATAAGCAGTTATCGCAAACCTGGTAATGGAGGACCTAGAGCAAACTTGTTTGGCAAAACTAAATTCTAGTGTAAGTTTTTACAGTCGTTATGTGGATGACTGTTTTTGTTCCGTAAGAAAGGATAGTATTGATGAGATATTAGATTCATTTAATAGTTATCATAATAGATTAAAATTTACATATGAGAGAGAATCTAATAACTCATTGAATTTCCTGAACGTGACAGTCATGCATAATAACGGCATTGTGAAAACAAATTGGCATATAAAGTCTACCAATACAGGAAGACATTTAAATTATTTTTCAGAAACATCAAAATTACATAAAATTAACGTAGTTACCGGTTTAGTTGATCAAGCGGTTAGATTAGCTAATCCTGCATTTGGGGAAAAGAATTTAAACAAAGTTAAAGAAATCTTAGATAAAAATAATTATCCAAATAGTTTTTATGAAAAAATTATAAAAAATAGAATTAACAAATTATATAATAGAGGAATTAAAAATAATAACAATAAATGTTATAACGCTATTCCTTATAAAAAGGTTTAAGCGAAAAAATAAAAAAAAGAATTTAATAAAAACAACATAAACATTACTTTCATTCCAAATTATAGTAACAGATCTCTTTTTACTAATACTAAATCTAAAATAATTAAACAAAATCAGAGTAATGTAGTTTATAAAATAAACTGTAAAGACTGTGATGGTTGTTACATCGGTCAGACGAAACAATATTTAAAGAAAAGGTTGTATAGCCATAAGTATTCTTTAAATAATGATTTTGGTGCAATGACCGCCGTAACAAAGCATTACAAAGATCTTGGGCATTACTTTGATTTTGAAAACACAATTATATTAAAAACAGAGAATAATTATAAAAAAGACTAATATATGAAATGATAAATATACAGAAAGACACTAAAACTATTAATTTCAGGACCGATATTCAAAATTTAAGTAAATAGCAATTTGTTAAAATGACATTTGCATTTCTTAAGAAGGAAACCTAGGTTTTTAAATTTGGTTTTCCCTAGTCCTTTAACAGAATTGTTAAGGTTTCGACAAAGATTTTTTGATATAAGGCTTTACTTAATTTGCATGTATGTTTACACATTAATTTAGTTTCTATAATTTATATATTTATAAAAGTTGGTTACACATCCTCTATATCAAGAAATCCTAGTCATTAGTTATTTTATTGATAGTCCCAAATAAAAAACAAAAGTTTGTTTATACATTTATCTAGTTATATTTTCACTGACGAAGGTGTTCCGAAAACGTTTGTAAACGTTCTGAAAATATAACTATCGTTCAAACCAGCCTTGTTTTATTGACCTATTAGTGGTAGAGATCTATCATATAAGATAAGTATAAAAAGGTCACGAAATATATATATATATATATACATTTAATCTATGCATTATAACAACTTCTTTGTTCTGCTTGTTTTTGAATTAAAAGCAAGCTATATTTTACTTCAATATAACTTTAAAACCAAGCATATGCATGAAGCATTTACGTTGATAGTGATCATGCTGCTATGGTTAAGTTAACGGTCTCGATACATTTGTTTCAATACAACTAAGAATTTGCAATAAGCGTTTTAATTTTTGATTCAAAGAAAGAATTATTAATTTGAACACATAATTTAAATACATCCTTATTTCATTATAAATCAATACATACTTTATATTCAAGCAAAGTATTCTTAAAGGAAGACTCTAAGATTTGATTTAAAATTATATATTCATGTATTTCTTTTAAGAAAAGATTTTTCTGTGTGTAGACTCTTCGTTAAATAATAAGAACAAATCGAACCTTTGGTAGAAAATAAAACATAATAATTCTTGAAATCAGTTTGGATATAATTTCTCATCAACGAAATTCTTAAATGAGTTTTTATATCAGTTTCTGGGATGCTATTGATAGTTGTGGTTACTGCTGTTTGAATGATGTGTTTATTGTATAACTTTCCTTTTTTCGGATTATGAAGACAGAGGAAGTGGTCGTAGTCTCTTAGTGTCACAAAAACAATAATACAATGGTGAGTAATTCAACATCTAAATTAAAAGTTTTGCTTAAAACCTATGTGTCACAGAGACTGAACGACCAGTGAACTTGTAGGAGACGAGTCGCGAACACGATTTATGATGGCCAAAACTTTCGAACAAAGTATCGTACTCGGATAATGTTAGAACATCCAATGCATCCTTAAGGGGTTATGACAATCTAGAAACGGTTTTTGAAGGGTGATTTCTTGAATGTTTTCTACATATAAGAAACAGTTTACTATCAAAATTGTTTCGGGGATTTATTGTGCAAATATTTGAGAATGAAAATGCATGTTTTTAATAAATTTTGCGATCAAATTGGTGGCGTGAATGACCGGTATCTGGATAAGTGCTTCGGGACTTGCAGCATGAATGCCGTAAATGTTGTCCTAGAACAGAGAAACAAAGACTGCCTTATAATATATTAAAATAGCTATGGAAATACGTAGGGAATTTTGAACATCTTTTTGTTTTAAAAAGGGCAAGCTTTTAAAAAATGTTCTTGGCCAAAAATCGGCGTACAAAGTTGTTAATAAAAAGAAAGTTTACAACATGTTATGCTATGTATTTCTGTGGGGAGCTGAATTTGCTACATTTCGAAAAAATTTCAAGTAATTCGAATTAAAATTTGTTTAAGTTATGTTGCCAATTTGAAAAACGCCGTTTTCCGTTTAATGTTTCAATTGATGTTCTTTTTTCAATAATTAACTTTTTTTCTTGTTTTAACTCAATGTACATTTAATCTACAATCCCTACCCCACAAAGCTGTCCTTTCAAGCTGGCTTTGTCGTCTTCTTCTACCTTTTTTACAGACTTTAACGACTACCAAGCCTTTTGATATCTATACTGATTCTGAGCCCTGCCTGTTTCAGGCGGTTTTCGTCAGCTCCAATACAAAAGTTATAACATTCGTGGCCTACAGTTATTCCTAGAACCTGCATGATTCTCATAGCATTAGTCATCCCGTTATTAAAAGACATATTGCAAGATTGGTTGCAATATCTAGGATTTTCTTGCCGCTGGATGTAGATTTCAGAGGAATCGCCCGAAACTGCTGCGTTGAAAGAGTCGTTACTGTTCTGTGTAAATGCATCTAAGCAGCGATTGAGTAAAGAAATTGGTTGAATATCTCGATATACTTCTTCTGAAAGAGGTGGCTTGTGTTTATACGAATATATATATCGAATCTGTAGCTTGCTTCCACGTGCATCCAGAATTTGGTCCTGCCAGGCAACGATTGTGGCTCCTCGTTTGTTGAATTCTTGTGATATAATGTTGCCCAAATATCATATTGCATCTATTGAGCGGAGTCTAATTGCTAATCCGTAATATATACTTAGTTGGTCAATAAGTTTACCTGTCACTTTCCCTTTACCATGTAATCCTTTTGTCTTGTTTTCTAAATTTCAAAGTCGGTCATGCGTTTCTGTACATTATCAACCCATTCTCTTTTGTGAACGATTACATCATCGTATTCAAATTAGAAGAACTTTGGAAATAATTCTCTAATCGCTTTAGAACCAATTCTACTTTAATCTTAACACTGTAGAGTACACTTTAAGCACAAATTTTTTCCCAAAAACTAAATTCTAGACTGTAATAACCTACTGCTCGTGTACCCCATTCCCTATTGCCTTCAAAACGTAAAGTTGAGTTGAGGTAAAATTCATCATCGTCAGTGACTTAACGAGATACCTAGCATGGGGTCTCCGGCAACTCATCACTATCATTAATTATAAAAGTGCTTAATTCTTTTTAATACTTAGTCACTCTTTACAGTATCCCATTGACTTTATTAATTACTTTCAATATTATTGTAAATATTATTACTTCTTCGTATTTTCGCAGATCTGCCACTCTACGGTTGCCGCACTCATTATCGAATAGTTTTTGATGCACTTTATGGATTTTGCTAAGACTTCCACTAATTGTAAGTTTGTCAAGCTAGCTTCCGATCACCTTGCAAAGCGCACTCTTAGCACTTTCTAATGGAATACGTGTTATAAATATTAAGCACTAACGATTGTTTTTTTCGGTAGGATGGTGGCACCTGTTTTCTGTTTCCGAAATATTTCGTTTTTTTCAGTATAAAAATGTGTAACATGAATGTACCAATAAATAACAGTAATTAGGCATGCCCCAAAAAAGTGTTAAACATGGTAGACGATTCCTAATATTTGCTTTATGTTTTTCATTAATAATGTGTTTTATATAATACATACTTTCACAACGATACATGGCATAGACTCGTGTTTTAATCAATAATATCTATGAATGATGCCGTGCAAAATAATATCGTTTGCACAGTAAATACAAAATATATTTCAGCATTTTCTTCTATTAAAATCCAATGGATTTCGTGTAGTATTGCAATATAATTCTACGTCATCCGTTTTTCTGGCAGTATAGAAAACATATTACAAGCGAAAAACAGTTCAGCTTAGGAATCGTGTGTCATACTTGGTACTTTTAGACCACGTCTAGTACTGAGATTACAAATAGGTAACGTGATGTCCTTAATATGAAATACGATTAGGTAATTCTGTTTCGATATCTATTTCACTAATTTACAGTAAAATTGTCACAAACAAAACATATTGGGAATTTTTCTGATGATCTAATATAATAATGTAAAGGAAAACCCGGTAATAAATATAATTAGGTAAGACATTTCTTGTATCATATTTCCTTATCTAATATCCTGTCTATATAATTTTTAGTATTTGTGACTCATACTTAATTTCGAACAAATAAGTTAAGGAGCAGTACAATAAAGATTTTAGCTAATAATACAATCTGTGTGGAAACGATAGTGACATTGATAATTATAATTAATAACTAAAGACCGGATTATATGTTCGAGATTTGACTAAAATATGTACATATATATGTCTTAAATATGAGCAAAATATGTTGAAAATATTCCTAAAATGTCTAGAATATGTAAAATATGTTTCAAAAATATTTTCAGAAAGTCGAATATATTTTGAAGTAACAAGGAAAAGACACAAAGACTGAGAAAATTTAAAGTGGTTTTATTAAATAGATACATATCACTTACATTTCTACATTAAACATTACATTCCTTACTGTAAAAACAATTCTCAATCAAATGTTTTTCGATATCTTCAATAGTTAAATTGTTAACAGTTAACGGAAAAACTTCGTTCGTCGTCAACTGATGTGATTGTTGCATATTTTAAAACATTAACAACTTCCCGATTTCAATCGGTTCCAACATCAAAATCGAAAAATTTGGTTGGTTTGTTGCAACAAATTTAAATCGCTATTTCTTTATAAAATAGCATCAATTGTCCTATTTATCCAGAAACTTCCTCAAGTTTTTCCTTAAATTCATCAATCAAATGAAGAGACTCTTGTAACAGAAGTGATTCAGTTTAAAGAATAACAATAGTTTTATGAACACAATCATAATTTGATTTAATGAAACAAAGTTCATGGTGCAGTGCATTATTTTCTAAAATTGATTTGCAATTTGAAATTGCATCAACACTTTCCTCTTCAAAACTTAAAAATAAGTTCTTTAATAGAGACAATATTTTCTGCATAAAACTGGCAGCTCCCAACCATGTTCCCCATCTTGTGATTATTGGTTCCGATGGCAAAGGAATATTAGGTAATTTTTCTCTGTAACACTGAATTCTCAGAGGAGATTTCAAACATATTTTCTTTACGTTACTAATTAAATTATTAACTATAGGAAATGAATTTCTAATATTTTCGGCCACTCTATTTAAACCTTGTGCTAAACACCTTACGTGAATTAAATTGGAATACAAAACTTTAACTAACTTTGACCGTGTATGCCATTGCATCGGAAAGCATGGGCACAATTTTATTAGTTGGAACAATGTCGGGAAGGAAGAAATGCATTCAAGTTTCATTAATAAACCTAACCATTGTTACATGGTTAATTTTTTCAATTTGTTTACACGAAATCAAATAGGATTTACCAGATGTGTTGTTATTTAAACAACCTATTCATAAATTTGCCATCTGTGGTTTCATCTACTGTAAAATATATAAAACTGTTATTTACAGTTTGTTTAATTTCATTAATTACGTCCTTATATACATTTGTAACATAATTTTTCCTTAAAGTACTTTCGTCAGGTATAGTATTTCTGCAATGCTTTTGCAAAAACATTTCAAAATTTAGGTTTTGTAACTTATAAAATGGGATGTTAGCAGGAAGCAAAGCTTTATTTAATTCCAAATTAAATACTTGTTGTTCACTCTGATTTTTGGAGATGAAGATGAACCTGCTTTGCTAATGATTGACCTACAGACATTTGCACTAATTTTGACTGTCTCATTTTTTCCGTTTTTCGTTTATGAAGGTCAACCGAGAGATGTTGAGTGATTTGGGATTTTCTTTCTCACATGGAATCTATAAAAGAAGAAAATTATAGTAGAAAATGTATATACCCTTTAAGATATAAGATAAGAAAATGATTTTGAAATTAAAGAAAATTATTTTTATTAATGAAAACAATTTTATGCAGCAATCCAAAGCAAGTTTTTGAACCGATTGTATGGCAGACAAGAATTGCAGAATAAACATGTAATTTAGATTAAATAAATAAAATAAAACTGTTTTGTAGATTTATCAACTTACCATTTTACCGCATGGTTTACGGAATACTTTTTCTTCGTTCAAAAGTAATTCTGGAACGGTCTTGATCCAGGAGGCTACTAAATCGCTTTTCACTTTTAGCATTTTTGGATAAAACTCGGTAACACTGCACTTGATTCGGTGTTTGTAAATGTTGAACATTTTTAAATGATAAATGCTGAAACGTATACACCCCCTACCTAATTATTTTTAACCAATCAGAACTTACCTTTATTCGTTTAATTATCGATTTTTATTATTAGAAACCGTAACAAAATAATCTTTGCTCTTCGGTATTGAACATGATATTTCGTTTGGATGTTTTAAAGCAATTAACAATTTCTTAGAAAAATGTAGAAACATAAATTTCTTGGAAAAAGGATTAATCCCTATTTAAGTAATATTTATAATATTATATTTAACGAAACATCGGTAATCGTACAATGTAAATTTCCCAGAAAATCGTATACAATGTTTTTTATAAAAATAAAGCGATTATCCAACGGAAAAATATGTCGAATAATTTCAAATATGTTAAAATAGAAATATGTGGAAAAAAGCCAAAATATTGTAAATATGTAAAATTAAATTAGTGCTAAACGCTTTTATTTAGCCTAATTGGCATAGATCTTAAAGCGTTCAATTATACCGTTGATAGTTATCGATATGCAAAAAACATATGCGGTCGGTGTTAATAACTAAATCTTAATATCTTTCAGAGAATTCGAATCGACTACGTTCAGTACAAGTTAACGGAAAAACGGTTGTTGTTTGAAAGTAAATTAAAACTCATCTCTCGAATGACATCTTATTGAATCGGCCAACTCCTGTGCTTCGTGCGAAATCGTTCTTTGTTTAATTGTATACAGGTTAGAGTTAATTTTTCCTCATTTTTTCAAGATCCATATCTTTCAAACACCAACATATTCGTACACGTGTTTCATTACTTATTAAGCTATCACATAATACGTAGCTACGTTATTTGCGGGATGGAACGTTTTGCCGCGGTCTGTTCACCGGACGTTTCACCGCCAAGTTGTAATATTCAGGATATCATAAGCACAAGATAACACTTTAGTAGAAAAGTACCTAAGCTATCTAAACGATCTATCATTGGTTTACTTTAACAGACAATAATGTTAAATGTGCGTATGGGCGAGGGAAGTCATATTTAGAAAATAATGATAATTTTCGAAAAAGGTTAATCAAAGTAAATCTGATGATATTTTCTTCTAAACAATAAATCGTATCAATTCACAATTTAATCATTAACGTCAGCATTAATCTTTTACGGTAAACGTAAGAGGGTTTCCAATGTGGTGGCGTTGAAAACCTCCAAAGAAAGACAGTGGCGCTTCTGAACATTAATCATCACTGTTTTCACATTTCACATTTTTTCTTTAATTTAATGTATATACAGTGCGCGCCTAAAGTGTGGAATAAATTCAGTGAAAGCGAAATAAAATTTTGTTGGAAGAAATCCTTGACGAGGACGATTTTATTTGATGAAAATACACACAGAAATTGTCTAGCAATTCTCGAACAGGCTATGCATACTACGGGAGTGCGCCGTCTTGCTGAAACCATCTAGGAAGTCCATTGTCATTTGGAACAATTGCTACAAGCGGTGGAGCAAAGTAATTTTACAAACAGTGTGTCAAGTATCAAGTATCTTGCTCCTGTAAAGATTCCTTCAAAGAAGAAAGGCCCTACTATTTTGTTATCAAGTATTCCAGCCCACACATCTAATTTCTGCCGGTGTTGAGTATGTGCCTCAATCATCCAATGAAGATTTACCCGACCCTGATATCCGCTATTCTGACGATTCCTTATACCATCAAGGATTTTTTCCAACAAAATTTTCTTTCGCTTTTACGGAATTTATTTCATACTTTAGGTGCGCAAGTTTTTATAATTTAAATGCGACGACTCAAATGTAGATGTTCCAGAAATATATCGTAAATTCTTTGAGGGTAATAAAAGGTTTTATCCCAATGCGTAAAAATTCCAATAGAATGTATAATCAACAAACTGCGTATGTGTGAAAATCAATTAATCAATCAATTAATTCTGAGAATATTCTAAATTAGCGTTATAACAAGTTGTATTGCTTACAACAGCTATGGGCAACCTCCGGCCCGCGGGCCACATGCGGCCCTCAAGTAAGGTTTGTCCGGCCCGCTACTGAATTCTTTCGTTGCATATCAGCACGGCCCATCTAAATTCATAATGAATCATAAGGATACTACAAAAATGTATATTTTTCAAGATTACTCACAGCATAAAACTTCTACAAAAAAGGTTGCCCATGCCTGGCTTACAAGATAGTCAGTTTTTATAGTTTCCTATAGTAAGTCTTCTGGTGATGTTGTTTTGCATTTAATGTCGCAAACTATCTTTATCCCTTCAAATGTTGAATTTTTAAATACAACAGTATCAATTTCATATTTTCAATAAGTATTACCGAATTGTTTTGGGTTTATAAACTAGAAAGCTTGGGCAGCACTCAACCTAAATTCGACTCAGTGAAGTAAAGTATTTGGGCATAATGCTTGATGCAAAATTGAATTGGAGCAAACACCCTGTCAAAGTGGTGAACAGGGCTACACAGCTGTTAGTTATTGGCAAGAATTGGCGATCAAACGAAAGAGCTATGGATTGGTTGTACACTGCGGTAGTAAGGTTTTTTGGAGCTGAGTAATCTGGTGAAGAAGGACAAAAGTGTCCTCGACAATAAAGATGCTTATTACTTTTCAGAGGAAGGCTCCTCCGGGAGTGACAGGAGAAGTGGGAGTCATGGTGCGTTTCGCTCGACTGGAACTACTCGTGAAACCAGAAGCCATGGCCGCTATCCTAAGACTCACAGCTAATGGTGTCCTAACACTGAGGGCAGAAATAATAAGAACACTGCAGAAAAATGTCTAATTGTTAAATTACGAGTTGATACGTGAACTAAGAAGATAGGTGAATGTTTGACATTGTGCTCTTGTCAACAAAGTTTATCAAAAGAAAGTTCATTTTAGGCCCAATACAAAATAATAGAATTATAAATTCATGTTCCCAAAAATAGCTGGCAGAAAAAATAAGACCGCTGCAATGTAGGTGAGGAGTAGCCAACAAAAAAAAAAGGAGAATGATTCTTTTTGGTGTCTGTTCATCAGTACTTGGCGATCCTTAATTTTGATAACTTCATACCACCTTTTATTCATAGAAGCCACCAAACGCTCGCAAGTAGATTCTGTAATAGTATGCCACGCTTTTTGCACTTCCTCCCATAATTGATTTTTGTTGGTGATTTTTTCGTTTGGAGTCTTTCTTAGTTCGTTCCAAAAGTTTTTGATTGGATTTAGATCAGGTGACCGTGTTGGCCAAGTAATATCCGACACCTTATTATCCTCAAACCATTTTTTCACTACCCTCGACGCATGCTTCGAATCGTTGTCCTGCTGAAAAATCCATTCTAAAGGCATATCTTCCTTCGCGTAAGGTAACATAACGTCATTCAAAATGTCTCGGTAACTTTCCTTGATCAAGGTTTCTTTAAACGAAAACAATGTATCAACACCATAGTGGAAAAACATCCCCAGATCATTATATTACCACCACCAAATTTAACTGTCTTTTTGTGTGTTTGGGGTTACTTCTTGCTTCATTCGGAGGACTCCTGACGGACGTTTTGTCGTCAGATCTGAATAAATTAATCTTAGTTTTGTCGCTCCAGAGCACGTTCTGCCATTGTTTTTCTTTCCGATCGCCCCCTACGTTTAAATGCGTTTGTGCGAATGATACGCAAGCCTTGATGTTCTTTCTGATCAACAAGGGAACTTTTCAAGGACTTCTGGCATTCAAATTTAAGCGGAAGCATTTCGTTAAGGATCTACTTGAGCCTATAACAATGCTTCGACTTCCCTTGAGCAAGCTAGTGGCCTTTGTGGCCTTTATGTTTTAGGTTTAATTGTATATGGAAAAACAATAGTAAGAAGACATCAAAATATTTGTTAAATATAATTTTTGAAAGAAATGACTATTGAGTAAATGAATTCATATTCAAATCAGTAATGTGTAAATTACCAGAATTTACCGTAAATTACCCGATGAAATTTGTGCAAAGACGCTGGCTACACATTCCACGAAAAATATTGTATGTATGTATTTGGGATACTCT
This sequence comes from Chrysina gloriosa, assembly GCA_038088585.1. Classification (NCBI taxonomy): domain Eukaryota; kingdom Metazoa; phylum Arthropoda; class Insecta; order Coleoptera; family Scarabaeidae; genus Chrysina; species Chrysina gloriosa. Next base: position 34,714,889 of record CM076087.1, on the reverse strand, counting down.
CTTTATAACATATATTGTAGAAGAGCAAATAAGGTGCATGTAGATAAAACAGGTGAGTAATTGGTAATCGTTCCGTTGACGCGATCATTTTATTCGGTTGTAATCTGAATGTTTAGCGTTTCCAATGCAGTGTGACGAAAAGATGAATAATGCAAAAATTGTGTCAACATTTTCAAAATTAAAAGATTACAATGTAGCACTGACATACATATGTATGTATGTACATAAATCAAAAAATTATCAACGCTTCTAGTTAGTGGGTCTGATATAGCAGAAATTATCATTGAGATTGCTTATTATAAATCAAAGGAATAAATATTTTGTAAGATTTCGTATGGAAAACTTTGAAGACGGGTAAACCGTGATATGGTAGAAATCACTTTATATGATAGTTTTAAGCAAAGTAGCAACAGAAAGAAGCTTCTCGATGTTTGATACCTAATACACAAAATAGAAAAGAAACAAATTAACCAACGACACGGCTGCTAAATGTTAATTTAAATTTAAAAGTAAAAGAACTTCCGAATTATGTTTCTGAAGTGTTAGAAAGAAACTCTGATGATAAATGAATAAATAGGACGGAGGTATGAGTCATTATTTTGTTTTATCTCTAGAGCGTCATTATTGTTTTTCAATATGTTATGTTTTCATTGTTGTCTTTTATTGTTTTTCTGTAATAAACTTTATAGGTAACTGAAACCAAACCAATAAATTACGCGGAAATAAATCTTAGTAAAATATAAGAGTAATTTACCGTTTTTTATGTAAATTACCATGGTAATTTACAGCATTGCATTTGAAATACTCAAATAGTCAACAAACTTGTAGTTATTGTATTCGCTTTTGGCGATTTATTTCCTATGAAATCAGAAGTAAGCAGTAATTTTGATCATAGGGTTACACTGATTGTTCTTAATACTACCGCATTATTAGATTTAACCTTCCCCTTGTACAATTTCTGCGAAAAGCCAACAATGGACATAAGCATGTATAAACACGAAACGTGATTACGATATTGTGATTGTAAATGTCATCTTATCGCGTTTAAACAGACGTTCGCTCTGATATTGCCCGGAAAGAAAGATCTGCGGCTTCTTCGGAAAATACGCGCATGTTTCAATGACGTAACGTTATCAGCTCGTAAATAAACAAATTACAAACAATGCAAATATTGATAATTCTGGCGTCTTCGAATATCATTGTTGTTGTTCGAGTTGCAACTAAGATATCGCAACCAATCCTCGGGAATACTAATAACGAGAATATATTAACGATTTCGATGGAAAATTGAATCAAGGTAGTTTTAGGAAATGATTTAACAGTGGTTGCAGAGTCCGTTTGCAAGAAAATATTATAGGTTTTATAGGACTATTCTCCGTTTAGCTTCTTGCGCTATAAGCACTGTGTTTAGAACGGGAGAGCTTTAAGGATATTGAGTCCTGGGGAAAATCATCTTCAGCCACAATCTTAACACGTTCACTGCTAACTAAACCTCTCGGAACAGCAAATGGTAACACAATAACGCGTCAATGCGCACTCAACGTGTTAATACATATCTTAACAATATACCTCTCTATTTTACCCATTACTACTGCTGTTTTTTGCATCACGGTGTTAGAACGTTGAAGTCTTCATGAATTTGGCGCCATAGCGCGAAGTTCTAAATGGCGACTCTTCTTTTGGATAAACTCTACTCTAAATTCGAAATACATAATATTGTTAGCCTTGCAAAATCATTGGCACTCGGATACGTGGCACCTATTGCCGGGGTGAAGACGGCTTCGAAGGTTTAACTATGAATGGTAGAACGAAAGACCGAAGAACCTGATTCAAGGGTGTACTCTTTGCAAAGCAATCCTTCTCAGGTAGCTACTGATCTCGAGCATACCTCAAGTTTCTGGCTGACATGTTATGGTCCATCTTAGTTATTTGCCATTTTTCTTATGCCTGTTCACCACATTCACAATGGAACATCTCGAACCCGAAAATTAAAAAAATGAAACGTTGTGAACTAGTAGTGCACACCCGAGGATGTTCGACAGTATTTCCTTATCAGCTCAATCTCGTTTGAAGAGGGTGAAACCATTCCGGAAAGTTTAGTAGATTTTCGGTTTTCTCAAAATAATTCGAGAATGGCTAGAAAAGAGATATCATAACTATATATCAAAATAATCGTCTTATCGAGCTCTATCAGGTATATGCTAATAGCACCCTAGTTCCATTTAAAACTTTATGGTGCCCTGCCTCACCCTTTCAATAAGCAGCTATTGTCGAATATACGAGGGCCAGCCAGTAAATAAGTTTCCCTATTTTTTTTTGCGAACGAAACGTTGTAAAAATTAGTTAGTAGTGTAAGAAATGGTGACTAGGATGCGTTGGAAGCGCGTGACCTTCCACATCACGCTATTCGTACGCGCAAGTCCGTAGCGCTTCAGTTGCCATGGAGCTACCATTGGTGAACGTGTCCACGTGCGAACTCCGTTCTGTAATTCGTTTTTTCACGGTTGACTACCTGCCCCCAAGCACTACGGTTAACGCTGCGAGGTACATGACAATGCTCGCCCCCACGCAGCTCGAACGACCCAAACGTTGCTGAAAAACTTCAAATGGGAAATTTTCGCACATCCACCTTATTCTCCGGATCTTGCCCCAAGCGACTTCCATCTCTTTCCAGCACTCAAGTTGCACCTTGGAGGCAAGCACTTTGCGAATAATGACGAAGTGAAGGCGGAGGCGAACCACTGGCTACGAAGACAGGACACAGCTTGGTACAACAGTGGTATCAAAAAATTGCTACAACGGTACCAAAAATGTTTGGACAGAAATGGTGATTATGTAGAGAAGTAGTCTATGAATTGTATAATGAAAATAAAATAACTGCATAATTGTAAATAATGTTGTTTATTGGTTAAAAAATAGGGAAACTTATTTACTGGATGGCCCTCGTACAATAGAGTTCGATGACGCGATTATTTTGATATATAATTGTGAATCATTGCAGAGTTATTTTGAGAAAACCGAAAATCTGCTAAGCTCCTAGGGGTAGTTTCACCCTCTTAACACAACAAGATTAGGTCGATAAGGAAAATACTTTCGAACATCCTTCGGTGTAGACTACTTGTTCAGAAAGTTTCAAATTCTTCAGGTTCCGGATGTCCCTTTCTCAGTTTCATTAAAGTCACCTCATTGATAGAATTGCTTAGGATCTTCTTGCTTTGGGCATAGTATTTAACCCGTGACACCTCAAGAATATTGAATTAAGACGAATATGTTTGCACGTTCTTTGTTAAGAACTCTTGTTCTTGACAAAGTTAAAGTTTATTGCATAATTGAAAATAGCAGCAACAGACACATTAAATACTTACAAGTACATATCATAAATTAACAATTGATGAGGGGTAAGTATATCGTATTAACAGAAGTCATAATCTCGAAAAGAAAAATTAAACGAATTTACCATAGAAACATAAAAGCGTAATAATACTCCGGCATAAATCAGCCATAATATTGTATGTTGTAAATAGCTTGTAGCATAATAAATTGATTGGCGTCGTTTTTATCGGCGTTTTATTAGGTTTTTATCGGTCTACGAAGATGTGTTGTGGAACGTTAGACTTTTTGTGCGATGCAACAAGTTTTAAGTTCCCCACAACACATAAACGTATAGTACTTACTTACGTATGCATAACTCGCGACCTTCGAAACGACCTCGACCGGACGCGGTATAGCTGCTATTCGTATTTTTATTACTTACTCACTTGACCTGCCGTTAGAATTCGGCCGCGAGCTTTTCAAGCTCTCTGAAAAAGGCAATGCGCGATTTAAATACGGTTAAGGAAAACCTATTACTATTATTTTTAAACTAATGGATTAGTACCACAAAATGTTTGCATATTTCTGGCAGAAGTAACTGTTCTGACTTAAATCTGAAGAATCTTTTTAAAAGTAAGAGCATCGAATATTTGAAAGTAGTAAGTTGGATGTAGTGGTGGACATCTTAACTACGATATAAAGTTCTTGAACTTGAATAAACAATTCATTTCTTTATAACTAATTACATGTATAATAAAATATTATATAGCTTTCTTAATTCAGGTTTGCAGGATACGAGCCAAATGCATTCTGACATTATTCTGCTCTAGAAACATTAAAAATTCTTTCGCAAATCGTGCTGTCAGTAAAACACCCCATTCAGACCATCTAAATTGATCTTTCCATTTTCATCACCTAAAAAAATCAATCATACTCGGTTGTAGATTTAGAATCTGAGAAGCCTCAGACACAATTCAGTTTTGAGGACCCCTCCGTAAATATTTTTGGCAGTACTACAGTGTACCATCACGGACTTTGGTTATGTCCGGTCTTTTGAGGTACAACCTGTGCTCCTGTTATTGTATCAGTTTAGCGTCAAGCAAATTTCACACATAGAAGGCCGGCTGTATGTGCGAAATTTGCTTGACGCTAAAACCGATACAGTAACAGGAGGACAGGCTGTACCTCAAAAGACCGGACGTAACCAAAGTCCGTGATGGTACATTGTGTCCGCACGCTTACGACCTGAGGTTTAGGATTCTCTCGATATAACTTACTCCAGACGGGCGCCTCCTGCGCCTGTGCGGAAATGCTCCACTGAAGTCACACCCCATCTAAGCATCGCTAAACTGAAGATAGACTGTCCAATTAGCCTCTTTCAAACATTGTCGTTTTCTAATTTTCAGGCATTTTAAGTGTGAGGAATTTTTCAATATTTTTACACAGTGTGTACGAGTCCCGTAATCCCTAAGATGTGAGTTATTTCATAAGGTGCCAACGTGAAAGTTGATGCTTCTCATAACATTGTCCTGTGTTCTCGTTTCGATCTACCGAATTTTATACGCCTCCTGAAACGTTTCTCATAATTTTTGGGATAGTAAATCAAGCTACTTCCAATCTGAGATCGATCTTCAAGAAGGTTGATTTCGTTTCAGAAGTGTTTAATTGAGGAATTACACATCAACTAGTACTAAGTCCGTGTGATTTTGGAACTGCATGTAGATAGCCATTTGAAATGGGAAACACACATTGATATCCTAGGGAGGAAATTCGCTTCAGCTATCTAGGTCATAAAGCGAAGAAACAAATGTCGAAACACCGTGCTAGTAGAACTTGAATGCTTCCACTCACACGCGCGACTTATGGCAGACTAGTGTGGTGTCATTTTACCAGGGAACAGCGTGTGTTCTTGCAACAGAAGGAAGCAATTAGAGTACTGCTGGTGTGTCGCAAATTATACAAACAGCATTTGATACTTACCACAGCTTCTGCATTTGTCCTGTATAGACTCCAGTTTGTACGTCAATGTCTTGAAACTTTCCGCACCAACCATAGTTATCTTCCTCGACACAAAAAGAACTTTATCCTCTCGCAAAGAACATTGAAAAGAGCTAGAGGTGGCACCAGTTATATGGGCATACAATTATATCTTCCCGAAGCGATAAGCAAAATGAAGGATAAGACTTTCCTCAAGTGGTTGAAGGCATTATATTTGGTTAAAGAGTAAAGAAAAACATGATAATCAAAAACAACGGCAGTATTAATATCCACATATCCCTACCTATTTATTTATTTATTTTCTTTTTTTTTTCTCCTGCCCCATTGACACATGGTTCAAATTTATTTATTTTATATATGTTAATCTAATGTGATATACATCTTTATATTGACACTTGTAATCTTTATATTACAAATAAATATATACAATAGACTCCAAAATTATGATTTCCCACTGAGAAGAACTACTCTAGAAGTAAGAAAGAAATAAGCGAGATGAAGGATTGATGAAGATGATGAAAGTCCTAATTCGAAGAAAAATATAAATGACTCTCTCTCTAAAACAACTAACAAACTAAATTAGGAGCGTTGGTAAGCAGCTCTCAAGGAAGCTGTGCAATCAAGAAGGGAATTGTGACTTACTAATTACGGACTACAACTACAGAAAATAGTTTCGTACTTATTAGGATTCGTCAGAACTAAGCACATTCATTATAAAATAAATGATTAATAACAGTGTTGATTGTGAAATTTTGTCCGCACAAAGTGTAGGGTATCCAGAATTGTGATTGATACGAACTACAAATCAATGTCATCACTTTCATACTACCACCGAAATATTTCGTTATACAGAAACCTCCATATTTTAAGTATACTTCTTTTATTTCCTTCTAAGAGCACGGATTTGTACTCAAGATAACCCTATCTAATTAATCTACATTGTTTAACTCAGATTTCTTAAACTCTGAATCGTGGTGATCAAATTGGACGTCATTTCAGTTTATTGGATAGACTCGTTAATTTAGTTCATGAGGTACTACCTATGAAATTGGCAGAATAACATTTATTCCAATGTTATCTTTTTCCTTCTTAAGTGTTCTTCAGTAGAGTGGGCTAACACCACGCTACTGAAGCTAAATGACCTACTATGTTGCCCTAACCAGTTTAGTTCATTAGGTCCGTGTCCTCAATTAAACTTAGTACCTTGCTAATGGGAACCTTCTTTATGTCTTCCGGTTACAGAAACCGAAGTCCAGCGTTGAAGCCCCACAATACTCGGCTTCTAGCACTCATGGAGGACATACAGTGTTTTTCCCTCCTTACAAGAGATTCTACAGTTTAAGTAATCTACGTGATGTGAAAAGGTTTGTTAAGACGACAGTGCTCTATCAACAGTTCTACTGGTTGACCGATTTGTCTGCTACTCATTTGCAACAACTGCTCCGTCGTAGCATCTGAAAGTACTGAAATAAACATGTGGAATTGTCTTAATCCGGGTGCGGGTTTTAACAAGTTCCTCATCGTAGTTCATAAATGGAAAACTATTTATAAGAGCCATAATAACCAATCCAACAAAAATCTTGATGACTCTCTCTAAAGCGACCTATTAAACTAGGTGCGTTGTTAGACAGATTTCAAAGAAACCAAATTACGTTTTATCAAGATGGCATGTGCCCTGACTGCAAGTAAAATGAAGAAACTGGAAGAAGAACATCCTCTGACTTCCGCCATGATTCCTCAATCGTTGTGCTACGTCTTTCGTATTGAGTATATTACAATATGGTTGGTGTCTCTTTTTGTAATCTACGCAGACCAAGTCGAATCAATTGGACGTATAATTTCGGGAGTTTTGAAGTTTTGAAACATAAAAGTTCCGATATTTTTGCCGCTTCAAGTTCTTCCATGTTCCGTTTAAAAAGCGATTCACCAACTTCGAAAGAACTGGAAGTTGCTGCGACTGAAGACTTATCATACCGTGCAGAACATATAATCAGCTGTCCACCCTAGAAAATTTGTTGTCCCCCCTCCCCCTCTCCCTCCCTAGAAAAATCCTTAGCTACGACCATGGTTTAAATGATTGTGCTTCTAAGTTAATTCAAACATGTTTCGAACAGAAATTTATATGTGCACTTGCGAAAAACGGAAGCTATTGTTGTAAATGTGCTACCGCCGATAGTAATAGCTGAATTAAAAGATTGCGAATGAAGCTGCGTTACTATATTAATTGATGCTTCAAACTATGGACCCAAGAAAATGTTTCCAGTTAAAGTTCGCTTTCTTCCATACCAAGGCATAGAAGTCAAATTTTTAGAATTTCAAGACCAACCGAGCAAGAGATTAGACGTTATTGTCAATTATCTAATGAAAATATTGACATTGACTTAAAAAATCTTGGCATTTTGTGGAGTTAATATTAACTGCAATTTTTGCGGATTGCAAAGCGGCAACAATGTTTATACGAAAATTAAATTTAGCTCTTGGAAGAACATTGGTAGGATTATTATATCTATACTGTTCGCGTTGAAGCTTTGAACAAATTTTGTAATGAAGTTGACCCAGAGTATCAGGTGGCTTGCGTTTATGCCAGCTATTGAAAAAGTTTTGAAACTGTACCAGCCATTAAGAAACTAGGGTTTGGGTATTAATAAATTTCCAAACATATTTAGAACTTTTTTGAAAGCCCTAACTCAAAATTATGGCTTTTCTGTATGCATGCACAAGTCAGCAACGTTCCATGACGCTGTGTTAAAAATATAGGATCAGAGTATTTCTCCAAATGAATCTATGAAGGAAATAAATCAACTTCCAAACAATTTGCCCTTCAAATAAAGTACTCTGTTTCTTCCTCACTCCTTTGCAATTTAATGGTAAAATTGCAACAAAATGGCTGCAGTGGTGTTGACGAAAAGCATATGAAAACGACAGCTGCTGAATTTTATAAAATACGCAAAGAATATTTGGAACAATGGATTTTCTTCTATGAAGAATTAGAAATATTTCAATGAGCGAATTTAATCAAAATACCTACATAGGTACTTGGGAAGAAATTCAAAGTGTAATGGCTGTATTGATTTAAAAGGGATTCATTAATTGTAACCAAGATACAGAAATATTGCATGACTATTCACTTGTTTCTAACTACATTATATATATGGAACACTGGGAATATATTCAAACGAAAGTCGATGGGTGGAACACTTTCACAGCAATAATTAGAATCATAGGGATTATTGAATATATTTTGTTTGCCTGGCAGTAAAGCACCCCTAGAAAGGGTCCTTTATCTTATGAATAAGTTGTGGACAAGTGAAAAACAGTTGCAAGTCACAGTTCTTAAAGGAATGTTAATTATCAAAGAAAATTTGAAAAAATCTTGCCAAGAATTTCATTCTTATTTGAAATCAACAGCAAATATTCTTAAGCAAATTTATTCTTCAGAAAAAATATAACGCCAAATTAATTATTTACTTTGAATTGTGCTTCCCTGTTCTTTTCATGAATAAATGGAAACTATGAAGATATATACGTTTTCTTGCATACACATATTATGATCTAAAAATAGTAGATGTCCCGTTTGAAGGAAAAAAGTAAATGGTCACGTTATGTATAAACCTATTCGTAAACAATTATTGGTGAAATTTTATGCTGACTTAAGATGTTCATAACTGCTTAGTACAGCATATTCATATATTTGTCAATTAATAGTATGTGTTGCCCTTTACTGTAGAGTTTATTCGGTCTGCCCAATTTGGTAATTCTATCCGATACCAAATTGTATCAGAAACTCCGTATCACGTAATTGTTAATTAAACCGGACCTAGGGCTGGGAAAATATTCGGTACTAGCTGACCCGGCAAACGTTATTTTGCCTTCAAATTTTATTTATATTTAAATAGCTGACCCGGCAAACTTCGTTCTGCCTAGAAAAGTATTGATTTAGATATTTAATGTTCTATTGTTACGGGTATGTTTAAAATATAGGTACATGATAATATTTAAAGGAGATCGGTGCAGGTAATTCATATTTATTTGAAAAAAAAATAAAAAATGTGAATAATAAATGAACTATTAAATGATAAAAAGTATATATGTACATAATTAAGAGAATGTTAGTGTTATTCATTATAGTGGACCCGGCGACCTTCGTGTCGCAGGCGTTGCCCTGCGTCTTTTCAAACTGCAGAATAGCGAATTCGCATTGATTCTCAAAGTAATCCACCTAAAAATGAATTGCACAATTGGAAATTAACGTTTGGATTGGTTATCGATGCGCACGCAATCACAAAGAACATAACCATTTACAATCTGCACTTCATCAAACTGAACTCACCTCTATGAAATCACTTTTGAAAAAATGCTGATAAATCGCAACACACGCCTGCACAACGCAATAGCATGCGATGCAAAGACTGTGCAAATGAATCAGCTGTCAAAAGTTTATGCACACAACGCCATCTACTGGGAATACCGGAACCAGCATTTGAAATCATGTTCGTTTTTAATGTGTGACCAAAAAATTGCTACAAAAACAATTGTCAAACAAATTTGGTGGAACAACAATTGTCAAACACATTTCGTGGAAAAACAATTGTCGCAAAAAAATGTCCAAAAGAAAAAATTGTCACAAGGTAACGTAAACATAAACGTCATCCATCATGAAGATGGCGTTGTAAAATCACTCCATACAAAATGTATGGGAAAATGAATTCTCTTTTTTCGGGGATATTTCGGGAATTTTCTTGGGTATTCTTCCAGTCCGAATTGGTGCGAATCATCGAAATCGGTCCAGGCGTTCTTGAGTTATAAGCGTAGTAACTAACGTCACTCTCTTTTATATATATATAGATATCGATAAATATGGATGAATATCGAACATCGATCATCGATATGTCATGATATTGAAATCGATACATCGATAAAACCGGTATTATATCGATATCACTGATATTTATCGATATAGTGAATATTTGATAATATCATCGACACAAATCGATATATATCAATATAATCGATATTCATATCAATATAGTCGATATATATTGAAATTCATATATAATATATATACAGGTTATAGCGAGTTTCCAATACGACTAACGATCGAATCATTGATAGAGTAAGCATAAAATCATGTATGAATAAACGATCTACTTCAAATTTTCGAATTGATGAATACCTATTGATTCTAACAACTGCCGTAAGGAAAGAATACCGAATGAAATAAACACCGACAAATATCCGTATCCGTATCTTTAAGCCCCCGGCGCACTTACCGGCAACGGACGACTACGGGTCACTACACTACGGACGGCAATTTATTCTTTGCATGTACGAGGCGTGTTTTTAAACTAAGTACCGTTTTGACATAAAAACAACAAGTAAATTTTCTCCAAAAATAATTTATTCACTTGAAAGGTGATACTTTACTCTACTTTTCTACATAATTCCCATTAATATTGAGGCACTTATCGTATCTTGGGACCAGCTTTTGTATGCCTTCGTCAAAGAAGCTTGCCGCCTGATTAGACAACCACTGCTTCACAGTTGTTTTCACTTCGGGACAACAGGAAACTTTTCAGCTAACGACGAAATCGTAAATCGTCTGTTCTCTTTCACTTTACAGTCCACTTTTTGAATCAGATCATCGGTAATGACTGAAGGTCGCCCACTTCGTTTCTCATCATGAATGTTTGTGCGGCCATCTTTAAAGGCCCTAACCCATTTTCGCACCATTCCATCACTCATAATGTTTTCACCATACACTACACTGATTTGGCGATGAATGTCAACTGATTTGAAGCCTTGAGCACAGAGAAACCGTATTACAGCACGCACTTCGCAGTCGGCGGGATTCTCAATAGGTGGAGGCATTTTAAAATCACGCAAACAGATGTAGATTCGATCGGATGGTTCCGTAATGGCGTCTATGGCTTCCCAACAGAGGTAGCTACATGGCACGCATGCGCTAAACGGCGACCGCAGTGCTGCGGCGGCATAATTTAAAAACGGTACTTACTTTAAAAACACGCCTCGTATATTAATGGAGCTGAGCTCATTTATCGGAACCGGCCCTACCGACAACTCTCCATTAGTACGTATGGAAAGAATAAATTGCCGTCCGTAGTGTAGTGGGCCGCGAGGCTTTATGCAACGTCATCGGAAAATAGCAGGCGAACACCTGACTTATGATTACATAGAACATACACGATAAATCTGTTATAACGACTCTTATTACGTCAATCCAATAAGTGTTATTCGTATCTCCTTTATTGCTGACTTACCACAAACTCCTGACAATATTATCGATTATTTTCAGAATCTACCGAATATTCTCCCAGCCCTAAATCATGAATATGCGGAGAACCGAACAACGTCTATTAACTCCATCTACCAATAATAGTTAATAATATTGATATTGGTATATCCATGTACCATTATTAATATCGAATATATCGATATATCGATAAATAATATCGATATATCAATATATATCGATAGAGTCGATAATGAACCGATACTAACAAGACTATCGAATGTACCGATTTATCGATAAATATCGATATGTATCGATATATTCGATATTACTTATCGATATATATCGCCCAGCTCTAACCGGGACACATGTTTGGTTGGCTAAAAAGCTCGGGCGTATCTTACCGAATCGATCATCTACTCTACTTTATTAGTAGTATCGACCTGAAGAAACAATTCTAATTAGAGGCGGGCTATAATAAACCCATGGACTGTCTCAGTACCACTAAATCTTACAATTATTCTAAACTATATCTGGTTATAAGTGACTTTAACATATTCTTAACAGAGCGATTCCCATTAATAATTATAAGTGCCATGTCGCCTACAATTTTATCTACACTTGCTATTAGCATTGTACATTTACTAGACTTATTGTGAGATCGTTCAAGCTATAGAGAAGAAACTGGATTAGAGTAACATTGATCTTGGGATACCTCTCATCGCTTCTACTTCATTTTGTTTTTCTTTACTTTCTCGAAACATATTCTAATATATTTGTCATGAATGAAGAGATTCGAGTAGATAATTAAGCTAATATGTATAACAATAATAAAGCAAAATAAGTAACGACGTTCGGTTGACCACAACAGCAGTATACATGTGCGTAACGTAAACATAAACATATTAATTGCGATATGAGCGTGCAGTAGGTTTCCAGACCAGGAGTTATTGGCGCCAGGGACTATTAGACGTGCTGATTGCCGACATTTAGCGATTTAAAGCCCGTACGTGCATAGGATACAAAACGAACGCGTCATGGGAGTACGCACGGACGGCTGCGTCTCGTTGCACGTTGCAGGTATCATATTATATCGCGCCGTTTGACTGATTGACCGTTCGGCCGTTAATTAGCGAGGTTGTTTATTGGCGAAACCCTGGCTTATGTGACAGTGATGTAATCGAAATTTATACTAGCCACTACGGGCAAATGAAATCTGTATGATTCCTTGCCGGAGAATGTGGAATGTCTTGTTGACGTCGTTATGTACAGGTCGCTTCGGCGAACCGCGTTTCTTGGATGCACAAAAAAGGTTATTGCTGTTATATTCCTGAGGTTAACTGACAACGCATGCTATTGAATCGTTGTGACCTAAGCAGATCTTCTGTGCTGTTAAACACTACTTTCCAAAAGCCTTGAATTTCTAAACGTTTAGCTGTGCACAAACTTCCGGGAAAAATATCTCTCACACTGCCCGGTCTAATAAGCTGTTACCAGCTCTAATTTTTTACTTCTGTGATTTGTAAGATTTCTCGTTTTGTCCGCTCAAAAGTTAATAAATGGTTTAACCAGCCCCAAACTAAGTAGTAGCTTTTCATTTTCATCCCCTAATTTCTTCTAATACCTGACTTTTTCTTAAGAAAACTACCGTCAATAAAATAAAGTGTAGAGGACTCTCTATAAACGACCTAATAATAAATTAGGTTCGTTAATGGGCGGTTAACAAGTAACCGTTTAAAAGCTTAGAAGGTAAGCACAATTTGCATATGCCAATAATCCTGTAGGAAATTTTGACTATTGGCATATGCAAATTGTGCTTACCTTGTAAGCTTTTGCACTATTACTTTGTAACTGCCCATTAACGAACCTAATTTATTATTAGGTCGTTTATAGAGAATCCTCTACATTTTATTTTATTAAAATTTTGGCTCTCGAAAATAGTTCACTATTTTAATTCGTCGTTGAATGCGAGGTAACCGGGTATGCCAATATTTCTCCTGGTCGGGAGATGGGGTCACTATTAAGACCATATCCATCTCAACGAGATATCGACTTGTCACCTGGAAATTTTTTACTGTATTTTTACTGGTAAGCTTTTGCACGGTTACTTGTTAACTGCCCATTAACGAACCTAATTTATTATTAGATCGTTTGTAGAGAGTCCTCTACATTTTATTTTATTAAAATTTTAGCTCTCGAAAATAGTTCACTATCGAACTACCGTCAAGTTCGCCATCTTTAATTTCCGTCTTGAATTCATGACTTTTTTAAAGGTTTTAAACCTACTTCGATGATTTAGACCTTCAGAGACTACTTTGGATCCATTTTTTGATGTAACAATTGATAGTCCGATCTTTCCTTGTAGGATGTCTGTGGTAATTCCCATAGATAATGACCTACAACATCTGAAGCCAATACTCCTACTCTGGTCTAAAACATTCTTACATCATTCCTTAGTATTATTATTATTGTAAGATATTTGTCCGTGTTCTCAATAAAACTTACCACCTTACTAATGGAAATCTTTATCTCTTTCGCTTGTAGAAACCGAAATCCAGTGTCGAAGCCCTATACTAGCACTCGCGGAATACATGGTCTGATATTTCTTCCTCTTTAGAAAAGCTTCAACTGTTTAAGTCGTCTACTAACCCAATGGCATGAAGCTTTTGCTAAAATGACGGTGCCCTATCAACAGTTCCACTGCTTGTCCAATTTGTCTACTGCTTACTTGCAAGTATTGCTCTGTTCTAGCGTCTGAAAGTAGTGGAATAATAATACTGCCACTTTCAGACCTACTTCGATGATTTGGACTTTCAAAAACTATTTTGAATCCATTTTTTGATGTTATAATTGATGGCCCGATCTTCCCTTGTAGGATCATTATGGTAATTCCCATAGATTATGACAAACAACATCTGAAGCAAATATATTTACTCTGGCCAATGTCGGTTTTACATCTTTCCTTGTTATTGTAAGATACTGAATACCAACTACTTTTGGTTGCACAAAGTTCTTTGACAATGCCAATGCAAAGATAGATAAAGTATGTGTGCATTGTTAGATAGCTACGGCCATAACCAGTAACAAAACTGTTTCCGAGATTACACCTCGTCATAATATAAACATATACTATCAAATAAATATGAAATAAAAATAAAACTAAGAAAACTAATAAAAATAAAATATAAAATAAATAAAATGAAGGGTAACATTCAAGTTAAAAACTAAGAAAAAAACAAAAAATTTCGGAAAAAACTGTTTTATTGCCTTTCAAAGTATTTGCATTTAAGATTACACTTCCCCCTTCAAGGCGTCCATGGTTTTGGGCTTCTTCTCAGTAAAGGTTGAGATACACGCGGATCACCTCGAGAAGGTTTCCGCGCCGTTTCTCCTGCAAATAATGACAAGGCGGACTTTGATAACGAAGTGGAAGAAATTGTGAACGAGGTGTAGCTTTTTCCGATGAAATCCGAGCTTTCATCAGTAAACCAAAACCATAAAAAGTCCTCAAGGTCGGATTTTATTACCAACGATAATTGCCTCCTGAAGTGATGGAATATCTTCACAAAGTCATCAACGCGATGCTCTCGCTCCAGCATTCTCCTTCCTGCTAGAAGCATACTTTCCATACTTTCCCTACATCCCCAAGCCCGGAAAAGATCACCCTCACTCGACTAACAGAACTAAGCGACGATTTAGGTTTCATCCCGGACGAACAGTTTGGATTCCGAGCTAGATTATCCATCGAATTTCAATTACTCTGCCTACGGTCTCGAAAGGCGAAAACCCGTAAGAGCCGATTTTTTCGATATTGCAAGCGCTTTTGACACAGTCTGGCACAACGGGATAATATACAATACATAATGATCGTTTTTGGAAAGAACTCCTTAGTGATTAGGCTTGTTAGATCGTATTTGACTGACTTCGACCAGAAACTACTCTGGAAGATGCAAGTCAAAAGGCTACATAAACTATTGTCTATGGTTGCAGTCCGCGATTAATTGAGCTTTATTCCCTCCATGGTTATTGGCAAACGCATTTTGTGCTTTCTCAGTAATTAACGCACTCAATTAGGTGGCTTTGTAAAGAGTCTTCCTTGAATGAATATTTTGGCAGTAGTAAATATTTTACTATTTTCAAGCTCTCAGTTAAACAGGATCTTATGAAATTTCTTCATTTGGATTTCCTCGTCTAGGTAATGTTTGAAATATTAATGCAGTTCAATGTACATACATATGTTCAATCTACATAAGTAGGTTTATATTACAATTTCCTATACCATTTGATTGACTATTTCTGTACTCTACAACT
Organism: Chrysina gloriosa; assembly: GCA_038088585.1. Classification (NCBI taxonomy): domain Eukaryota; kingdom Metazoa; phylum Arthropoda; class Insecta; order Coleoptera; family Scarabaeidae; genus Chrysina; species Chrysina gloriosa. The sequence continues at coordinate 34,699,018 of CM076087.1, read as the reverse complement.
TCAAAGCAATTCACGATGTCTATTTGTTCGTTTTGTTGAGTTGGCGATATCAATCGAAGCATTTCTGAAAATTGTTGGAGGAACTGACGTTTCCTATATGAAACGGACGTTTATGTAGAAAATAAGGGAGGATTATTCTGAATTCCTTTGCTAAGATATCAACTTCGGAGATTTCGTTGTTGAAGTAAATATGGTTTACTCCACACACATCTTTACTAAATCTGCTTAATTAGACATTTTTATACAAGAATATGTCAAATATCATGGTTCACACCATGCAAACATTTTCTCAGTTACTCTGCAATATCTATCATATAATATATATCATATAATATACTATCACATGAATTTTCTTTTGACTAACTTCAATTAAATTTTCAGATATAACTAGTTCTGGCTGCTTTATAATATGTACACATACTATTACAGGGAATACTTTTAACGTTTCCATGATTTCTACAGATTTGTCGTTGCTACTACTTCTTATAAGAGTTAAATAAAGTACGTTAATTTTAAGTACTTTCAGTTTAGCGGCGATTTAATTAATTTACTTGCCTTGTAATTTTTTGGAATTCTTGAAATTGTGTTGTGGGAGTCACAAAAGTTTATCCACTTTTTCATCCTTGATCGAACGAGGTCGTATGACATGAATGATAATATCCACATAAAATCAGTACATACACAACATTCTAACTGAAATGTGTTTTAGGATGTGCTGTATAAAGTCCTTCAAGAGAACCAATCTCTATTATAGATAGACATGTTAATTAAATCATGTTAATCTAAAATGTAATTGAATTACAGCGTAAGGAGTCTAAACATGTCAAACAGGCGAATTAAAATTTTGCAATCGATCAACTTTGAATCGCGCATGATAAATGAATGTTATAACATTCTGGAGAAATTAATTTCTCGCTGATAATATAAATATTAAATAAATATGCACAATAATCTAATAGACGTCGGCCATTCAGCCGTTCGCCGCATATTTCTCTTAATTGAAACATGGCGAGGTCAGAGGTTATCGATCGGTGACACATGACTCCCATTTGTCAATCAATCTGTTAAGCATATTACTTGTAATAATGTTTTTTTCAGTGGAATTTTTTAACGTCAACACCGAATTTATCGTCGACGTCGTCGTCGTCTTCGATTTCGTTCTTCGCTCAAAGAATACGAAATTACCGTTGCGATCCTCATTTATCTGCGTCACGAATGATTAAATCTGTAGGTATACACGCTCAGTAATTAACGAGAAATCGATTCCGGTCCGGATTAAACGAATCCCGAGATACTTTAATGGCGTATCAAATCGTTTGTGTTTAATGCGCCTCGTTCATAACGATGAATTCTCCGCAATTATATAATTAATGACCGCCTAAATCGTTCCACGACAAGCAGGTAATAAATGTGGAATTTTTAACTAGCTTTCGATTACGAGCTTTATTAACTCGTTGCAAATTACCTACCTTGTAGCTGATTTGTTATTTTGCTTTTTTATCGTAAAATCCACAGTTTTATTTCATAGTGTTGCAAATCTCACCTTTATCTTAAATTTACACTTTTAATAAGGCAATCGTGAAATGAATTGGACGATGAATTCGTGTTCTTTGTAAAATGGAAGAATAAATATACGGATCGGATGAATAGCAGATTTCCTGGAATTAAAATACAAAATCTAAAACGTTCTTCTCGAATTTCTTTAACATTGAAAACAGCAAATATTTTGAATCTTTCTAGTCCACCTAAGGCAAATAAAAAGGGATCTCTGTTATTTTTAATCTCGAATGCTAAATCTTCCGAATAATAGGAAGAAAAGAAGTCATTTCTTCAACCTCTCGAACTTCTCGTGTTTCGAATCTTTGCAATTTTAACAATAGAAACAGTGATAAAAAATGGCATAAAAATATACTTACATTGATAAAAACCTAGAATTAGTTGAACGGTTTTATTGCAATTTTTACAAACGATGTAATTTATCACTATAAACAAACGATTAACATTTTAAAACAAAAGAACATAATTGAAAAGAGTTTTTTCGACGTGGAATGCTGTCAATCAATTGATCAATGCGGCGTGTGGTACATCATTCCAAGCTTCTTGAATCCGCAGCCGAAGATGATACAAGTCAGCTGGAGGGTATGATAAATCCTTCAGCCGCCTACCAATCACATCCCATATAATGGGTGACAAATCAGGCGACCGAACAGGCCATGGGAGGAGAGTAATGTTAATTTCTTCTAAAAAGCGTGTTGCGGCCCTCGCCGTCTAGGAGCGAGCTTTATCTTGTTCGAAAATGCGATTTTCCAATCCCCGAAGAAATGGAAGTGCAACAGGCTCCAACATATTGACAATGTAATCGGCTGCGTTTAAGTTGCCGTCAATGAAGACCAAGAGTAATCTGTTACCATAACATATTGCACCCCATATCATCCCTCGATGTGTGAGGGCTGTGTTGCATTTCAGAAAAAAGGTTGGTTTTTTGCGTTCTCCACGCAACAGCCTGACCCTCCCACAGCCGCTGTGGGCCCACAAACAAAGTTGAAACTCGTCACTGAACACAATTTGATGCTATTCTTATGCCTGGTTCGCTCTTTCATTGCTCCATTATAGTCTGCGGGAACGGTGAAGTAAGGGAAGAGGAAGACGAAAATGGACGATACGAATACAATCCATAAGATTTTGTCCTGCAATAAACAGACGACATTCACATTCTGCGTTCTACATCTCCCATCCAGTGTATTGCAATTGACCGAGTTGTGGAAAATCTGTCCTTTGCGGCCAAAAGTCTTAAACGGCGTTCTTCATGATCTGTAGTCCCCGGGGACGTCCAGATCCAGAGCGACGTTGTTTAACCCCTTCTTCGAACCATTTGAAACAACTTCTCACTACCATTGCAACATCACGATTAACACGGTGAGCACTATCTTTAAGCGAAAGTCCAGCTTCTCTCGTGCCAATAATATGGCCAAGTTCACAATCATTTAATTGCCGATAGTTTGCACGTTGACAAACTCTTGGCATGAATAAATGTTCAGAGGCACTAGTTGTCAAACAAATCGCAAAATTAACAGTTATCACTAGAGGCCGGATTATATGCAAAAAAGTGGAAATATGCGCATAAATATGCAGATGTTTTGGCCTAAATATGCACTTTCTTATGAAAAATATGCAGATAAAAATAGGAGTAATGCTAGAAAATATAATACTATAGAAAAAAAAATATTCTATTATGCTTACTATAAGTTTATTTATAACATTTTACAACATAATTAACTATGAAAAGAATTTACAATTACATATTCAATTCAATAGAAAAATTGTGGCGCTTGTCTGATAACATGTATTTATATATTGAAAAGGTTCGTTCTACGTCCACGCTTGTTACAGGAGCATATTTCAAATTAGAAGTATCCTCTATTGTCAACTCAATATTTTCTACTGACTCACCACCCAAGATCTTAGCAATATCCTTTAGCTTTTTAAAACCCTCATTTTTTTCTATCACACTTAAAAATTTTCATGCACGGATTTTTCCACCCTTCCTTTAACATCAAAACCTAACTTTTCAAATTTGTTTATTATTTCAACGCTCTCAATTAGCGACATAAATTGTTTTTCCAATTGCAATATATAAGTGGAAATAAAACAGTAGTTGGCTTTAATAAACGCCAACTGTTGAGGTATTTCTTTACTCGAATACACCTTTTGGGCGTCTAGCACAGATTGTGTATCGCTATCAAAATCCATAATAATTGTTTTTATTTCTTCATAAGGATTTGCATGAAAAATAGCAGCTTCCAACCACGTTCCCCATTATGTGATTACTGGTTGAGGAGGAAGCGGAATATCGGGTAGATGTTGTTTGTAAAACTGAACTCTTAATGGAGCTTTTAAAAACACTTTCTTAACACTACTACTTAAAGTATTTACCAAGGGAAAATGGTTTCTTACTTCTTCTGCAACACGATTTAGTCCGTGCGCCAAGCGCCGTGTGCTGTTTGGATGAAATTATATTAAAAAATTGAAACATTAAAAGATTTTGCTGGAACCGATGCGTTAAGGATACCTATCATTAAATGAACTATGTATCGGCCCACACTATCAGTAGTTTCATGTGCGCATATGTAAAGGTAATTGTTTGACACAGCCTTCTTAATGCTACTCAATGTTTCTGCATAGATAAGGTGAATATAATTTTTCTTAAGGTGCTCTCGTCGGGAATATTATATTTGCTGGTGTACTTTTGCAAAAATAACTTGACATTTAAACTGTTTATTTTATGTAGTCGAATATCTGCCGACACAAACATTAGGTACATATCTTCATTAAATTGTTCTTGTTCCGATTTTTTGGAGGTTGATGGCAAACATTGCGGTAATGTTTGCTGACCCTTCTTCGCCAATTCCATCTTTGATAGTTTTGCAGCATGAAATGGAGTTTTAATATGCTGGTCGACTTGAAACTTTCTCTCACTTGTAACCTGCATAAAGAAATATCATATCATCAGTTGTTTTCTTATAAAATAAGTGTTGGTAAAAGATAAAGGAGTAATAAAAACTAATGTGTAAAGAGTTTGCGAAGCAATCGGAATAAACGATATTTAATAAAATAACCAACACAACGCGTCGACAAATAATTTTATTTAAAAATCATCAACAGAATACGGAATATTAGATATTCCGTATTGTGCTGATGATATGCGAAAAATACGCATGAAATATACATCTCATTTTACTCATTTTAAAATAAAATTTTAAAATAAAATTATTTGTCGAAGCGTTGTATTGGTGATTTTGTTAAACATCGTTTAAAAACTATAGATTAATAAGAGGAAATAAACTTAAATTTTACTTACAATCTTGCTGCATGCTACGGAAAATACTTTTTCTCCATTCATACGCAATTCTGAATAAGGTGCAATCCATCCAGGCACAGTCGCTATTTTCGGCATTTTTTGCTATTACAATTAATAACAACCCACAAGTTTACACTTCGAAAAACCAACGTAAAATGACGTTTAAAACAAATAAGATTGCTTTCGAATATGGGAATAAATTTCTCCGAATAACAAAGAAACACCTGTGCTCCTAATTTTCTGGTAAAATGTATTTTTATATTTATTTAGAAGTTTCAGGGAATTAGCTTTTCCTTGACTTCTGTCCCGGTCTAGGTGTATGGGAACAGCATTAATAAATTTTTGGAAGCGCTTATCGGAAAAGTATCGAGAAGAGGCTTCATAGAATGCTATTTTCAATTTAAAGAGGGCTGTTTAACTCTTCGTTTGTTACAACCACGACATATTTTTAGTAATGTCTATCCTATAATAAATTACATTCAATAAATAGATACAACTCGGATACTTCAAATATGCTGAATTACTACAAAATATGCAAATAATATACAAAATGCATATATTATGCAAATATGCAAATTTATGCAAACTGCATATTATCCGGCCTTTAGTTATCACACTACCAATTGTTGTATGTAATAAAATTTAATGCTACTAAGTGCAAATATGCAAACAAATAAAAAAAAAACTAATAACCGATAGATAGGTTTCATTCAATTTTAATCATTTCTTTGTTTCATCAGAATATGCATTCTCTGAAAATTTCATTAAAATTGATGAACAACTTCCATATGTTGCGATTTTTATAAAAGTATATATTTTAAGATTCGTAAATTTACGTAATTCCTGGTAGCGTGGAAGTGGTACCTTTTTTGACTGAGAATGGGTCTGATTTACATAAAAGTAAGTCGATAAACTTCTACAAAAAGTAAAGCATCACGGTTACAGAAATATACATCTTCTGATAAAATAATTTTCATAAACTATAAATATGTTTCAAACTATTTTCATAGTAGTTACAAATAGGTTGTCAATAGCTTAAATTCATGGACACATAATGTTCCAAATTATCTAATTTTAGGGCTATCTCCGCATTTAATTTCATGACAACAATGATTTATCTCCACTCAGAATGGAATTCCTATAAACAGCAGGCTAATCTCTGAGAGCTTGCACCCGAACGGGATTCAATTAGGCACACACCCTGTCGTACACATCATTATTTAAAAACGCCAAGGAATGCATTCCTGATGGCGATAAGACAGAGTTACGCATTTGTCGCGGTCAAAAAAAAGGATTAGAAATTCAATACTGCATTGGAATGCTGTATCTTCTTAGGATAGTTATCCTAGTAGAAGCCGTTGAGATTAAGCGACTAAGATCATATATAATACTAAAAATGGCTCGAATATCATTTATCAAATAAACGTTCTATAGCATTCAATAGTTGTTTGTGTTATTTCTCATTTCACCAAAACTAACATATGTAGGTATCACAGTGCCTCTAAAAACCAGATACTATGTTTATTTTATTATTACTTATTACATACTTGGATGTGATGGAGATTATCATTATTTTACACTATCAATCTCGTGAGTTAGGTACTCTGTAACATCTCAACATCTCTCATCTTCTTTCATCATTTCACTTTTAGGTCAAAAGAAAAACTTCTTCACTTAATATCATAAAATAGACCAAGTATCATTTTGGGTAAGAAAAACGTTACCCAGACGTTAAAACAATTTTCAAATGGAAGGTGTTTAACATCTTGCGTATATTTTATCGTAGTGTAACATTTTGCTTTTGGCTTCACTTTGAGTGATGACAATATTGACAATTGTATGCATTTACTCTTCCAATTAGACAGAAACTGGCTTCGTCGAAAAAAGAAAAAAAATGTTATTAAGATAATTCGAAAAATTGTTAATTTGCTTCATCATGTGTGCACACGTGTTCTACACATCTGTCAAAATCATCATCTGATAGCTCTTACACCAAAGTGGGTTTATAAGGATGGTGTTTTTCTTTTTCAAAACGTTGTGAATGGAGCAATCGCAATTTAAAGCTAGCTAACTAATTGACAAATGGACACATTCGACTACCTTTAGTAACACACCTAGCACCTAGTAGCGTTGCGTGGAATACCTGTACATGTAATGAGTTAATTAGAAATACGTTTTGAAAATAAAATGGTAAAGTATAAACAAAAACAAAGTCCAATCTTAGTCATAAATTTTAATGTAACGTACACGAATACATAATATATTCTTTTTGTGTTCTTAAGCTTCAATAACTATTATAAATGTTGACGAGTACTTACTGGCAGAGGACTAAAGTATGTAAAACCTTACTTTTATGACAGTACATTATAAAAATGCTGCCGAGAAGAAAACGTTTGCCATGCTTATCGTAGGGGTCCCCACAATAGATAACATTGCAAGGAAAAGAATCTCAGAAGGTTACACCGTCGCCGCCCTATTTAGGCAAGTATCTTTTATTCTGTGTGGAACATAAATTGCTGACAGAACTTTTAACTGGTATTACCACGTCTTGTATAAAACCTAGTTCGTGAAACCAGAATATTGAAGATTCATAAACGTCTTTACTGTCCGTACCTGTGCCCATAGTATCAGTTTCTTTTTCTTGCAAATAGGTAGAACGCAAATTGGATTTTCTTTGTGATAAATTCTTCATTAACATTAAATTCTTTTTCAATATTAATGATGGTGGCTTTTTTGTTAGTTCTTCTAAAATCGGGAAGTTTAATATTCGACAATCACTCACTTTGTCTATATGCATTGTTGAAGCATGCGAGTGTTTCATTATTAAAAATTAGTTTTTGTTCTGGGTAGACTCGTTTCCTTTCAGTTGACACCATTTTATTTTAAGACAACCTCGGCAGTTTGGCAGTCTGCGAGTTACTCCTGTAATAGTTCAACTATTATAAAAATAGGTGGGTTACACATCGAAGGAAAGAGCTGCTGCTATAGCAGTAACTTGTATAGCAGGTATATGTCTAACACCCGCTTCAAGTGTAAATGCTATCATACTATTAATTGTCTTTGGGAATAACACTTGAATATTCTTTTTATTCGGCGTTTTTGAATCCCTCGTCAGCGAACACTTCTATTAACCGAAGGTGTTGGCGTATGGAAAGTTTTACTGTATAGTACGGGCGACTCAGGTTCAAAATTGGCACCTAAACTACGTAACTATAGTACGAAAACCACTAACCTGCGCATTCATGAAAATGTTATAAACTCAAGAAGTCATATTTTTATAGTTTACTTACGACTCAAGATTTCATCATTTATATCTTATTGTTAGAGAAAACCCTTAATTACGCTAGCACGTGCAAATTTAAAAACTGCAAAAATATGCGTGATTCTGAACTTGAGCCGTCTCTATCATTAACCTGTCAAATAAATATTATATAAAAGTGCATTATAGTGTTATGGAAAATGTAAGAAAATTCAAGTGGAATAATTATATTCCCACCATCTTAGAAAGAATGTTGCACAGCAGTAACAGACATAAAAAATGAATTGATACCTAAACACAATGGCGTTGTAAATTATGTACTTAAGGGGAAAACATAAACTGACCTGGAGAAGGGTAGATGTGAGTGAGATTTATAGAAGCGATCAAGCAACAGTCTTTGTATGTTGATCTAGGTCGTGTTTCTTCCTTGTGCAAAGTTGATATAAAATAAAAGAACTTTCATTTATAGTAATTATTAACCTTTATTTATTGCCCTACCCCAACAGAAAATGTTGAATAAAATTTACAACATATAGTGAACGTGAATTAACAATCTCAGCTTTACGTATTCTTCTCCTATGAAAATTTGTAATCGTAATATTAATAACGAATAAATCTAAAATTTTTCAACAAAATAGCATTTCAGTAACTAGACTGGTGTAATTGGAATTAAATAAATAATATAATAATTGCTTTCTAAAATTATCAACTTACCATTTTACCGCACGCTTTGTAGAATACTTTTCTTTCGTTCAACAGTAATTCTAGAACAGTCTTGATCCAGGAGGCTACTAAATTGCTTTTCACTGTTGGCATTTTTTGGATAATACTCGGTAACGTCACTTTATTCGGTGTTTGTAAATGGTGAACATTTTTAAATGATAAATGCTGAAACGTATACACCCCTACCTAATTATTTTTAACCAATCAGAACTCACTTTCATTCGTTGAATTTCCGATTTTTATTCTTAGAAACCATAACAAAATAGTATTTGCTCTTCGGCATTGAACATGATATTTCGTTTGGAAGTTTAAAAGAAATTAACAATTTCTTAGCAAAATGTAGAAACATATTTTTTCTAAAAATAACACGATTTTCAAATGGAAAAATATGTCCAATAATCTCAGATATGTTAAAATATTCGAAATATGTAAATTAGTGCTAAACGCTTTTCTTCACCCTAATTCGTGTAGATCTTAAAGCGTTGAATTGTACCGTTAAAATTATCGATATGCAAGAAACATATAATCCGGTCTCTGATTATTACTACTTTATACATATCTCCTACATATCCATTTAAAGCGAAACAAATTAAACAATCATTATCTAACGTACGATTGCTTTTGAACATCTCTGTATAGCATTCCGGTTATCGTTAATTAAAGGCTCAATACAAACGTTCAACGCGATAGACTTTTTGTCGACAATCGTTATTATACGTAAGCAGGTAGGAATCGATGGGCGATTAACATTTTTATTCGTATCTGAATCTCGGGAATCTCGAAATTAATTTCTGTTTGTTCGAGGTCAATGTTTCACTGGCGCCCGCAACCGTGGCGCCTGTAGGTATCCAACAACAGCTCAACAACGAGCGGCAGTTTAAAATGTACTTACTTACTTACTGTACAACTACATACGACGCGGCGTACGCTTTCCTAAGAAGAATTAAAAGAATAAAAAGTTGCATTAGCTGGCGCTCTAATACACTGCAGTGGCCTGCTGCGAGCGACGAGTCACACGTATTAACGGTTGATAGGAGCTACTTGGCTAGGCACGAGCCTCGACGACTCGCGACTACTTCCGCCTGCCCGTCCATCCGCCTGCCATCTACTCAAGTAGACTATGTCATTCATTCATCGTTTTAATAACGTCGTTCACGACGGCGACGACATGTAACAAGTGAGTGATGCGAGAGACAATTGACACGCACAGGCACGTTGCGATTCTTGTTTACGAGATCGGTCGGCGCTGCCCGGCTGACAGGAGTCGCGTTTCTAGTCTGGAGACTGCCCTCTCTTTTTATTTTCACTATTATGAGATTAATTAAGTTAAGCGCAAAACACCTCACAAATAGCATTGCATATCAAGAAGTTAAGCTTCCTATTTAAATGTGTCTAATTTCTTCATTTCTTTAAATACGATGTATTAGACTGATAATAAGGGATTGCTAATACATCTACTTTAGCTTGAATACTCTAGAAGATTCCAAAATCTTAAAAGGATGTAAAAATTATTTGTGCCCTGCATTTGGTGTCTATTTGGAATCTATCGCTACTACTAATTACTAGAGTTGCTCAGCTTGAGCCAACAGTACTACAACTATCCGAAATGACTGTACTAGAATAAAATAACATCGGCATACACGTCCTCAGTTTCAATGTATGCAAGTCTACTAATTATACCTAGCCTTCAACGTCTCAAAGGCAAATCCGCCAGAATTCCAGTCGATGTTTTTATGTTTTGCTCAATACCTGCTTTTCCCTGTTTTACGCTTTCTTTTTATTTAGACCACAAAAAGATGCCTTGGTAGTTTATCAATTATATTCTGTTCTTCGCGATGAAGTTCAGTGCAAAGTAACGCTCAAAGAAGAGCCACCTTGTTATCCTCAGTCACACTGTTAAGTTTCTTCCAATGTCATGGTGGTGGTATAAGAGCTCAATATGATTATCGATGGGGATGATAATCTCTCGATGTACTGGATTCAAATTTACTCCAATATGTGTTCAATAACATCACAAACTGTTATTACATTATAGGCAAGAAAAGAAAGGCGACCACCTCACTTTTTGTAGTATACCTACATTTTAAAATGTACGAACTTAATTTTAACATTCAGTGTGAATTCTCACACTATTTTACTGTACTCTCTTTATCATCCTTTGCAACCTCATTATGCATGTTTACTTCATTCGCTGGCTCATTGTTAAGTTGCGAAAAATCGTCGGCTAAGATGGCGGGGAAACAAAATTGAGTTCGAATACGAAAATTAATTATCAGGCCTTTAAAAAGGCTTTTCGCAGAGAACAGTAACTAAAAATTTGAAGTGAGTTGTGACTCAAGTGATAAAACTCTGGAAAAAGTTTCGTGACACTGGGTTTGTTGTGAACCGAGAAGGAAGAGGAACGAAACGGGCGACTACTTATCGCAATGCCTCTCGTATCAGACTTGGACGTTACCAATTACATTTTGTAATTATTACACGGCCAATTACCACTTACATGTAATTAGTAGTTGATGACGGCTAATTACTAATTACATGTAATTTGTAATTGGACGAATTCAATTACCAATTACATGTAATTTGTAGTTGGTCAAATCCAATTACCAATTACATGTAATTTGTAATTGATGAAATACAACTACCAATTACATGTAATTTGTATCCGGCGATTGCCAATTACTAATTACATGTAATGGGTAAAATGTGATTACAAGTTAGAGTAATTGATGAAAATAATGTAATGATTACTTTTAAAGTATTTATTAAAAGAAAAACAATGGTTACAAAATCTTCCATTACACAATATATAAAAAAATAGAAGAAATGCTAACTGAAACTAAATATCTTATTTTCACAAAATAACATATGGTGTCAATTAATTTCAAGGTTCTCTGATTTCAAGTTCACGCCTCTTTTCTATATCATCACTATTTCACCATCACATAATGCATGCGGCCAATGACAGAAGAGCCGAGAAGATTATTCTATTTTCTTTTTCGATATATTCAATGTTTCAGTGAATGAACCACTTTTAAAAATTTCTTTATGTGAAAGAAGAAAATTCAAATGTAATTACCATTTATATAATTAGAATTACTTTTTGCCAATTACTTCCAATTACATTGCCAACTACCAATTGCATGTAATTGGTAATTGATATTAGCGAATTACTAATTACAGTAATTGGTAATTGGTAAAAGACAATTACCAATTACTTGTAATTGTAATTGGTAATTTGTAATTGTAATTGCCAATTACAAATTGTCATTTAATTTGTAATTGGCCAAATTTCAATCACAATTACCAGTAATTGGTAATTTGTATTTTCAATTGCCCATTACAACTAATGTAATTGGTAATTGAAAAGTAATTGGTAACGCCCAAGTCTGTCGGAAGATTAAAAATCCGTATACAAGAATACGAGCGATCAAAAAAGAACTTGAAGTGTATCGCACAAAATAATTCGGCGGAGGCTGTGAGACAGGTATGCAAAGCCGTTTTGCTTGTAAACGCCCATTTATCAACAAACCCAACAAAAAGAAGCGCTCGCAATTTACAAGAAAATATGTGCATATCCCAATTGGATTCTGGAAAAAAGTTCTTTGGTTCAATGAAAGCAAATTTGAATTGTTCAATCGAGAAAAGGTTCCGAATATGGAGAAGATTCAGGGAAGAATATCAAGAGCATCATTTACAACAGACTGTGAAACACGGTGGTGGTAGTATTATAATTTGGGGCTGCTTTGCTTAGTCAGGAGTAGGCAATTTAGTGAAAATCAACGACATATTATCTGCTGATGAGTACATCGATATTCTTAGTGAAAACTTGGAGGAATGCTTGCTTCGGGTTGGGTTGGAAAACAACTTTATTTTCCAGCAAGACAATGACCCGAAACATACGGCTATGAACACTCAACAGTTTTTAAAATCAAATAAAATAAAAATTCTCGAGTGGCCTGCACAAGCACCAGATCTCAATCCCATAGAAATCTATGGTCAATTATGGACGAAAAGATTGATAAAACAAATCTATCCAACAAAGACTCTTATTTTACGGTGCTGAGGGAAGCTTGGGAAGGGGTATATGTATGTTTTTTCCAAAACCTCGTGGAGAGCATGCATCGACGACTGCAAACAATCATAAAGACAAAAGGGGGCCATTCCAAGTCTTAACTGAAGTTGAATAAAGGCTTTCCTCAGTTTTTTGTCCGTACTTCTGTCCGGGTGTTTTCAATTAGAAGACGTAATCGTCTATTTACCAGAAGTTCTTCTTTCTTTTCGGTAAACATTAAAATATAACTGTCATCGATGTATTTGAGCCAAATGGTACAATTTTTCTTTTATTTTTTGCTGATCGTTGAACATTAAACTGACATACTACGAAGTGGTCTCTTTTTATCAGTCACTGTATATATAGGCAGGCTTGTGGTGTCTCAGACAAGTCAGAAGTATTAAAACCTCAAATAAAATAATATTTACAGTAACCACATTTATTTGCATAACGCCAAATACATATGTACATATATACGCAAGAATGTTATCATTTGTGATAGAAGAACAAGAAAGAGCGAGACATCACATGTATGCTTAACTAAAGTTTATGCATAAAAACATGCTACTATACCACACATATTACGTTATTTCTTGAACAGCATGCACTTTTGTATTAACCGTTAACGTCTTTACAACATTTTCCAATGGTATATTACAAGCAAATATACAGAAATTGGAAGCAAGGAATGGCTGAGTGCCTATTTGCAAAACGAGAATCAGATTTCATGAACTCATTCGAAGCTATAACTATAACTATAACCGTAATAGTCTCAGGCGATGAGGTGCTAGAACCCTTCAACAAATAAGAACCGATACAATTTGTTCGCAAAGGTTTTCCGCTTGTTATTTCTATTCCGGATAGTTATATTTTGTTACCTTTTCCAATTCATAGACGGTGTCTTCCATTCTTATCATTTTACTGTTTTGTCGAGTTCCCTATTCTCATGACCTTTGTTTTACCATCGTCAATCAACAATCCCGTGCCCTTGGCCGATTGCTCCAATTTTCTAAACGCATTTCTTAAATTTTCTTCTGTTCGGGCCATTATCATCATGTCGTCTGCATAAGCCATGACTTGACTTCTCTGATTATATATCGTGCCACTAGCTTGTATTCCACTTTCTCTTATTGCTGCAACCAAAACTATATTAAACAAAGTTGTTAATAGTGGACCGCCCTGTCTCATTCATTCCTGACACTAAATTTAGTTGACATCCGACCATTTATCATGATTTTCCATTCGGCGTCTCTAAGTGACATTTTGACCAATCTTACCAGCTTATCGCTTATACCAATGTCCTTCATGGCTTCGAATACTTTCCCTGCTTTTACCTTATCGTAGGACTGCTTAAAATCAATTAGGATAATATACCAGATCTAGTAGTATGAAACCGGAATTTCCGTATAGATGGTGCCAGCGTTCAGTTTAATCACCATAAGAGCCCTGTTACATAGCCATCGTCTTCTTCTAACAGCTGACGAAGAATGTCAACAAACATTAACCCACGTTCCGTACACAAGTATATTTTTTTATAACCTCAAACATGTGAAGTTTCGAGCCTAATAACTACGATTTGCGGACAGCATTAATTTTTTGTTGCCATTTAAAGAAAACTGCTGCAGAGTCGCATAGAATGCTTGTCGAAGCATATGGTGAACATGCTCTCGGTAAAACACAGTGCTTCGAGTGGTTCAAAAGATTCGAAAGTGGTGATTTTGAGGTTAGTAACAAAAAGTTTGAAGACAAAGAGTTACAAGCCTTACTGGATGAAGACGATGCTCAAACTCAACAAGAACTCGCGGATCAATTAAATGTATCGCAGAAAGCTATCTGCAATCGTTTAAAAGCTATGGGAAAAATTCAACAAGTGGGAAAATGGTTTCCGCATGAATTGAACGAAAGACAGCAAGAAAACCGAAGAACCACCTGTGAAATGCTGCTTAACCGGTTCAATAGAAAATCATTTCTCCATCGAATCGTGACAGGTGATGAAAAATGGATTTATTTTGAAAATCCTAAGCGTCGTAGATCATGGCTGAATCCAACCCAACCATCGACATCAACTGCAAGACCGAATCGCTTTGGAAAGAAGACGATGCTCTATATTTGGTGGCACCAAAAGGGTGTTATTTATTATGAGCTGCTGAGACCTGGCCAAACCGTCAACACTCAACGCTACCAACAGCAAATGATAAATTTAAGCCGAGCAATAACTGGAAAACGACCGGAATATGCGAAAAGGCAGCACAAAGTGATTTTGCTGCATGATAACGCCCCATCTCATACAGCAAAACCGGTCAGGAAAACAATTGAATCGTACAATTGGGAATTACTACCGCATGCGGCTTATTCCCCAGACTTGGCTCCATCCGACTATCACTTATTCGCATCGATGGGTCACGCTCTCGTTAATCAACGCTTCAATTCGTACGAAAATGAACAAAAATGGCTTAATAATTGGTTCGTTTCGAAAGAAGAAAAGTTTTTTTTGGCAAGGCATCCATAAATTGCCGGAGAGGTAGGAAAAATGTGTACAATCCACTGGAAGTTATTTTGAATAAAATATTTTTTATCACTTTTGAATAACAATCGTTTTATTTTTACAAAAATCCGGTTTCATACTACTAGACCTGGTATAAGGCCATTTTTTTTTTGCTCTGTCCTATTACCCATAATCTGTTTCAGCGCAAATATTTGGTTCGTTACTGATCTATTTCTCCGGAATCCACATTGGTACTGGCCTATTTTCTTTCATGCCAATTCGTTTAGTTTATTTTTTATTGCCGTTGCTATTATTTTATACACAACATCCATGAGGACTATGCTTCTGTAATTTTCACACACGGTCTTATCTCCTTTTTTGTGAATTGGGTAGGTCAATAATTCTCTCCATCTCCTTGGCATTGTTTTTTTTGCCAAACCTTTTGAATCATCATATCGATATACTCTTCGAGGTTTTTTCGCCCTGTTTTTAACATTTCCGTTGTTATCCCATTTTCTCCGGGTGATTTATTATTCTTGAACGATTTTATTATTTTCGCAATCTCTTCTCTTCTCGGTAGTTCTTCATTTTCTGTCCTCGTTGAGTTGACTTGTTCCATCATCGGATGTATCATCTCTTCTTCTTTTTCTTCCTCTGCCCCATACACATGTTGGAAATACTCTAACCATCTATTTAAACTTTCTTCTATGCCTTCCACCATTTTTCCTTGTTTGTTTTTACAGAAGACCGTTTTAAATGGTTTATTTTTTTCTCTCTTCCTATTCCTTACTAGAAATTTCTGGCTTATTTCTTGATGTAGTTATTCTCTAAATTTTGCATTTAACATTCGTTATATTTTCCCTTTTTATTTCTGCATATTATTTCTGCAATCCTTGCAGATTCTTCATAGTTTCTTCTATTTTCTGTACTGTTGTTATTCATCATATTCATTCTGGCTTTCCACTTGCCTGTATTCGTCATTGTACCACACTTTAGACTGTTCCCCTTTTCTTGCTTTTAATACTTGTACCCCTCCTGTCACTATGTCTTTAAATTTTCTCTAGCTCCCCTCCACATTCTCATACGGATCAACTTGTAAAGTCATATCTATTTTTCTTTGAAACTCATTTTCAATATTATCTTCTTTTAGCTTTTCCATGGAGTATCTAATGTTTCTTTCCCCTTCTCTGGGAGGTCTTCTGTATTTAATTTTGGCTTTCACTAGCACATGATCCGTATCTATATCAGCTCCTATATAACTTCTTGCATCTAGTATATATTTCATGTGTTAATTTTCAATAATCGTGTGATCTATTTGATTTATTGTTCGTCCACCTGGGGAAATCCAGGTACCTTTGTAAATTTCTTTGTGTTGGAAATAGGTAGTAACTCAATAAGCTTTCTTCCGTTTTTATTACTCCCAACGTGTGTAGTCTGCTTTCGTATGATTGGCCTATACATATCTTCGTTCCCTACCTGGGCATTAAAGTCACCTACAATCATTTTTACATCATATCGTGGAATTTCTATGAAAATTTTCTCAAGGCGGTCACAGTACTTTTCTTTTTCATCTTGCTCTTGATCTTCCGTGGTACAGTGAAATTTAACAATGCTTAGTTTCCTATATTTACACCTTAGTCTTCTTAATTTACATAATCTGCTTTACACACGGTTAAAATCAATTATTTCATTTTTCAAGCTCTTAGCCTCCACCATTTTTTCCAGTATTGAAAAATATATATTCTCCTATCTCCATAATGCTGGTTCCTGTTTGCTTCGTCTCTTGGAAGTCCATTATGCTTTTATTGTATTCAGTCATAATTTGGCTTAATCTAATAAGAGCACCCTCTGCGAATGTGCTTCTAACGTTCCATGTTGCTACATCAATTTTCACTCCTTTTTTCATGCTTTCTCTTATTTTATTTTTGTCTATATTTCTCAGCTTATTTCCATGTCCCTTTCCCAGGTCATCATTTTCTTTTTCGTTCTTGTACTAACTACATTTAGTTTGTTGATCGGCATCCGTTTCTAGTTATTTTCCTCAGCTGTTGTTCCAGTTGATCTTTCATTCGCAGTACGTTTCGCTTCTCTGCTGCCTAGCACCTCTTCGAACTCAGGTACCAAATCCTTCACACCGAGGATATTGTCCATTATTATTTTGTTATATCGCAGCATTGCCTTATGCCCTTTTGTCTTGCCTCCTTCAAGTATGGTATTAATATTTTTCTTTCTTCCTGTACTTTTTTCGACTAATCCTCATCAATCCAAATATTTGTGCCTTTTAATTGTTTTCCGTGCTTTAGGATTTCCATTCGTTTCAGTACTTAATTTCAAGAGTATGGGCCTGACTTTTTCAGATTTATATTTCCAGATTCTTTTCATTTGTTCAACCTGCGTACCCATGTCCATGTCCCCTCATCTTCTGCCACCCCCTTACTAGTTAGATTTCTCTTTCTTAACTCGTGTTGTAACAACTCAATGGCTGTGGCTGTTCTTCGACTTTTTCAGATAGCTGCTTATTTTCATTCTTCAGCGTTGTTATTTCCACCATCATTTGCTCGAATCCTGTTATCATCCTAACATCCGTCTGTTTTATATTTGCATTTATGGTCTTGAACATCTCTTCGATTTTCTCCATGTTTGTTTTTATTATTTTTGTTTTATTTTAATTTTATTATTTTATTTACTATAAATTGTAATAAAAAAATTACTCCTAATAAAAATTTTCTTCAAAACGTCGTGATAGCGATTATTATTTCTTAAAAGAAACAATCCAATAAGTCGTACAAGCGTTGCCAGAATCGAATTCCTTTCAGGTTTCGTTCCTTAAAGTTCGAAAACGGGTCGCGTAACTTTAACGATCGTGTGTATATCTGATACATACGTCGCGGTATCATTCCTGTCGATTCAGGTAGCCCGCAACAGGTAACACCAGTAGCCGAGACGGTAGCAGTAGCCACGCAGTAGCTGCATCATGATAATAAACAGACATACATACATACGTAGTGGGTAGGTATCAGCAATGCAAATATCCCGTAGCGAAGATTAAGCGGCTCCGGTCCCGGTCCCGGCCCCGACCGACCGGCCGCAGTAGATCAAATCTGTCGTTCGTTGCGTGCGTCTTAGCTCCGAACCACGCGAAGAATGCGTCGGCCGTAAATAAATCAACCGCCTCTTATTATAAAGTAAGTACCTTTCCGAGCCATCGTTGACAGACGACCCCGCGTAGGACGTATGTATGTACACGCTCCTATGCAGTATAATCCGAAACAAAAATATTCGTACCGAATATACGAAGAAAAGGCAGGAAGTCGAATTAAATTGTGTTATGAGGTAATACAAATGGAGATAACTTTTATTTAAAAGTGTTGTATTTTGTAAATTCGCATTTGACAAAACAGAGAAGTAATACAGAAATGAGGTTGCAGACCGAAATGCTCTATTTTTTACGTTATAACAAAGAAATATGGTTATACAGGTGGCTCACGACTAGCGCCTGGAACTGTAGCTCCCAAACTAAAAACTTTTTTTTAATTTTTTTTTGACAGGATGCATGTTTATAAAGGCAATAATTAGAAAATATTGTCATTTATACAGGGTACCCCAATTGTATACAAGAAATACAGGCGAATTACGTCAATGTTCCCTATACATATCGTTTACTGTTTCCGAAGTACAGTGTAACTCGGTTATAACGTACCTGGCGGGTCCGAAGGTTTTGGTACGTTTTATCGGAAGTACGTTATAAAAATAAAAGTAAATACCAAGGTGAACTATGTATTTATATTCCTGTTTATAAACCAATACAACCTCCTATAAGTAGACAATTTTATTATTCAATGGCAACTTATCATTGAATAATAAAACTCGGAGGAGTGACAGTGTTGTTAACAAGGTGGATGACGTGTAACAGGCAAATGAATGGGCGAAAAGTGTTTCATCCGTGTATTTGCCTGTTGCAAATTCACGTCTGCTGGTTCACCGTCAACTTTACTAGCATTAATGTTATATCGTTCTTTGAATCTGTTTAACCACCCCCAAGTGCATTTAAACTCATTATTAAATAATTTTGCCAGCTTTTCAGCTTCCATTTGCAGAACTGAATCGGTAATCAAAACATTATTAATACTTCGATGATGCGTAAACCACTCCACCAAAGCTTTATCAACGCCCTATCGAATGGGTTGTGTGATCTTTGTACCATTTACGTCGGCCATGCTGGCGTAAGCTGCTAGAATTTTTTCTGTTTTGAACCACTTTTCACAGCTTTAATAATATCCACTTTTTCTTGAATAGTTAAGGTTTTGCGGCGCAATTTATTGCTATTTTCGACGGACATTTTATAAGAAAGACCACGTGTGACTGTCTCTGAATAACATCTAATACTGACATCATCGTAACTTAACGTTTCGCTTGACGTTTTGGTGGTGAATTTACGAAACCCGAGGAATCCCGGTAGAATGTTTCATCATTCGAAGAAGTTAGTACGTTATAAACGAATTACGCGCGTGATTGTTGCCTGGATTATAAGTACTTTAAATCAGAAGTACATTATATAAGAAAAATATATTATTAAGCATAATGGACCTAGCCGGAAACATTGACTTAAGTACGCTATAGCCGAAAGTACGAATAACCATGTACGTTATAACCGAATTATGCTGTATTTGAGAATTTTCGAAAAGTAAGATGTTTTGAAAATAGACATAACAAACTAATGGAAATTTTCAAATCACGTTTTTAGCCTTGATTTGGTATATCTTGGGCTATTTATTTTCAGGTATGTAATTTTACAGTAATGTACAGGGTGATTCCATAGATCGGCTTTGTTTGTTCCAACTTCAATAGTGTATAACTTTTTTATTTCAAATGGAATATCCTGCATATTTTTAGACTGCGAGAAAGGTTTTTCAATTCCTACCCAAACTATATTAAGTTTTCCTATACCTATCTCTTGTGTTTCGGAGAAATTTGAAGATATTTTAAATTTTACTTATTGATAGATTCAAATTAAATCAAAGCTGTTGAATCTGGAAATGTAATAATAAGTATTAAAATAAATATTCTACATGATCGCCATTTTCCTCTATGTATTGTATTTTTGATTAATTGTAGCCCATTAGTACATATTGAAGTGAAAAGGGTTTTAACATCGAAAGAAATAAGTTTTGGGTTCCTCGGAACATAGATAACAGACTCCCCATTACTAGATACTGCAATTAAATTCTCATAATGGCATACCTAATAACTATCAGCGCAATTCTACTTTACTTTAGTATATTTTATTCCTTGATAATAGTACATCACTACT
Organism: Chrysina gloriosa; assembly: GCA_038088585.1. Taxonomy (NCBI): domain Eukaryota; kingdom Metazoa; phylum Arthropoda; class Insecta; order Coleoptera; family Scarabaeidae; genus Chrysina; species Chrysina gloriosa. The sequence continues at coordinate 34,678,331 of CM076087.1, read as the reverse complement.
ATTAGAGAAATCTAAAAAGAAATGTGAAACAATCGAAGTGCTGTGTTCTTTTTTTATTTGAGATATTGTTACAATAACGGATTTATCTATCCAAGAACGTGTGTTTAAAATTTTGAGCATAGGTGAATGCCATGAAAATTGTTTTTCTGACAGAGTTTATGCGCAAAAGTATCCTGATCGAAGACATCTTGAAAAGCGGATGTTTGAAAGGCTTTTCGCATGGTTTCGAAAGACATGTAATACTTCCTATTCTAAATAAAAAAGAGGAAATCAATCGTTGACTTTGGTTGGCGTTGGTTCAATTGCTGAAAATCCTAGTACCAGTTCACGGAAAATTACCCAACAAACCCGTATAAGTAGATCTAGTGTACAGAAGATCATAAAAAACACAAGCATCGCCCATATCACATCCAAATACACCAACATTTATATGGGAGGAACTTTGACCATCGTCTGAAATTTTGCTTGTGCGCTCTGGACCGTGTTGGAGAAGAGGAGCATTTTTCTGAATATATTTTATTCACTGAAGAATCTGCCTTCTCCAAGAATGGATTGGTATGTAGACATAATTTTCATTACAATGATACAGAAAATCCACACATATTTAAGACTGTTGATCACCAAAATCGCTGGAGCTTAGATATCTAGGCGGGAATTATTGGTGATTATGTTATTGGACCTTACAATTCTGAAGAACGATTTAATTGGCACCGTTTTTTACAATTTTTACAAGGACATTTCTGGCCTCTTTTAGAAGATGTTCCCTAATTTACGAGAGGTAAAATGTGGCTGCAGTTAGACGGGGCTCCCGCACATTTTCACGTAGTTGTTAGAAACTACATATTTAAATTGAATGTTCCTAAATAAGTGGATTGGAAGGCAAGGACTCTGTAAATGTCCACGCAGGTTACCCGATTTGACATGCATAGATTTTTTTTGTGGGGATATACACCTATAAAAATTATTGTTTACAATTCGACACCAACTACACCGGACGATATAAAAATGAGAATAACAAATACATTTGCCACCATTACCCCAGAAATGTTAAGAAGAGCTAGAAGATCGCTGGAAGAGAGAGTTTTTTTCCTTAGCAACCCTTTCAGATAGTTGAAATTAAAAAAAAATGCATTTCCAGATTCAGAGCTTCGATTTAATTTCAATATAAAAATAAGTAGCCCAAGATATACCAAAATCAAGGCTAAAAACATGATTTCAAAATTTCAATTACTTTGTTTGTTATGTCCATTTTCAAAACATCTGACTTTTTCGAAAATTCCCCAAACCCTTCGAAAACGGTAAACGATAGGTATAAGGAACATTGAAATCACTCAACTTTATTTTTTCTATACAATTCGAAAAAAGCACAAAATATATAGTCTTGCATTAAAAAGAAACGTAACTTTGATACTTAGTGCTTTTTTGAGTCATCCTGTATAAATGACAATATTTTCTAATTATGGCCTCTATACATATACACCATCCTGCCAAAAGAGATTTTTAAAAAATTATTAGTTTGGGACCTATAGACCAACGCACAGTGGGCTAGATTCGTAAAAAACTGGACAAAAATGTAATTACTTTTCTTGTATATTCCAAATTTGGTAGTGAAGGATTTCTCATGTCGCTGATTACGAATCTGTCATTAGAAAGTCCAAAAACAAAATGTCGGATCCAATATGGCCGTCGATTTTTTGAAAAACTCATCCGAATACTATAAAATGCCGTGATTTTGTTTATATATCGATATTTATAAACCTGTTACAAAAAAGAGGAAGAACACACTGTGACAGAAAAATTTTCAAAAAGTTCCTCCGGATTTGACAAAACTCAGTGATGGGAGGTTTAGTATGTCGCTGAATGATATTAATTAGGGAGAAAATTGTAAAAAAATACAGTGAAGGTTTTTTATCATCCATTTTTATATTAAGATCCTGAATATTTCACAGTTGTATCACGCGCAATAAGTAGGGATACATCATTTCTCAGTCGGAATTTTCATCGCTACTTTCAAAGGATTCAATTACATGACTCAGTTTGGTTGTTCTCGGATCGTAATCACATAATAACTTCAAAGCCTCGGCGGACAAACTTTACTCGTTTTTGGATATTTTCGGCCCATGCTTGAAATATAAGGGTCGGAAGTAACAAGTAGTCGATTGAATACGTCTTCCATAGTCGATGTTCTCGAACTTTTTCGAGCAAAATTTTCGCGATATCTTTTTATGTTTTTATTACGCGCCTCTTGGACATCTGACCAATCGGAAGAGGCCTCTCTTCCGACTGAATTATTTATGACCCATCGATGAGTACTTTGTGGATTGTAGTGCATTTGTGCAGTTTCTAAACAATAACTTTTGAAAGCAACAACGTCAATTGCAAATCCGCTAGACATGGCTTGCAGTATTGTATGACATCTTCTCATTAAATTTTCATCCACCCCCAAAATTTTTGCAGAAACTGTTACGTTTTCAATGAAACATCTTGCGGTGTTGCCGTCGTTGCTACTTGCAAAGCCCACTTTTGGTTGGTCGATATTTAAATGCAATTCTTTTTTAACCTTTCCTGAATGTTCACCATACAAGAATAAACCCATAAAATTTTCAGTGGATTACTGTTTCTTTATTATTACAACTATTAACGAGTGAACTTGTGTCGTCGTGCCAAAGGTTGTTTACCGGTCACGAGTAAACTCGCGTTGTCAACAATGTGTTAAGCTAACGTCTCGTTTCCTTCACTTTATCGGGCTCGACAATAGACCTCGCACGAAAGTACTTTGCTCTGTACTGCAAACGTATAGGCAAGTTTCGGCATGCAAATTCACATGATTCTGATTCCATACGGTACTGACTTCGCAAATAGCGTAAAAGCAGACCGGGCGGTAGTGGGCGATTAACTATACGACAGTTTCACTTCAAGTATTCGTCAACGAAAATGTTATATTTTACAGGTATTAGTCGTTCTTTCAAATTATTACCAATTAAGATTTAGTGACGTTGACACATATTAAAATATTATACAAATCTTTAGGATCACTCTACATTGAACAGAATTGATATCACACGCTTTGATAAGAAGTAAACAGCACTTTACGCAGCGAGCCCGTTTTACATCAGTCACGCCAACGCGAATGTGTCAAAAGTACGGAAATGCTCAGTAATCGCCGGTATACAAACAACATAGCTTGCCTTACCTTTCATCGAGATTCGTATTGTGGTTTCCTCTATACGATAATGCAAACTCGAGGCCATTTTATTGAATTAATTTTTTAATTTTTGTCCACTTTTTCCGAATTTAGCCCACTGTGCGACGTGTTAATCGTGAGCAAGCCTGTATAAGCACTATGAAATAACGTTTCCTTTCTTGTTGATTGTCCTCATTCTCTGAGCTTCTTTGAGAAATATTTTCAGTTGTATACTTTGACACCATTGATCATGGTATACTGCTGAACAAACTGAGCTCTATTGGTTTTTCATTTGCTCTTACTAAATTAATTGCTTCCTATCTTGAGAATAGATCGAGTTACGTGCATTATAATGGTTTCAGTTCTAACATCTTTACGATTTCCTCGGGAGTACCCAGGGATCCAACCTTGGCCCTTTACTGCTCAATATATACATCAATGATCTATTCAATAAACTAGATTGTAGGGTTCTTGCATATGCTGATGATATGAAAATATTCTCGAGGATTACCAACCTTTCCGATTGCTACCAATTGCAACGAAATCTGACAATTATTAACAACTGGTGTCAGGAAAACAAAATTAAGCTCAGTATTAATAAATGCGCAGTTGTAACTTTTTCAAGATGTACTAAACCGATCTTATATGACTACTGTTTGGATTCAGTACTAATATCAAGAAACAATAGCATTAAAGATCTAGGTGTATTATTTGACTCTCGTTTGGAATTTACCGGCCACATACAATCTATTTGTTCTTCCGCATCACGCACACTGAGCTTTTTAATAAGGTCATGTAGAGGCTTTTCTAATTTGACGACGTTTACGACCCTGTTTTACACACTGATTCGTCCAAAACTTGAGTACGCATCGATAATATGGTATCCTTACTACGTTTACCAGCAACTAGAATTGGAAAGAGTACAGAGAAGATTCCTGAAGTACGTCTCTTACAGAATGAGCGGTGTTTATCCTCCCCGTGGAACTGACTATCAAACACTTTTGAATCGGCATAATTTCATAAGCTTGACTTCACGGCGGGAGATGGCTAGTGCAAGATACCTAATGAAACAAATCAATAATGAAATTGACTCGCCCTATCTTCTATCTGCCATAGATTTTTGGTCCCAACTTATGCTACGCGTTTTACTGATACTTTCCTAGTTGCCAGACCAAGAACAAATATTTTGTTTAAAGCACCAATAACTCATATGACCAGAAATGCCAATGCTCACTTTCATGACCCTTTTCAGAGATAATTTCATTCTTGCCGTCATGCCTCTACTATTTTTATTTTTATTTTTATTTTGTTTATTATATATTTATATTGTAATGTTACAATAGGTACATTATATTCGATATCTATATTTAGTTTCTTTGTTTTTCCTTTTTAAATTACACTAATTAATAAATAGCTTGCTCTCTTAATTTAGATAATATTGTTCTCTTAATTTAGATAATATTAACTTTTGCACTGTACTGTAATGTCTATATTGTTTTGTCCTGTAAATGGATTCTGTCTGTTGGACAATAAAGATTATTATTATTATTTACTTTTCTCAAAATATCGGTCATTGTCGACTATTGCTTTTTGCTTAAGAGATCTCACTCAAATTCAATCTCACGAAGTCAAATATGTATATGTACATTGTACATACATGAACTTGTAAAGTTTCCTTTTAGATTTTATCTTTCTTTTGCAGTTTTTGTTTAAATACCTTCCCGCCTCTTCTTAAGTTTTCTGGCGTAAAATGTTTCATCAGTTCCATTTGTATCTATACTATCTACGTGTAAATTAATTTGGTTTATTTCAAATACCATTTACGTCAAAATTACTTCATGTGTCTACTTTCTGATTAATACCTTGTCAAGGACGAGGTGCTCTCCCTTCTACAGGCTTACCAACTTCCATCATTGTACCCCTTCTCCTATTTACAGTATTCTGTTCTTTCTTGAATTGACTTTGGCCACGATTTCTTTTACCATTAATAATTGAAACTTTTCCAGATGAAGATGATACGATAGTAATGCAGGTTGTAGAACGCCTTCATATCTCTATAATTTTGAAAAGATTTATCATTAGTTGTATTCCAAACTTCTTATAATAAGTCACACAATTAGTTGAGAACTGACAAAGAGAACCGTTTCATTTTGAAATTGTAACAGTGTTTGCTATTTATAATTTTGAGACTTTAATATTTTTGTTTCAAAATATCTATGAGCATAATGCCAATCTTCACTGGTATGCTACGAGGCATAAGTCAAATTACTGTTAACTCAAGCACCGTCTGACTTTGAGTGAGTCTGGGACCGCTTACGTGGGTCTGAAATTTGATGATAATTTTCCAATAAGAATCAAATCGATAAATAATTTTATGACTCTTAAAGAAAGCTTTAGTTATCATTTTATTGACATATCTTGGTTTTGTTTCCTTTTATGACTTATGCATTTATAGTTATATATCTTTGTTATACAGTATGTCCCCAGATTGAGTTTACAATAGGTATGATTGACCAAAAATTTTCGGACTGGAATTTCATATTTTAGGATTCCGCCCCGCTTGGTGTAAAACTTATTCTTAGTTTTACAGTTGAGCAAACACTATTTTAGTTCTAGGTAAACTACCCTTTCCGTTCACAGTGCGCCAAAGTGTTACTAAGGAAAGTTGTTCAGAATGAAAAGTTATGGCGTTATGCAAATATTGGATTTTTATCAAAGTACGCCTATCATTCTGAAAATTTGCATAACGCCATAACTTTTCATTCTGAACAACTTTTCTTAGTAACACTTTGGCACACTGTGAACGAAAAAGGTAGTTTACCTAGAACTAAAATAGCAAACGCTCAACTGTATTAAGGTCTATTTTACTTTACTACATCGAAAGTAAATTAAAAATAAGTTTCACACCAAGCAGGGCGGTGTAATATTGGTAATAAGTTTGTTCATGGGTGTTAATCTTCTTGACTATCGCAAGTAGAAACCAACAGCTATCGGGAGCAAAATAAACATAAATTTAAAAGGCAGAAAAGTGCTCGAAAATGGGAAAATGTAATACATGCGGAGATAAAAATGTTAGGCTTAATTGCTTTGATAGGGAAAGTGCGGAAGGGCAATAGAGATGAATGTTGGTCGACTAACTCTAGAATTGAAACGGCCCGGACGATAATGTGTTAAACTAAAAATTTCTGGCAAAACGAAATTAGTGTGTATATCTATTGAGAAATAATGTAAATTCAAAGAAAAGTGTAAAAGTAATAAAGATACCCTTTAGAATTGGTTTTCCCAATTAAATCATAATGTATTAAACAGTTCGATCATCATTTTGCTTTCAAAACTTAAACGTAAAACTACGCGATGTCGTGCTGAAAATTAATTTAATATTAGGTTTTTTTAAATTATTTTACCACTTTTTTAGTCAAGGTTGTGAGTCCACTATTGAAAGCCCAATTAGTTAAAGCTGCACTATATATTACATAAAAGCAAAATCGCCGTAATTCGTAATTAGCCTTAGCATCAACTACATTCTTCCATAATAAATGTGCAGTTGCTACGCTTGGCTCCTTATGTTATCTATCAATATTCCTATACATACATTACGCTGGTATTAATCTCGATTGCTCCATTAGTACGTGTAATAAGACGTTGAGAGTTAGATAACAACATTCGCAAACAAGTTTCTATATGGATTGATTTTGTTTTGCCACTACATAGTTACATAGTTGCTAATTTGATCAATGATTAACAATAATCGTGCAACAGAAAATAAATTGCCACCTTTGATAAATTTGAATTAACTATTCTTGTTGTTCGTATTGTGGCGCAAATGTAACCGCCTCTCACCCATTTATCATTTAATGCAAGTCTTGCCAGATCCACATTTTTTTACGTAAGTAATGCAAAATGGACGCAAATGTCTTTTAAATTGCGGAAATTGAATTTCCTTTGACTATACGACTTCGTACTTTTCGTACTTGGATATTCCAACTATATGACTGTACAATACTACAAAACCTGATGGTATGTTGCTCTATTTTTATATGCAAATTTAAAAATACGCTGTTGTACATGTTTATTAGTTGATACAAAAAAAAACAACTAAGAAAGTACCAGGAAGATCCAGTAAACATGGTAAATGTCGATTATTAAAGTTATATCATAAATCAACTTTAAATAGTTAATTAACCATAATTGAGACTGCATCATATGTTGAACTATGAAAAATCGGATAATTAAGTAATATTGACAACTGCCGTTTACAGATTTACTAACATTTTATTTAATTTAACTTAGTGGCTCCTTGTGGAAATACACCGGGAGCGCATAATGTGATCCCAAATCGTAATACTTAGAACTGATATTGTATCGCCCGAAAATTGTAGACAAATTATGATTAATGTTCTGCTAAGCGTCATGCAGTTCAAACTAGCTAAAAGATGTAGTTGATGTTATGTAGATATTTTATATCATGCACTAAAGGAACCAGAAAATAAAAAGAAAAACGTGGTGGAAAGACACAACTTCTATGCACAGAGCTCTGTAGCGTGCTACTACATAGCTAGCGTTAAATCTTAGAAACAATGAATGACTCATACTACCCGCCTCTCCCCTAAATCATGATTTAGTAAATGCTTATACATATTATTATTTTCATTGTACTTCTTGCAGTTGTTAAGTCATCGACGTAATTAAGAGAACAATAAGCGTGCCAAAATCCTCCTTTTGTAAGCTGCTGTTGCATAGGTACTACAGTAAAACTTCGTTATAACGCTCTTCTAGGGCACTAGAAAAAAGAACGCCATAACTAATAACTAATCTTATAAACGGCTAAAAACGAACAAAATTTATTTTAAAACGCCAAAAAGGATAGGTTACCTGAAAAGAAAATAGTTTTCGCTTCACCATCAAGGCCAACTTGTTTTGCAAAAACTGAAAATATTCTTAAAATTCTATTCACGCCAAGCAGGGCTTAATTCTACAATCTTAAAATAAAATTCAAACATTTTCAGTCCATTACACCTCTTGTAACGTCAATCCTGGGACACACTGTATATGTACACTTCCAATTCAAGGCCGGAAGGTCGAATTTCAATAAATACTACTACTGTATATGTACTACTAGGTACATATATTTTACTTCTTTTAAATAAAGTAAAAGTTAACAAAACCCATTTTATATAAAACTTGCAAAAAGAAATATAAAACAAACTATGTATACATTCCTATAAATTTTATTTTTTAAAAAATCATTGATTTGTGTTTGTTATAGTGACAGATAGTTTTTTTAAAACTACATTTTCTGTTTTGTTGATATTTTTGAAGGTTTCCTCTTCTACCTCCGTACAAGAAAAAAATGGTCTAATTGTTTTCAAGGTCAAAATGTCGTTTATTTTTGGCGTAATTATGTCTGATGAATCTTCATCCTCTTCATTTTCCACTTCTGATGGTGCATGGTAATCGGCGATTAGTGTCTCAAGGATTAAAACCTCATTGGTTACTAGCCCAGTGTCGAAGTAATCAAAACTTTCCAATTTAGTCAATCTTTCTTCCATTTGTAAAAGGTCTCGCCCAGCCTTCATTAATTTCTACCTCTTCGGTTTTATCTTCCCTTATAAAGTTACCAACACCTGCTTTTCTGATACAATTAAAAATAGTCTCTTTCGTAATGTCCATCCATGCAGCGTATAAAAAGTGGATAGCATCAAAAACAGAAATTGTTGGAGAAGTCGAATTTGAGCCGTCCATAATCGATAGATATCGTTGCACCATCCTTTTCCTGAAACCTTGCTTCAGAACTTTCATGATGCCTTGATCAAGTAGTTGAAACTCACTTGTGGTGTTAGGTGGTAGGAAAATCAAGTTGATGTTTTTGAGATTTACCTGTTTCGGATGCCCAGCGCAATTGTCGACAAGCAAAAGTATTTTTCGGTCTTTCAATTCGATGTCCCTCTCATTAAGCTATTGAACAAATCTATCTCCAGTCATCCATGCGCGAGATTGAGAAGAATAAATGCAGGGAAGGGTTTTCACATTCTTAAAGCAATGGCTTAGCGTATTTTCCAATTACGAGCCGTTTTTTCTTTGTCTGTGCCTGTACAATTCGTGCCTACGAGGACCATTAGGCGTTCTTCGCTTAATTTTCCTCCGTGACATTTTTCATTTTATTAAACGAAAGATTTATCAGGCATCACTTAAAAACAACCCGAATTCATCCGCATTATAAATTTCTTATGGATTGTAGCCAGAGGTGAGTGTCGACATTTGACTTTTCCAGTCGAATATTACATCAGGATCTACTGAATTTGACTCACGACAAATTTGTTTGTACATGATTGAATGTCTGTTTTTAAATCTATCGAGGCATCCAGTTGAAGCGGTAAAGTCTGTTATTCCAAGACCATCGGCCACTTGTAAAATTGGAGCTGAACGAACAAACTTTTCAGAATCGTTTCTAACTCTTCATATTTCGCGGATCATATATTTTTACGACTGGTTCCCTCATGCACCGAAAGAAATTCACTCCGCTTCTTTAAAATTGTACATAAGTTGAAGCATTGAGGTTTTTTGACGCATCAAAATCTTTTGATTTAAATTGGATGTATCAAAGTCTTTTATAAGATCACTTTTTTCTTTTAACGAAAACGATTTTCGCGACATGTTGCCAGCAGCGTAAAAAGTAAAAGACTGAAAGGAAACCTTCATTACGCAACCGCCAAATGAATAAGTCAGATTCTCAAAAAATTGTCTACCTAAAATTCGTGCAATATCTTGGTGGGATTTGTTGATACTAATATTTAATAGAAATCGTAATGATGTTCACTTCCCAGAAATGTGTAGACCATTTCCGTGTGCTATTTAAACATTTATTTTAATGTAATCATATCGCTTTCTAGTATTTGCAAAATAAAGTTAAAAAATTAATAATTGAAGTATGTATGTGTGACATATACATACGTAAAGTTGGAACAATTGTAATATATGTAAGCTGTAACAGTTGGCAACAGAGAGAGTATTAAATAAACGTTTTAAGTAGAGGCTGATTACAACAGCCCCTGTTTTAACATTTTTCGACCCCAATAAGAGCATACTATTAAGTACAGATGCAAGTAAAGAATGTATAGGAGGTTTAATACAACAAGATGATCAACCTATTGCATATTTTTCAAAAAGTTTCGGTACTAGTCAATTGAATTATTCTGTTATAGAAAAAGAATTACTAGCAATTACGGCTGCATGTGCACATTTTCATTATTATTTATATGGACGTGATTTTATAATTAATACGGATCATAAACCATTAATAGGATTACTAAATAAACCAATAGATGATATGTCGCCTAGACTTCAAAAAATGGTATTAACGTTATTAAAATATAAATTTACCATACAGTACCAACCAGGTAAAAGATGCAAGTACCTGATGCTCTATCAAGATTGAAAATTAGTAATCAAGAAATATTAAAAGAAGATATATTGGAAGAAACACTAAAGGTACAATCTAACCTAGTAGCTAGTAGAGAAAGATGCGAGGAATTAAAAGAAGAGACATCAAAGGATCCCGAACTTAAAGGTATACTATTTTACTTAAGAAATGGATGGCCAAGGAAACAATCATCAGTGAATAAAGAAATACAGCCTTATTATAATTCAAGATATGAAATTTACGAACAAAAAGGATTATTATTTAAAAACAAACAGCTAATAATACCTGCGAGCATGAGAACAGATATAATAAGAAGAATTCATATCGGTCATTTTGGAATCCAATCGTGTATAAGAAGAGCGCAGGAATCAGTATATTGGCCAAACATGAGTCAAGATTTAATTAACTATATTTCGTTGTGTATAACCTGTCAGAAGCATGCAAGAGGAAATATAAAGGAAGAGATGCAACCACACAAGGTGCCAAATGGTCCATGGGAAAAACTGGGAATGGATTTCATGGAATGGAAAAATCAGAAATACTTGTTAGTAACAGATTATTACTCCAAATTTCTTCTTCTTCTTCTTAATCTTTTACCCTTTCTACCTTTCGGTGTAAGGGTTCGGAGCCACCGAGCCGTATATGTACACGCATATACCGTACCGCTCCTGGCCCACCCAGTGGCATTTCCGTCAATTTCGCAGCTTAGAGGTCCAGATCCCTTTTAGGATTTTAAACTGCTACGCTCTGCCGCTACCGGGTCTCGAACGCCGGCCCTTCGCACTGTGAAGCGCGAGTTTTACCACTCAGCCACTGAGGGGTTATTACTCCAAATTTACTATAATTAATCCGATGAAAACAACAGCCGCAAAGGATGTAATTAACGAATTAAAAGTAATTTTTGGAACGCATGGACTACCTCTGAAAGTAATATCAGACAATGGACCACCATATGATTCACAAGAACTTCGAAGATACTTAAGAAATATGGAAATCAATCATATAACGAGCAGTCCGAAATATCCACGTAGTAATGGATTGATAGAGAGATATGTTCAAATTTTTAAAAACATGATGAAATCACCGGATGAAGACATTTATACTTTAATGGCTATTTATAACAGTACACCTAAAGATAACTTGCCATCGCCAGCAGAAATATTAATGGGTCGCAAGATAAGAACTAATATACCAATAGTCAGAAATACAACAACTGAAGGAAACAACGACATTCGGGATAAATTATTGAAACGACAACAATACCAAAAGAAGTACTATGATATACAGACACAACAGCGGAAAGAAATAAAGAATGACGTTTATGCAAGAAGGTACAAGAAAATGGATACCTGGACAAATTATAAGGCGAGACGGAAACCCGAACTCTTATTGGATCAAAACTAATGAAGGAGGAATATATAGAAGAAATAAAATTCATATTAGGAACATCCCCAAGATGGAAGGAAAGGAAGAAGATCGAGAAGAGAAGAGAGAAGAAGTGGTACGACCTGAAAGTCCGACGATACCGATTGAACAACCAGAACTGCGAAGAAGCACCAGAGAAATAAGAAACCCTGGCAGATTTGAAGATTTTGTTTAAGAAGGGACATGTGACATATACATACGTAAAGTTGACACAATTGTAATATATGTAAGCTGTAACAGTTGGCAACAGAGAGAGTATTAAATAAACGTTTTAAGTACGTAGTATGTCTTCTCTTAGATAGATTTATAAAAATAAGAATATAAATCAGACACATCCTGATCCGGAGTATAAAACATTACAGTATTTACATTAAAAATATCCTTCAATGGGGTGTTATATGAATATAAGAAATGGGAGCGATCTAACGAATAAAAGTACTACAGAAAATTAGTCGCTGGGACAGGGACAAAGGAAAAAAGCGTTAAAGCCGGGAAATCGTTATAAACGGGAGCGTTATAACGAAGTTTTACTGTACCTGCCTTCATTGTGAACAAGAGGTAATAAGCCGGTTGCCTAATGCGTGATTTCCGCCACATCAGCACGTATGTATATATTGCAGAATGAATTGGCTCATAGCAACCGGGTGTAAAAGCGGTGTCTCAGATACTCCGTTGTGCCTTGCGAAACGTTAGTAACTCAAAACAAAGATGTTATAAAAGTATTCTGTTTCTTCATGAGAAAGTAATGGTAATTAGAAATAAAAAAAAGTAAATTTATGGCATGATTGAAAAAGAAAATTACATTCAATATCAAAATTTCCAATTATATCTATTTATATTGCATTTCAAACCTCGAAACAAACAAGTCATTTCCATTCCTTAATACGATACGCAATAAACTGTCATCAATAACGATTGCGCATAATAAATTTAAATGGAAAACGAATTGACCAAGACCCATATTAGAATTAACGGGTCAATAGTTAAATTGGCGTTTCATTGAGTACCGCGTCCAATTGACGATTTCTAGGTGTCAGGTATTCCTGGATTTATTTATCTAATCACGTTCAATTACTCTACATATATTCTTGTAGTACGTAGAACTGAAGGAGTGAATGAACGAACCTGAATAAAGGGGACAATAACGTTGACATTTTGATTTTAACAAGTCGTAGGTAGAAGAAGGGTTTGTACGTCATTTTTTCTACTTTGGCAGAATATTTTTAATAATCTTATACGTTTTCTTTACTTTATTTAAGTATCTTTTGTAGAGAACTAACAATTTTTACAATAAGAGAAAAATGTATATAGGTATATAAAAACAATTGTTGAACCAAATAAGAATATGTAGTCGTGGGTCAAAATATTGGAATTGTAACACCTCAATTTGTCTATAACAACTAACAAACATCTGTTTATATAATAATTAGTGAGCACCTACAAAGGAAGAACACACAGATTTACAAGAAAGGTATAAATAATTTCGAAGATACTTCTATCGAATGTTTCTACTTAATGAAAATAAAAAGTCAACACCTCTTCAATTCTTTTATCAGATGAGTTTGAAAAAATGTCTACTGTTTACAATAACATTCAAGATAACACATCATCTTTTTACTAAATTTCTAATTAGTGTATATTTTTCGTGACGAAAACAACTTCGAACTTCTCGAAAAGTGTAATAGGCAAATAAACAAATCCTTGCCAAGTGAACTTAATATTTCGGAGATAATTAATTGATAAAACTAATCACATGCGATTATTTTAATGGTTTCATTCATTATTTCGTAATAAAAAATAGAGCAGATTTAGTATGGAAATTTTTCTTTCAATTTGTGTCTATTGTGATATTACATTTCAAAATTTATTTGGTATTTCCTGTTTGTGTTATATTCTAAAAACGTCTCGATGCACAAACAGGTAACTTGCATTACACAAATGGATTTTTTATTATTATTATTGTCACAGATATGACCTAACCTAATTTTTTATAGCGCCATTTGAAGAACATTCAAAACGATGATTTCTGAGATAGATAAGATTTTTGAGAGAAAAAATATTTTGTATATTATTCAATTGAACAATTAAAGTTTAACTAAAGTCAATAGTTACAAACAAATTTTAAATTATTGAAATTAAATGTTCAAACTGCATACTATTTAGGTTATAGATGGGCAACCTCCGGCCCGCGGGCCACATGCGGCCCTCGAGTAAGATTTGCCCGGCCCGCTACTGAATTCTTTCGTTGCATATTATTTAGGTGTTGACAATGACCACGGTGATATTCAAATTCTTTTATGACATTTACTATTTGGTTTTAACCTGATTTTCTCTGTTATTCTAATCTTCAAATCCTCAATATTATTATACTTGGTCGGTTTAGATACAGTTGGGATTTGGGGTAACCCCACCACAAAAAATCGAGTGGAATTAGATCGGGAGATCTTGCTGACCATCCAATTGCCTCTCGCCTACCAATCCATTTGTTTGGGGAAGTGGTACTAAGATAATTGCGAACAGTTAGAGAATAATGTGGCGGTGCACCATTCTCCTGGAACCATAAGACGCTATCCGGCAAAGGGGATCCTGCATTTGGATAGAGAGCAACATTTACGGGCATTATGTTTCGCTGCAGTAATAGCAAATAATTGTCACCATTTAATGGAGCTCCAATAAAAAACGGACCTATGAATAAATTACCGACAGTCCATGCCCATACGTTGATTTGTTGTAGGAATTGTATGTGTCCTTCCATTATTCAATTGGGATTTTCAGATGCCCAGTATCTGCCTACTGACAAACTGATTTGGGCAGAAGATAGCTTCGTCGGAGGAAATTATGTGTCTTGAAATTTCCAGATTGTTATTACATCCGTTCATCATTATGTCGCAAAATCCAAGTTTTCTATCAAAATCATCCTCGTGAAGTTCTTGAACCAATTTTATTTTGTACGGATTGTTTTTAGACATTGACAGTGATTAATTGACTGCTACAATGAGACTTCGCGGCTTGATTTGTGACGATTTTCTTGACACATTAGTACAACATTCAATTGTTTTTCATCTGAAATTGCCGAACAACCCTTTTAGTCCAAGATCCCAGGGCCGTCACACGTTACTTATTTTCTGATTAACAAAATGTATTGGACAGAGTAGTGTTAGTATGTACTTTGAAGATATGCGTACCTGTTAGCTTGAACCGGCGGCCAATTTGCAGGTACCAGGTGCTAAAGGTACATAAAAGCAGCGGTAACTTTTCTTATAGTCTGACTGTTGATTTTTACATATGTTTTACACAACATCATTAAAAATTAAAAATCAATGTTGCCAGACAGTTTGGGTTGGCCATAATTTCCGCCAGACACTTTAAAAACCTACAAAATATAATGTCAGTTTACTTATCTTGATTTGTGCATGACGTCACGCAAACTGTGCTCCTATTGACTAATCGTTTTGATTAGAAGTGCAAAGTAAATGCAGCTGTCATTTTGATTACAAAGTGAATAAGAAAATTAAATTTATTTGCAGTGTTTTAAAACATATCATGGCAGATCTATTAAATTGTGTTTTTTATGGTAATTCTGATGTGAATTTAACATTATTTACAGAAGACACTTTAGAAAAGTGTCAAATAATTTTGAAACATAGAAAAGAACATAATCTTAAATTTAAGGAAATTGTTTTGACAATTAATGCATTTGATAGTGGTTATCACAGAGGGTGTTACAAGTCATTCACAGGACTTATGAAAAATATTATTTGCCGAAATCTGCAAGTACAGGCGATTCATCGTCAGCGTGTTTTGTTGATAAACACGCCAACTTACAACCACAATGTATTGACCGATCACCATACATTTGGGAATTCGATTAGCCAATAGGAGCACAGTTTGCGTGACGTCATGCGCAAATTAAGATAAGTAAACTGACATTATTTTTTGTAGGTTTTTAAAGTGTCTGGCGGAAATTATGGCCCAACCCAAACTGTCTGGCAACATTGATTTTTAATTTTTAATGATGTTGTGTAAAACATATGTAAAAATCAACAGTCAGACTATAAGAAAAGTTACCGCTGTTTTTATGCACCTGGTACCTGCAAATTGGCCACGGGTTCAAGCTAACAGGTATATCTTCAAAGTACATACTAACACTACCCTGTCCAACACATTTTGTTAATCAGAAAATAAGTAACGTGTGGCGGCCCTGGGATCTTACTCTATTTGTAAAGTTATCTCTTACGTAACTCAAGTCCCTCAATTTGCGTTCTATCTTACTTACTGTCGGATTTTACCAACCTAAATTTTGTCAAATGGTATTTGGTCAGGCTTAGTAACGTTTGCAATAAATATTCTGCCTCATTTACGATGGTGTTATTCACTACAATTTTCTTCTAAACAACTTTAAAATTTATTTAGAAATTTCCTTAATTTAAAATTTTACCTATACATGGTTTGTAGTTACTTTTTATCCCAAGAAGTATAAATTTGTAGAAAAAGGCAATTATTGATATCGATGTTTGTACATGTGAGAGGGATTCGATATGAATTCTCTCACAATGCACGTATTACGCATTTTTAACAGCTATTTTTCTACAGAAGTGGACAACTTGCGTTGCCACAGCCCCCTGCAGTAACTGCTGTGGCAACGCAAGTTGTCCACTTCTGTAGAAAAAATAACTGTAAAAAATGCGTAATACGTGTATTGTGAGAGAATTCATATCGAATCCCTTTCACATGTACAAACATCAATGTTCAGACGATATATACATAAAATTTGTATACGAAATTACAGCTCTTGCAAAGCCGTACTGACGAGCGGTATAACCGCGAAACGTACTATTGCGGCAACAAAAATCGGGACAAGTCTTATAGGCTATTTTGACGGTTTTTTAGCTGTATAAACCAGTCGTTTGTCCTGTTCACGTCAATCATCTTATCTAATGTCAAAAATAGTTTACTCACGAACGCAACAAAATTCTGTTAAATGCATTTATTTGAAATAAAAATCTTGAAAACAATAAATTAATCTAGTATTTTTAGTTATTTGTTACCACTGTATCAAATGGATTATTCCTTAAAAACTGAATAAGATTCTCTTCCATGGAATTCCGTACTAATTTACGACCAGAACCACTTTGCCTTTCTACAGTTCCCTGTTGTAGTCATTTATTTTTAATGTTGTGTGTGCTTTTGGGCAATCCAAATCTATTACCTAGTCTTCTTATGGGCCATCTTTCCTCAAGTAATGTAATTATTTTCATTTTCCAGTAGCACTTAAATGCGGCATTATGACATACATATGTCAATAATGATTTCAAAATGACATAACTTTTGACAAGGCAAAAGCCAGATTTAAACTACATTATTTTAAATGTCCCATTTTTTGTTGCCGCAATAGTACGTACGGATGGCAAGAGATGGAAAACTTCAAATACGCATTTCAACCACCAAATCATTATCCTTAGTAACACAAAGAAAAGGAAATTTGATGAAAAATGTAGATTGTTTTCCACTGAGGGTAATCACTTGGTGAATGAAATACGTATTTAGCGTTTTCCAGAAAAAGCAACGCCGAAAGAGTAAAAGCTAATTTATTTTAACTTTAAACCACAAATATTCCTAATGTGATCTTATTGAAAGATAACATGAAATAAACAGGGGAAAGTGTAAATATATATAGATTGATACTATTTGTGCCAGAAAGAAATGATAATTAGTTAACATGACAAGGAACAATCCGAACCGCTTTGTGCTACTGCCTATTACCGATTTTTATAGTTCAATAGATTTTGACCACAGATATCTTACAAAAGGCGCTTCCTGTAGAAAATAGGCGCCAACAACGGCGTTGAGGCCTTGCCCTGATCAAAATTTCAGGGTTTTAGTCTACTTAGGAAAGTTTGAAGCTGGCTAATAGAAATCAAAACGAGCAAAATGGTCACAGGTCAATACAGGACCCACGGATACTATAAATCATCGTTAAAATGGTGAAATAAATTAGGAATTGAATAATTAAACATTGTAATTTTTCTCTGTCGTTCACATCTTACACATTTCATCCTTTCCGACATTATCCTATACCTAGTGTTTTCTTGTTTTAGGGACGTTCATCCACATTCTTTCTCCGGATTGTCAGAAGTTACATATTTAAGCTTATCAGACAACCTCATACCTTACATACCCACCCAGATTATGGAAAAAATGCCAAAAATCGGCACCTTGGATTTGGGACGCCTTCAAGTGCGTACACTCCACAAAGACGATTTAAAAGTAAGTTTTAACCACACGCAGCATATTATTTTATAAAAATTGCAAGTTCTAGTTTTAGATTTGTTCGTGTTAATTTTCAGGGTTTTGAAGATCTGCATACGTTAGTACTACCCGGAAATGGCCTGCAAGAAATGGATTCAAACAGTTTTCCGTCGACGGTGAAGCGTTTACACATAGGTCGAAACAAGCTGCGCGATTTAAACAACACCCTCTGCCACCTTACCGAACTGGCATGGCTCTTCATCAATTCCAACGAGCTGGTGTCGCTGGAGAATCAACTTCCCAAAAATGGCCACCGCTTGCAAATGATACATTCGTCCGATAACTATATCGAAAAATTGCCACAAGAGATCAAGCATCTGACCGAGTTGGAGTCGCTCTTCTTTCACAATAATAACCTAATCACCCTTGATGGGATGTTGTCTAGATTAGAGAAGTTAGAACGCGTACAGTTAGAAAATAATCAACTCGTAATGGTATATACTCACCTGCCTTTCTAATATGTAATTGACATTAGATTTTTGTTCTCTCTAACAATATGTCGTTGATAAACGGAAATGAATTTAACGTTTTAGCTTCAAGAGGATGACTTCATGGGAGATAGGGCATTGAAAAATATAAATTTGGCGTATAACAATTTGACTTCACTTAATAACTCAGTACAACCGCTATATAATTTAACGGTTCTGAACGTAACACATAACTTGATGACGAAGTTTTCCTTTGAAGAAATCCGAGGCGTGACAAAATTGATGGTCTTGGACATTTCGCACAACAGAATCAGCTATCTAACAGGTTTCACTACAGTAAGTAAAATCGAGGGAAATTCCATTGAAGTAGATTAGCTTAAGCTCTCATATTTCAACGAACACCGTATACATACATACTTAAATTTCTAAAACAAAATATATTCGTAAACTTTCACAGGCGGTGGCCAATAAAGAACTTTTGAACGGGATGGACTGTTTGTAGTCTAGTAAGAAAAATACACAAAATTGTGACATATATTTGCTTTATTTTTCTACGTAGTCTCCCCTTAAAGATATACATTGGCGCAAATGTTCTAGTGTTCAGATCCCTTCTTTGTAGACGCCTTAGTCTCAAGTCTGCAAAATAAATATTCGTCAATGCGATGACTTCAGAATCGAACATGTGCTTCTTACCAGAACGGAACGTTTTGAGATTTGGAAACAGGGTGAAGTACAAGGAGCCAAACGGGGTGAATAGGGTCCATGTGATACGACAAACTTCAGTTCATCAATGTTGGCCCTTACGACAGCTTTGTGGTTGGGAGCGTACCGAAAATTAGAAGAAAAAAAAACCAACGCTAAAATTTAGACTGTAACACACCACAATAAACCATGCGCCCAGTTGAGGCAGCCACGCCATAAATTAACAAAATTCACGATTTGGTTTTTGAGTTGAATGCGTAAACTTGTTGAGGTGAAAGGTATATCGTATTGCTTTAAATTTTGCACGAAAAATTGGATATGGAAAAACTATCGATAAAATAGGTGCCGCGTTTGTACACCGCCGAAAATTAACGCAATCGTGTGACTGATACTGACTTGGGCTCTTCCGAGGAGTTCCTGCACTGATACGTAACTGTCAATGTAACGGGCTAACTTCTACTCAGCAAGAACAAAGCAACAGTCAAAGCAATGGACTTCACCAGGTTTCTGTTCTTGGATTCGCGCGGAATAATCCACAATGCAGAATAGTATGCGTAGTCATTGGACTGGTTGAGCGAACAAATCAAAAGAACACGCTCTCGTTTGAGCAAGAAGAAACTGCTCCTCCATTAAGATAATGGGCGAATGCATACCTGTGAAGTTTCGATAGCGGAAATACCTGAATTGTTACTGCATCCAGCATATTCACCAGACATGGTCTCTACTGACTTTTTCCTCTTTTCAAACTTGAAGAAATTGCCGGAAAGAGATAGACGTCGAACGAGAAAGGCATCGCCGGAACAAAGGCCTATTTGAGGGCTTTCCGAAATCTTACCTTTGGGCGGGCTCAGAAAGTTGGGAAATCACTGGGTGAAATGTATCGACTTAAAAGGAGACTATGTTAAAAAATAAAAATAAAATAACCCAAAATAATATGTTTTCCTATGTTTTTATACTTCTTAATTCCTTTCGTACATACAATGTTACCTTAAGTTTCATCAAAATGGTTTTAATAAATACAATGAATTATTTAAAAAAAAGGTACAGAGAGGTTCAGTTGAAATATGTACGTCAGAACTAGAGAAATGTATTTGTTATTGCGAGTAACTGTGAAAGGATAGAATGACATGCACTGGAAAATAAGTGTTAAAATTGTTTAATACATAGACTATCCAATTAATTTAACAGATAATATGACAATGTTAAATAAAATATAAATAAAATATTTTCTATTTTGTAACTGTTTCAGAACGTAATCGATTGGGAATCCAACTTGAGACAACTCCGCATGGATCACAACGATATTTATTCCTTAAACGGGTCAGTATCGGGATTCCGAAATCTAGTAAGATTGGACGTGAGCTATAACAGATTGACGAAGATTCTACCGGATGACCTAATAGGTCTAGATAGACTGAACATGTTGGACATATCACACAACCATCTCCTAACTTTAGAGGAAACTAGCAAAGTAATACTTTTAAATAATTATTTACGGAAAATTAATTCACATTTTTTGCAATTCTAGACATTCCTACCGGCATTGCAAGAATTACTAGCATCTTACAACAATCTTACTATTCTGGATAAAGATTTTCATGGATTACCTGTACTCTGCTGGGCCGATTTGTCTCATAATCATATCATTGCTCTCGGAAGAGATTTAGTTAGCAAGACCCATTGCAGAGTACATGACGGTATACATTCAGACGTTTGGGGTGTGTTAAAAATCGATTTACAAGGTAAGATTTAAAACTTACAGAAATTTTCAAAATGCAACATCACTTTAGAAGTACATATATAATTTAATATCGATGATTTGCATTTTTCAAAATGAAAACACCAACTTCAAAGTGAGTGGTTTCCAAACATTTCAATAATGCAGCTGGGTATGAATACAGGTTCATCACATTTTCGTAATAGTTACTTCAAATATTTGGAGATACGGACGACCAAATTTATTCCAGCAGCTGAATCAGCGTTCAGCGTAATATTCGTTTAATTTCATTTCTAAAGAATTGCCAAGTCTTCAGGGGGAAATGTATTATTAAACTAATTCATTTTAATACCTTTTAATCCTGCATGTAATGATCTGATGACATCGCACATTTCTTGGTAATTTGAATGCACTCTTTCTCTTTTTTCCAGATAATCCAATTTTGTGTGACTCCGCTCTACCAGAAATATTATCGGTAATGGAAATCAACCACACTAAAATCACCGGAGTTGCAAATTGTCCAACATTAAGCGAACAACCAGTAACGACCAAACGGAATAATTTCTTGGGATATATAGGACCTGAAATGACTAGCCCCTTACCACCTTTATTTCCCGCCAGTTTTCCTCATATAAGCGAACCAGTTAACATCAATCCTTTGTACAACGTTCCTGACAATCCCGTGTCCGATATTTCAAACCAGGTTGAAGAAATCCGCTGACGAAACTATTCTCGACTCAAACAACCATAAAAATCAAATCCAAGGGGATCAACCACAACCCCCTACGTATGATGTGAATATGCCATCCGAGGAAGATATCTTCGTACCCTTACAAGATCGTTATAATCCCGATAGCGGAGTTGGAATTAAGATTAATCAGGAACCTCTATTGTATAAGCACTCAATTTTCCGACCTATACATGATGAAAATGCGAATGTAAACGAAAACATTTCAATGGGAAAATCTATTGAGGATCAAACGATACATGCCCACTACGATCAAAACATTCAGGAGCGCCAAATCAGTAAATTGACGACAGAAATTCAGGAATTACGGGCGAAATTGCAGGAACTAGCATCGGAAAACGAACGACTTACGCACGACTTAAATCAGCACAATACCTTGCCCGATGTGGACCGGGTCTTTGGAGATACTCGCCCAATAATACCCTTAGAGCAAATCGCTTCCTTATCGACGATAAAACCACCTAACGAGGATTTCGAAAGAACGCCATAAAATCGAAACGATGGCATCTGCTTAGAACGCATGAACGAATTGCAAAAATGTGGTGTTGAGCACCTGTCTATAGTAGGATATACGAAAAAAGCAGTAATTTAAAGTAATAAAAAGAGAATCTAATAATACTCATTATTGTATGTTAGGTGAATTTTCCTAGTCACTTTTATATTCGATGTAAAAATTTGTTTCAATAACTTAAATTAATTATTCATATCAGAAAAGTATTCTAATTAGAAAATATATTAATTATTAATTAGCGAATGATAAAGTAATAATACGGATATACTTACTTCGTGAAGTGGACAGAGCTGTATTTTTGATATAGAGAGAGTTGTAAAATGAATTATATTTAAATTATACTAGAGAAAAAGGCAAAAAAATACAGAAAAAGACACATATAAACCTAAGATATTTTTATCGTGAATTTGTAATAGCAAATTCGTATTGCTGTTTTAGATATGGTTTTTAACTAAATTTATTGTTGTTGGTAAGTTATTATTTTTATACAATGTTGTCCATGACATGATGCATAGCGCACAGATACATTACAAAACTTTTGGTTCGATGAAAAGAAACATACCCGAGAGAAAAAATGCTTGTTTAAATTGATTCTAATGAATAATTAATATTTATTTAGACTTTCTTAACGCAATTTTCATCTATACTATTATCAAAGATTTTGTCATTATGAGAATGCTGTAACAAGCTATTGAACAGGTATAATTGTATGTGCTAATCAAAAATGTTTCTTTTGTAGTGAGTGAATACACAATTGTTGCGTTGCACGATGATTAGTTCCAACAGAATAAACGCGATCCATAGTTTTTGTCATAATCCCTTTTCTAATTCATCACATACGGCAACAGTTAAAAGGGTGAAGGTAGTTGACCGTTTTGTACTTAGAATTCAGTAGTTTTTTAATAATAATTTTCCAATTATGAATGATCGTTAACTTTCGCGAATATTGATCATGCTTGATGAATTTAACCAGGATCTCTATTTTTTATAATTAATGGCATAAGATCTTCGTGCTATGTATGAATTCATGGACAGACTGTATATACAATAGCGTTTTTCGCAAAACGAATACATACAGGAATTTCTCTTGTCGCTATAAGCGCAATTCTACATGTGGTGATAATAACCACTAGTTATTGTAATCGATAATAAAAATAAAGGAATTGAATCTCTGCTAAACAGAAAAAGAATCTCCTTTCTATTCGTTTTCGAATCGCCTCCGTATATATGAAAGTGATGTAAATATTTTTCATTTAGCTTTATAGTGAGTAAAAAGTGTCTAATAAGTACATGAGAAATCAAAAATACAAATTAGGATATATGTAAAACGTGTGTGTATTTATAATAATTGTTAAGTGTAAATTAATACAAAATACATCATTCTTCTGAGTTTTTTGTTGTTGTTTGTTCCTCCAATAGGCAGATGTTATGTGAAAATAAGATACTACATGACATGGAACACCAAGAAGGGGTGCGAATTTTTTGACAAAATTTCAGAAATGTTTACCTATTCAAATGTAATAATTTATTAACATTTCAAAGAAAAAGGATCAAAGATTAACACATTTTATTTTTTTCTGTATTATGTTGGATCTCCGCTATTAGTTTCATACTCCCTCACTCTTTGTGGCATTGATTCCAGTTGGTGGTTGATGTGATCTTGGGATACAGTGTCCCAAGCAAGTTGCAATTCATGCCGGAGAGCTTCCAGTATTTGTGGAGGATTCGCTAAGTTCCTCAGTTTTCTTCACATAATGTCCCAGACTGCAATTGGCAAATGTAGAGCGGAAATTAGGAGCAAAGCGAACGTCAAACATTCGTATTTGTTTATCCCTCCAATTCTATCCCGCCTGATGTTCAAGTTTTCATTGACATCGAGTATTTTTGTCAGACATATTCATGATGTTACCTCTATATCTACATTGCTATTGTTCATCTATTTCTTCTTATACCAAATTTCCGTAATTTTGTTGTATAACCATGCAGCTTAACTGGGAAGAAATGCAATTTAGTCCTTTTTTTTCGGAAAACGAAATTACTTTCTGAACAACCAAATAGTATTAGGCACTTGGTCCAGTCCTTCCTAGTTTTATTAAATTTCCTTTTCTATAATTTATAACATTCCTTAAAAATTCACACAGTTTATAGATATTCTAGATGGAAATAGATGGTGTGATGTTAAACCCTTAAACTCCATAACACTCAGTTTCCAATTCATTATGGATGTTTATTTTCTTGATTGGTTTCGCTCATAGATAGAATGTTACTTAAATGAATCAACTCATCCCTATTTTATACCTATCATAGCAAATTATAAATGTTCCTAACAAAACTAACAGGATTCCAATATGTATTTCTGAAAATTCAACTCCTTAATAAGAAATGTATTCCATAGCACTTACTTACTTTTACTAGGCTTCTTCTCACCAAGAATTATTCCAGTTATAGCAGTAAAAATAAAAGTTAATGAATTCGTAACTGGAACAGCAAATAGATACATCGACACTTTGCAATGAAAAGAAATATAATACCGAACCAAGTTGATTTAGGCCAAAAGGAACTATAAACTGAAATGAATTAATTTCATATGAGTATGAAACTATGAAGTGAAGTTCTTACATTAATATTTGTTAGTAAGTATTTCCATTCGTATAACAATTTTTTAGCCGAGAAGTACTTTTTGTTTCCTGTGCATTATCAGAGCTTGTTCCTTTTTTAATTAAGGGATTAGTAGATCCCCATAAAAGCTACTGCTGTTAATGAAGCTAAAATATAACGGTTTATTTGAATTCAGTAAAAACAGTAAAAATAAATTACCTACCTATTTCTTTAAACATTATTTCCTATGATATGTTTACTTCTAAGCTACTATAAAAATCATCTAATAATTTGGAGTCGTTTTTGTTAACTTTTTACACCGGTAAAGATTTTAAAATAATTTGGTTGTAAATTTGGATTGTTAAAAACGTTAAAAAGCGGATGGGCACTGTGGGATGACTGTGGGTAAAAAAAGAGATCACAGTATGATTGAGTATGATCACAGTAATCATCGATAAAAATACTAATACTAGAGAGTAATGTCACAGTGAGTTTCTGCACGTAACATAAGTTGTGCCCACAGGTTATACCACAGGAGACAGTGATAGACAACGCGGCAAAGTTAGAAAATCTTGTGGTAAATTTATGCGCATTGCCGGGAACCATGTTCTAAATACGACGACACTGTTATATTTGGCTAACTTCATTAATGTTTCTGTTATGTTCATTGATTTAACTTTTTTAGCAAATAGTATTCTTTTAACATATCCAAAACCTTTCGCATTTTCAAAATGGCGTTAGCTAACTTCTGAGTTATTTCGAGGGCATTCAAATCGATCACATGAACATCAAAGCTGCCGACACGCCTTGTCGCTTTTGTCTGCCTGTGGTGCTAACACTGATAAAACGTAAATTCGAATGTTACGCTTAGAGAAATTGCTTTTCTGTTTAATGGTTTTCTAACATGTAATTTAGATAAAATTTCAGCAACATTGATTGCTGAAATTTTATATAAACTAACTGCTAGAAAACTAATAAACATGATATATTTAACCATAACAAAATGACCAAATATATTTAGGATAAACAAAAACCGAAAATATTGAAAATAAAGGTATTTATTACACAGTAATAGCATATCTAATAACAATAGTTGAAGATAATTAAAGCAAAAAGAATTTGTATCGCTTGGTGTAATATTAAAATTGAACTTTAGACACATGAAATACAAGAACTAAATATCTATGAATAAAAGTAGTAAATCCCACAAATTGAAAAATAAAAATATCAGTTATAGTAAACGTGCGATATTATATCATGGATTTAGCTTAGCACAGCTTATCGATGTTGCAGACCCACTAAGGAATTGTAGGTAGTATGTCCAACAACTACGCTCTAGGCACTCATTGTTACAGCAGAAAAGTTAATACAAGGACTCTCATTTTTACGAATTGACTGCGCAGAGCGTGCAAAATGTCCCGCATTAACTGCATGAACGTATGTATATACAAAAATAGAAATAAATATACAAATATAGAAGAAAAAACAACAAGATATAAAAAATAGTTACAAATACAAATAAAAATAAACAAGTATATAAAAATAAATATGTACAAGTTATTGAACAGAAGAGACTTCTTCGGAAATCATTGTTTGAATATGTTATGGATTCCTTGCCAGCAATTATTTTATTACAAAGCAAATATAATTTTAATGAGCAAATTTGTGAATTTGTTCATTAAAAAGTTTGGATTTCTGGCAAGTGTTTGCAGTCTACAAAATCAGCAAAAAGATGTAAATTTAGCCAATACATCAAATTATCCTGTAAAAATCCTTTATGACAATGTTTGGATAAATACTGTAGAATGTAGGTATGCAGTTTACCCACCCAAATTCTCTCAATTGACTGAAGACTGTCGTTTGTCGTGGGGTAGTTGGCAACTCCGCATCAAAAGCAAGATATAAGTCCTTAAATAAAATAGTAACTTGATTCAGTTGTTATTAAGCTAATAGTTAGAAGCAAATTACCAGCTAAATATAATGTGGGCACTGCTCCTCTTGAAAGTCTATTGTTTCTCATTAAATACTTAGGATTATAATGGCTTCGTCAATATGGAACTTAAGTTTCTCCTTGTCCACTTCAAGCAAGTTTGGATTTCCACATGCTTCTACACATAATGCTGCCCTTCTTAGGAAAATTGATGCACTATACTGCATTCAAATGTGCAATTCATTACACGATATTTCATTACGTGCACACTTCCCCATCTTCCTTCCTACAAATAAATTTATTTTATGGAATGTGGTACATAACATAAAATAAATTATATTAACTTACCTTATGTAATTATTGAATATTATATTCACTGTTATATCATGTATTTCCAAATTATTATTATTGTTAAATGTGTTTAATGGTTTAATAGACGTGAACAAAATTGAACAACTATACTCGACTCGCCAAACAGATGCAGTAGCAAATTATGGCAACCTTGCAATGCAAATGTCCGACTCACACAGCATAAATCACATGTCAACATATCAAAATAATAACCTCATTTTGTATTTGACAAATAAAAATTGCAAAATAAGTACTAAAATAATTTTCTTATTTCTTCAAGTATGTTTTGTTGAATTAAATTATGCATCTCCAATATATAGAATTATATATAGTAAATAAAAAATACACAATGGTTTTAAGATCTATGTAATATACAAATACAAAATAAGGAAACAAATAATTAATATTTTTTTTTTTTTTTGGTACGTATTTATATAAGAAACAGTATCCTAAAAAATTAACTCACTGTACAAATAGGTATAATCAAAAATAATAAATTTTATACATATTACAAAAATTTAATACAGTAAAGGAATAATTATGACACACTAAAACGTTCTTAACATGTATCTTCTTCGCTATTAGATGATGTAGACGAATCATCATTAATTGTAATGATTAACGGCTCTATGTGTATATCTATGAGATTGTCAAGTTCCCACATTTCCTTCTCTGTTTGAATAACATGTTTAATAGCATTTTGCCAATTTCCAACAGAAATATTGTCAATACCTCGTTGAAATAATTCTTTCACGTCTGCCAATTTAAATGTGGTGTTATGTCTCGCAACATACCCCTTCACTTGTGCCCATATTAGTTCAATCGGGTTTAATTCACAGTGATAAGGGGGAGTCTAAGTACCTTTCTATTAGTGTTTTCTATTAATTCATTAACAACATATTTCGGAAGGCGAGATAAATGTTCTTTAATTAAAGCTAATAATTCTGCTTTTACCATGTTTTCTTCATATGCAATACTATTTTCCCTCATCCAGTTTTGCATTTCTAATTTGCGACTATTAGTTGTAGGTGGCTTATTCAATTTACCACTATGGTACGGAGCATTGTCAAAAATTATAACCCAATTTTCTTTTAAATTGGGGAGAATACATCTCATCCACTCTTTAAACCTTTCTGCGTTCATGTCTTCATGATAATCTCCTGTTCTCTTTGATTCAAAGAGGAGTAAACCATTTTCTACAAATCCTTCATCCGAGCCAATGTGTGCAATTATAAATCTTTTGCCTTTGCCTGAAGGATTTTTAAGACCTGTACTTAAATCTTCTATAAATGCTTGTCTTGCAGTGACAACAGACATATCTGTCCATGCTTTATTTACAGTATGTCCAACATTTACCCAAGTTTCATCCAAGCAATATATCGGGGTACCATTTTCACGATATTTCTTAATTTCACGAAGGTATTTCCGTCTCCAGGTAATAATGTCATCTTTTTCTTTTAAAATACTATTTCGAGCTCGCTTATTATAACTACAAACATAATTATCTTATGATTAGTATATAGAATTTAAAGTAATAAATATTTGTACCGAAAGTTTAGTTCCTTTAATAATGATCTGAGAGTCGTAATTTTGAAATTAGGAATGTCATCTCTTTCATTTATCACTATGAGAACTTTTTGAACTGTTGGGAGGTTCATTTTTAAAAAAGAATGAATGTACAATTCTTCGTATAGCATTTTTCATTTCATCATCCACCATATCTAAAACAGCCCTTTTTCTATGATATTTTTTGGTGGTTGTAATTCGTGATTAGTGTTATATTCTTTCACAATATTGTAAACACTGCGTTCACTAATTCCTGTAAAAGATACTATAATAGTTACTATGATTTGATTATCGTTTTTGGAAAGATACCTGCTGCTTTGGCTGTCATTTCAACACTAACAATTTTAGAAGTGCTAGGCTCTTCTTGAAATGTTTTAAATATATTCAAAACCTTCTGTTTATCTTCTACCGTAAAATGTTTTGAAACTCTCTTCTTAGGAGGTGAGTTTTCCATAATGTAAGTATATACGATAATATAGCAAGAAATAATGTATAACCTACAAAACAATAATGTATTATTGGTGCACTAGAACGATCGATAAATAGTCTTCAGAAACACTGGTTTATGAAATATAATAGATAATGGATCATTTACAAAGAAAGCTAATAAAATCTAATATTCCAAATGCAATATGGACTCGATTTTTATTCTATTGTAAGCGGCCACCCTGATCGACCAATTACAAACGTTATTGGTTATGTAACCTATTAAACACACATTGTTGCCATAATTTACTACTGCATTTAGTGCTGGGCGATATTTCGATATCGGTGATTTAGAACCGGTGATTGGCCAATCACCGTTAGTAGCCGGTGATTGTAATCGTCAGTAGCGTGATTGAAATCACTGTTTAGAATATCTAGTATTCTAAACGGTTCAAACGCCGTAAACGGTGATTGTAGTGGGGAATTGTTAGTCAGCGCAGTCATCGTTTCGTTTATCGTTTGTTAACATTGAAAACACAACTGTTTTGTTTTGCTTTAGCTCATTCATCACCGGTGCATACAGATTTCGTAGTATCGTAGTATCAATTTTTATTTATTATATTATTAAGTTCATGTAAAACATTGTTACGTTTTACAATAAATTACTAACACAATACAGAATATATGTAAATTTTTGAATTTTATGAATAAATATCCAAATTTTTTAATGTGTAAGTTTTGGTCTACTTGAAACTAAACATATTTTGTAAACACAATTACATTTAAGTCGATTAGGATTTTGTGCTCATTTTGAATAAATATAAATAAATAAATATGAAGTATAATAAAATCCGCTTTCAATTAGTACAATACCAGTCAAAGGAATATCGCCCTTACTGGAATAAAGCTATTAGTAATCAATTCCGATTATTTTTGAATATTCCGTCGTTAATCAAATAACTGCATAATGGCATAGTTCATAATTAACCGATAAATAATACCTATAAATGAAACACAAACAAAAAAACGCAGATTTAACAGTCAAATAGAAAATAATCAGAGAGCACTATATTTTAGAATTATTACAAATTACAAAATCAATTATAACTGTCGTTTTTTGAGAAAAGCACAATTAAATTAATAATTTTATAAAATAATCCCAGTAAAAAATAATTTTTTCATTTCAACCCTGACTATATAATAAGCGTTTGAAGGGTTCGAATTATAACCATTGGTCCCATATCCAAGGGCCAATAAATACACTTCACTGTGACATGTTTATAAACACAGCGATTAGATTTTTCAAAACACCAACAAAATACTTTATTTAAAATTGAAGCCCCAAATAGGTGGTGTTTATTCAGTAGATAACTGCAGTTTGTGTCTCTTCATTGGTAAAATATTCATTAAAATAATGCAAAATGTCGAAACGTCAAAGAACGAGTTCGATTTGGAATTTTTTCACTCCTGTTTCTGGAGAAGATTACATAGCAGCTTGCAACATATGCAAAAAAATATCTTTTAAAACGTCAAATTACAATTTAAAAAACACACGCAATCAATGCACCTCACAGTAAATTTGAATATCCCAGACATACAACAACAGTCTACCTCACAACCCGATTTAGGTGCCGTAGATAAGGTTTCTGATTTCAAAATTCCTGAAAGCCAAACGAGTGCACCCTCAACTAGCTATGTATCTAGGAGCAAGAAAATGCTTCAACAATCATTACACACATTTATACCGAAAAAGATTGACCTGAACACGCAACAAAAAATTAATAATAAACTTTTAAAATTATTTACTAAAGACTTTCAACCTTTCCGTGTTGTCGAAGACGAAGGTTTCAGAGAATTTATTAATTGTCTGAATCCCTCGTACCAGATTCCGAGTAGGTCCTATATTTCCAAAACGCTACTACCTGCAGCTTACGAAGTATGTTTGCAAGAAGTAAAAGACCTTCTTAAACAATCTTGCCGAAAATTAACATTGACCACAGATTGCTGGACATCTGTGTCCAACGAAAACTATATAGCTGTAACGGTACACTTTTTAGATGAAACTTTCAAATTTCATACAGTGTTGCTTCAATGTACTATATTATCAGGCCAACACTCCTCTATGCATTTATCTGAAGCATTAGGAAAAATTACTGACGAATGGAACATCAGAAACAACATTATTTTGGCGGTCTCTGATAATGCAGCAAATATTACCAAAGCAATATCAGATGAACCATTGCGATGGAAGCACTTCGGCTGTCTTGCTCATACCATTAACCTTATTGCCCATGATAGCCTTAAAATTCGAGCCATAATGGGGATCATCGATTAAATTAAAAGTATAGTGGCACATTTTAAAAGAAGTCCTCAGTCAAATGAAAAATTTTTAACGTACCAAAAAAACAACTACCCTGGAAAACAACCGCTAAAGGTAATTCAAGACGTCCAGACGCGATGGAACTCCACATATTATATGCTTGACAGATGTGTAGCTCTAGAGGAATGTATAAAAGGAACGACGGCAGTAATTGATAAGGACTTACCTATTATACACGCTGAAGAGTGGAGGACTGTGAAAGATCTCTGCCTGGTGTTAAAACCATTGGAACAAGCCACAAAAAGTATTAGTGGAGAAAAATATACAACCGGGTCATTAGTTATCCCAATGGTGAATGGATTAAAAAATGTATATAAGAACTTGCAAAAAAGATATTAATCCAACAGTGAAAGAAGTTGTAAATAGAATTATTGCTGCATTGGAGCAGAGACTGTCTCGCATTGAAAACAGCAACACATTTGCAATGGCCTCGTTTTTAGATCCTCGGTTTAAAAACTATGCCTTTGCTGATAAACAAAACTTCGAAGTAGCTAAAATCAAAGTGAAAGATGCAGTAGCAGTTATTATTGCTGAAAAAGAAAAGGCAGAAGTTTCAGCAAATGTGGATCCCTTAATTGCTCATACAGACGATGACAACGAGTTCTCAATATGGGGTTCCTTTAAAGCAGCTACTGCATCTGTGAAGCCGCTTCTAAAGCAATAATTGAGGTACAACGATTTCTTGAAGAGGATTTACTTCCACAACATGAGAACCCCTTGCAGTGGTGGAGAAACCACAAGTTTGTGTATCCATTTTTAAGCGTCGTAGCTCAAGAAAAACTAAGTCTTGTAGCTACTTCAGTTCCGTGTGAACGTATTTTTTCCAAAGCCGGTCAAATTTTATCCGATCGTAGAAATTGTTTAAAGGGAAACAAAGTAAATAAACTTTTGTTTTTAAATGTAAATTCACTAAATTAGTTATATATATATATATATATATATATAGTTATATACATACATATTAGTTAATCATATTATATATATTTGGTTTTTTATCTACTTTGTTTTAATGTTAGTGTAATATAAGACATATTTTGCTGTTAATCCACAAATTGTTATGTTAAGTATTATTAGTAATAATTATTGACCCTCATAATACTGATAATAACATATTTTGTCTATTTTATATCAAAGAATTATTAATCTGTGTGATTTTTCTTTTAACAACTTCTTGGATGAATTGATGTCATTTTACTTATATTGTCTCAATAAAAGCAATTTATTATTTTTATTATTAATGTTATTATTATTATTATTACTATTATTATTATACATGTGAGTAGACATTTTTCTTTTATCTATTATTGTGCATTGACCAAAGAAAGTTTAACCAAAAATCATATTTCTAATTTCTGATGATATGTATTTAACAGTATGCTATAATATATATGGTATATCATAACGTATATTTTATACTATATATATTAATTAAATTTATATTATAAGTTGAATTTTTTTTATTAATAATATTCTGAAGCACATTGTATTTACAATGTACTGTATTTTTATTAATGGTTTACTTTCTTTAAATATAACTTTACAGAAAAACAACTTGATAATTTGTTAGCGTGAATTTTTACAAAATAGACGATAACGTAAACAATATTACATCATTTATTACGGCGAAAGTAACTCGCCTAGTAGAAATATCGTATCCAGTCAACGGCGTTTTGAAGCGGTGATTCTTAACTGGTCGCGATCCAGGGATCTAGTAGAAATATCTTGTCGGTCGAAGCAGTGATTTTTAACCGATAGAAATCACTCTACTCTTCAATCACCGCTTCGCCAATCACTGCTATTGCAGAATCACCGCTAAGACCACCTCTAACTGCATTTGTTCGGCGAGTCGAGTATAGCATTGCAAACAAAAGTAACAACAAAAATGGCCGATATCCGACAATGGTTGATATTTATAAGTAGATATCTACCAACCTTAATTATAGCGACATCTACGACAGCCGTCTGGTTTAAATTCAACGTTCAAACCATTACATTTACATCCTCCCTTTGGTATGGACTAAGGTTCTCAGACATGCGCTGTTCTAATGGTTAAAATTTGTAGATGTAAATACGAAATAATAGATAGGTTAGATTACGCCTTTTATCGAAGAAATCGCAATTTACAGTTCTTAGTTTACTTATAAATTATGAATATCAATATATATATTTGTGATCGAAGAATTATTGTTATAGAATCTTTTTAATACATCTACACTTCGAAACACGGAAAATTGTGCATTAAATTCCTTTTGTATTATTTTCCAAATATTTTCCTTCTGCATTCACGACATTACACCTGTTTGTTTGAATTCAAGTATATGTTTATATTTTTTAATTAAATTCAAACAATATATTTTTTCTTCACAGGAGAAATTTGTGAAACGTACTCTTTATCAGTCATACCTGCAAAAATAACTTGCAACGGTTATTCTTACATTCGATTTAAATTTACATATGTATCTATTGTTTTATATACTTACTTTATGAGAAATTTATAATTATTTAATGATTAAATATATTCTCTTTTTTTTGTTTACTTCATTCGCGAATTAGGAAACATGCAACTAACAAAATTGCGCCATCTGTGATTTACATGCGGAAATGTTGCGATTTCTCAGTATGGTCAATATAAAAGCCACAAAAATAAAATTTCTACTAATCCAGTATGACCAACATCTGTTAATTATTAGTTAGTTAACTACAACCGTCAGACTGCACTGTGCAACGCTATGTATATTTAACTCATAGTTAAATGTAATTAAGGCTTACTTAACCCAAAAGTTAACTATAAGCGGTGCAAACGGCTGTAAGTAATGTAAATCGGATTTACGATGTCACTCCTCCGAATTTTATTATTCAATGATAACTTAGCATGAAAATTTATCATTGAATAATAAATTCGGAAGTGACAGCGTCAGTCTGAGTCATGTCTGATTTTAAACTATACTATACTTCATGATTACACGTCATCTACTTTTTAACAAACTCTAATAATGATATCAAGAATTATATACAAGGATTGCTACATCTTGAGAATTTATTATGCATATTATCCTTGGATATTACAAGGATATTACTAAATATAATGAGTTGCTATATTCACTCCAAACTGTGGAAATAAATATTGATATCAAACCAGCATCTTTCAGACATCATTTTGGATCTCTCTGTATAAATTCTTCCTTTTAGCCTACACATAATTTCATTGATTTTATCTATGATTTTATCCCATACGATAATTCAATAGCAATAGGTCACGTTTTAAAAAGAAATAGAAATACACAATCTCTATGATCAGATAAGACTAGATATAGTTATTTTAAACCAACAAATGTAGCGGCTATCAACAATTTCACACATAGAATCACAGTTTCAACGTTCGCAATTTCAGCTAATTTGCAAGAAAAAGACAAATTGAGAAAAATGGGTAATATTGTGAAAGAGAAGGTATAAAACGTCTTTTTTAGCATAATGGTCAATATTTGAATGCGATTTAGGATGACACAGCCACTACCAAAATTAATAGTATTTGATTTAGGTTTGTATCATTTCTAGACATTTTCTGAAAGAAATTACATTGCTTTTTCAGATTATACTTTATGGCCTTTTTGGGTTGATACGCATGTAAATCCTCCGTTCAGGAAAAGGTAAGAACAAAGAAAGAACGAAAGAATATTTGCCAAAGATAGGCGCCAGTTGCAAATTAATTTTTTATGATTTCAATTCATTATATTATAATTTTATATGTGCACTGCAAAACTAAAATACCATAGCTTTGCTACAGTGTCTTACTAAAGCTATATTGTTGCAAATGTAGTGAGTACGTTAATTACAGCACGAAGAAATAAATATGTCAATTTTCTTTTAGCAAGAATGGGTACATCGTAGATAAATGTAATGGGAAGATTGAATGTTACCCCGAAGTACCTATTGTGTTAAATAAATTGCACCAAGAAGGGTATGCTTTGGGAGTTGCCTCAAGGACCTCAGAGATAGCTGGTGCCAATCAATTAATTAATTTATTTGAATGGGATAAATACTTTACATATAGGGAAATATATCCTGGATGTAAAGTTACCCATTTTTCCAGGTAGGTTTTATAATTGACATTCAATTATATTAGATACAATTTGAGTTATCTCATCATTTGTGTTCAGCACTTATCTTATTACCGATTCATGTATACTAACCCAAATATTTGGCAATGTCACTTATGTTTAAATGAAATTGGAAATCTTTGTAAGTTATCTCATGTGAGTAAATTTTCTTGGAAAGGAAGGGTGTAAATGGATGGGAAAGTAAGTATTATTAACTGTGAATTTCCCTGATGACAAAAAGCTAACTTTCCATTTGCTTTCTACCAATTTGCAAATGAATCCAAATTACCAGTGAAAGTTGTTTTTTAATATAATTTATTTTGTAGTTATTTAAAAAAAAATAACTAAGATGTAGGCGAGAAATTTCATCATTTGTACATGTATTTTCTCATAGAAGTAAATGTTCTCTTCAATTATTAGCTTTACTTTTGTAGCAATGGTAGCTCGATTCTAATTAACAGATAATTGCTGTATTATGTCTAAGACAGTATGGACTGTATAACTATCAAATGGCAACGTAATCTTCTAGTTGAACATCCTGTTAGAAAATTAATGACTGATGAGTAAAGGCATGCGATTTTAGTGGTGAATACGCCAACCAGTCCTCACCAGCTTCTAACAGGAATATGAAAAAGATTTCTGCTGATCTTCAATTATTTTGTGCACCGATGGTTGAGGGAGATTCCCAGGTTGCGCAATTTCAGTGTGAAAAAAGAAATCACATAAATTGAAAATGTACAATTTTTTTTTCATCTTTCTCTATAAATCCCTCATATTTAATTTTCTGACAGAAGACATCTCAATTCTGAGCCCGGATTCCGAAGGAGCATACCCAAAAACATTGCTTTTATTCATTTACTTCTTATAAACATGGAAATGAAGTTCAAAGAAGTTAAAAAAGCAACTGGCTTCGGCGTTAACGGATTAATCAAGGCAGCCACACTGTTAGGCTTTAATGTGTTTGTTATACTTGCCTGAATTAATACTTTGATTTTGATTGTTACAATAGTTTATGATGAAGTACTCCCTTAAAATTCCATCTCCATATTCTTTAAAAGGAACCAATTTTTGTTTTTCTGTGTGTGGCCTTGTTTAGATCAAGATCTGCGATGCGTAACACATTTTTGATCTCCAGTAATATTCTGAGGAAAGAAAAGGATTGTTTCTTGTGTCAAGCTGATCATAAACCAGTACACTATGCGAGTTGATGATCCTTCGATATTTGTACGGTTAGGTGCGAAATTCCGAAGAATTCCAGTTCCACGAAGTGAAAAGTGCAGATTTATCATATGTGCTCTTTTTGGTATAGATTTTCGTTCAGTACAGTTATTATGGCGATCGTATCAGTCGTTGGAAACTACCCAGAACACTTCCGATCATGAAAACCGAATTCAGCATTTCGGAACTACACCTATCACTTTTATACAATTTTAATCAAAGTCAAGATTTTACTGATGCCACTGTCTTTTTTTCTGTATTTCAGAATTCAATCGCAATCTGGTATCGAGTATAAGGATATGATCTTCTTTGATGACGAACACAGAAACATTAAGGATTTGAACAAGGAAGGTGTGGTATCCATTTTGGTGAGAAATGGAGTATCAGAAAAAGTTGTAAAGGAAGGTCTGGAGGAATTCCAGAAGCGAAAAAAGAAATCATAGGGTGTTTATTGAATTTATTTATTTATTTAATTAAATAAAGTTATTTCAATTGTATAAAAGCGTTATATTTAACACACACTTTACAACATTTATAATTGCATTCACAAAATAATATAAATCTGTACAATAAATACAATATTTATTATCGAAAAATACGAATCACAAATTTTTATTATACTTTAACTACTACCGTTATTATTTTATATATATAAAAGTTTCCATTAAGCAAGAACGAATAAAATAAAATAGCAATTATACAGCCATCGATGTGTTTCTATGTATATTCCTAGGGAACTTGACTATCGGACAACATTAAATTAAATTTATAACTAATACAAATAGATTTATTTTTCTAAGCACTTGTCATAGACTAGTAAAACATAATTGAATGCGACTAAAGTAATAAATATGCTTGTTATAACAAACGATTCTTCAAAAAATATTTTTAAATAGGTAAATTTTTCAAATCTTTATTATTACTTATTGATATTTAATAAAGAAAAATAAGCCATAATTTTTATATTGTTAAAGGAAGTAATATGTATTTAGAAAGATAATACGTAAGAATATATCGTAATTAAACATATATACACATATATGAACTTATCAAATAAAATGATCAATTTCTTACTTTAGGCGCATTCTGAATAATGCGACTATTTTACGTATGCTTTTCAAGTCGAAAATCTATCATCAAAAATTGTCGGTGAATCTTTTCTACTACCCTCTAATTTGATAAAAATACACGTTTTAAAACCAATCCCAATAAGTGAAGTTAAGACTACGGGGGAAACGGGAAGGGCGGAGGGCCAGAAATATATTAAATATTCAGTATGTAAATGTTTCCTTCTTGCGTTCTGTTGGACTACTCGATACCCTGCCTACCCCGCAACTCTATTCAACAGTAGACTATTAATTACATAATAAATAAATAAAAACGAGAAAAATCAATTCATTTACTGCTGAGCGATTTTACCACTGACGTTAAATGAATTCCTTTTGCAAGTATTTGTTCTTCGAAATCACGATCCTCTTCAAAATACCTAAAAAAGACACAACAAAATTGTATTTTCATGTTAGTTTTAGTTTTGTAACTGATATGGCCAGTTGAATAAACATTTAAGAATTTATGCTTACAAATTCTGTAAGATAATGAATATAAATACGAAAATAGATTGAAAAGTTTCCGGAATGACAATGGAACAAAATAATACGGAACCAAGTTTTATTTTATTTTTCAATATAATCCCCTCGAAGCTCGACACACTTGGTCTAACGTTTCCCTACCTCTCGATTCGCTTCCAGAAGTGACTTTCTTCGAGGATCCCAAAATAATCGTTTACAGCCTCTATCAGTTTTTCATTCGACCAAAAACTCTCTCCACTCAGAAATGTTTTGAGTTTCGGGAAGTCTAACGGAGCCAAATCTTACGAATACGGCGGATGCGGAAATTCGAAATACTTCAATTGTCAATTTTTGCTGAACGATTGCACTTGAATGAGCGGGCGCATTGTGATAAAACCACTTTTTTTCTTAACCATTCCCGGGCGTTTTTCCCGAATTGTTTCAATTTGTCCAAAAGTGTTGCGTAATATTGGCTAGTAACAGTTTTGCCTTTTTCAAGATAACCAATTAGCAAAATTCCATTTGCGTCCCAAAAACCCGATGGGATCAACTGTCCAGGCGAGTGAATGGTCTTTTCTTCGGAGCCGATTCACCATGTGTAATCCATTCTTTACATTTACATTGCATATTTGTTTCTGGTGTGTATTGATGAATCCAAGTCACATCCATGGTCACGAATCGTTTCTTGAAATCCGTTGGATTTCTCATAAACTCGAATGCATTTTTGCTCCGAATTGAGCAAATGCGACACCTATCTTGCAGAAAGCTTTTTTAATCCCGATACAAAGTACTTGTTCATAAAAAATGCCCACGGCTTTCTCAATTTCACGCACTTTTATTCGGTAATCTGCCAAAACCATGTCATGGATTTCTTCCACAATTTCTGGCGTGGTAGCCGTTTTTGGACATTCTGATCGTGGTTCATCACTTGCATACGTGCGGCCACGCTTGAATTCCAAAACTCAAAAACTCAGGGTGGAAAATGAATGTGATGAATCCCCAAGAACGGCATCTAACCTTGATTTGATTTCCGTTGCGGTTTTCCCTTCCACATAGAAAAGTTAATGACCTTTGATTGATTCAGCCTTTACTTGATGAAACTCCATAATTAACTTAGGAACAAATACACAATTTTAGAATTTCACTACTTTTAATTTTACCAACTACTATGACATGTTTCGCCACACAGTTCAGTTCTATCTGAAGAAGCCACTGTGTGGCGAAACATGTCATAGTAGTTGGTAAAATTAAAAGTAGTGAAATTCTAAAATTGTGTATTTGTTCCTAAGTTAAGTTAATGACCACTTGAACTTCGTTTTTGTCCACAATTAAAAACAAAAAGGTTCTTGACTTCAATGCTCGTAAAAACCAGACTATTTGATCGATTTAACATTTGTAGTAAATTGATATGAAAGAGTTGCCAACACGACACGAAGTATTTGGAAAAATTGCAAACCCATAGCAGTGATTCTGGAAACTTGTCAATCTACCCTCGTACTAACAAAATGCGTAAGAACTTAATACAATTATGAATAAACATTTCACTACGAAGGTAAAGTAGACTTTTTTGAGTAAATTTATAAAGTCACGTGCAATATTTGATGCCACCCGTTTTTCACTTAGGAAAACAATATAATTTTCGAAGTATATAAATACACTCCGCGCAATAATAATACAATAAAGTATACAAGATGAGTCGAAAGGAAAGGAAAAATGTTGTGATTAATAGTATGGACGATTTTAAAGCAAAAGAATATAATTACGTGCTCGTAATTATTAACGTTCAACAAACGAGTGCATGATAAGTTGTGCAAACCGGACTGACGCTGGCATTCCTCCGAATTTTAATGACGCGTTTTGCACGTTAGGACAAGCGGTAGAGTGGCAGCGTTAGTCCGATTTACACTACTTAATAATTTATCATGCACTCGTTTCTCCGTACCTTACTAATAAGCCAAACATCCGCCAGAAACTAGTTGGTGGAATTTTGAATGAGGTGCTCGCATAAAAGAACGGCGAATTATACTTTGCTAGGCGAACGCAATCTGAGACAACGAGTAAGTAGTAAGTTATTTTTTTTTTTGAAGTGAAACCTCTTTCTTTTTCAAAATTACACCCGAAATGAGCTACGGCGCAAGAGTGGAGGGGGTGTGAAAGTTGTCGTAGTAACTGGTGTTGCCATTGGTCGGAGCGTAAGAGAAAGGTATATGGTCGAACTACTCAGAGTCGTCTTGTTTTGATTGGTTGTATTGATCGTCGTTTATTGTTATTTGCTTAATATTCATTTCAATATTTGATTGTATCTGTTGCCGTTGTTTCTTTTAATTTATGAAGTGGTGAACACATTCAAAGTATCACTTGTTTTTTTAAAATTACCGATACTACAGATCTTTAAATATTTCTTTTTCATTCCGACTTACCCTGCATATTTTGAGGGCGTAATTTAAGATGAAATAGTAACATTCTGAGACAGTGACAGTAAAATAGTAGCAGAATCCATAAACATGGCCAGCAGCACGTATTTATACACAAAGATTTTAAATAAGTATGATGTCACAATCCTAAGTTCTTAGTTTTGGTGAATTTTGTATGTATATCCTTTGGAACGCTTCCTCAATAAAACAGCTTGACCTGACGTGGGCAATCTGTTTTTTTGGGGTACCAATCCTTAATCTCATCAATTTCTTCTTGTGTAAATATTCCTCGCAACCTATTTAGTATAAAACAAGATTACTTTAGCTTGATCATTGTTGAATAAGCTTCTCGTCTTACAAATGTGAAATGGTCATAGGTAATTCTTAATAAATAATGTTTACATGCATAAAAGAAAAAATAAATAAATAAAAAAGTTTGAATGGTTGTATTCGAGTTGCGCAGAGTGTATTTATTTGAAATTATTTAATTTCGCGATTTATTTTTATTCGAATTCCTTCCGAACCCCACGTTTTTCTTCTTAATTAGATTTTAAAGAATCACTAAAATACAAAATAAAGGAATCACAGATTAAACTTTAGAAAAAATACAATTTTTAACCAACTAAATTCTCCATTCTTCTTTTTTAGTTTAGAAAAGAATATTGTTTTATTTTCTCGTATGATACGAGGGATATTTTAAATGTTCTAGGAAATATCACACAGCCAGTCAAATATAGGAACGCACTTCAAGGTCAGGTGTTAAATGTAAGTTTCTACTAGGCAAACGAGGTACGCTGTGGCAACTTACTGATCTTGAAGTGCGTTCCTATATTTGACTCACTATAATATTTTATCTATGCTATTGCGGCAGAAACCCCCAGGGAAGTCCATTATTGCAACATTGTCCAGTTACGTATGAAGACGAAAGATGTTTTAAGCGAATTGTGCTTTCACATCCAACTTCATCTGTTCCCAAATTTGAAGGAATCTCTGTGTTCGACTTAAGACCTTAAAATGAGGTAAAACTTGCTATAAATAGGTAAATTTCAGAGACTTTGAAAAAGTTTGATGAGAACGGTTTACAAAAATTAGTTGGAATAAGTATTTTCAATTAAATGAAGATTAAATTACTACATTGTAATTTTGATGAAAATTGACGAGATAAAAATCCTATAACTTCGCAAACATCCCTCGTACTAGCAATTCTTCTTACAAAAATATATTTCTTATTTATGTTCATTTTTCAATAATTTATATACACCGGATTTATGACAATTCTAAGCTGTTCCTTGACTCGAAACGATTACTATTAACATCATTCTTTAACTCCGTGCTGTAAAAATCAGCAATATCCATGTATCATGATCGCATTATATATGTATGTACCTACTCTTTTTATATTTAAATTAGTGCATGCTGTAGTATACATATGCCATCTTACCTATAAACTTATAATTAAAACCATGCCATGCTGAATGGTGTTGTGCAATGATGTGCATTAAAAAATAAATGAAAAAAAAAAAAACAGCAATAGCATTTTTCGGCAACTTAAGGGCATTTAAACAGTTGTTATGTGAGAAGTGTAGCAAATTATATGTGCGCCTAGTAAACAAAAAAATAATTCAATACTTCAACATATAGACAATATGACATCAGACATGCAAATTTAACGTCACATCGATCAGAAACACCAACACCACATAAGCGATTAGCAACAGAACGAGCACGAGAAACGGGAAGCATTCTAGCTGTTCTTCATCGCCGAAAGTTGCGAGTATATTCGAGAATTCGGGAGCTGAGTTTCTACGTCTTTTAAAGCACCTTAGTCTATCTTCTTCGAGCAGGTTGATGAGAGAATCCCGTTTGGCGACTATGTCCATCATTTCTTTAATTATGTCGCCTTCAATTTCCATTTCTTCTTTCGTTTTTGGCTCGTCTAGAAAGAAAAAGAAATCTATGATTTGCATGACGATCTCAAACAGTTTATTGTTACCATTAACCGTAAATAGTTTACAGTAGCGCTTTCCAAACTTTACTAATATTAATTATAAACAACGTTATAGTAACAAAGGAGATTTAAAAGAAATGTTGAATTTTAACATTTGCTTTTCCATTTTACATTTAGATATTTAAATACATGATGTTGAAATGTTGCTGTTTTCTTAAGTTCTTCAAGTTTTATATTCAACGAACTTCGCGGCATTCAGTTTGGAAAGCACTGTATTAAGTTAGCTCCGGTTATGAAGAAA
The DNA here is from genome assembly GCA_038088585.1 of Chrysina gloriosa. Classification (NCBI taxonomy): domain Eukaryota; kingdom Metazoa; phylum Arthropoda; class Insecta; order Coleoptera; family Scarabaeidae; genus Chrysina; species Chrysina gloriosa. The sequence continues at coordinate 34,635,090 of CM076087.1, read as the reverse complement.
TAATGATTCATTACGGTTATTGGTTTCCTTCCATTTCTTTACAAGTAGTATACTTACTATTTTCAAGTCTTTCACGAAGTTCATGTTGCAATCTCGCGTGCCGATCTTCTAATTCTAATTCCTGAGCTCTAACCATCAATTCCTTCTCGTATCGCCTCAATTCGGTCCGATCTCGCATCAAATCAAACCATTCCCTCAGTAAATCCGATTCCTCTTTATTTTCATCCACGAAACTACCGTTGGCCTCACCTCTCAACGCTTTCTCCACTTGTACGCCTCTGAATTCCAATTCGCGCGTTTTAACCTCGGTTTCTTCTAGTTTTCTCTGTATCTCTTGAGCGGTTCTATGTCTAAGGGTGGTTAAGTTAGTGGACGGTTATTTGTAAGTAAAAATTGCGCAACCACGCGATGGTTTCGTGTTAAGAAAAAAACAGTAGTAAGTTCGAATATTAGAGAGGGAGAAAAAAAAACACATATACACGATGTGCAAAATAAAAGTGTGGGGTGTCGTACGTAAATGTACGAGGTGAAGTAAGAAACGGTACCTTTTAAGTTGAGCTTGCCTGGCAGTTCTGCGAGCACTCCTGTTTAATTTTTTACCGTTGAAATTATCTATGGATATCATGTGAGCTTCCGATCGATCTAGTGCTTCGCAGGAACCCAAATCTTGTCGATATTCGTTGTCTCCATCGGAACTTTCATCTATTACAAACAAATTGATTTATCTAAATTTCGGAATGTGAAGGAGAGAAAATGCATTAAATAATAGATAAATATTTTCCCGTGGCTTATATAAGTTACCCACTATATTTTTCGTTTTAAAACTAATATTTCATTTATTAAAAATTTGTTTATTAATTGGAAATACGTTACCTTTCAAGGAGTGTCTCCGAACATAATTAATTGGTAGTGGTGGTATTGGTGGAGGCGACACATTTCCATCACTATCCCTTGTAAGATTTATTTCCGATATACTATTCCTTTTCAAGGTAGCTTCTTCGATCTTTTCCTATTCGGAAAAATGTATGTTGTCTTGTTAATAAAGATGTGTGTGTGTTATTTTTCGAAAAAATAAATAATAATAATTCCTGTATTAATTGCGTGCAATTTACACGATATGTTATGAGGAAGGAGAGAAAGAAAATATTTCGGATTCAATCTTCAAGAGTATTCCGTACTGTTTGCTTCTACAGTTCAATCAATTTTATTTAACGGATGAGTCTGAAGTGCGTAAAACCCAAACACCAGCATATCTTTGATGAGTACGGGTGTACATTGATAAGTGTCCGCAATCGCTGCTAGAGGATTGCTATTTTTCCAAATACTTTATGTCGTTGTGTTCGCAAATCTTTCATATCAATTGACTGCAAATGTTAAATCAATCTGTCGAATAGTCTGGTTTTGACAAGTATTTAACTCAGGTATCTTTTATGTTTCCAATTATGGATAAAAACGAAGTATGGATAAAAACGAAGAAATTTTTCTGTTTGGAAGGGAAAACCGCATCGGAAATCAAATTAAGGTCAAATCCCGTCCTTGAGGATTCATCACTTTCATTTTCCACCGTGAGTTTATGGGTTTCGGAATTCAAGCATGGCCGCACGCATACAAGTGATGAACCACGTTCAGGATGCCCGAAAACGGCGAAAATGTCAGATATTATGGAAACGATCCATGACATGGTTTGACAGATCGCCGCATAAAAGTGCGTGAAATTGAGGTATTCGTGAGTATCTCTAATCAATGAGTAGTTCATATTTTACATAATGAATTGGGTTTAAAAAAGCTTTCTGCAAGATGGGTGTCGCGTTTGCCCAATTCGGAGCAAAAACGCGTTTGAGCTCGAACCTCAGTCGATTGTTTGGAAGTGTTTACGAGGAATCCAACGGATTTCAACAAACGATTCGTAACAATAGATGACACCTGGACTCATCACTACATACCAGAAACAAAAGGCAATGAAAACAGTGCATTGCACGCGGTGAATTCGAAGAAGTCAAAGACCATTCATTCGGCTGGAGGAGCTGATGGCATCGGTTCTGTGGGACGCAAAAGGAATTTTGTTAATTGGTTATGTTGAAAACGGCAAAACTGTTATTGGCCAATATTATACGACACTTTTGGACAAATTGAAGGGAGCAATTCAGGGAAAACGCACAGGAATGGTTAAAAAAAATTGTTGTGTTACCACAATGCGCCCACCCATTCAAATGCAATCGTTCAGCAAAAATTAACGGAATTGAAGTTCGAAATCCTTCCACATCTACCTCATTTGGCTTCGCTCAAAACTCAAACCATTTCTGGGTAGGGAGAGATTTTGGTCGAATGAAGAACTGATAGAGGCTGTGAACGATTATTTTGGGAACCTCGAAGAAAGTTACTTCCGGGAGGAAATCGAGAAGCTAGAGAAACGTCGGACCAAGTGTGTTGATCTTGGAGGGGATGATATTGAAAAATAAAATATAATTTGAATCGGCATTATTTTGTTTTCATGGTAATTCCGGAAACTTTTCAATTCTCCCTGGTACAATGTATTTATTACGCTCAAAAAGCGTAAACCTGGTAATTTTGTATCCTATGCGCCTAATTATATAATAATCAAATAAAGTAGAACGCAGGTAGCAACTATCGCACGTTATAAGCAATTCATGATGTGTCTGATGCATTTTGACGCTTCATTAATGAACCATTTTTTATTCTCATCACTATAAGGATATGAAAGCATGTATTTTCTATTTCACATAAAATACGTTGTTTCTATTTAATTGCAAAAACATAAGTAATATGAATTACCTTTTAGTATACATACATTATATCGAAATGACAATTTTTTCTTACTGGTTGGTATGCAAAATACGTTATTATAGACGTAAAACGGCACAAAATATGAAAATTTTTTCTTATTCAGTTTTCCTTTACAACCAACTTTTCTTAATAATATTTGGGGTACCTACAACAGGAAAAGCACTTTACTACACTTTTGTTTTCAGGGTGAATCATTTTGCTATGAAGCTATTAATGTCCTCCCCTCTGGTGGGGTCGGGATGGGCAAATTTCTGCCTACTTCAAAGTCATCCGTCAAGTAAAATTTTATTTATATTTAAACGAAACATGAAGATAGGAAATCGAAAATAGTTTCTGCCAATCCTTGCTTCCAAGGTATCAAAGCATTAAATAAAACGGTTACTACCTGGCTAATCTAAGACAACTATTTTGATTCTAGATGCTGTGTGTATGATGGAAAGCGACGCAAATTTTTAGTTCTTTAACTTTCAGTAACTGTAATAATATTACCATTTTCGTACTGTATCTTTCCAATTAACTTGATCGTCTTGCCCATTTTACTTCTTTCCAAAAACTAAATGAAGGATAGCATAAGTCTTATCCTATATCGTTCACGATTGGGTGATTTTGATTAGAAATTATGAATATGTTTAACACCTTTATAATTTTGTTATTTATACTTCTACCTCACAGATATAAAATTGGAAGACAAATTTCATATTAAATGTTTCAGTAGAGACAGCTGTCCATGGAAATATCAAAAGAACGAAATGCGAAATTGGAAATATGTAATGTCTTGCTTGCACAGAAATATATTACGATATAATATATTTTTCTCCGAAATTTTGATTTCGACTGTTGTATATGGAAATAGTTTTCTATTAATCTCATTAAAATCAAATTTAATCAAATTAAATCGAATATCTAACACTATTCATAATCGGAGTAAATATACACATAAATTTGAAACACTTTACGTCTTCACTATTTTTCCTAGATAAAAATGAATAAATGAATAGTAATAAATAAAATAAATACGAGTGTGTGCGTTAGAAGTATTTCGTGCAAAACTGGATATATTAATAACCAATGAAACAAATAAAAGCATGCTAACAACGAAAAGACTAGACGACAAATAAACACAAAACACAAAAATAATTATTAAAAGTGTCCTTACAATTTTACCTAGATCCAGATCATACCAGGACTGCAAAATACACAATACTCTATATTAAAAAGATACCCTTTCTACTTCTATATGTTGTGTGATAAATTGAAAGCAATTATATTTGTGTTTGTAATAACGTGATAGAAAGCATATTTGTATATTGATATTACGAGAAAAGCTATCTAAATTTTATTACTGTTATAAATGGAGATCAAACTATGTACCTTGGATTTACTCTTGCTCTTAGGCGAAATCCTGGACAGGAAACTTTTCGATGGAGTAAGAGTATTTGGAGACTCTTTTTCTTTGAAAACAATTCTGTAATCAGTTTGGTTATGCTTTTCCTTCGTTCTCGGTCTTTGGGTTTCTTCACGTGTTTCTTGTTTGGTATCAAAAGATTTGGATCGGACTGGTAAATGTTAACGTTGTTATTATCGCTATTCAAATCTATCGTACTTATTTGGCTGAATCTATTAATTTCAGACACCGATTTCGTCCTCATCGGCGGAGTTGTGATATTGGCACTTTTAACACTTAATTTGGAAAGTAAGCCAGAATTATTCGTTGTGCTCATTGCAGCATCCCCACTTTTCGATCTCCTAAACGAAGTATTGCGTTTTAAGGTGTCGTTACTATAAAACAGTGAATTCCTGCGATCTGTGTTGATTACTAAAGACTCTATGCTATCCTGAATATGAACGTCAATATGTTCATCATCATTATTTTTCTTTAAAGCAGCTTTATATCGTAATCTTATTAGCCTATCTTCCGGACTCAATCCTAGTTCATCGTCCGATAGCAATCTACATCGAGCTCGAGCATTCTCTTTCATCTTCTCTGCAGTTCTGTGAAGTTCTTCTTTATGTGTCCTCGGAGGTTTTTGGGTGTTTGAAAATTGCTATCATTTAATGTTTTGTTGATATCAGGCAAGTAACAGGTTGGACTAACTGATTTTGATTGTTCGAAAAATGGTGTTTTGTCTTTTGGGCGAGGTAATTTCTTTGTCGCTATTCGTTAAAACGCTACTCTGTGATTTTTGTAATGAAGAAGGAACTATCGATAACAAAACATCAGGTGTTGGCGAATGTAGGGATTTTATTTCTGTAACTTGTTGCGATAGATCTATCGTAGCCGATTTTGTTAATTCGAACGGCCTAATAGGACTAAAAGAGTTCCTAACTCGCTTTTTACGTTCTAACGATTTATTTTGAGCTCTCATTTTATTCATAACCATTTCCTGTACTAATTTCTGATTCATACTTCTCTCCTTTTCTATTTCCTCTTTTTTGTTAGTTTCGGTGATGTTACATTTGACAATTCTTGCTTAGCGGCATTGGTTTTATCTTTTTCTTCCTGTATTAAATCCGGTTTGGATATATCCGGCTTACTTTTACGCCTGGTCCTTTTAATATCCAAAGAATCTTTAACGTTACTAAATTCTATTTTCGATTGCAATCGTTGGCAATGTTCTTCGAATTCCGGGAAATCATCCTGATGATCATTACTTATTGAGCCATTCGTATAAACAGGTGACTTTTCTTCGACGGGTGTAAGATTCTTTTTGTCAGCCACATCTTCCAACGTAATCCTCTCAGTTATATTTTTAACAGTTGAGTCACTACAAGTATTTTCTTCAGTCGTGGTGCCGGTTTCTACATTTAAAATACTATCTTCTTCATTATCACAGATTTGTTTCATCTTATCTACTTTAGATGATTTTGAATTGCAGGCACTGATTTCCGCTTTATCATCGTTTCTAAAGTTAGATTCGCTTTGACTAGATATTTTATCCTGGACGTTAAAACTGAACGTGTGAACGAGTGGATTTACAGTTTCAACTATATTCAACGCGGGAGATAAGCTGTCTTCAGCAAACTCATCTTCGTTATCGAATTGTACATAACCGTTATTTTTCAATACAAGATTATCATCACTACTGGTTTCCTCCGTACCTGTATCCATAAATTCTATATTATCGATGTTCAAATTTAAGATGTTAACGCACTCGGTAATTGCAGGGGGTTTTGAATTTCGTTCTTTTGTTTCCATTTGCATACTCGAGCCAAAATCATCGTCTTTCTGGGTATGCCCGGACGTAGATGTGACTAGCTTACTTGGCTTAGCTTTAATTTGTTCGTTACTGCTGTTTAAGGCATGAATATCCGAAATGAGTTCGTATTCCACATCTTCAAAATCATCCAATTCGGTTTCAGTCAAAGCAGTAGTGCCAATATCATCATTGAATGACGGGGAACTCCTCCCACTAGAATCCTTTTGAGATTTCTCCGTTTCTCTACTTACTATCTTAACATTATCATCCGATTTATGCTTCATGTGTAAGGCACTGTGATATTCTGGCAAAACCGAGTCGCTTGCCATATCCGGGAGAGTTTTGGGTTGATTTAGAGTCTTCTTTTCACTGGTAATCGATTTTTGGATGTCATTCAGGGAATTTCGATTGTTGTGTTTGCTGCTAACATTTAAACTGTCCAAAGCTATTTCGTCAGGGTCTTTTATAGCAGTGGACGAATCGTCCTGTATTTTTAGACGAGGTATAAGAGTTAATGCGGGAGGAGATTTTTCTCAACGATTTCTTCCGAATCGCTGTTTGATGATAAACTATCTAGATAATCACTCTCCCGCTGTTGTTTCAGTTTAAACCAATCTATTACTGGCACTATAATTCGTTTTTCATGAAGCGGGCTTCGCGGACGACCCTCGGTTTCATTTACGATCTTTGCTTCAATGATTTCGGGTATAGAACTCGCGCTTACACACTTGGAAATTTCCATCTTTCCACTTGTTTCGGTGTTAAGTGTGCGATCCAGAGATAAGTTCAAGTTGGGAGAAGATTTTTCTTTGCTAATCAACCCAAATGTAGGTGACAGTGGGGATGTCCCCTCTGTTAATTTACTACAGAAAGCTTGCATACTGGCACTAACTTCCGATGCAGGTTTCAACAATTTCTGACAATCACTGATGTTGGTATGAAACGATTTAAATTTCGAATCCAAAGTGGAAGCACTGCCTGATTTCTGTATAGATCCGATCGCATTCGCCTCGCCTAAGAGATATTTCTTTTTGAGTTCGAGAGAGACCTTAGTAGCAATACCACCAGTGCTTTGCGTGCGATTCAACGCGTAACCCCCTTGTTGGTTACCTCTAGAGAATAGGAGAGAAGAGGGTGCTGCGGTCGGCTTTCGAACGATAGGTGTCGATATCAAAGGGGTGAATTTCAACTCAATATCTTTAGTCTGAAGTGCGGTGTGTCTACCGTTTATAGGTTGTTGGAGCATGCTCGATTTCACCTGTACTTTCTTCGGCTGATGGTAGTTGCCGCGTGTTTTGGTGACAAATCCATCGAATATTTTTCTAGGAGCCTCACGCGTTGGTGTCGGATCGTCGTGCGCAAATTCGGAGTCCGTGGAGATTTCCGTTGCAGAATTTTGGATCTCGCTTGACGATTCAGAGCTGGTGTCGCAGGAAGCAATCTGAAACGATGTAATAAAAAGGTCGCTAAATACTTTTTAAAACGTGAAATTTACGCTTATATAAAATTCATTAGTTTATTCAACCTTCGAGGTGACACATTTTACTTGTAACACAGGATTATTATAAATTACACGAGCATAACATAATAATTATTTCGATTTAAAAAGTATTTTGTTATTTAGAGAATATTGTAAAAAAATGTAAGCCAATGCCACTAGGTAGGCCAGAAGCGCTACGGTATACGTATGTATACGGTTCGCTGGTTCAAAACTCTTGCACCGAAAAATAGAAAGGGTAAAAAGTGATAATAATGATGCAAAAAAATTAAGAAAATTGTAAGAGGTTGAAAAACTACATCAAACACTAATGAATTTTTTACACAATGCGCATTCAAGTGAAGCCAGAAGAAAAAAAAACATTTCCGTCCAAAATATTGGAAAATAACAAAAACACGTAATAACACGTAATAATCGTTACTATCCAATGAAAAAACGCGCCTTATATGGGTGTGTATAATATCGACAGAAAATGGGTTGACGTGTTATGAGTCATCTTTTTAGACTTGGTTATTGAAAAAGCGAACCTGATGCATATGAGAGGGAACATTTTTTCAACATACCGTAAAATATCCAGTTAAGATCAACGTGTCGTGTCATTACAATCTACGCACCTTTGAGTCGTTATTTACTAGAATTTCAACGCTCAACGAATTGTAAGACTGCATAACAAAGAATTCTTACCCTTCTGTGCGAAAGTGATTTAAAGGTAATGTAATAACACTCGGTAGGTCCTTCAAGAAGATAATAATCCCAAAACATTATAATCGGCGTTGTACGAACTGAGAACTCGAAAATGCGTCATTATATCAGAATGGTCCTGTCAAACTTAGGATGCGAATGTAATTGAAAACGCTTGACCAGTAATGAAGCGAAAGTTTCATACTAATTATAAGTCAGACTATACACCAAAATGATTACCAATCAATTTGTGGAAGATACAGAAGTGATTTATGCTAAGAACGAAGGAAATTAAACTCTTTAGTGAGTATACTAATATCTTGTTACGTAAACTTGAACTATTTACGCTCGAACTACAAAAGCCAAAACTGATCCATTGTTTAAGGGTTATACGCCATTCGACAGTAAATTGTATATTTCTGCATTCACCCAATTACCTAGATCCTCTGAGACCGTCGTGAGCATCAATGACACGGCAATGGGAATTCAATTTCGTTCATGTTTCCAGTTTGATATGCCCATTGCGACGATGCCGAAATGTTGGTGGGAGGTTTAAGTGTGATACATAAGAAAGAAATGCAAGAACCCTTATTTTCCAATATATCAATTCCGTAGTATTTTTGTTGTTGTAAAGTTCTTAATCAAGCAGTATCAATCCACGGCGTAGCGAAAACTTCAGCTAGCAGAGCTACAATCAATAGATTATCATCGGCACGTACTTAAGTTGTGAAATGGCCGTGCATAGCCATACCGACTCTGGCGTGCTAAGTATACAGTCGCGCTCAGGAATAATGTGCTCTTATACATTATGATTATTTATGTAGTCTATGTTGTTTAAGTCGATAGAGACATAAACCTCCGTTGCCTGACAAGTGGCAAGTATGTTCGCACCGACTTTAAGGAAATAAGACTAGTTCAACAGTTAAAATTTACAGTAGGACATTATTTCTCAACGCGATTATTCAAACGAACTAAATCAACACTTTGACACCATTAACACATTACGATCTATACTGTCTGTGATTTATTCGTTTAACTGCTTAACTAGGAAAGACTATCAGCTGAAAAGTTCCACTTAGGCGAAATGTGAATGTCTACATGTTAAATACTAGGAGATCCATAGTCCAGCCTTTGTTTGACGCACGTGTGCGACTATAGTCCACATCGATAAGCTTCATTGGACGCATAGAGGTTAAATTCCGTAAATTGAAAGTATTTACATGTGCGTTGTTAGACCTACAACCACATCGAGGTAAGTTTGGGGCAGTTCTAAACGCTCTTGAAAATTTACAAAATGCTCCCCGGTGAGATCAGCATTAATCTCAAAGCAAAAATAGTATAATACTATTTGAAAAATAATACTGATTTGAAAAAGTTAAAAAACATTGCTACGAATCCTATTGGACACAAATTTCAGTATCAATTCGACCATCGATTTTTAATCAGTATGGATGGATAAAATTTATGATTACTTATGCAAATAATTCAATTCTGTAAGCTGAACGGGGGCATCAATGCAGCTAGATGGATGCCTTGGTCCTTTCACTACCGGTAGGGATGATTTTTTCATCACTGCCTCAGCATTGCCTAGCTCTGCTGATAACCTTCACATGACGCATATCGGGTGAAAAAATACACAACAATACGTGTCAGGAATATATTAGATTAGGCGTGAAATCGGTAATGTTATACAGTATGGACATATATGTAGGTTGGAACAAAATTAATAAAATCTCTAAAATAGTGAAAAACAAAAAACGAACGGACACGTCAACCTCAAGTTTTAAATACATATTTTGTGAGGTGTACTGTCGCAGATATGACGTCATTTCATTTTCTTTTAAATGGTACCCCAAATTTTTGATATCGCCATTCTGAGGAGAATGCTTTTTATACATACAGAACAATGATCTCCTATTAAGTTATGTAACAACGTTTTTGAGAAGAAAAAATGTATTATTCAATTTAACAATCACAGTTTAACAAAAAGTCAAAAGTTACAAATATATTTAAAATTATTCAAATTAAATGTTCAAACTGCATACCACTTACGTGTTGACAATGACCAAGGCGACGTCAAATTCGTTTATGACACTATTTAATACTTCCTGAGTTATTAACCTGATTTCCTCGGTTATTCTAATCTTCAAATCTTCAATATTATTAGGTTGGTTTAAATGGACTTTGGATTTCAGATAACCCCATAAGAGAAAATCGAGTGGAGTTAGATCGGGAGATCTTGCTGGCCATTAAATTGCTCCTCGCCTACCAATCAATTTGTTTAGAAATATGGTGCTAAGATAATTACCAACAGTTAGAGAATAATGTGGCGGTGCACCATCCTCCTCGAATCATAACGCGCTATCCGGCAAGGGGGATGTTTAGCATTTGGGTGGAGAGCAACAATTGCGAATCTTATGTTTATGTTGCAATAATAGCAAATAATTGCCACCATTTAAAGCACCTTCAATAAGAAACCGGCTTATGATTAAATTACCCATACGTTGATTTTTTGTTAAAATTGTGTGGGTCCTTCCATCATCGAGTGTGGATTCTAAGGTGTCCAGTATCAACAGTTTTGACTATTGACACAGCTGTTTAGGCAGAAGATAGTTTCGTTGGAAAAAATTATGCGTCTTGAAAATTCCAGATTGTTATTACATCGGTTCATCATTATGTCGCAAAATTCAGCTCTGCTGTCAAAATCATCCTCGTGAAGTTTTATTTTGTACAGATGCCATTTGTTCCTTTCTAGACATTTAAAAACGGTAGAGTGACTAATTGACTTGTAATGAGACTTCACAACTTGATTCGTGAGAGTTTTCTTGAAACATTAGTACAAGCTATTGTTTTTCTTCTGAAATTGTTGGGCGACCTTTTGCAAAATTATTTCTTACGTAATCCAAGTCCCTGAATTTGCGTTTGATCTTGCGTAATAAATCGATTAGGGTACTTATTATTGAACAATTCACAAACTTCTACTTGTGTCCGGGACTTGTCTCCAAAACCAGTTATCATTAACATGTCTCTTCTTTGGGTTTCACTTAAACCTGCCATTTCTAGCTTTATGTTAATTAATTAAAAGACCAATAACATTTTTCAAATTTGACAGCACAGAATCAACGATACATTTTACGTGGAAATTTATTGCCTTTTTGTTTAAAAATAATAATTTAAATATGATGAATACGAACGGATTATGACAAAAGGAGCAAACACTGAATGTTTAAGGAATATTTCTTGAACCTTATTCTGAATAACTTTCTTTTTTAAATCGTAGAAGTTAAACCAAAAAATTAGAACTGAACATAAATAAAAATGTTAAGAATACTCTACCATATTGTGTTTCATCATCGTTCTGTATGCAGATAATCGTTCTCTTAGGCGCAATAAAAAATGGGGGTTACCATTTAAAAGAAAAGAAGGTGACGTCACATCTCCGTCAATAATGTCATGACAAAATACATTTTTTGAAAAATTTGGGCATTTAAAAATGAAAGTAGACGTGTCATCGTTTTTTGCTTTTCACTATTTACAGATTTTATTGATTTTGTTCCAACCTACACCTCCACACTGTACGTAAAGATTAGGGTTGGATATCCAGTCTGTCGAAGAACTTCCCTCCTCACTACTACGGGAATTCCTAAATAGGCCCCTAATCTGCTCCCAGCTATGTCGGACTGTTTCTTAATGTGTGTATGTAATATGCATTCATAACAATTAAAAGGGTTAAAATCCAACTCCTCAAATTTCGGAACAAGCAGTATAAACAAAATAAACCAGTTGGAACTATCAGGATGTTGTCTATACATAAGAATATACTATGAAGAGTTCAAAAGTTGGAAAATTAAGAATTAGGAACCACGTTGTAATTTATAATATTTCACGAAGAAATGTATTGATGTATTTATCGACTGTGTTCATTAAAAACAAAGGTTGAATAAAATTTCCTTAACGCGATAGATTCTAATAAAACTAAAATCTGCAAAACAACAACAAAAACATGCAAAAAAATAGTGCAGTTTTAACACTCTAAACACTAGATACATGCCCGAAATAGGTGTAACATATCTAAAAGAAAAAGGAACAATATTAAATAATTCGATAAATAAAAGCATTACTGAACTATATAATATGTGCAAATCACTAAATGATCACAGCAATCAAACTATCGTGTTATATCGTACTGGTATTGCGCTAAAAAGGATATAAAACAAGAACAACTACGGGGGAAACATTGTTAACGCCAAATATCACAGCAACACTCACGTCAGCAATGGAAATGTTAAATTGCAAAAACATTTTGCACGAAATTACTTCAAGATATTAATTACAACAAACAGTCTCATCAATCACTCAGCGCTTATAGTTACCTTTCTTATTATACCATTGCTAGAACGTGACTGTCGAACCAGAGGGGCACTAAATCGTCTGTTACTACCGACATTATTATTATTATTGAACACATTCAACGACTGTATCAAAACCGTTTCTATTACTTTGTGAATGCTATGTTTCTTATTGCTTTAATAAAATTAGGTATTAGACACGTGTAAAATAAACCTTTAAAATGATAACAACGTTAAATAAAATCTTCTAATAAACTTCAACATCAATTTCAAATACAACAAACACTTCATTTAGTTCTGTCTGAAAAAGTTAATTTTTATTGCATTATCAATATTATTTTTTTAGTAGAATTATTCTACCCGTAATATACAAAAAAAAATGACTAGAACGTTTTTGTTATTATATAAACTATTTATTATTAATTAGATTAGATTAGATTATTGTATCGAACATTCTTTTTCTTTACTTTTTGAAAAAGTTTCCCTCGTAAAGTATCACTTTGTCTTTTCGACGTTTCTAAATTATCAGCAGATGTGCTTCTTTCATTTAATTTGGCTTGCTTTAATTCAATATTTCTATCGCCCAAATTAGGCGCTGCCGTCGATGTGCTAGACTTCTTTCTAACAGGTGGTATGGGCGCAAAAGCCGTTTCCATCCTCCTAGATACGCCCGGGGAAGCACTCGCCGCCCTGATCGACGATTGTTGTGGACGAATGAAATTTTTAGATGCATGCGGATTGGTTAATCTGGGTATCATCGAGATATGGTCTTTTTAGAGCGTTGCGGTGCCACAGGATGTGGGCTTGTTTCCTTCTTGTTAGTGTTAGTCGATTCAGCCAGCTGTATTTTAGGCAAATCAATTATTGTGTTACTACTTGGCTTTTCGGTCAAAAGAGGATGTTTTTCCACTGTTATAAACTCTAAACTTGGTTTCTTATTAAGTTTTTTACTATCTACTATAGTCGGGATTTTGATTGATGAGGATGCCGGAATCGATGATGATTTAGAATCTGCAACTTGATTTTTCTTTTCAATATCCTTATCAATATTCGATTCCATTTTTCGCAAATACTTCCTTCTTCCAGTTTAAGTTCAATATTCTCATTCCTATTTTCCTGTCCTTTCAAAACTGAATCATCATTAACTTCTTGATACACTTTTTCCTTTCGTGATAAATTGCTTTTGGTATCACCAGCACATCCTATGACATTTTCTATATTAATTCCCTGATGTTTGCTTCCTTCATCGATTATATTTTCGCCTTTAATAGAAACATCCTCATTAAATTCTGGTTCGATTGCATTTTGCTGAATTTCAATCTCAGGATCTGGATTTAAACCAGTCTCTTGTTGCAAATTTAAATTCTTTATGATATTTTTTACTGTAACCAGAGCTTGGAAGTAATTTTCTTGGACAGGTGATTGTGCTTCATTATCGAGAGTGATATCATAAAAATCTATATCATTACCATTATTTCCTTGACCTGCATTACTTTCACTGTTCGATTTAGTTTCTGCCGATTCTAATTTTCCATCACTTTTATGACAAGATAATTCTTTCTCTGAATTTATTGTTCCTTGGTTATTATTTCCAACTATTTCATCTTTAGTTTGTCGTGTATTTGTCAGGAGTTGATCTAATTGTATCTTATCATAAAATGAATTTCTGTCATCAGGAATTTGTCGTGGCGTTTGACTTAAATTCTGCAAAAATGGTGGTGTTCCATTAAACTTATTATCGATTTCAGTCGATTTGTGTGCGTTACTTTTATCTAGACGGCTTCCCAAATTAATATCAGCAACATTATAATCCCCAATTTCTACAGCTAAATTATTAGCATCATCGTCTTTACCGGTTTCTGATGTCTTACGGCAAAGATTCAGTTCATCTTCAATTCTTTGAGATGAGTCAGTATTTGCTTGAAGAGGCGATATATTTTGAACTAAATTATGGTTAACAATCGATTTTTGCAATTCAATTTCCGGTTTTATTTCGTCTAATTTCTTAAGAGCAATTGGGCTTTTATTTAAATTATGACCATCAGCAACTGCGGTACTTTCTGTATTTTGTAACTGTCTCCTCATAGATTCTAATTCTAGAATCTTTTTCAAAAGTGACGGGCTTTTCAAGGAATCATCATCGGAATCGTCAGCTGCATCTTCAGCTTTCCCTGGTAACAATTTACTAGTTGAAATCGATTGATTTGATTTTTCCAAAAATGAAACACCCTCGTTCAAATTTCCATCTTTATCTGCCACCCTATTTGGGGATTTACTGGCCGATTTTAAATGTGGAAATTTCCTTAACAAAGATGGACTTGTATCGCGATCATTCCTATGCGGTGATGAATCATTACTTGTTTTTTCCCGATTAACTTTTAAAAATGCGGGCTTCCCAGACTGGTCGTCAGTAATAATCGCTACGACACTCGTATTCTTACTTCTTTGAGGAGATTCGCTACTAGCTTTTATTTCAAACCTCCTCAATAAGGATGAACTTCTACCTAAACTATCATCATTAGTCCTATGTGGACTCTGACTATTGGATTTTAGTTGGTTAAATTTCCATGATAGCGGACTTCGGCGCGAATTTCCTTCGAATCCTTCTTGACTTGAATTAAGTCGTGTCTCATCATTTTGATCATCAAATCTCTTCAGTTTTTCTCAAACATTTCCGCTCTCATCTTGAAGTCTTTCGATCCTATACTATCACGATGCTGATCGTACATCGGTTGTTTATCATCTTTCTCGAAGCTCCTATTGAATGAGAAATTTGCAAACGAATTCCTTTTTACAATATTCTTAGGAACGACAATACTTCGTCTCGGTTGCTTAAAATCTTGCTGTTGGCCTTCATTATTTTCAAACTTTTCTAAAACCTTCTTAATATCAACTTTCTTTACAGCGTCTAAATCAACTGAATTTCTGGGTTTGTTACAATTAACATCGGTCTTTGATTTACTCAGTTGGTAGTTATCATTATTGGCCTCTGGGACTTTTTGATTTTTTCCTAGTAAGTGATTTTCGAACTGCGTAATATTATCTTTGCTTAGTTTGTGGATAACATTGTCCACTTCTCTCGGCTTTTTAAGGACGTTTTCTAAATTTTTGTACTTATCAGGTTTCAATGAGCTCGTTATGTGACTCTCTTCTGCTTTATGGTCAAGTTCCTCGATCCAATTTAAGAGATCTTCGATTTTCTCTTCCGGTTTCACCTCGACTATTTCGTTTTCTTCGACGTTAGTTTCCACTTCCAAAGCTTTGAGTAAATCCTCAATGCTACTGGAAACCTTTTCTTCCTCATCTTCATTTTTACCAGCTTTCACCGGATGTAATACCTGTTTCTCGCCTTTCATTAGATTTTCTATATAATTGTCGATCTCTTTCAAATCGGTTTCTTCAGGCTCGAAATTGAATATCGATTCCCTTCTTTCTTGTTTATTTTGCGTGTGCGCGACAGTTATCGTGCTTCGTTCTGGTAAACTAGCTTGCTTAATTATTGGAGGTTTCTTGGATTTATCAATTGGCGGTTTCGATATAAAGGGCTTCCGGAGTTCCCCGAAATATTTCTTTGCACTGTCAACATTTGTTTTCACTTGTACCTTTGGCTTTCCTATTTCTGGTGGTAAGTTTATCTTACTGGGTGTTCTTTTTATAACCAGTAATGGTTCTTGTTCGACAACCGGTACGAATTCCTTACCGAAACTTGTCCTACGTTCCTTAGGGAAGCACAAAATTTCTCTTAACCGGGGTGCTACTTATTGAACTCATAGTACTGCTTTTGCTTAAATTATTCGGGTTTGGAGGTCCTTGGTTTCTAATGTCTCCCATTTCGTGTAAATCGGTTTGAGTTTCGTGTTTATACATGTCGTCTAATTCAGATTCGGCACTGTTAAATTGTTCATTGGTGCTTGACATATTATCTGACGATTTACTTACTTTTAACGTATTATTTAATATATCGGGCATGTCTACTGTACAAGGAGTCTGATTTGAAACTAAATTAGAATCGTTTGAATCAAAAGGATAGTTAGAAAGAGGTTTCACCTCGGTATCAGTGCCAGCATCGATGGGCGGTTCGACACGGACTTCTTGCTTTCGAAGCTCCCTAGCTCTAATTTCTTCTTCGCCTTCAGTGGCTGTATCTGAATCATCGTCTGCAATAACCGATAAAAGAAAGATTTGTTGTTAAAAATAATACGCGGGTATTTAATTCACATACCTCCGCTGCTGTTTTCGTAATAACTAAAATGGTCTGAACTGCTATAACCATCCGAGTTGGATTCATGATCCTTGCGCGAATATCGTTTCTTATAGCGTTCAGCCCAGCGCAGCGTGCCTTCTTTCGTAATAGGTTCTTCAAGAGCTTCTTCGTATGCTTCATCATCACTATCGGTGTCACTACAATACATCAACATCACTGTCATCACGAAGTTAATTTAGTTATCGGAAACTTACCTAGTGCTAGAAGAATCATCAGAACTATCCGAGTCGACGACAGAATTAATATTATTCCTATCAGTCCATTCATCCTCATCAATCGGGCTGGGTGATTCGTCATGATCGGAAGAAATATGTCCAGTGGATAGATTTGCAAATTCAATTCTTTCTGGAGTTTGCACTGTGAAAATATGAATTTATAAACGAAACGATATTAAATAATGCAGTGTTCTGATACGAACCTCTATCAAGTAAATCAACACCGAGCACATTCGATACAATTTTTTCTGCGGGGTCTCCTGAATTTCAACCACCTTCTTTTCGGGCCTGCTAATCTCACCAGGCATTCCGAAGTGCTGTGCGCAATAAAATCGGTGCTCATAGAGTCCCTCCCGATCAAACATATAGGTGCCCAAGCGAAGTGAAGTGTGGCAGTACTGACACCTAAAGAATAACAAAAATGTTTGATAGAGGTAAGGATAAAAAGTATAAAGCATGAATTAAAAATGAAATTGAATTTGCTGTACAATTTATTCGTGATTTGTGTCGTCGGCTTCGAATTGAAAGTATTTATGTATCTGCACGTTTTGCACAAAGCAACTAAGATGGGTGAGATGTATTTTATGAATATTTTAAAATTATGATTTGAATAATAATAATAATAATGTGGTTCAAGTGATCGAAAATAAAAATGTAAATTCTCAGTGGAAGAACAATTTGGAAATGGCAAGCACAAGAAAGAAAATTTTCTTTATATTTGTCCAGTGTATAAACCCCGTAAATAGAAATAATAATGCTACCCCAGAATATAAAACTGCTTGAGAAAAGGGTAGCAGTGATTAGTAAGGTTCGACAAACGAGTGCATGATAAGTGTAAACCGGACTGACGCTATCCCTTTTCCAAATTTTAATGTCGCGCCTTGCACGTAAGTGGGGACAAGCACTGCAGGGACAGCGTCAGTCCGCTTTACAATACTAATGATGACTTCTCGCGTTCTCGTTTATCGAACCTTAGTGATTAGAATACTGTTACTTGAAAAAGAAAGGCTAAAGTTATGTATCAATAGAAGGAAGAAACACGAAATATACCCTTGGCCAAAGATAATCAAGAGCACCAGTAAACGTATATGTACTCTTGGCAAACAGCGGTAACAGTCAGTGTAGTAGATAAGCATTCACAGCGTCTGTACTAAATCGATGCTGCATGTGAATAGTTTTGTATATATGTAGGCTGTCGTAACTTATTTCGTAATTGTACGCTTATGGTTGCTTTAAAAATGTCGCAGTTAGAACCAGCGGCAGACACAGTTAAAAACTTTGTAGTGAACATGCCAGACTTAATTTATGATGGCGTTATACATACTTTATCAGAACATAAAGCCAAACAAAATCAGCAAAGCAACTATAAGCTATATTATTATTTAATAAATGTAGATTAAATATTTTCGCTTGAAGAAATATGTAAGTTCATCTTGATAAAATGTTTTTCTTGTAAACATTAAATCTCTAAAACGGTTTAAAAATGTTACAAATTTTAATTAAAACCATCAAAAGCCGATATTTCACCTGTTTATTTCCTAGTTCACATAATCAAAATTGATTCTCATTAGTCATTTGTTTCAATTAATACCAAATAATTAGTTTAAATCCTTAACTTACAATTTACACCGTTGAATATCTGGAAATTCATACCTAAAGCAACCCGTGTGGAAAATCCGTCCTTCCGCTGTTAGACGTTCTACAAGATAAACCCTTTTAGAACAAAAGTGGCAAAATTCAGAACCTTGGCTTATCGGTATCACAGTGCGCGAGCTCTAAACATAAAAACAAGAATAAACGAATTGCTCAAATCGCATAAAATTCTACCCAATCCTTACCGATTTTTGTATCGGTTTAGACGACTGCGCCGTCGTGGGCGGTTCAGTCGTTTTCCCAACTAATTTCTCGGTAATACTCGCTACCTTGTGCTGGTTTAAATCACGCACCGATCCCTCTTTCAGTTTCAGCTCCAACTGCTTTATGTTCCGGTCGATGTCGGCGAATTTGACTTCGGTACTGTTTTGCCTGTCGATATGCTGACGTTCCATCTTTGTTTGACGCGCTAAAAACTGCTCACGGCTCCATTTCGGCACTTTTTCCTTGTCCTTGTTCACCGTTTTACCCAATTTGTTTTCGATAATTTTCTTTTCGATTTCTTTAATATTCCAGTCTGAAGTTTCGATTTTACCGATTGCACGTAGTAAATCTTTCGGTTTCTTTTCGACCGACACCGGCTCCCTCCATTTGTCTTCGAGATCTTTAATGCGAGCCGCGAAATCTTCGTCCGTTTCGCGTTTAGTTTGAGTGGGAACAACGCGACTCTCTTTGTCCTGGAATGCGACGTTTAGAATTACACTGCGGCAAGACTATTGTTTTTTTTTTGTTTTGATCCAAGAAGGAAAATTTTTAAATAGTATAAAATTACGAGCGATATAAATAATTATGATAAAAAAATGTGAAAATAAAGTAATTTAGCAGAAAAAATTAATAGTAATTATTGTATCATTAAATTTTTGCACTTTCAAAAGGGCATAGTAATTATCGCATCATTATATGATAATAATTAATAACAAGACCCCACGGAGGTTAAGGGTGTTGACACTCACCAATTACGTGAGAAACCTAACATACTAACCTCACCCTGTATAGGTTTGAAGTAGTAGTTGGAATGGTTGTTTCATGAACGTTTCCGGGGGCTAGTGATAACAAAAGCTAATATATCCTTGATAAAGTGATAATGAGTAAATACATGATAAAATGCATACCCTGCGCAAACATATTGTACATCGGATGTTTCCAACGTTCTAGGAACTTGGCTATAATTTTTTATTTTGTTAGTTTTCACCAAAATTACAATGTAGTTTTTCAATATAATCTCCATTTTATTAAATACACTTATTCCAACATGAAACTAATTTCTTTAAACCGTTCTCAAAGAAATTTTGGAACAGACGAAAATCACTAGCGGCCAGATTTGGCAAATAGGGTGGACGAAGAAGTAATTCCCAACGCAATTCGCGTAAAACATCCTTCGTTCTTCGTACGGTATGGGATCTTGCATTGTCCTGTTGCAATAACGGACGCTTATGGAACTTGCCATGGCGTTTCTTGCAAGACGCGTGTCGCAATGGGCCAGATACAATATTAGATTAATATTCTACGTTCATTGTAGTATCGCCCAATAGATCTTCTTCTTCTTCTTAATCTTTTACCCTTTCTACCTTTCGGTGTAGGGGTTCGGAGCCACCGAGCCGTATATGTAGACGCATATACCGTACCGCTCCTGGCCCACCCAGTGGCATTTCCTTCATTTTCGCAGCTTATTAGAGGTCCAGATCCATTTTTCAGGATTTTAAACTGCTACGCTCTGCCGCTACCGGGTCTCGAACGCCGGCCCTTCGCACTGTGAAGCGCGAGTTTTACCACTCAGCCACTGAGGATAATCCATAAAAATAGTTCCATCGCAGTAATCATTACAACACTAATTTCACGAAAGTGTTTCGCCTATCATCTTTGAGTAGGTTCTCCACGGCAGCAACGTTTCTCTCATCTTTTATTTACAGAGGTGTTAAACCGTCTACTGTGCGGATCATCTTCTAGTGACGTTTTCCCAGCTTTAGAACCATAGACCCATTAATAGACTGTACTTTTAGATTCTGTAAATACACTTTGCAGACGTTGAACGATTATTGAATGTTCCACACCCACTTTCAATGACAAGAAAATTATAGTTCTAAGTATACTAAACAATATTACACGCGCCGAGCGCGTAAACGTGTCAAGATGTGTCCAATAGCGTGACCTATAAGATTTACGCAATTGAATTAGAGCCAAATTCCTAGAACGTCAAAACATCCTCCGCATATAAGCATCTTCGATTTAATACTTGTTCAATCGAATGCACTCCTTTTGATGCTTGTAAATGTACAATGAGAAAATCATATACGATACACTTACAGTTTGTTAATCTTAAAATAAAAATGCTTAATTAGGTTTAGTGGCTGTTAGACCCAATGACTACATACGTACACACGTAGGTGTTAGAAGATACAAAATAAACATATAACACCAAAACTTCAAATTAATTTGTTTAAAATATTAGTAAGACGACATAAATCTACTGTTGTTATCTGGTGCACGTTTTAAGTTGACGCAATACGTTGTAGATTGAAGTAGTAGTAAACATAAAAAATAGCTACTAGATACACTAGGGTGACATAGTAAAATAGATAGGTATAAAATTTAAAAAACAAATTTAATATTTTTATGATTATATATACTATGAAATTATATATACGTATTCAATACTTGGTTGAACCACCTTTATTTGTGAGCATTTCTTGCACTTGTCGGGGCTTGGTGTCAATTAAATTATCAACGGTTTCTTCCGGTACATTATTCCACTCTTCTGTAACAGCTGTCATTACTTCTATTTTATTGCTAGACTTTCAGGTTTTTTGCCATGTTTTGCTAAATTATATGCCACATGCTTTCAATAGGATTCATATCACGAGACTGTCCTGCTAACGCCAGATTTTGAAGCCCCCGATTTTCTTTCCACGTGGTTGCGGTTTTCGTTTTGTGGCAGGATCACTATCTTCCATCCAAATAACGTTTTCTGTTAACAGAACGTTATTAGTGAAAAGTGGCAAGAGCCCCTCTGCCAAAATATCAATGTAGTTTGCGGCATTGCGATCTCCCGCTATGCCAAATTGCACCCCATACCACGATGCTATCCCCCGTATCTCACTGTCTGGTGAAGACATCTGTTGCCAAGTTGTTGTGACGAACGTCTCCACACTCATATGCGACACTCAGTCACTAAATTGCCAATATCGAAAAATACTGATCGCCAAGAGTTGTCCGGTTTTGCTGGCATGTCTGTTGCTCAAGCCATTCGTCGCCTTTTTTGAAACAGGATAAGGAGAGGTTTCTATTTCGCCACTCTTTTATAAATATCCTTGCCCTGTAAATATCGCTGGATAGTGCGCTTACTTCTTTGGGGTGTTTTTGCGAGCTGGGCTATACTTCTTCGCGCTCTTTTGGTTCTCTCAGATGGACCAGGAAGGCCAGGCCTCGATAAAACCGTCTTCTTATTACTGCGTTTAAATTGCGTAATAACCCGCCTAATTGTTGAAAAGCGAATTCCTAAGAATTCGCTTATTTCGCGGGGCGAAGCATTCCGTTCGCTGTGACCTACAATACGCCCATGATTAAAATCGTCTATATCTGTGCGACCTTGTAATCGTAGCATAGTTCTAACACTACTAAACTTTAGGTTTACACTCAGTGTAGTACACGCAAATAGCTACCCCTTTTACCCTAGAATTCAAAAAATTAGGAAATTACGTGTTTTTGTTAGGTGTGTTACTCTGTCACCCTGGTGTAACTTTTGTTTTTGCAACATGGTCTAATTGTAGCACAAATTATCGATTTCCAAATCTAACAAGTTGGAATTCATAATGTAATTCTCATCGCACTTGATCTACTTATCGCAGATTGCATCTGCGCCTAAAGAAAAATATCTGACACTTAGTATAGGGTGCTTCCTATATTCACGCTTGTAGTCCAATCTGTCAATTGGTTTTAATATTTAATACAACCAATAAGAAGAAAGATGTGGACATACAGAAACACATAAAAATTAAGAGTCTCGTTGGACCTTTACTATCCTCAATCATTCGACCATTTCACATTCCAAAACATATTAGATACTAAATAAGTGAAGAGAAGAATAAAAAAGATCTTGCCATTATAACCCTATTTCTACCCAGTTATTCCCGTATCTTATTTCCTTTAAAAAATAATAGTAAACACTCTTTTTTCATCGCAATTATAACGATGAAGTTGCTGTTAATCGCATGCGTAAATCACACGAAAACAAAACCAAAAAGAAAAAACAACACATCAAATCTTACAGGGACGTAAATGAACTGTTTCTCTAAATTTTTAACACGATCTTCGAAATTGGGAGCAGTCTGCCTATATAAATAAATGGAGTAGTCTTCAAACGGCTCAGAGTGATCAGGTTTACAGTTCGACTGCAGCATCTGCATACTTTTAATAAATTGTTCGGTCTGCATTTTTCTTTGCTGACGCCTTTTGTTGTGCCGGTCGACTCGGTTACTTACGATATCCTCCAGACGTCTCTGTCTATCTTCCTTCATTAATTTTACAAACAAATTGCATAAATTTCGATTATGTTAAAATTCTTGTTAGTAGTTAGTAATAGTACAATTTTCTTATTATAAACATAAACAGGAAAAATTTTGTAAAAAATGGTCGCAACAAAAATATATTTGTATAAGATTGAATTTATAAATAAAACCGTAATGTACACGTATATTACACCTCCTATTTAACCGAACAAGAAATTTTGAAAACCATACTGCTCGGAGTTCCAGAAGAAATCCAACACAAACAAGATAAAGGCTACGAAACCAGTCTCCCACATAATTATAACAAAAGCGGTAATAATCTGAAACGGAAAAGATCGGGAGGGATGAGATCAAGGAAAAGGGTGAATTAGTAGATTAAAACAAATTAAAATTAGTTTTGTTAGTTATATTAAATGACGTTAAAGAAAATGAACAAAAAAGTTTTGGAATATTAAAATTAATATAAATTCTTATAAAGAACAAAAACGCTATGTATACGTGTAAAATTCAGTTTAAGGTAATTTATTAACGTTAATATGCAGAAGAGTATACGTTATAATAGCTACACTACCGTCAAAAAGTTTAGTGGTACTAAAATATTACAACTACCGTGAATCAATGAGCATTAGAACTATTAAAATATATGCTACGTATATACGTGTATAGTTCAAAGTTAAGATTTTAGCTCTCAAAGATGAATGACAATGAAAACAAAATAATGCGGATTCAAGTTATATTTCATTTTTCAATAGAATCCCCTCGAAGTTCAACACACCTTGGACAACCACGTTGAACCTTGGTTCAACACACTTGGTTCAACCTTCTAGATTCCCTCCCGGAAGTGACCTTCTTTGAGATTTTCAAAATAATCGTTTGTAGCCTCTTCATTCGATCAAAATCTCTTTCCACCTAGAAATGTTTTGAATTTCGGGAATAGGTGGAAGTCTGACGGAGCCAAATCAAGAGAATACGAAGGATTTCGAACTTCAATTCTGTCAACTTTTGCTGAACGATTGCACTTAAATCAGGGGACATATGGTCGTGGTGAAACAACGCTTATTTCTTAACAGTTCCCCGGCGTTTCTCCTGAATTGCTGATTTCAATTTGTCCAAAAGCATTGTGTAATATTGGTCAGTAAAGATTTTGCCTTTTTCAAGATAAACAAATTACTTTTGCGTCCTTTTGCCATCACCTTCCCAGTAAAGTGTATGGTCTTTCTTCGAAACCGATTCACCAGGTGCAATCCACTGTTTCGATTACATTTTCTGGTGTGTAGTGATGAATCCAGGTCTCATCGAAGGTCACGAATCTTCTCTTTAAGTACGTTGGATTCCTCGTAAATATTTCCAAACAATCGGCTGAGGTTCAAGCTCGCTTTTACTCCGAATTGAGCAAATGTGGCACCCATCTTGCAGAAGGCTTTTTCAAATCCGATTCATTTCGTAAGATACGAACTACTCGTTCAGAAGAGTTGCCCACGGCTTCCTCAAATTCACGCACTTTTATTCGGCGATCTGCCAAAACCATGTCACAGACATTTTCCACAATTTCTGGCGATGTAGACGTTTTCGGACGTCCTGAACGAGGTTCATCAGTTGTATGCGTGCGGCCACGCTTGAATTCCGAAATCCAAAAACTCACAGTGGAAAATGAAGGTGATGAATCCTCCAGAACGGAATTCGACCTTAATTTGATTTCCGTTGCAGTTTTCCCTTCTAAATAGAAACATTTGATGACCGCTCGCACTTTGTTTTTATCCATAATTGAAAACACAAAAAGGTAGTTGACTTAAATACTTGTCAAAACCACACTACTTGAAAGATCGATTTAACATTTTCAGACAATTGATATGAAAGAGTTGCCAACACAACGACATAAATCGACATAAACCAACCCTCGTATATGTATTGTGCCCAAATACTACCGCCGTGTTGAGGTTAGTTGCAGTTCCTCCTCAACCTTGGATGCCCGCACAAATTCCAAAATTTTCAGTGGATTCAGTGGTGATAGATTCTTATCCTTTATCTGGTGATATCCCAAGTGGAACAATTTGCAGCACTCGTTTAGAATATATTGCAGAATCTAAGATAATATCAACATTAAATTTCAGTAATGATAGCTACATGCGGCTTCCCGTGAAACTTAAATACAAGTTTTTCAGCACGGGCAATCATATTTGAACCAGGTACACAAGATTTGCATCTAACTGATACCGGTTTTGATCGACATGGCCTGACATGTAAATACATCGTGGCTATCATGTTTGACATCCAAAGTATCAAGGAAAAAATTACTGGCTATTAAATATGATAACCAAGACAGTCAGTGTGTTAAAGGCGAACGATAAAGTAACACGTCTGAATTATTGTCTATCGTTTGTGAAAGAGAATGATTGAAGATTTACTGAATTACATTCGCATTGATGAAAACTGGTTTTATATCACTGAAGTGAACCAAGAAATCCATTTTCTGTCTGATGAAGTTGAACCATGTCAAAAACGCCAAAGTGATGTTTTTAGCACTTGTACGACTGTTACCGTAACCAGGACTTTAATGGAAAAATTGGAACTATAATCGGCCATAGTACAAAAACCAGATTCGCGAAATAGCAAAAATTGACCTAGAGGTGTAATTGTTACCAAATCTATTGATATTTGTAAGATGTTCAACATGTCAATGGATAAATTAATTCCGACAATGAAAGAAAAGTGGTCAACGAGCACCTCAAAAATAGTTTTATAATCATACAGCATGATAATGCAAGGACACGTTTCGTTTCGTCTATTCAATTCTTACAACACCAACATTCACCGCAGAATATGGACGATATACATTAGATAATGTGTTTATAAGTTTATAAATATAGTTATGAAATCGATTATAGATTGTAACGGAAACAATAATTATTAACTCCTGTAGAAATCGTTCATTCAAGTACGAATACACCCAAGCGCTCTGTTTGAAAATAAGCCTAGACAAGGAAGTTATTGTAATCGGTGGTAGAAACCATCGTAACCTTAAGTTCAGAGTTAATACTGATTAACATTTTCCAGTTACTAAACCTTACAAAAATATAATATATTCGCTATTTTTAGTCTTGAAGAAGAATGTTTGTGATAAAAAAATCGGAAGAACTTGCCAGAAAATGCTAATAAAATGATCACTAAAATCACAACTGACCATTTTATCTGCCCGCCTATGATGAGGGCGTTGATCATCGAAACGAATCATAATTGAACTATCAATTTTCCCTTGGAAAGTGTTTTGATAATATAATGACAAGACAGTGGTCGCGTGACTGTCAATCATTCTGGATCACTGTGCATTAATTAGTGACAGGTCGTTATTGAACTATCTGTTATTTTAGAACCGTTCTCGATCCAGAACGGTTGCAACTGTTATCTCGCTGGGCAAACGGTTCCTTTCGGACGGTCTCCAGCGTACGCGGTTGAAGAAGAAATTCCACATCATCAACTTCTTTCCTATTAAATATTTCTCCATGCTGATTATTTTGCCTGGGAAACTTCCGGATGAATGAATTGTGATTACTTGATGATTGTTCCTATTTCCTAACTAAAAGGCTGTTGTTCGATGGATCAGCTACAGATTGTAGTAAACGGATGTGCCCACAATGAAAACGGACTTAAATGTTTTTATTATATTTATTTTACACCATGTGTGTAAACTAGCGTTGAATCGTGAGAAAAGAAAACTGTATAGGAACTTCTAACGAAAAACTTAATGTACGTAGGATACAGTTACAGCATCAATACACAATCATATAACTCGGGGAATCACCAAGATGTTAGAACTAGTGATGGGAAAGTATAACGTCGGGGAAAAACAAACTATATATCAAATCAAGCAAAGGCCGCCAAAGACGATGTACGCATGACATATTTTATTGATTTTATGATGGGTTATCAAATAGAACTGTTGAGTACGAAACAACGATGACCTGTTATATTGGATTATTAATGCCAATTGGTATACAACGATCTCTTTGCCGAAACGGAGCTGCCAAACTAATCGACTATTGGAAGGTGTAAAACGTCCAATTATTGAGTAATATTCTCCTGATTTTCTACCTAACGAGCTTTTGTAACAAATAGGTCAACTTCTGGGAAAAGCTACATACTGAACAGCACATTTGATATACAATATTTATGCCTATATTGAACAATGTCAATCGTCCTCTTTTTCGCGATATCTCATCGGTCGAAGTCAGAACATTAATGACGTTGTCGCTAAGAAATGACAAAAGCAGCTTCATCATCCGCCAGTTACTTTATTTGGTAAAGTTCGCGCTACTGGTTTCCATTCAATATAAAACATACACAATTAGTTATTTATTTATTATGATTACTTAAGTTTGTTATTTGTAGTGTGACCAAACTTTTCGGCGGTTCTGTATCTATATCTAATTAAATATACAATTTTGAAAACAGTTTTGGATCAGAAGTACAATTTTCCAAGTCTATACTGCTACTGCAACTAAGTTAATCCTATTTCAATAATCTGATATCACATTTTCATTAAGAATTTACATTGTAGCACCGTATTTTCACCCCAGTGGTAACAACAAAGAACAGAGGGTGTAGTGTATTGACCCCGCCTGTTAACTGATGTAATTCATAGCCCAACAGACCAATTTATACAGTACACAATATATGTAGTAGACACTTACCACGCTAGCTCCAACCTTTTCTAAAGTCTTACGTTTTCTTGCTTTTCGATCTTGACTCAACGCAGTGCTTGGTTTTATTAAGGAAGCTGGTATCGACGTGACGTTTGTGTCTACTAGAAGGTCTTGGGGGTGGTGCCGTTGATGCGAATATATCCGTTTTATCAACGTTCGTGCGAATTTTAAATACGTTTTCAGTACGTTTGACTTCGGGCATATCCTAGATAAAATAAAAACGGAAAGATATAAGATTTTAATAATATTCTTACATATTTATCAAATATGAAATAAATTTAAAAAGGAGAAAATAAACAAAAAGTTAATAGATCGAGACAAAATACTGGTAATATGATGAGAAGGAGAAGGAATAAAAGGTAACGGAAATAAGGAAACGTACAGGTTCTTCTGCTTCGATAATCGTAGAGAATTGATCTGGTGGTTCTGATTTAGATTTCGTCCGTCCTTCATACAATTCCCACGGTGATGAAATACTGTTAATCTTAGCGACTCCCTTAATCGTATTGTTAGACTTCAAGGTTTCAACTAATTTAGCCATACTTTCGACAGATTCGTGAGAATTGACAGCGGTGGAGTGCTTTGTCTTGATGTCCGTTCCTTGATTAACTCTTTCTACATTCCGAACCCATTCTTCTTTAGTAACCGATGTTATGACGCTGTCACTGTCATTTTCGACAGTACTCTTGCTACGATTTTTCAGCGGTTCATTGTATTCATCGATTACGGTACTTTCGCTTTCAAAATTTGAAGACTTAATCCATCCTTCAACTTTCGCCAGAGTCTGGTCCGGTGCTAAAATTTTACTGTTACTCATTCTTTTATTCTAAGACGAAAATTTACATCCATCTAACTAATTTAAAGACGACTTACGAAATTTTCGTTGACAGATGTCCGTTCTCCTTTTGTTTACCTTTTCTAAGCAAACTGGATCCTTCGACCCGAAGAAATTTAGATTCAGGCTCGACGAGACGTTAGAAATCAGTCTTGGAATAATGTTGAGACATTTAGATATGGAAAAGAATTTTACTACTTGTATGGCAACCGTACTATTACTTTTACGTTCTATATTTCTAATTATTATGTCTGGATAACCCTCTTTTTCTTCAGAAGCATCATTTTCGAGTAGAATCGGCGGAATATCCCTTGGTATATTCATTTTGGGTGGTTTTATCTCAACTTTGAGATTGTGCTTCATCGATTTCAATTCTTTAGAAGCTAAATCTTGTTTCTGAAGAAACTCATCCATTTCCTGTAGGAAATTTAGCGTTATTTGAGCACTTCCCGCCATACTGCATTGACTGCCGACGCTACTGATTTTATCTTCAGAGTATTTCATATTTAAAATATCAATTAGATCTCTACGCTTTGGTTGTTCTTGCTTTTGCCGTTTCTGTTTTTTTATTTTGTTTCTTGAAGAGAATTTGACTTTTACAACTTGCTTTTTACAAGTCGTACATTTTGATGGTTTAATTTTTATATTAAATGTCTTCATTTGTTTTTGACGCGGATCATTTATATAATCGCCAGAATAATCGAAAACACTCCCAGAAATATTCTGATTAGTATCATCAGAAAGGTATCTCGCCGTATCTTGCTTACTTTGGGTGTACTTGTTTCGCTTTTGTTTCTGTTCAGTTGAATTTCGAGAAGTAATAGATTTTGTGCTATTTCTTTTCCTTAGCGGCAACTTTTTACAAACAAGACTAACTTTCGATTTACTACTGTGAATTGATGACAATAAGGGATCGCTTTTGCTGATCCGGCAATTTGAAGAATTGGCACCTTCGATATTTTCGGTAGAATCAAGTACATCTTTGAAGATAAGGATATCATCATCGCTCTTTTTCGTCACTTCAACACTATCATTTAAAAGATAATCTTCAATGCTTTTAATTGGTATAAGAATTAAATTATCTTGCGTGTTGACTTTGGTGTGGTTAGGAGTTAAAACCGAAGTTGGAATAGATTTTCCGCTCGATAGTCCATAGTCCGTGCCTTCATCGGTGACCTTAGCTGAAGAATGAGGTGTAATCAGGAGGGGTTTTAAGGGATATTCAAGTGAAGGTAGTATGACTGCTGAAGTTCTTGTTATCGTAAGCTTTTTATCCTTGAATTATTAAAAAGAAATGTAAGTTATAAATGAAAAATTATGAAAATAACATTTTAGAAAGCAAATATCCAAATTGGATATTCCAAATTCAATGAGCATATTAACTAATATTGTTCATTCGGAAAGTTGCCGAACATCCTCGAAGAAACAATGTTAATCAATTATATTCCAGACAAGAAATTGATACTACATCTCAATGAGAATATTAGTTCGATAAATAATTAAGTCACTTCATTGTACACTAAGCAACACTAACATAACGCTCATAAAATTTCTCTACCACCTTTTTCAGAAAAAAAAGACAGGTATATTTCATAACTCCTAATCTATAACGACATAAAGTATTTGGAAAAATAGCAACTCTCTGGCAGTGATTCCGGAAACTTATCAATCTACCCTCGTAATGATGGCGACTAGATATCTTATTAATTATAAGCATATTAGATCTTCATCTCTTTTGTTCATAAAAAAATGCTTTGTAGGTGTTGTTCATCATGTGTAATTCGTGATTCGTAACTCTTATGTTACTTAGCGTACATCCATACATTGAGAACTGTTTAAAATAACTTGACTGTTAAAGTGTTAGGTTCGCCATCCCATGTTATTTCTTGATTCTAAGGAAGCGGTAACGTCCAAAACCTAATCTTTTAAAATCAGAAACAAATGCAATTTCACATATTCCAGTGCCATAATTATATAAATAATGAAAGCACAAAAACTAAAATAAAAATAAAAGTAATTAAAATGCAACTCACCCATTTCGGATATTTAATATGGGGTATCTCGCATCTAAAGGTGTCGTAAACTTTCGTCAAGTAAGCTAACATTGTTAAAAAGTCAGGCGAATCATTTTCGGCCATTTCTTCACCCGTCATGATAGGGGGTACTCCTTAAAATCGTCAACCAAAAATATAAAAGTTGGAACTTGTGCAATGAATAAATCGCTTACCCAATTCCTTTTCCAATAAATCGAACACCACTTGATTGTTTTTAGCGAAATCGTGAGCATTTATTGCACTATAGTCCAAGAGATCGGGTCGGTAATGGCTAATTATTGCACAAAGTACGCGGCCATCTCTAAAGCTAGTCGTTAAGTTCGTAACTTCAAGATCTTCGTGTTCGCGAACTTGCTCCTTGATCCAACTTAGAAGAGTGTCAGGATCCACGTGGGATTCTAAATTTAATATATTAATATTTAATAATAAAATATTGCAAACTGATTAGCACCAAATATTATACAAAAACAACAATGTCTATCACTGTTGAAATGAAAATATAGTAGAAAATTTGTATTGGTAATTGATCACGAACCTCTTAAATTTATTTTTGGTAAAAACAAAGGCATTCCCGTAACAACTGCTGCACGCATTGTGCGTTGGTCTATAATCTCGTCGGCCTATGAATATGAAATACAGTATACAGTATAAGAAAGGCAAACTGGTGGCAAATGCTGATGGACTTTCTCGTTTACCAATGTCGACTCAAACAGAGATACCCGATTCAATTTGCTCTTTTGGTATGGTTGAAAATATACCTCTACATGCGGGGAATATTGCTAAAGCAACCAAACAAGATTTATTATTAACAAAACTCGTGGATTTAACCCTCTCAGGATGAATTATATCCGGAATGAGGAGTTGAAACCTTATTTTCAAAGGAGATATAGTCTTTGTGTGGAAAATAACTGCTTATTAATCGGCAATAAAGTGATAATACCAAAGCTCTTACAAAATAATGTTTTGGCACTATTCCACGAACAGCATATAGGAATTATGCGTACAAAAATCATATTGTTGGTGGCCAGGCACTAATAAAGCAATAGAAAAGTTCATAGCTTTGTGCGAAATTTGTCAACAAACTCATAGTATAAAATTTATGCACGCCAATTACAGAGAAAATAACACGGATATGAAATGTGATGTCAGTGGTGATATGATTATAAATAAACTAGAGATGGGACATTCGAATCCGCGAATCCTCGAATCCATCGAATCCTGAAAAAGATTCGAAATTCGAAAACTCGAATCTTCGCACGATTTTCGTAATTCGAATCTTTCGAATCCAAAAAAAAAAATTATAATAATAATGATGACTCATGTAATCACGACACATATGAATCACTGACTAGAAAGATCTCGACGATTCTCTTCGGTTCTCGTTCTTTCAGCCACAAAGTATTTATAAGCTGGCATGCTTTCCTAATGTTTGTGGTATTTTAATAAATAAATATCTTTATTCCTGAGACCAGAAAAGGTATGGAACATGTCAAATACAGACAGCAAATAATATAACTAATCTAATTACAAAAATTATGAAAACTTATTAACTTATGTACATTTAGTTCTAATAACTAGCTAAGACTATATCATGTTAAGTCAGTTCAGTCAAGTTTTATATTTTAAACACCATATATGCTACACTAATACCATCTATCGCTGAATCTGAATTAAAATTCTCACTTATTTCTTTTAGGTTGAGTGCTTTCTTTTATATACTAAAATATGTGTTTAGATTTTCATGTGCAATATTTGCTGTTTATCTATGTTAGCTCTCCCTTATTCTCATTCACAAAAGTTTCTGAAAAGATATCGGTACTGTTATTGATATATTAATTTCCATATGCTAAGGAAATTAAATATAAATAAAAACTTGTTGCATAATCATCAAGATTTTAACATAATTTATCTTTTAATATTGTGTAATTTGTTTTTTTTTAATTTCATTTGTAATATAAATATGTTCAAAAAAAAATCTTTTTTAATAAATATTTTTAAAAACTGTATCGTTTTTAATTAAAGTAGCTTTAAAATTTTCCTGTAAAATTGTTTTTCCTCTCTGTCCTTTCTTATTATTGTAATTATATGATGGATTCGAGAGATTCGAGATTCGAAGGATTCGAGAGATTCGAGAATCCTTTAGGATTCGGATTCGGATTCGGATTCGAGAAAATTTGGATTCGTCCCATCTCTAAAATAAACCGAATCTGTCATTATGTAATAGGCTTGCGACTGTACCATCAGATGTAGACATACCAATCCAGACTAAACCGGAAGTTATGGAAGTACCAGTAAGAGATGATTCAAAAGCTTCACACTCAGGAACATCCCCGGAATCTGATAAAACCGTTACTACCAAAGCTTCTCACATTACTCGTTCAGGTGGAATTGTTAAAGTACTTAACAGATTAGATTTGCAACTTCTTTTTAAAAACGAGAAGAGAAATGTAAACATAGCGGGTTGGCACGTGTGCTCCTCAGCGCACTCTAGTGTGAACCGCGGGTACCATAGAGATAAGTGTTTTATAAGGGTGATGTAGTAGCATAACATTTATGACATTGTTACAGAACGACTCGGCTACAAGATATTTTGCTACAATGACCAAGCAGAAGCGTCTTTTTAACAAGCGTAACGTGGGTCCAGTCTGTGAACATCGAAATAAAAGAGCAATAGAAGCAATGGATGCATACGAGCTCGCCTAACAAACCAAAGAAGTTTAAGCAAACCTTGACCAACAAATAGCTTTCGGTTACTGTGTTTTGGGACTGTAGATGACATTTGATAGTGGAATTCTTGGACGCTGGAACAACAATTACTGCAGCGACGTACTATAACACCTTTGAATAAAACACAGGGAATGACAATGATGACAATGCATGCTCTCATTCAGCAAGAGCAACAAAGGAACTACGGAAGAAATTCGGATGGGAGTTGTTCAACCACCCACCCTACACCCCGGACTTGATACCAAGCGACTTCCCAAGATGAGAGTATAGTGGGGACGCAATGGCTCAACACTAACGAGGAGTTGAAAACAAGGGTGACGGATTGGCTCACAACTCAGGGAAGGAATACAAAAACTGGTGCCCCGTTACAACAAATGCCTCAATGAGGCTGTACGAGTAACTTTTGTGTATAATAAAACGTACCGGGAAAAAGAGCCCTCGTATATTACGCCATGGCAGAAGGCGCCCGGATACATATGACCGTCACCCTACTTATTATGCATCATTATAACATGAATTAATCCCAAAAGCCGTTTTGGTACAAACCCTATCCGTGTAAACCTCCATCATCACCAAATTCTTTTATTGATTTCTTATGATTTTGTTATAAAAATAATATCTCTTACCTCTTCTTCTTCGTTTCTTGGGCACTTCGACGATGGCTGGCGCCGGTCTCGGATTTAGTTCGATGCTCTTCGGATCGTCCGTGTCGTAGAGATTAGTGACTTGGTGCGCTAAGAGAGCGTTCTTGTTAAGGTTGGGGTATCGCGTCGACGGGTCTAACGTGTAAGATTTATAATCCTTGTTGAGGTTTTCGGGCGTCGTTTGAGCCAACAATCGATAAATCGACTCTCGTTCCGCGATCACTTCCAGTGGCGTCACCGTGTCCGAGTCCCAGCTTCTAATCGCCCAGGCAGCATCCATGGAAGACAAAAAACCGCGAGCACAACCGGAACCCGTTGGCCAGAAGGGCTATCGGTGTTCAAAATTGAAAGTAAAAATTGTGATTTGTGCAAGGCAGTAATTAAAAATAACCAATTTATAAAAAGAAAAAACGTATCTCTACAAGTTACTATCAATACAGATACAAGTCACCAACCTCAAGTAGACTATCGCCGACCAAAATCGACAATAATTTGTAGTTATGCCTTTCGATCACTCTAGACGCATTCTCAGCAGCATACATGGACGTAAAATCAAACATGGCAACATCTGGATGTCCATAATGATTCACCGCAAATTCCAGATCCGGCATCTGATAGTTCGTGCTAAATTCCGCCGCTTCCCTCGCGTAATTCATCAATTCCTCCCTGTCTACATTATCGGGAGCTAATAATCTTGCAGTATCGGCCAAATCCTATGTAAAAAAAAAACGTCCAATTAACTGTAAAAACGTAAGTGATAATATATCTAAATACCTCTTTAATCACCCCTTTATCGATCAAACTTTGCTTTTTAGCCGTCATGACGAAATAATGAGTGTCATCCTTGTAATACACGATGTTCTCCAGATCGATTCCCGTTTCTGCGTATAAATCTTTGAAAAACTTTTGATTAAAGATGAATGCAACGCCGCTGATTTCTTCCACGCGAGCCTCCGCTTCCGTTCGTTTGTTTATAAAATTCGCCGTAATGGCAATCGCGAGTTTACCTCTGAATTCTTTGCGTTTGAAACCTTGAAGGGTATTTCTTTTACCGTCGGCCCCGATTATGACGTCGAATTCAAACTGGGATACGGGATGTTCCGCCGGTTTGAATTCAGCACGCCAACCAGTCTCTGAAAATCAGATAAGTTTCAGAGATGTTAGATCAAATTGCTAATAAAATGGTAACTTTTAAACGAAAAGGTATTACTTTCGAGAAGGAATATCAAATTGAACTATAAATATCAGATACACACAAACTGAAGTTCTTTTAAAAAACAACACAGTTTCGAAGTTTGAAAAACAGTTTGTCTATTTAGATTTTTATCTACGCATCAATTTTTGTCCATAGATCTTTGTTTGTGAGACAAGCGCAAATCGTGCTTCTTTTTCACCGGCAGCACTTGAGAAAGATGGTCAAATTAATAGATTGTCTTTACTCCTACGATAAAACAATAACGTACGTAAAAACTCAAAATAGACAAAGTAGTTACATTGTTTACGGCTTATATAGGATCTTTAGATAAAACAACTGGTCATAAATAGCAATAGAATAAGCAGACATAAGAATTATTATCAACTTACTTTCATTTGGATTAGGTTCTATTAAACGTTCGAAACTAACTTCTGTATGAATTTCTACTCCTAACAGTAAAGCTACTTTTAGTAATATACATTGCAGCTGCCTAATACTAATGTGATCTATAGAGCCGGCACAAAATTTTCCAAAAAATTTCTTAGCGCCCAGAGCTCTTAAGTCATCTATCACGAATGGCCATAGATGCAGTACGTTATTTCTGGACATACGATCCCGCTTTTCAACGACTACCTGTAATAGAAGAAAGTAAGTTGAGAAATCAATAAATGCTGAAATACGTATGAAATCGTATTGGTTTTTTCAAATTAATATTTAATTAATGAAATAGTACATACCACTTTAGCCCCTAACAACTGTGCTTCGATAGCAGTCCTCAAACCGCACGGTCCAGCACCTATGATCAAGACTCGCGTATGCGGACAAGCTTTTCCTCGTCCGTAACATTTCTGGTTGGCCCTGGTATCGAATTTTTTCCACAACGGTTTCGCCTTCCATGAATTAATGTGATTCTTCAATTTGGGATAGAATAAGGGCAAGACGTTTGGTTTCAAATGTAAATATTCGCAGATATTCCTATATGATCCTAGGATGGTTTTTAAGGTCGGAGCAGTCAGGAACTGCTCGAACCAGTCGCTGGCTTTCGCTCCCTCCTCGGGGATGACGGGCCTTCCGCGTGGCAAGCTGCCCTGACTATGGTTGTGGCTGTGGGTGTGGCTGTGGGTGTGGCGGTGCATCGTGTTGCTATGTCAGCGCGTTTCATGAAGAATAATACTGGAAAAAAGATTTACATTCTTAACCGTTTAGCGATAACAATCCGAATAATTAATAACTATTTAGCAACTACAAACAACAACACCTCCATTTGTAATTATTTCTTTTGAGAATCGAAACATGTTTTTCCTCGGTTTGCAAATTTAATAGCTTTAAATGCTAACAATATAATGGTTCCAACACCAATTAATAGCGCACTTGCTTCGCTTTTGATTTAGAATTTATGATTGGATTGATTACACACTCAACAAAACGAAACCATTTTTGGTGCTAGGAATATTATAACTGATTTTGACTGTATTTAGTGTGCTGATTCCAAATATAGAAACAGTTTTCTTCTATCAACTACATTTTGTGAGATACAGCACCACAAACTTCTAAACAAGTTATTTGCACACAGACGTACTCCGCTGCTTCGACTTGCCGATTAGCCTCACATAAAATTCGATTTTAAGTCAATATTGACACAATCTTAAGTTACCGAATTCGCCAAATTCCTAGCATTCCTGCATAAAAGCTAGGCTTGGTGGAACAGTTTCTGAAGGTTCAAGCTGGAACATGCATTGCGTACATAGGACGAAGAATGTCTGAATTAAGTATAGTAAAACTTAAAGAGGTAACTCATAAGTGAGCGTATTTTGAAGTTGAACAAAGTGCGTGGATGTCATTTGTGTTGATTGTTACACACTTTTTAGGCACTCATAAAGCGGATGACTATGTTGAACTACTAAATATCATGTTCAATAAGTTCAGAGTTTTTGGATGTAACGTGAGCATAAACGTTCATTACTTACACAACCACTTGGATACCCTTAGTGAAAATTTCGGTGACATCGGCGAAGAGCAAAGTGAAAGATTTCACATAGAGATATAAAACCCATAGAAGACCGCTAGCAGGGAAGATGATGCCAGATTAGTGCTGGAATTTGCAAAGATACTGTTATAACACAGTTGATTCAAGAAAACAAAACTTCTAAGGTATCAACTAACTTTTCCTTTGATTTTTTAAAATCTTGAAATGTAGTATTATGTATTGCTACTGTAACATTCTTCTTCATTCTTCTTCGTCATAAAAATGCTCAAGCAAATACAATTATGCTGTTTTTGGAGCTGATTTTATCTATATTAGGTATACTGAATTTAAATATGACAATAGTTTCCACTCAATAGCTCTAATTTCGTAGATATGAAAATATCTTTCAGGTTAAAATCGGCGCAAAAATGCCGGCTCCAAAACATGTGCTGGGCTGTGTTATTGATGTTGAAATTAGTAAATCCAGACATAAAAGAGTTCCATTTCCTTTCTGGTAGGAGCTTTTACTTGCTTTCCCATACAATTTGGGATTAAGGTATTGGACCATAAAATTTGCCGTACTAAATTTTTATAGTAACGGAATATTCTTTCTGTTACCAAAAGTTGCTTCGTGTAGTTTACGTGGTTTAACAACGCAGCATTCGAAAAAGGTTTTATTCTTTGTTGTTTGTCGTCTTTTTCTTAGTACGGCAGTAAATTTAAATTCTTCTAACAAGTATTTTTTTAATGTATCCTTGTAAATAATAACGGGGATATGAAACTTATTATTCTTCACCTCTAACGCACAATGATATCTTCAGCAAACGGTTATTCTACATTTTTTATGGTGCACATCACAATGGAAAAAGTTATTAAAATGCGGGATGACCGACGTAAGCTCACATACATATTTGAACTTTTTGTAGGTGACAACTGTGATCGGAATAAGTTATAGGAGCAAACGACCATCTATGGTATAATAAAGGTCTCATACAACATAGGCTGTACATTGCGATCAAATTAAACACGTTACAACCGGGACAGGTTAATTTACACTCGCTTTAGAAGGCAACAAAATGCAAATAATTCTAGATTTAATTTGAGCAGAAGCATGAAGATGATTTCACGGACAAGATCGGGTATCTCCAATCGATAATAACTTAATTATGCGTTGTCATATATCTTGTATGCACATATAAAGCATAGAAAGTAAGAAGACAATTTACCCGGACAATGAGAAATAATGAAAGTTCTTTCTTAAAACCGGGCACGATTTATTCGAAATGGTACAACGGCGTAACGTGCGGAATAATTGCCTACGAATTTCTTAAAGAGAACAAAATTCCACTAAACTTTCATTTAGTGCAACCTGCCATTAATGTTATTATTTTCTCTAACGGAACTATTAAAGATCTCAAATAGCACCGCCAAGATAATGGACAGTAGATAATTTATATGTATACCTACGTTTCCGCTTTTGGCCTATTGCTGCATACAATCTGAATATCCGGAATATTTGTAATTAGCATGGATGTGGAATTCATAACTGTACTTGAATAATGGCGTAGTTATTTCGAACTGTGATATATACATTTAATAGTCGCTAGATAGATGAAATTATCTGGCGGAAAGACCGAATTGAGGCTTTATTGATTTGATACAGTACCATATACATAAATCGATATATTGACAACGGTCAATCTAGTCCGGTTTCACTTTTTTTCTGACGATCTTTTCCCCTATTTGTTATTCTATCCGTTCTAAATTTCCTACGACATTGTTTAAATAATTTCACTTAATACTAAAGTAGAACTAAAATAAGAAAACAATTGCAATTAAATCACTGCATTTTTAGTACATAGGCTTGCTGCATAAATTTCGGGAACCGAGTACTTGTAGTACCTCAGAGCAGAGCAGAGAATTTGACTCTTCTTCGTAGCATTCTTCTTCTCCTTAAAGTGTTAAAGGTTTCTTTGTTTTCAGCTGTTCCGATTGATGTTTTGATGTTCATTCCGGCCCACTCCCTAATGTTCCCGGCCGATGAAATTTGCTTTCTGCCAGGATCTCTCGCACCTTCTATCTTCTCCGTAACGACAAGCTGGAGTAATCGATTTTTGAGGGTTTTTAATGCCATGTCTACCGTTTCAATTATTTCTCGATTCATCTGAATTTTGCTTCCATGAAATCTTTAATGCCGTTCGAAAGACCCTCACCTCGAAACTGTTGATTTTCCGCATTGAGCGTGGCTTCAACGTCCATGCCTCCATGTCATATAACTGAGTAGTATAAATACAACATATATATATATATATATATATATATATATATATATATAATCAGTTTCCACTTCTACCGTAAGGTGTAGGGATTTTGCCTTTCCAGGCTTCTCCTTCTCCTCTACTAAATTTCTTCCACTCTTTTCTCTTCATTGCCAATTCCTTGGCATCCTTCCATGTCCACCCTCTCCGCTCCAATACTTCCGCCATCATCGTTGCCCACTGGCTTCTCGGTCTGCCGCTTCTTTTCCTGTCGTTGCTTTTGGTTTCCCAGATTTTCTTGACTGGCACTTCTTGGCTCATTCTCTGCAGATGTCCCCAC
Organism: Chrysina gloriosa; assembly: GCA_038088585.1. Lineage (NCBI taxonomy): Eukaryota > Metazoa > Arthropoda > Insecta > Coleoptera > Scarabaeidae > Chrysina > Chrysina gloriosa. The sequence goes on along the minus strand of CM076087.1, from coordinate 34,595,204 downwards.
CAGCACAGCTCTCTTTCTTCAATGTATTGTGCCAACGATTCCATTCCCAGCTGTTCTCTTATTGTTGTGTTTCTTATGCGGTCTTTTCTTGTTATCCCTTTAACTCTCCTTAGAAATTTCATTTCCATGGCCTGCATTCTGCTTTTTTCCTTTTTCGTCAGATTCCACGATTCACTCCCATATACTAGTACCGGTCTGTATACTGTTTTATATACACTTAATTTTGTTTGTTTGCTTATTCTATGGTTTATGTCCATTTCTTGTTTGCCACTTTCCTCCAATATTACGCCCAGGTATTTATACTTTTTTACTTGTTCTATTTCTACTCCCTCTATCTCTATCGTCACTTTCTCCTTGTTCTTACTGACCACTAGTATTTTTGTTTTTTTCTTATTCAGTTTCATTCCGTACTTTTTCAAAGTTTCATTCCAGGTTACCAGGTTCTCCTCCAATTCTTTCGCACTGCCTGCTATAATGGCTACATCATCCGCAAATAGACATTCTGACAACATTATTCTCTCAAGTTTTCTATACCTTATATTTATCGGCTTACTTCTTAATTTTACTTTCTTTACTATTTCATCCATATATATTATGAATTATAAAGGGCTCAGTGCTACACCATGTCTAACCCCTTGTACCGTAGTAAAGTTTTCTGATACCATATTATTTCTTATCACACAATTCACAGTACCCTCATATACACTTTGGATAACTTTTTGTATTTTTGGTTTACCTTTTTTCCTTTTAACGCTTCCCAAATTTTCGCTCTAGGTACCCTATCAAAAGCTTTCTACATATCCATAAATGCTAGGTAAACTGTCTTTTCTGCATTCCACTTCTTGTTTATTATTTCTTTAATTGTAAAAATATTCTATAATGTGAAGTAATTTTAATTTGTGGGGAGGTTAGCTATTTATATCTGTATAAATATGTACCTAACTTGTTCTATTCTGGACTTTACTCCAGCTGCTAGATGTGATGATCAGTTATCCGGTGGTCGAAATATTTAAATTTGGATACGTGTAGGATGAAGAAGACGAACTAATCAGGAATTAATGGAATTTTATGGGGAACCGAAAATCACTACAGAAGTTAAAGCTCAGAAATTTAGATGATTGGGTCATTTACATAGAATGCACGATGGACGTGTAACAAAGTAGATGATTGAGAGAAAGAGACAGGAATGAGAAGAAGAAGGGGGTGTCCGAGGAAAAGGTAGTTGCATCAGTAGAGGAGGACCTCCAAATACCTACCAACAAAAAGAGTGAAAGAAGGGTACCCAAGCCATGCACCGCCAGGGCCTGCAGAGCTAATTTATTTTTATTACTTGTGGGATATGTAGACTAAATACTTACACATTAGTAACTATCTTACATTAATTCATAAACCCTGCCGACACCGTTCTCGTTCTGCAGCTATTCCGTCGAGTAGCCCTTGGGGTCCCTTCTCACTGCTTGTTGTTATAATTAATCTGGGCAAACAGTGGTAATTGCGAAATAAGTTACGACAACCAACATACACACAGAACTACTCTCATTCAGCTGGATAAGGCGATGAGGAATCGACGATGCTGTCGTAACTTATTTCGTAATTGTGCGCTGTTATCGCTGTGCGCCCAGACTAGTTACAACAGTCTTATCAAGAGATTAGATTGTTTACAAGATTTCTACTGACTCTGATACCTTCTTCCGTGTTCTCTTACCCTTGTAAAGATTTGCTCTGAATAGAGGTTGGACAGAAGTGGGGACAATGCGAAGCTTTGACGTACACCTCTGTGTATAGTTATGGTGTTGTCATATTCTATTCTGACCATGGTGCTTTGATTTCAGTAAAGCATTAATTATTCTTATGTTGTTTACATCTAGCATTTCATGACAAATGTGTTTGACGTTCTAATAATGCTATCTTTTACAATTAGTTCTGATTACACCTAATTCTGTTTTTACATGGTCTTTTTTACACGGTTTTGATTTAACACGGTTTGATAATAAAAAATTTAAAATTTTTTACACGATTTTATTCCATCTAGCACGATTCAAAATATTCGTTTTTTTTGTGTATACATACATACAAGCAAATTTACTGGTCAGAGCAATTGTAAATAGCACAAATTTAGGGGAATTCCCTTTTGTGCATACAAGCAAATTTACTTGTCAGAGCAATTGAAAACAGCACAAATTTAGGGGAATTCCCTTTTTGTGCATACAACCTATAACTATTCCTTTTGTTAACAACGTAGCTGTTTTACATACACTCCCAGTCAAGGTAGTTGGGGCACCTCGTTAAATTTAGGATATTGTGCAATAAAAATTCAAAATCTTACACAATAGTGAGAATTCTACTGCATAGTAATAATTATTGGTTAGTGGATCATACAGCATTATTAGGAATGCTGCACTAATGGAATTTACAATAGAACTTAATCTTAATTACAATAATCCCTAATAATCGCAATATAATGATTTCATAGTATTACCCAAAGAAATATTCAAATAGTATTACAATGCTTTATGTGTCATAAACATTTACAAGGGTATTTCAAGAACGATTTTATGGTCATCAAGGTATTATCCTATCCTTCTAGTACCTCGGGCCATTCAGTTTACTTCTAAACGTCTCCGTGTACGCGCGAAGTGCAAGTGGGCGAATTTTGAAAGTATTAACAGTGAAAATGCGGCGTGGAAAACCGATCAGTGTTGAAAAGCGGTCGTCCGTGATAAGATACTCGATAAAGAAGGGTATTCTGTTCAACAAATTGGCGAAAAAGTGCATCTGACAAAATCTAGTGTAGCCAATATTATAAAACTGTACCGTACAACGGAAAGTTTAAATGACCGTGATCGACGAGGTCCGTCTCGTATTACGACAAACGTTGATGATCAGCGAATCGTTTTAATTAGTAAACGAAACAGAAGACTGACAGCACCACAAATAGCAGCAGAATTCAATCGCGATCGTCAAAACGCGTTGTCAGCGAGCACTATTCAACGTCGCTTGCGAGAGCCAAACCTATTCGGACGAATTGCTGTACGGAAACCGCTACTAAGGCGAACCTATCGTTTAAAACGATTACAGTGGGCCCAACGACATCAAGATTGGACGGTGGAGGAGTGGAAAAGTGTACTTTGGACCGACGAATCCAAGTTTGAAGTGTTTGGACAAAATAGAAGAGTTTAAGTTCGGAGATCAAAGACAGAAAAATGCTTCGCGAATGTCTAGCACCCACTGTAAAACATGGTGGTGGCTCAGTTATGGTGTGGGGTTGTTTTTCGTACGCAGGAGTAGGAGATCTCGTTCGGATAGAAGGTATTATGAGAAAAGAACAGTACAGAAATATTCTAGAGCATAATGCTGTGCCTTCTGGCCAGCGATTGATAGGGGAGAATTTCACCTTCATGCAAGATAATGATCCTAAACATACGGCGTTAGTATGTAGGGATTATTTGAATACACAACAAACAAAATACCTTGCAAATAATGTCATGGCCTCCACAGAGTCTCGATCTTAACCCGATCGAACTCTTGTGGGATGAGCTGGATAGACAGGTACGAAAAGTGGCTCCAACTTCGAAACAACACCTTTGGGAAGTTTTACAAGAACAATGGAACAGTTTACCACCCAACACACTTACAAAACTTATCGAAAGAATGGCCAGAGTTGTTCGAGCCGTATTGAATGCAAAAGGAGGATTCTTCGACGAGAAGAAAGTTTAATGATTGTATTTGATAAATATTATTATTTGCTATCATTTTGTCATAATAAACCAATATTTTGTTATATATAACTGATTTTATGTTTTATTTTTATTTTTGTGCAAGTTAAATACTTATATTGAAAAATATTAACTGTCCCAACTTCCGTGACTGGGAGTGTACATACGTAATTGTTTTTAGTTCCTGAACTTGTCATACATTTAATTTACATTTCATACTTTTAAGCTTACAATTAGAGTGCATATCTTTTTTTTTCTTTAATAACTATGCTTGTGTAAATACACATTATATACAATGTGACTTAATAAAATAAACATGAATACTTGTAAATAGCCATCGTGTTTTCGAGAGCCAAAATTTAATAAAATATAATACAATACAATATAATATAATATAATATATTAAATGTAGAAGACTCTCTATAAACGACCTAATACTAAAATTAGGTTCGTTAATGGGCAGTTAACAAGTAACCGTGCAAAGCCTACAAAGTAAGCACAATTTGCATATGCCAATAATCCTGTAGGAAATGTTGACTATGTCAATCGCAAAACGCAACTGCAGACTAATTAGTTTCGTCCTCATTAGGACTCGTCAGTACAGTATATCGTTCTGCGAGTGACACAGTGAACAATTCCAGCTGTACTGACGAGTCCTAATGAGGACGAAACTAATTAGTCTGCAGTTGCGTTTTGCGATTGACATAGTCAACATTTCCTACAGGATTATTGGCATATGCAAATTGTGCTTACTTTGTAGGCTTTTGCACGGTTACTTGTTAACTGCCCATTAACGAACCTAATTTTAGTATTAGGTCGTTTATAGAGAGTCTTCTACATTTAATATATTATATTATATTATATTGTATTGTATTATATTTTATTAAATTTTGGCTCTCGAAAACACGATGGCTATTTTCATTCGTCGCTGAACGCGATGTTACCGGGTATGCCAATACATCTCCTGCTCGGAAGATGGGGTCATTATTTTGACCGTATCCATCTCGCCGAGATTTCGACGTATCACCTGGAATTGTTCACTGTGTCACTCGCAGAACGATATACTGTACTGACGAGTCCTAATGAGGACGAAACTAATTAGTCTGCAGTTGCGTTTTGCGATTGACATAGTCAATATTTCCTACAGGATTATTGGCATATGCAAATTGTGCTTACTTTGCAGGCTTTTGCACGGTTACTTGTTAACTGCCCATTAACGAACCTAATTTTAGTATTAGGTCGTTTATAGAGAGTCTTCTACATTTAATATATTATATTATATTATATTGTATTGTATTATATTTTATGAATACTTGTTCTTAAAAAATCCTTGTTTTTATACTAATTGCTAACTTCATGAACTTTTAAAGCTATTACTCCCACTTCAATCACCATCCTCTCTATATTTACCTCAGTCTTGCCAAGTTAATCACTTTGCTTCTGTGCTACTGTGTAGCCATAAACAGCTTCAGTTCCAAACATTCTTCTTATATATTGATGATTTATTGACTGCTGCCTGCTTTTTGTTTTTATTTTAATTTTACACGTTCTTTGCTTTTCCAGACATTTTCAAAATTCTTTTTGTCGTTTGAATGTTATATATCCTGTTATATATCATAAAACATCTCAATAATGGTCAACAGTTTTTGCAGCAATATTCGCCGCTATTCAAAGGCATATAATAATAAAAAAACTTTATGACATTACCTATCCTACTGAATTAGAACTTTATTATTGAAAAATGTATACAGTTTGTTTTAAAACTGTGCTAGCGATAATTTTATTTTTGCAAGCGATTACACCAACTAATTATTAATCGTACACCAGATTACACTCTCTGTCCCAAAAGTAACCGCAATGCGTCTATAAATCAGAAACCAGTGGCGTCATCTCTTGATAGTTGATTGATTATTGTAGTGGGACTCTTCCTTACCAACCTGACAAATTTTCATGACATTTGGTGCATAGTCAGCTGATACATCACGCATCCTGTGAGAGTGTTTTTCGTAAACGGTCAGAAAATGAGTCACGAACAACGAGTCAATATTAAGTTTTGTTTTAAACTTGGAAAAACTGCAACCGAGACGTATGAAATGCTGCAAATTGTTTATGGCGACGATTGTTTGTCGAAGAGGCAAGTGTTCGAGTGGCATCGACGATTTCGTAAAGGCAGAGAAGATGTTAACGATGACGAAAGAGCCGGTCGTCCTTCGACAACTTTGGCCGAGACAAATGTGGAAAAAGTGCGCGAATTTGTGAAAATTTCGAAGAAATCGTCAGTGAGATTTATGGAAATGGAGCTTGGCATCCCTAAAACAACTATTCAGCGCATTTTGACTGAAACCCTTGGTTTGAAGAAAGTCAATTCGAAGTTTGTTCCGCACAAATTGACCGACGACCAAAAAACGCTTCGAATCGAACACTCCAAAGACATTATTGCACGAGCCCGTGCAGATGAAAACTTCTTGAAAACGATTGTGACTGGTGACGAGACGTGGTGCTTTCAATACGAACCAGAAAGCAAACGTCAAAGCGCAGAGTGGAGGTCACCAGAAGAAGGAAATCCGAAAAAATCACGAATGGAGAAGTCGAAAATCAAGTCAATGCTGATTTCATTCTACGATTCGAAGGGAATTATCCATAAGGAGTTCGTTCCATACGGCTCAACGGTTAATGGTGCATATTACCTCGATGTTATGAGGCGTTTGCTGGGTCGCATTCGGCCCGAATATCGCGAGCCAGGCAGCTGGAGATTACTGCACGATAACGCACCGTGTCATCGAGCAACGATTGTCACCGATTTTTTGGCGAAAAATGAAATATATTCGATACAGCACCCACCGTATTCGCCTGATCTGTCCCCATGCGATTATTTCCTGTTCCCTCGTCTTCATTTGAAGCAGAAAGGAGTTCGTTATGCATCCGTAGACGCCATTCAAAGATCGACGACCGGCATCCTAAAGGCCATCCCAGAGATCGACATGAAAAAGTCGTTTGAAGCACTCGTTGACCGTGCAAATCGATGTATTGTAGCACATGGAGAATATTTCGAATAAATACAATGATTTTTGTGGACATAACATGCATAGCGTGCTTTATTTCGAACTATTGCGGTTACTTTTGGGACAGAGGGTGTAGTTGCGTAAGGAAAAAACACGTGATTGAACATTTTATCTTACAATTAGTTCCTTCCATCACAACTTCTTATCAAATTCTTATATTTGCTCTTTTCGTTCAGATTCACAATATTTTAATACCGATGAAAAGACTGATTGTAGGATCAATTATAAAGCAACTAATAAATTATTCGAATATCAACATAGACAAATTTTCTAAAATTTGTACTAATTGCGGTGCCGCGTTCTATAAGTAGGTACTGGTAAGCTTGAATTCAGTTAAGAGAATGGTTTGAGATGTTACGAAAGTCAGATTTATTTCTTGAGATAATCTGCAAAGAGAAACTCCTCTTCCTAACCTTTACGCGCGTGTACTTACAACAGCGGATTCTCTCCAAGGTATGTATTCAATTTACGGCTTAATTCAATTTCTTGGTTGGTAATACATTCAATTGAAATAACTGCATACAATATTGTATCCACATTATTACTTTAAAATCTAAAAATCGATGTACAATAAAATCTATCACAGTTTTTATAGGAATATTGACCTCAATAGGGAGGTGACCGCTACTCAAAGGACCATAAAACAATTTTTTTATTTATTTTTAGAATAAAAATATTATAATATGTAGAATGCAAAATTTATAAACAATATAGTAACCCAGTTATTAATAATATATAAAAATGAAATATATAAAATAGAAATCACAATTATATCAGCCAACTAGTTTTTAAAGTACGTCCCACTTTATTGAACTTTGTTTAACTTTTTTAATTTCTGTATTGAGAACCTGGGCCTCACATTTTATTTTAAATTAGTGACATTTCTAAAGATATTTTCTTCATTACATAGTACAACATTTTGTATATCTCTAAGTTTAGCACAAATTTCCATTCGTTTTAACATCTCTTAAAACATCAGATTATTCCAGGTCACTTTCACTCTCCACATGAAGAACCTTTATCCTTAACTAATAGCTCACTATATCCTTAATACAAACACTTGGATTTTCAGTCTGTACATCAGAATCTACGCAAGCGTAATTTTGAAAATTCATTTCGTTATTTGTTAATGTAATAACAAGCTGTCTCAGGGAAATTTCGTCTTCTTCATCAAAATAACTTGGAGAATATTCGTTTTCCAAGAATCCTGGTTTTTCAAACTAATTAGCAATGATACATTCTTCCATGCTGCCGAAATTCAGATTACAGCACTGTTTAAACTTATGCTTTTTCTGTTTCCTCAAAAGGTGTTGCACTATGTATCAATATTAAAAGTTTGTTGCCAGGAAGTTTCTGTAGGGTAACTTACATTTGGATAATTCTCTGATCCATTGGGTGACAGTAGGAAGCAGTATTGGAGGGTAAAAATATGATTTTTTCATTATCTAGGACAATTTTGAGATGCGATGTAGTATTGCCCAAAAACAATAGGATCTTTCCACCTTGTTTTTCATTTTCTCGTCGAATTTTGGTAGCCACGACGTCATAATATCTGTTGTCATACACGCTTTTTTATTAAATGCCCATTCCAGTGGGATATTGTTGATATAAACTAAAGTAGAGTGCATTTTTTATTTTTCCAATAATAATTTTCATTGTTGGTGTTAATATTTGCACAACATAAAATTGTCAACCTTAGTACCTGGGTATGGCGTTCTTTAGGATTCCGTACTAAGATTCTTCATTTTTTGTTCTTATTGCACATACACGTATAAGTAGTTTTTCGTAAATAAGAACTCATTACATTATGTCACAATACAGGTGTGATGTGCTACTACAGAGCACTAAGATCAGCGTTAAAAAGCAGATGGTGTGACAAATATGTTTGTTGTTAAAGAAATGAATGATATCGATTCAATTATATTATATGACGAAGCTACATCGACAGTGCGATTTTGAAGAAGTTCGGTCATGCTGTTAGCTTAAAAGAAAATTTATATAGCGCACGCTATGCATCCTAAAAACTTGTTTAAATCATTATTAAGGGTATAACTTTCCGGTGTTAGTGCGCTTATGAAACGGAAACTGATCACAACAGTGTACACAAGTGGCAATGAACCTATTAAACCAGCTAATGAATAAAATCCTCTATAACTATTATATCAGATTTTTCTAAAAAGAAGAAAGGACCAAACAATGCAAAAGCAGAAGTATCATAACAACACATCGTCACGAGTCAAAGACAAAACAAAGAAGCAATTCTTATCAGTTCTGTTAGAATCGCAGCTATTAAACTCCATATGTATTATTATTGTGGCAATAATAGCACATCTTATATGCATTTCACATGCTGAACTCCCGCATACTCGCGTTTACGGTCATGAAAAGGTTCAAGTGATAACAGAGGACGACGACGACAACGACAAGACAAACACAACATTGCGAGCTGCGGGCGATGACACGGCGGTAACAGCAAAACACACGTTCGGTGACTCAGGCGGCCTTAGGGTTGGGTACTTGGCCCACTGACCCTGGTTTGTGTCTTCAGCGCTACGGTTCAGCACGCCGCAAACGTGAGTATATTGAGTCCCGAACGTTCCGATTAACCTGACTACTTACAAAAAGAAGCAATCCAGTTCCAGAGTTAAAACGCGCTATTATTGGTCTTGTTACGATATGCGGATGGATTTTGACGATTCTAAGATATATTAATCAATACTTCTAAACAAAGTAATACTAATACAAACGGTGATAACATTTGGTAAAGTTAAAGCAGCAATAAGATGAAAATTTTACTGTAGTTTCAGAAACGCAAGAAATTGTTTTCAAATCCGTTTAGTAGTTCTGGTGCGTAGTATCTAGAGCTATTATTTTTGGAAATTGCACCTGTGCTATCTTGCTTCTTCGTTTGTTCTATTATCGCTTTTTCACCCTCCTACACTCTCAAAAAGAGTGTTTATTTTCTATAATTAGTAAAACAAAGATTTCAAAAAGTATCCCAACTAAATAGGTCTAAAACCATAATTTTAAATACTTAAAATTCTGTGTCAGATAAGTGGAAGTATGTACAAGAGCGACATTCCAAAATGTTCCTCAAACTAAACCTCACTTATACATAACCTGTTTCTCTTAGGTCCATAATACACTATCATAAATTACATGTAATTTTCATGAACTTATAGACAAAGTTTGAACTTAACCGTGTATTATCATGAACATAATGCATTACATACAATTTTTACACGCAATATTTTAGATTTAAGTGAGATTATATTTTATGGTCATTGTCGTGAATTTGTACATGTAATATTTCATATACATTTACATATAAAATTTTGAACTTGTATTGCCCATTTTATAACGAATCAACTTGATGGGACAACACCGATTACCTATAGTACTCAACTATGTAACATATTTGACCACAAAATAAGTTTTATTTGGAATATACGAGGTCGGCTATAAATACACGAGACTGACAGGTGTAAAACTTTTCTAATTTTTCCTTACACATTTATAGATTATTATCCCCTTCAATATACACTCCTCCCATATCCTTATAACCCTCCATACGCATTTTCCATTGTTTAAAACAGTGCTGGAAGTTTTCCTCTGTGAGCTCGTTCATGACACGTGCTGTCTCTTCCTTTACAACTTTAACGGTCTGAAATCTTGTTCTTTTTAATGCAGATTTGACCTTGGAGAACAAATAAAAGTCACATGGTACCAATATTGAGATGTTATACTTGGCTAGAAACGTGTTGACAGACAATGCAGTATGAGACGGTGCGTTGTCTTGATGAAGAAACCATGAATCTGTTTTCCATAGTTCCGGCCTTTTTCTCTCTTTAAAAACATTGTGCTAACGTGTTATATGTTACGTGTAGGATTCATGCTTTCAGTCATGTGGCAGATAATATTAGAATATATTATCCTGAGGCAGACGCCTTAATGCCGCATAGAAAAGCAGTGCTTGTCAAATCGCCAAAACGAACACGTTGGGGAATATGGTTACAGGTCGCGTTTACTATCATAAATATTTTGAGAATATTATGAACGTGATTTTAAAATTCGATCCAAAGGAAATGGCCGTTATCAAAGAAAGCCAGTCGAAATTTCAAAATAGTCAGGTTAAAACGAATTTAAAAACTATTCAGAACAATTACTTCAGACTAATGGGACATTTCTGCAAATAATGCAACATGTTCACGCACAGCTATGCGCGGTAAAAGACGCAAAAAATGTTTGTGTTGTAGAAAGGTTTGAAAGTGTTTTAGAAAAAATTCTGATTTTGGCACATTAAAACAAATTTGTGAAGGTGAGTCAATAGAAGCGTGAAGTTGGTCCAAAGATTATTTTAATTTCGCTAATATAACGTCACTAGATGTAGAACGTCCGTTTTCTGTATATGAAGACACTTTTTCCTCACACCACACTCGGTTTGCTGAAACAACTGTGGAAACATATCTAATATTGCAGACATTTTACAGATACTATTCATGGATTTCAGGAATGACTCTTAACCCTCTGTATCATAGTGTAGACACTGTAGACTGTGCGCAACATACCGTTCGAATGTCTTAAAATTAATATAAATATATTTTTTAACGTAATCGCGCAATGTATCCTGTAGTTAACACTCTGAGCTAAAAAAATGTTGTTTAAAAAATAATTATGTGGCAGTACTTGCAGCAGAGTGGCATTTGGTTTTTGACAGTCGGTATTTAAAATAAAAGCCGGTTAAGTGAAATTTGAAAATATAATAAAAAATTGTCCTGCTTGTGTTTTGTATTCTACTTTGATAAATTGAAGAGGTAAGTGCACAAAATTTATTGTGAAACATTAGTTTCCCCCACTTTTTACGTTTTGTTTAGCTTTTGTTGGCAAATAACGATTGTTGCCCGTAGGCTACATCAGGTAAAAAGGGTGAAACTTTGTTTGACATCTGTTATGGTGATTATTGATTGTTCTTATGTTTTAGGATGTCTCGTAAGCGGCAAATTAGTGACGAAAAAGTTATTGCTACTCTAAATGAGCTTGAAGATAGTGAAGATGGATTAGATTTCTATGACGACAGCATTGTCGATCCTGATTTTATTCCTCATTTGAAAACTTTCCAAGATGAGGCTCCAGATATAGTAGATGTTGATGTGGATTACCTAATAGAAGCTTTAGAAAACATTGATGAAAGTCCTTCCTCCAGCACTGATAATGTACAATCACATGAGAACCCTGCTCAACCTCCCCGCGTCAAAAACCCAAGAAAAGATACTAAAGAGAAGCTACCTAAATTGAATTTACGCTGGAAGAAAAAGAATCTTGAGTTGAATGCAGAGCAGCTAATGTTTATGGGAACCAAGACACTGGGATCTGATCTTCTGGAGCTAGACACCCCCGCACAGTATTTCTTCCATCTGTTTTCAAATGAACTGATAAAGAAAATTTCTGAGGAAACTAACTTGTATCAAGTACAGAGAGGTCCTAATAGCACTTTTCGAATAAGTGAAGAGGATGTAAAGCAATTTATAGGTGTTGCATATCTAATGTCCCTCATCCAATTACCTAGAGTTACTAACCATTGGAGTCCAATACTGGGAACACCTCTTATACAAGAAACTATTACCCTGAATAAATTTGAAAAAATTCGTCAGATTTTGCATTTCAATGACAATAGCAAAGACCTTCCTAGAAGCAATCCTGATTGTGATCGGCTATATAAAATACGTCCAGTAGTAAACTGCTTGAATGAAGCATTTAGTAAAGTCCCAAAGGAAGAGTACCTTTGTGTGGATGAGCAAATGTGCTAAAGCACGCAATACGTTGAAGAGGTACAACCCTAACAAACCACATAAGTGGGGTTATAAAGTATTTGTGCTGAGTGGCGTTTCGGGCTTTGCCTATAAAATAGAAATCGAAACAGGCAAGGAAAATATCGTCTTACAAGGGGAGCCAGATTTAGCTGCCTCATCTAATGTCGTCGTGAGGCTAGCACGTATGATTCTAAGGAACAATAAATTCAGACTCTATTTTGACAATTATTTTACATCACTTCGTCCAATGGAATATCTTGCCAAGGAAGGCATTCTCAGTCTCGGTACTATAAGAAGAAATAGAATACCGGATTGTAAGCTCACAACAGAAAAGATAATAATGAAAAAGAACGAGCATATTCAGAAGAACACGTAGCTGACGTCAACGGAATCGATGTGTCAATTGCTGCATGGAAGGATAATAAAATTGTCAATCTGGCTTCCACCTTTGCTGGTCAAAATCCTAAAACTGATGTTCGAAGATGGGATAAACAGAATTCTATGTATGTACACATACCGCGATCGAATGTAGTCGGAGAGTACAATCGCCATATGGGTGGTGTTGATCTCCTCGACAGCATCATGGGTTTGTATAAAATACGTTTGCAAAGCAAAAGGTGGCCCATGCGACTATTTTATCATTACTTGGATATCACTATGAAACCAAATTTATCTACTCGGCGTTCAATACAGGAGCGAGGTTGCATCCAAAAGGCACAAAGGACCTGCTCAGCATGTACCTCCAAAATTAGTCTGACAATATCAAATGGGGCACTGGCCGCAATGGTCTGATAAGAAAATCAGATGCAAGTTTCCGAAATGTGTGGGATTCACTCATAATGTATGTGAAAAGTGGGGAGTAGCCTTATGCTACACAAAAAATAAAAATTGCTTCAAAAATTTCCACCTTTACTGACTTTTTACCCACTAATATACATATGTATGTAGGTTATGACACCTTAACTCAGTGTTGCCTAACAGCAACATACCCTATTTGTGCCATTTTCTTTAAAAATAATAAAAATAATCAGAAATAAAAAAAAATACGTGTGTTTTATTTTTACATTAGCTTGCTTATTTTTACATTAACTCCAATGCAAAAAATCAAATAGATCGCAGCTCATGAGTGATAGAGGATTAAGACGGTAGGTGTTTGAGCACGTATTATAATTTATTTCTGATCATTTATTTTATGTGTAAATTTTTATGCACCGCCACTGGCTGTTAGCGTACATTGAGCAACTGTAATCGTCACTGGCAAAAGTAACGTTCTAGGTTCTTGTTTATATTCTCTAGGAGCATCAGTGTTATGTGATGTAATTTTGATATTTTGTTAAACAGAGTATTATTCTATCGAAGGAACAACATATTTAATAAGGCCCATCTGCGGTAGGTGTAATGGGATTTTTTTCTGTATTATTAATTTAGAAGAAATTAAATATTCGTTGAGTTAGTTTTGAGAAACGGTAGGAATTTTAATTGGTGAAATGAAATGTGTAAATGTTTACGACTCATATCTACATAGTTTAAAACATTTCTGTGAGATATGAAAATCGCTGTGGCTTTTAAATTAAAGCACGAAGAAATCTAAACTCGACAGTAATTTCCTCAACACTGAATTGAAATGATTGTGACATGTACAATTCATTTATATTTATGAAGGTATTGTAATCTATAATTATAGAAATGTCAACTGCATCCTACATTTTGCACTAGTAATAGAGGAAAGATAAAATGTCGAACGGCAATAACGAAGCGATTTATCTCATGTAAACCGCCATGAATCACCGTTTGAATCGCGGCCCAGATAGCCATCGCGAATCCAAACTTTCTTATTATAATTGCGTTTCTGCAAACATCATATTCGGTTTTCTACTTTTCTTCCAAACAATTGTAACAGTGTCCGGTCAGTATACCCCATTCGTAAAGAACACGCACACAATAACTCTAACGCCTCTCAAGTAAGTCTTAATTAAATTTTATCGTTTGTTAACGGCTATTTCTGGTCGTGAGTCTAATAACATTACGCTTTTTAATTTCTTTTCTTTCCTCCTTTTTTCTCTTGTTGCAGGTCGAGTTAAATTGATTTAATTCGTATACCGTTACGCCTCCGAATATCGCATTTTAATAGGAGATCGCGCGTTATTTAAACGATAATTAAACGAATAGGTGATTGCGTTGTTTATTTCCTTTTTAAGTCCGCACGTATTTTTTTATTTTAATTCGAAAAGCGCCCACATTTACATCATCGTTGGTAAAATGGTGTTTATTATCTATTTAATTGTTCGTTGGCGTAATTGGTGCTATACGCAATGTGGCGTGTCGCTATCAAAAAGCACCGTTCGCTGAAACTGCTTGGAAAGTCAGGGCTTGTAACGATAAGTAATATTTGCGTTATGTAAACCAAAATAGGCAGGTAACACGCACTACCAACAGTATGATGACATAATCAAATAATGTGTACATAACAAGTGGATTATGAATAAGTGAAAATCTATTCTTATGATAAAGCTGCAAGCCATTTGTATGTGCCGTGTCATAACTGTTGTTTAATTACAAAATTAAAGGCTGTCCCTCCACCTGGATGATGATACACACCATGCTGAGTCAAACATATGCAAGCAAACTTCTTCAATTTCCGTACCCTGAAGGAGCTGAAAGTTTCGTAGAACTTTGTAATAAATACGAGGGATGTTTCCAATAAGAATTTGGTTCTACTTCAATTACGTAAATTTTATAGATTACGCTATTGATTAGAGACAAATCTAAACACGTTTATGTAGCTATCCCATGCATTATCTTTTAGTCTACTTCAGCTACTTGACTGACGCAGACGTATTTCCGCACCACCGATTTTGTAATCATGGAAGACGGGACTAAATCACAAACAGCTATCATTTTGGTGTGAAACTTTAAGAAATCGATCAGCGTCTGCAAAGTGTACTTACAGAGCCAGCAGAATGTAAAAGTATAGTCCATCAATAGGTTGATCGTTTTAAAGCTAACAGACGAGGGTGCCCGCAGTAGACGGCCGAGCTCCTAAGTAAATGAAAGAAATGCTGCAGTGGAGAATGTGCTGAAAGATGGTAGGCAAAAACTATTCGCGAAAATAGTGTTACCATAAGAATAGGGAAGTCAGTCAGCCGCTGTGAGGTTCAATTTTTAAATAAGAATTTTAATTTTCATTACATTGTTTGATTATGGATTTTCCAAATAATTTGTGGGGATCTTAATATCACTTTGCCTACACCGAGGATGCCCTTAATCTGAGGGCGAAAATTCTGTAGCAGCAATAAACGATATAACAATAGGTACACGATAGATTAATTTTTTGAACATATGCGTCCAGCTTCAACAGCTTGCGGCGCGTTACGGCGATCAATTTTGGCAGCAGATAATAACTACTGACGAAACATGGATACCTTACTTCAATCCTGAGACTAAAAATCAATCAAAAGAATGACAAAAACCAGAAGAAGAGCTTCTGCTTAAAGCACGTGCTGTTTCGCCAGTTAAAAGGTTGCACTTACTGTATTCTGGAATTGCGAGAGGATTATCTACCGAAAGGAACTACCATTAACGCAGAATATTATTTTAATCTTTTATCCGGTCCATTGTAACAGGGGCGTTGCAAGAAACTGTTTGGCTACTTGCATAAGCTTCAATTATGATAACAGGGCAACGGGAGGCTCCATACCGCGCGAAGAACGAAAATATTCGCCAGATCTGGCCCCCTACTGATTTTCATTTGTTCCCAAATTTGAAAGAACCATAGAGTGTTCGATTTGAGACCCTAAGTGAGGTAAAACTTGCTATAAATTGGTGGATTGCAAAAACCCCAAAAGTTTAAAAGAAATTAGTTTTACGTTGGGATAAGTGTATTCAATTAAATGGAGATTGTATTAGAAAGCGAAATTGTAATTTTGAAGAAAATTGATTGATGAAAAAACATCCCTCGTATAATTATGTATTTGATTCCCATTAAACAGAGATCTGGTCGGCAACAAATTTTGATAACATATAATATATATTGCTCATCGAAGCGTTCACATCAATCACCAATACTGTAATTTTAACATGTTTGCATATTTATTTTCAAATATGCTCCACGTCAAGGTTGTAGGTACGTTATATAAATTGAACTTGAACTTACATACAGCGCAATTGCACTATACATATAGCACGTGGATCAAACATAACACAAACATTATGTATTAAATTGGATATTTGTATACAACATACAACACTGAATGTATGTAATCTTGCTCTCCTTATAGAAGACAACGACAACTTTCTCCCCTTCCTTTTCAAAGCCGTTGTGGAAGGTTCCAAATAGAAGACACAATCTAAGGCAAATGCAAAAACAATTAAAGGCTATATAAAATGGAAGTTAAAAATAACAAAATATGACTGTTGATGAAATAATTCACCGTAATGAATGCTTTGGCACAAAATAACATATTGGGGATAGTTACATCTGCCCCATAATATGTCCGAAATCATCAACTCCATGAAGACCTGGATTAGACCCAAATTGACTCCCTTCTATGAAATTTGTTAGGTGGATACGGGAGGTATTAAAACCGTAACCGTCGCTATTTCGTGAGAAGACCCTACTATTCAAGAAAATTACAAAAATAGTTTCAAGATGCTTGAGTAAGTTACAATTACTAAGAATTGAAAAGTAGGAAGTGGTCCTCAGTGTAGGTCATTCATTCTAGGGTTATGTACTTTTTATTCCTTGTATTGAAAAAAGCTGAGGACCTTCAGAATCTGCAATACCTAGAGGAGAGGAAATTGACATCATCTCGATCTAATCGCATCTCGCTCTTTCGCCGCGATTAACCAGTTACAAGCAGGAGCAAAAGGACCCCAGAAACCATTTTCGACCTTAAAAACATCAGATCCTTAAATTCACGGACGATTTTAGACTTTCTTCGTGGTACGTGTTTTGCAAGTCAATTTCACTTGAGCAACTTTTTGCTTCACGACTTTTTTACTCGTACATTTGAGTTTGCGGTACACTTTTATTCAGTACCATACACGCTACCACGTTCAACATACTAACAATGTTATTCTCTAATCATTCGTCACAACTTCTTGGTACTTTTAACATTATAATGTGACTTCGAATGGAACAAATAATAATAAATAATAAAATTTACAAATATATCCCTAATTTCTTCTATTCGCTAGGTTTCATTCCGGTTCGGGCAGAAGCTGTGCATCAGAAATCATTATTAGTAATGATATTTAACAATGGATGAACCTTACTTCCAAACTGCATAGGAAGTAAATACTCTCTACAAAATTAATCACAATTTTGCTCAAAGTTGGAATGATTATTGTCACAAAGCCGAAACAAACTCTCAATACTCTGACAATGCTCGGGCTCATACTGCTGGTCAAACGATTGGCTATTTGAATGCCCAAAACATTGAGTTAATGGTGTCATTCGCCTTTCTGTTTCCATGTGTAAAGGATAAGTTAAGAGGTGTATGTTTCACTTCGGCCGAAGGACGCATCTAAAAATGAACCAAACATCCAAATATTGGAAAATTGGAATTTTTTTTTGTTTTGGAAATTGGTTTCTACGCATGTAATAATGGAGTGAGTGTAAAGAGGAATGCTTAGAAAACTTTTAAATCAATGTGTTTCGTCAATATATTGTGTATTATTTTGCTACGGTCAACGGAAAGAGAACAGCTCTCGTATAATATATGTAAGTATATGTGCACTACCGTCCATATTAGTTATCGGTAGTATTAGTTAGTTAGTTACTATAAAATGTAAATTATATTATGTTATTAAACTATTTATGACGTTCTTAGTTCGAAAAAGACACATACCTTCAGAATTTCTAGGTAATACTATCATCAAATAATAATTAAAAGTTACAACATTAAAATGACACGTGTGGAACAAATTGACGAGTATGCTAACAAATAAGCTTAAGAAGTTTACATTACTCCGCCCTAGCAGTGCGGCGGTATTATAATCAATATTTTAGCTACGCGACAAACGTATTTGTGCGTTTGTCGATAGTAAGCGTGTATTGAAGCAATTAGTTTTATTAAAAGTATCTAAAATGCCGAGGAAAAAGCCAAAAAGCTAAGACAAAGTATTATAATCCTCCACGACACATTTATGGAACATTATACAGGACCAGTAGGTCAAATGCCAAATACAGTGCTTAAAAAATTGGTGAAACGGCTTTGTACAATTGTTAGTCCCATCTTTCGTGGAAAAGAAGGTTTTTCGACGAAAAGAATATTTAACATATTCAATATTATATGTTGAGAATTATTCTTATTTTTATCGTATGTTATAAATATGTGTTAATAACAATAATATCATTATATAAATTTCATTTTGTAGTTTAATTTAAAGTCAATATTCTACAATTTTGTAAATTTACTTAAGTGTCTGAACTAATATGTAAGGTAAGGTAGTGTATATTAAATAGAGATACAGAAGAGTAGGACAAGAACAAATAAATTTAAAAAATATAAATAGAAAGGGAGTAAGAAATTAATACGGAGGAAAGAGATTGTGGATTTATTCAGTGTTGGTGAAACCGGGTATAAGACATTTTGATAAGAATTAAAATAATTATTAGGTGATAACTCGAACATGAAAACTATCTACTAATTTAAATTACCAGTAATAAACATGTAATTTTTAATCATTTTTATTCATCATTTTAATTGATCTACATATCGTACCGGGTCTTTTATATAATCTTCACACTTTCCATGAACATAAGGAATGTACAAATATTTCAACCGCTCTATTATCGTCAGACTTATTTAGGTCTTTAATTGAATATATGTATGTATTAATTCGTTAATTATATAAACTTTACTAGCGTGCGATATAGAAATCCGCAACTGCTTTGATCGTCTAAAGCATTTAAACGTATACAAAATTTAATTGAGTCTATATTATTAGTCGTAAATTTTCTAAAACGGTTTTTTTTTAAACTTTGGATTATAATCTAAATACCAGTGACTTTTCAAAGTAAAAAATCGCGATTCATTTACGTCGAGATACATTTCAAATTGATGGTTAAATTGAAGATGTTGAGCTGTAAATTAGTTTTAAAACTACCTACGTGTGCGCACTTTGAAACGCAAAATTTTAAATCGCATCACGCTTGAAAATAATCAGATCTAGAGAACTCTACACACACATACATGCAACAAGATCTATAATTATAAGAGAGTTAGAGAAACATGTGCAGTCATTATTTTTAGATATAATCATCAAGTAGGTAATTTAGAATGGTAGGGAATTCAAAATGGATTGCAGTACATCTACAAAACATATTAACGTACCAAATTTTGCAAGTAAATTTGTAGGCTTGCTAAATAAAAACAATATTATTTCAGCAATTGAGATACTATTTTTAATTTGTTTATAATTGGATTACTATTATATACTTACAAATGGAAGGATACGGTCATGCAATATCTAAAAATAAAAGAAAAATGGTGAACGTTTAATTATAAAAAAATTAGTTTCAGTAGTACAAATAATAAACAAATTCGCAGATAAAATGGGAAAATCGATTTCACCCATGCACAGTCTCATCAATCATATGTCTAATAATTTTCTTAGGTATCCTCTGTAGCAACTTGTGAATAATATTAGAGAGATATTTCTCTTTGGATTGTAATTTTCTACAAGATAAAATTCTTTATCATGGTAATTTGAAGGCGGCAAAGATAGTAACCACTTTATATTTAATTGAGATGCTACATTTCATGGAAATTGTTACAATTAATTATTACATTTGAATAGGTAAACGTTTGTGCCAAGTTTGGTAAAACAATTCGAACTCCTTCTTTGTGTTGCAACATATTTAGGAAAAAGTTGTCATTCATCAAAACACTATAACGATGTTGCTGTGAGGGGATGGAGGGAGGGGGGGAGGAGGAAATAGACCACACACACACATTAAAAAGTCAGAAAACACTTTAATTCATTAAAGCGTATGTATTCGCATTGCAGTGTATTTTCCCTTCGTTTTGCAAAAGACTAGCTTCCTTTTTTATATGTTCAATATTGAATTGTATTTCCCCATATGTCAGCAACTAGGTTCCTTGAGTCTTACTTTTTGTTCTTTCTGACATCAGTGGGAAGGCTTTGCTTTAGAACTGAAATAAATTATCTTCCCCTTGCCACAGCTATTTTGAGAAGGAGTTTTCGAAAAATATTCAAATTACTTTCCGAACATCACAACTTTATAACATCCTTCTAACCAATTCATTTGGAACTGTGGTGTTCACACACTTATGATAATTCCAGGCACAAAACAACAACATTTCTCTTTCTCTTGTACTAAATGTCCAATTTTCAGGTTGGCTGAAGAGATGTACATCGTTACTAAACATTTTTAATTTCAAGTAGGCTATCAATAAGGCTAAGGTATGACAACAATTCGACTACCGATTTGATGTGTGCCACGTGGTCGGGGAAAGCCAGTATTGCACATTTGCGATTTTTTTATTGATAACTGTAAATGTATGTTCAATTATTTTACAATTTGTGTTGTCGTTTCAAAAGTCAATACCGCACTTTGAAATCGGATAAAGGTTTTGGGGACAACCTGTATGTGAACTGATGATAATATTCTTACTGATAAAAGATAATGGTTCCATCAGGTACATTAAAGGTTGTGGCAATTTGATGGCAGATTAATTTTCAATTTGCTCTCCTTAAATCAATGATATTAAAGTGACTTGTGCAGTTAGAGTAGCGAGCATTTTCCAGATTTTTACCTCTAATTGTAAGCCTATTTTTTAAATCAAGTTCGTGCAGTCCTACTGAAGTTCAACCTTCAACCCAGCTAACATCGGGTTTAGCCTCGTACTTGTGAAATATTGTTTCGGAACCGAGCAAACACAAAGCTGTTAGGAAGTTAAAATATTCTTAGAAGTATAACTAATGGCAAATAGTAAGAACTTATTTAGTTATCCAATAATTTGCGCACTAATAACACCACGCAAAATAATTACCACAAACGAAAAAGTTGCTTACTAAAAGTTGAGTTTTGAATTTCAAATTTTTGAAGGCACTATTCGTAGAACATTTATGTAAGAATACACGTGTGCTTCTGATATACCATTTATACTTCCTAAAGGTCAAAACTTCAATCGATACACTAGCAATCCACAGAATACAAATTTAACTGTTTATTAACAAAAAATATTCTTGAAGAAATGATAAAAATGATACAAATAACTTTGTGAGGGTACTATTAATTTTTTTAAAAGTGCAACCGGAAATCTACAAGGGGATACTCTGCGCTGACTTATTAGACAAATAAGAATAGGTATATGTATGTAACACGTAGACATTGCCCGATGCAACAATAAAATTTGAAGGTGTGAATAACATTTCGTTATCACGCCGATGTATTACTTAGCGTAATTCATTTTACACAACAATTAGCAGAAACTTGAATTTTTTTTTTATAATTATGAATATGTTGAATATCTCACAACACGAAAGTATCAAAGTGATTTGCTGTCACAAAAGCATCGCTCATTATAGAAGTAAATAACTATAAATTCCAAAGTTTCACCGTAATAATTTTGAGATACACTAAAAATAAGTAATACAAGAGCGTAATGCTCATAAAAACTTTGTACCTGTTTCTTCTAAGACAAACAGCTATATTTCGTAATCTCCAATCCATGCTGTACTACGCATTGTAATTTTAAAAACAGGATCTCGTGTAAACTCTGAGTGAACATACCGTTCGAAAATGAGTACTACGTACATCAAGCGATCAGAAGCACTGTTCTTGTGCACACATCCGAGAAGGGTGCATATGCTTTCTAAGCAGCGGCAATGAATATCCATAGGTAAGAGGTATCTGTTATGAAGTGGGTTACAAGACAAACACAAAATAATGTGGTCGATCTACCAAGCCGTGATACGAAGCGCGCAAACGCTCAGACAAGAATATACACTTGTGTATTTGCATAAAACAAAATCCCAGCTTAACACTCAAGGAGTCTCAACAATAAGTACCTAATCGCAACATCAAATTAGTATAATACGTCGTCGATTGCGCGGAAACAATATTTAGTGACAAAGGATAAACTGCAAAAACTTTCCCATCAAACTGTGTGATCGTTGTTAAAGAATAAACTACGTGAAAAACGTATCCGCCAGTCAAATGGAAAGATACATGGTCTACCATTTAGGCTACAATGGATGATTGGACAAGTGAAGAGCGTGGCTACATGTTATCAAAAACGGCACATGGAATCATCGGCCCGTTTCTTTTTTGAAGGCCGAGGCTGAACATGCAGTGACTGTTAATTCTCAGAGATAGGTTGCAATGATTCACAACTTTCTCACAACTCGCCGACTTTCCAGTACATGAAAACTCACTTTTTCAGTAAGACGGGCAACAAGCCATGCTGTAAGAATACCAATGAAGGCTGTGAATGTTTTGTTCCCAGGACACATCATCTCTCGAAATATTCCTTGGCCTACTCGCTCTCCTGATTTAACGGGCTGCGATTTTTCTATAGGCATATCTAAAAACAAAAGTGTTTCAGGCTGATCCACCCAACACAATTCCAACCCTCAAACAAAGTGCATATTTAGAACGAGATCGCAGCAATACCTATTAATATGTTGCGAGAAGTTATGCAAAACTTCCAAACCTGAATGCAAAAATACATAAATTGTAACAGAGGACATTTGGCGAACGACGTTTTTTTTTTTTTAAAAATGATTTTAATTGTTGTTTTACATGAAATTGTTATTCTTGTACTTCAGATTTATGTCTAATAAATTGATAAAAAATGTATATTTTAAATGGCAGACCCTGTATATATAAAAAAAAACTACTTGCTAAAAACATAAAGAGAAACATTTGAATCATGATAGACATGCAAGCAGCAATTAACACACTAAATTTATGCCTAATTGAGTCCTGCATTCTAAGACACGAAGCAGCTTGATAAAAGAAACCATTGTTATTAAATTCATAGCATTCAAACCTTTCAGTAAAATAATCGTTTCAAGGTCAAATAATTTACGTTAAGGGTAATTGTTGATAACGCAGTTCGCGAGAAAGTACTAGCATGTGTTTTGTTAGATTTACGTACATAACTCGAAAAATTCCAGAACTTTTGAACACTGCAATCCTGTCACGATATTTTCTACGTGTAACATAATTTCTTTAAAGTTAAATACCTATATAAATCAAATGACTCCTTAAGTAAACATGTGTAAAACACATGATGATAATTAAAACGCCGCGATTACAAGAAAATATCAAAAAGCAAATATTAGTTGAGCTACAGGTAAACAAAAATTCATCATTACCTAAAAAAAAACGGTAACAAGGTATATAACGCGAAGGGAAAACAAATCATCGTATACATTCATGATATCACTTGTATCTTGTAAACGCGGTGCTTTAATATGTTAAAGGTGTGTGTGTTTTTAGCGATTTTGGGCATAGCCTGTAGTATCGGTAGTTTCTATCCATATCCGTATCCATATCCGGCGTATGCAGGTTGGGGATGCAAACAACCTACTTATAACGCAAATGGCACTCATAGCGTATTTATTGGGTGTGTCAGATCCACTGATAAACTTTTATTCAATCAGGTGAGTGCAGTTCCGAATAATTTTGTTGAAGACAACTTCTTATGCCATTCTACTATTAAAAGGATGGACGGGTGATGGTTTCACCTTCCCATTACGGAAAACAAGATTCACCGGATAGAAGACACGAGAAATTTATGTCCAACAATGTCTGTAGAGTAATATAAGTTTATTTATAAAGTGGTAATTCTGCAAGATATGTGTTTAAAATATGAGATGATCGTGGCCAAGTTTATTACAAAATCACAAAAATTCTCATCCACTAAACGAAATTATTTAAGTCATCAACTTCTTCAAAAACTTCTTGTTATATTAACGGAATTCTTAATTTTACACTTAATTAAAATTCAATTTGAAGTGGCTACCAACACGGCCGGGATTCCTTGAGATTGGGGAAATTTCTCCAAATTAATAACGTACGAGATAAGATTTAAATCAAATTGACCCTGTTAGGGGTGTTCCCTTTTCGCCGAGTTTCTCTAGTATTTATATTATTTCTATTTTTATACCTTTCAGGTTTATAATAAAACTGGTTCAATCTTTGGAACCACGCAGAAGATAATACGTTATCCAAAATCAGGATACATCAGAAACGAAACTATATCCGGTATATGGATGTTTGACTACGACAGATACGGGAGAGGAGGCTACGGAAGAGTGACGTCCGGCGGTGTCGGTTACAAAAACGTTACCATAGACTTGCGTTCTTACAAATGGGGACGAGGATTTAATTATTTAATACAAATATATGGATCATAACTCGGCGCAAATATACAAAGAGTAAATTCTGCCAATCAAATAATTTTGGTTAGAGCCAAAGGATTTCTTAGTTAATTTATCTAAATAATATTTATAACACAATACTCTTTTATTGCAAACGCTTCAAAGATATACAATTATAATTACACGCAGAAAAATCATCTTTTTTATTGGATTATAATTTAAATAAACTATTAAGAACTCCCAGCAAAACTCGATACAGTATCATTATTTATTTTGTCTTTGTAATAAATTATTAGTGAAATAGATACTCTTATACTTATTGTTTGTTACCTACTACATTCTTTCATCGGGTATCCTTATGCTCTATAGAGCATCGGAGCTTGCTACATATTTAGAAAGTAAAATGCACAAGAAGGACGATATACGAGGAATGTTTCCAAAGCCCTAGGAATTTCGCTATAATATTTTTATTGTGTCAATTTTTTTAAAATTACAATGCGGTTGTTCAATATAATCTCTATTTAATTGAATACACTTATCCCAAAGTGAAACGTCTTTTTAAACCGTTTTTATTATACTTTTTCGAAATCTCTGCAATTCACCTATTTGTAGCAAGTTTTACCTCATTTAAGGTCTCAAATCGAACACTCCGTAGTGGTCCCCTTAAAATTTTGGAACAGGGGAAAATTACAAGGAGACAGATCTATAAAATGGAATGGAATGGAAGAAGAATGGAAGAAAAATTCACAGTGCAATTCGCGTAAAACATACTTCGTTCTTCGTGCGGTATGTGGGCAACAGGCACTTATGTAACTTTCCAAAGCGTTTCTTGCAAAGTGCCTGTTGCAATGGGCCAGAAGATTAAAATATTCTGCAGTAATTGCAGTACCTTTCCATAGATAATCCAGAAAAATACTTCCCTCGCAATCCCAGAATATAGTAAGCATAATTTTTCTAATCGACGGAACTGCACGTGCTTTAAGTGGAAGCCCTTCTTCTGGTTTGTCCCATTCTTTCCCATTCTCAAGATTGAAGTAAAGTATCCATGTTTCGTCACTAGTTATTATCCGTTCCCAAAATCACTGCTGTTGAACCTCAATTCCTACCTAGGATCGGACTGAAATCCTCTAACCCTTTTATTTCCTTGGGAAACTGCTGCAATCACGCAGTTTTGGGGGCGATAAGTATGGGATTAGTTGACTAGGTAAACTTAACGCATTCGCTGCCATGGCTGTTTTTATAAAACCAACCCCTGAGACCAATTCAAGTTTTTTATTCATAACGATAAATAATACGATATTATTGCATAAGAAACACAAAAAGTTTTATTAAAGTTGTAATTTGCTATTTATAGGCACTTTTATGTACTACGAGATATCTCGCAGATGGCCTTATCGATACGGATGTCGACTACGAGATAACTCGTAGTTGGCAGTGAATGCGTTAACGAGGAATAAAAAGGTACCTTTTAAAAAGTTTATTAGTAATACAAGATATTATTCAGGAAGTTGGTGGTCATCGGGAGATCTAAGACGTTACCTTAGTTGAAGAAATCTGAAGAACGATAAATCTTTCCTCGAGATGGGGAATCGACGATCCTGCTGCCGACAGAGATTTCTGGAGATATTCTCACAGAGTCGGAATGTCCAGATAGAGATGTCTCTGTGCATTCCTTACGTAGTAAGGAGCGTCGACTAGAATTCGGAGGGTCCTATTCTGTTGGATTTCCAGTCTTTTCACGTACGTAGGAGCCGCTGAGGACTAGGCTGAAGTGCCTTCGAGGTCGATTTCTACTGAGATTTCTAGTTGCTTTAAAGAGCTTTCACAACGGAGGCTGTCTTCTGTTGTGAGAGAGGTAACCTTGTCGTACCAGATCTCCTGGTTCAACTCTTTCACAGCTTCCCGAAACTGGTGAGCAAGATTTGCTTTTCGGTTATCTTCGAAATATAGGGTAGATTGCGCTAGCTTTTTAGCTCGGCTTTGCTCGCTCATTAACGCCCACAGTTCGCAGCGTATTGGCCAGGTAAAATGGTGGATTAATCGTTCAAATCCTTAATAATTTTCTCAGAGCCGGGGCTTGGATGTTTTCAACGACTCTAAGACATTTGCAGTCTAAGAAGAGAAAGGTTTGCAATTCGTGTGTCGTTGAACTGTTCCTCCAAGGTCATAAACTCACCTCCTAGCGTAACTAAGATGGAGTTATGATTTAACGACAAACTTGTTCTCGACAGTCATGTTTGTCGGGACGCTTTTGATCAAAACCAAGTCGAATGTCCGCGGTTACGCCCCTACAAAAGTACGTATAACCGTCGAGGGGATAATCAGCAGTTATTATCAGCTGCCAAAATTGGTTACCGTAACCTGCCAAAAGCTCTCGAAATTGGCGGCATGTGTCAGACTCATAGAGTGCCTATTCCAGCCATCTGTTAACAGCCGTGGTACCCCAGCAGGCTCAAAACCTATTTACGCCCAAACGTTCGTGTAAAATCTCATGGACCTGTTGTGTACCTGTTTCTACAACAGTACTAATTTCAAGCATAGTTATACGTGTATCATCTTTTAGCAGGTTCTCCACATCAGTAGCGTTTCTTTCTAGTGACGTTCTGTCAGCTTTAAAATGATTAACACATCGATAGATTGTGCCTTTAGATTCTGCTGACTCTGCAAATACACCTCGCAGCGTTGAATGATTTCGGAAGGTTTCACACACTCTTTAAATAAAAGAAAACTCTCTTTGTGATTTATTCGCGTCAACTAACTGAAGTATACTAAACAATATTGCATGGGATGGCTGCGTAAACATATCAAGACTTGTATCTGACCAATAACGTGACACATAAGGTTTACCTAATTGAACTATGTAAAGCCAAATTCCTAGAGTATTCGAAACATTCCTCGTATATTGTGCATCAAGCAGGGTAAGAGAGATCATAACCGATTATGATGTATTCATCCATTTCACAAAGCAGCAAAAGATGATTATTATGAAGACTAGTGCAACAGAAGAAGACCATACAAAATATATAAATATATAAAGGAATGAGTAAAATCGATTTAAATCATCTATAAACAAATATCATGCAGATTTCCTCTTCATCTTTTCATATTCACTTTTGTCCAGAAGGTATATAATAAGACATTGATTTCGAATTAATATAAAATCGCGTCGACCTTAATTTTCACTATTCCGTAGACACGGAAGTCATTTACATTGTGTCATTATGTCACTCTCGAATAAGATGTTAGTGTGCCACCCATTCCACCAAGGAGAAGAGTAGTGTTCTTCCCGATATAACTTTCACAATATCGTCTAATGCTATAAAATTTTATGAATAAAAATTCCGATTTTTGCATAAAAACTATGTGAGCTGTTTCATTAACTTCCATGGTCAGCATCTGGGGTTCTCCACTCACGACATGCTTTTATTTCTGTGATATGCCCAATTGATGTTTATATAATCTAACGTACAAAATCGGTTTATATACACTTCTTTTATTATTCTTCTTATACAGAGTTTTGTAAAATGTCCCTGTTTCAGCAGGCTGTATGAATGTAGCGATTATTTTTACTGGACGCTTTATTTCTGATTCCTATACATGAAATTCCGGAAACTACATAAAAGCTTGCATTCAGGGTATATTTCCGGTGAAAACGTAATTTTAAATTTTTAAATCACACTGCTCTTAAGGCTATACGGGGAAATAGAAAGTAAGAAATTATTCCGATTAATATTATATACGACAATTATACTGTTTCCTCTCTGGCATAAAACGGTCAACTGTTAATGAAGGAAACGATCTGAGATAGTTACAAACGGAATCCTTGAAAATAACAATTATAAATGCAACACTTGTCACTTCCTAAGAAAATACGCATTCGCACCATAACTCGAATTGTTACGAAGTATATGGAAACGTAATACAAGCCTTCCTCCAGTCTATACGTAACATCCACGCGTTATTATACAACGTAAATAAGTCGTTAGTTGTTTGGATAAAGTAAATAATTGAAGCTCTTTTTAATTAACGAAACTAAATCAAATTTCTTTCCGCACGTAATTAAGTATTTTACTTTTACAAAACCAGGACTATTACCCAATTTCTTAATTGATTCTTTGATAACAGTCAGCAAGTTAATGTGATTCGTACGGAATCCATAACGGTTTTTAATTTTTTAGATTATCATCTAATTCTCATATTATGTAAACATTCTTATAAAATGAACTCTAAGAGTTACCATCCTTTTCCAAATCTTATTTAGATAATCATTTGCTGTTTACGATGGTGCTGCCTGGAAGATGGAAAAAGGGCATTGTAAAAAATTCACAATGGATTGTTGAATAATGTTATTTCCTTAAATATTTAAAAAATGACTCATTCACACCGAAATTACACACTTTAAACTAAATACATCCACTGGAAACCTGTCTTGAGCAGAAGTTTTATATTCAAATATAGGTCATGGTTTATAAAAATCAATTCCTACTTTATTGAGCTCGCGTGCATACTATTTTGAGAGATTTATGGCCGGTAAGGTTACATTTCCAGGATTATATTTAATACAGCGATTTTCTATATGCATATAAAGATATTTGAAAGATTGCGTTATTTTAAATCAACGACGTGCACGCGTTATTTCAAAAATATACTTCTAAACATTAGACAGATGTGACTTTTGAAACACATTTACACATAATATACATTTTAAAAATATTCTTTTCATAAACAAAGTTAAATATATGTACATGTATCTGTTTATATTTATTTATTATTTAAAAATTCACAATGAAGTTTAACTTTTTCGAAATATTAATCAAATTAAAAGGTACCTTCTGGGATTTCGAACTGGTCGCTATCACGGGAAGGAAACGATATAAAAGCTTTTCATTGATCGGTTGCATAACGATAAAGTTTGACATGACCAACTTCAGTAAAACTGCACTGACTTCTGTTCTAGCAATTGCGAAATATCTTTCAACAACTTCTGCGACAGACTGGTATGGAATTAAAATATCGTAATTTCGTCATTTAGATGGTTTTTTGTTTTCAGTTTTGTTTTAACAAATATTTATACCATTGAGAAATGAGAAAATGTAAAAAGAAATCTGCACAAGAACTTCTAATTCATTGCAGGATTATACAACAAGAGCAATAATGATAATTATTCGTTCTAGCTGTAAAAATTGAGCAATTGAAAGTAACGAAATGCTCAATGTACTAAATAAATTCGTACAAAAAATTGAAAAGAATAAGATTATCTATTCTGCTTTACTCGATGGCCTAAAAATCCATAATCTGCGTTAAAACGAACTCTTCATGAGCTAAAATGGGTACGTTCACGTAATACGTTTCGACTAAATCCAAGGGCTATATCCACGCTTCCCAATTCAAATTTCACCAATTCTGAAGAAAATTCTAGATTCTAAAACCAAAATCTGCATGCATTTACTGAATTCTAAAAAAGAAAGTGCAAAATGTTCCAGTGCACAGAGAGCGCCTTGGGCTATTCCCACATTGGATCAGAATTTGTGCGAATTTCTGACGAAAACGTCATTTCAAGCATATAATTTTTTACGTCAGAATTCACGCGGAAAGTTTCAAAATTGTGAACGATCCAATTTAAATGAGATCGGTCTCAAGTTCACGTTAGAATTTAGTGATTGAGATAAACCATTCTCTGAAATTCAATCAAATTTGTAATTGAATCCAAAATGTATTCGCATATGCTACATTTAATTCTATAATATATAACATTTTTTTGGGAATCTTTCTGGGCACCGAAATTATAAACTCTGACGACTTGTTTTTGTCGGAATTCGTTCGATTAAAATTCACACAAGCTCTGACCCAATGTGAGAGCAACCATATACGCACCTTGCTACGGTCAATTACTCGGAAAGTTGATCACACCGGCAAAGAAAACATTGATATTGTTGCTTGTAATTTTTAATTATTATTAATGATGGGTTGAACAGTCCCTTGGAAGCAATTCAAGTGGTGAATTTGAAAATTGAACTGACGTATTACAACTTTTGCCTCAAAGTCGATACTCTTCATGTTGACTAAGTTGAGTAGACGTGACAGAAGCTGCTAAAGAGCTCCAATGAATTGTACGATGATCTACTAGGGCTATTTTATAAGATATAGGTTTCGGTAAGCTGGCAAAAACAAATACAAGAAATAAGAAACGTTTCATTATACACAAGAGCTACTCATAGATATATGTGAATCAGTGACACCTGTTTTCAACTTCTCGTTAGTGTTGAACCGCTGCGTCCCCAAACATACTTTCATCTTGGTGAATAAATGCACTTAGTGCCAAGCCCGGGCTGTAGGTCGGATGGTAAAACAACTCCCTCCGAATTTCTTGAGCAGTTCCTTTGTTTGCTCTTGCTGTATGAGGACGTGGAGTGTCAAGAAGAAAGACAATTCTTGATGACAACATGCCTCTCCTTTTGTTTGGTATTGCTCTCCGTAAACGTTCAAGGGTGTTACAGTACGTCGCTGCAGTAACTGTTGTTCCAGGGTCCAAGAATTCCACTACCAACACTCCTCTACAGTCCCAAAACACGAGTAAACATAAGCTTTCTGTTCTTTGGTTTGTTAGGCCAACTAGTATGCATAAATTGCTTGGATTGCCATTTTGTCTCGATGTTCACAAACTAAACTTGCGTTTCATCTCCTGTTACAATTGTTCCCAAAAACACTTCTCCTTTGTCATTGTAGTGTAGAATCTATTCGCTGCAGCTTGTGAACGTCTGCAAGCTGTTTGGAGACCCATCGTGCACCAAATTTCTTGTAGCCGTGTCGTACTGTAACTGATCGAGAAATTTCAGGAAATTCAGCAGACAGTACAGAAATTGTGAACCGGCGACGATTTCGAACCACAGTGTTCACTTTATGCACAATGTCAGGTGTTACTATCGACTTCTTTCCCTGTACCCCTTCACAATGGACATCATTCCTCCTCGAAAAATACTAGACCACTTTCGACACACTATCGCTCATAATATTTTCCCCGTACACAACACATTTTCGATGAATTTCAGCCACAATATTGCCTTTAGCTTGAACAAAATGAATCACAGAGCGAATCTGGCATTTGGCGGGGTTTCGATAATTATGAAACAGGACTCACATTAAAACTTAAATTATAAATAAACGTGCAATAGGAACATTCACTAGAAAAATAAATTTAATTTATCCTTTTATGAACAAGTTTTCGATTTCCTAAATATAAGTAATTCGGCTACACAGCTTGCAACTGCTACTCCGTCCTCCCTAGGTTACCCGCTATTCTGAGGCCGGAGTAAATTTAATGGGGTTCCCAGTTGTCGTTAGTTACTCCCGCAACAGTTTTCTAACCCGCTTCACTTGGGTCCTAGACGGGTGTCTGTCCTAGTCGAGCTCAGCTGATTTATGTCGCCGAGGATAAGAACATGCGAGACCTCTATGCAGTTGGACGTTCCGAAAAACCACGGGGCGA
Source organism: Chrysina gloriosa (assembly GCA_038088585.1). Taxonomy (NCBI): domain Eukaryota; kingdom Metazoa; phylum Arthropoda; class Insecta; order Coleoptera; family Scarabaeidae; genus Chrysina; species Chrysina gloriosa. The sequence goes on along the minus strand of CM076087.1, from coordinate 34,562,770 downwards.
CTACCACCATCCATAATATCTCATTCTGAGCAGCTGATATGTTAGTTATATATGATTTGGCAACAATCGACTGGGACATCGCCCCGTAGGTTTGTACTGGTCTTATGTAAAGTTTGTATACCAGCAGTTTTGCCCTGAGGTCAAGTGTGGATTTTTGCAAAGGAGCGACAGAAGGACATATCTTGCTCTATCGTATTTTTCGAGGACCAAATCCAAATGAGCCTTGAACGTAAGCGGCTGATCCAGGATTACCCAAGATACTTGACAGTAAAGCTTCAGCGAAGGCGCTGATCTTCAACGTATATGTTCTCGCTGGGTACAATTCTTCGTCTGGTAAATCTGACAGCAACACATTTGTTAGCATTCAGTCTAATTCTCCACTTATTAGTCCACGCAAAAGACATAGCTGTTTGGTGTCTATGGCAAACGAGTCGTTTATCACGCAACACAGCCAACATGGCAGCATCGCCAACCTACATCGCCAAGTTGGTCATCGGAGTCTGCTGGAGGTCGGAGGCATAAATCAAAAATTACTCGAGGAACGGCTACTTCAATACTTTTCATCAAATTATGTTGAGAAGATAACCATTTACTAAACTATTTTTGTAACATTTAATATCATCGTTTAGAATAGTTTCTCCTTTTTTTTATTATTTTTCTCATATTAAGGGTTTACGGGAATTCCGATTGAAGTAATTCGTGGACTTTTGCTATTTCGACACAAATTTAGGCAGCTTTAGTTCCCACATCTGTCCTCAAGCCATATCGATTGTACAAAAAATGAGGTCAATATGAGAATGCTCCATAAATGAGCACGTTATCTATGATAAACCCGAAAATAAACAAGACAAAATGAAATCAGAAATTTTTGCAAAATCTTAATATCAACACCCATATTTGAACAAACATTCTATTTATATTTTCGTATAGGATATTTCGATTCGTAATTCTTTTAGTGCAATTACCTCCTTACGACTTCAATGGAAAATGCTCATAACTCCTATATATAGAACAGTTGTCTGCATCATCGGAAAGCGACCTATTTTGGTACATGAATCAACAAAATCTCAAATTTACCAATAAGTAATATGCATTGCATATGAATTAACGAATTACTATACTATGTTATAAACGTGTTAATTTTTAACTTAATATTTAATTATAAAAACAAAGTACATGTTTACTTATAAATAAGTTGTCCATTTCGTTCGTCTGTGTGTATCTTTGAAACTAACAAGGAAATGCGAAGTGAAAGCAAATGACATATTTGCCTACTAAGGTCAAACGTTTGTTTTTACTTACTTCAACTGTAGATAACTCACGTGCAGCTAAATTAATATCGGTCCGTTGAAACTGTCTAGATTAATATTGATAAATTACCTGCTTACATTTTACGAGAAATTTATTGGATATATTTATCAATAACCATAATTACACTGTTCTCATTAAAACATCCGCGGCGATTATAGGTAAATAATTACGGAAAAAGTTGTAAATTACTTGAAATTGCTCAAGGATACTCACGCAATTAAACAATTTTAATTATTTAGATATTTTGTAGATAGGATTAAATTACTCAACGAACGTTTAAAAGTGATCATCAGCAAAAGATTCTTTTTCTTTAAATTAACACGATGCTGTCTTAAAAGACACGATCAAATCGGACTGAGGCGATCAACCGATCGGTTCTATCTCTAGGTAAATATTTACACTTAGGGTTTATTTTTGTTTATACCTTCAACTGGAATGCTTTCATTCAATGCGCATATCTAACGTAGGCGATGCAAAAATGCTTTAACAACGTCCAAAATAAAATTTGGTGAAATTAAGTACAAAAATACCCAGACGTTGGACGATGGCCAGTGAAACTAGGGAACTGCAAACTGTATGTTTTACAAGAATACATTTTAGAGCGAGAATTAAGTTCGTACATGTTCATGCGATCAAGCAGATATATTTAACAATTACGTTACAGACGCTAATATTTTTTCGAATAATCTTAACGTTTCAAATAAAAGGTCTAAAATTAAATTTCACAGAAATTTAATTCAATATAACAAGAAATGTTAGCATAAAGATGCATGGGTAAAATATTATTTTTTGTCAAATGATTCACTTGACAAAACAAGTTAGCTTAATACACCTCGTTAAAAATTTCAGGCGCATAAATGTAACTATAGCATTAACAGATCATTAACTTATCACATCCACTTTATCTCTCCAAACAGCAAAATTTCGTGAATGATTCACGTAAATCACGTTTTAGATAAAACATTCAGCGAAGTGGTACTATCTGTGATATGCATATACTAAGGAATAGGTCCGCAAAGATGTAAACCGCAATGAATAATAAGCGGTTTCGCTATTACCTAATCTAGCATATTCCGCTGTTAGTAAATTTTTCATTTCCTTTAATTTATCACGAGTTATGACACGACGGAAGTGTTATTACTGCATTTGCACTAGTAGATTGAGACTATTAATTAGAATTTCTGGCAAAAATACCACGAAAAGTTGTTAGTATGCATGAATAAGATTAAGTTTTAGACGATATGTCCAAGTTTCAATTTACTACAAAGTTTATCCTTTGTGAATCTACCCTTACACCGAACAGGTGGAAAGGGTAAAAGATAAAGGAAGAAAGAATCTACAACCTTCATTTCTCGCTTTGACTAAAACTCAATTATATGCATTTTGAACCCAATTGTTTGCTATTATTTAAGGCATCAAAGTAAGAAATATAAAGCTCTCCAACGGAGCGAATTTTACATGGGAGGATAGAAGGATTATTGGAAACTCGTACAGCCGAAGAACAAGATTTTGCCTCCATATGCAACTACACACCTTGAACTTCAAAACCTTGGTATAAACGCTCTATCTCCCACTTCAATCACTCAACAATATTGGGGCTAAACTTTGAACTTGAACAATATCCGATCCGTCTGTATAAATTATGTGCAATATCTATTACTGTGGGTATCATATTGTTCACCTAAATAACATATTTTTTACAGTCATATTCACAGTCAGACTGTCAGTACACTGGTAAACAATGTTTCTGTTTCTTGGACAGTGAGTACTGTTTCTTATGTATTTTTATGCTGATTTTGTTAAAAATCGCCCATCAGGCACCCATGTTCCGCAATTATATTTTCCATTGTTTTGGGTTAGCCTTGCTAGTCGACCAACGCATCGTACCGTGTACGAAAGACATGTCTGGCACCTTTACGGAGATTGGAAAGTCATTGCCTTTGTACTCGATCTTCAACTCGGCTATACCAAATGTTGCTGCTGAGACAACAGAGATAGAAAAACCATTATGTAAAAAATAATGACCAGCATCAGCACTTCGATTTATACGGTTGTGATAATGCTTGCCTCGAGCTAGCGAAACACGTGTCACCGAATTTATGATGACAAGTGTGTGATGAGGAGTGTATCGATGTGATATGGTATCAATAAGTTTTGTTTGGTCAACACCAACTCTATAAAATTTCTGACCAATTAGTTTCTCACAGCCGAGTTCTCACAAGACAATAGAGAGATGCAATTTTTATGAATCAGTTTTGCAATGCATTAATCTGCGATGTATACTAATATAAAATATATTTGTTCGCTAGAATTCCCGATACCACACGGTTGAAGAAGGTTTGAAGATAAACACCAATTTGTCATATAAGATTATATCTTTTCCATACCAAACAAACTTGTATTTTATTCACTTTTTAAAGAGAAGTTTTATTAATTCTACGCATCTTACATGTATCTTTGAATGCCATTGAATATCAATTGTAAATATCTCCTGGATTAAAGTGTAAGCTTATTTGTCTATTATAGCAGAAAGGATTCCCTTATAATAGGTATATATTCTATTACACATTAAATCAGGTATGGGCAACCTCCGGCCCGCGGGCCACATGCGGCCCTCGAGTAAGATTTGCCCGGACCGCTACTGATTTCTTTCGTTGCATATTAGCACGGCCCGTCTAAACTTAATTCATAATGAATCATAAGGATACTACAAAAATGTATATTTTTCAAGATTACTCGCAGCATAAAACTTCTACAAAAAAGGTTGCCCATGCCTGCATTAAATAATAAAATGTAAAAACACCCACACACACATTTAGGCCAAAAATATCCATCAACAACAGCCTGTCTGAAAGTACTGCCAAAAAAAAAGAATTTCGTATCTGACAATGAGTCTGGCGAGAAACACTTCAGAGGCCCGACTCCCGGAAATAAGTCGTCTCACAAATGATAACCGCAATCTAGAGCAAGCCCTACCGTCTTACGACACTTCCTTGTACATATTTTAAACGATCCTAGTCATCTCACACTCAGCGGAAAGATTGAAAGTGTATCGCCTCAAAATAAACTCAAAAATATTCATTTAAATTGCATTAAATTTGAATTTTCCTTTTAATCCATAAAGTAATTTTCTATAGTGCATGATAATCAGAACATTAGAATATTTATCCTTATACGTATAAACATTAATTTTGCTGTCGGTAATTAATAAAGTAATAAGTATCCAACCTTACTGAAAAACAAGCTGCTAATAAGTAAAAGTCAATATTCGTTCCAAATGAAATAGAGTGCCGGAGTATTGTTTAATATTAAAAAAGTGGTAACTGTCTAGTTTGTCCTCAGAAAAAGATGTTTATTACAGAATTATAATAGAATTTAGGAAATTTGTTGGATATTTAAAAGCAGGTCAAAAGATTAGTAGAGCTGCTTACTAAACAAACTAATATGAGAGTAAAGGATCGTCCAATGTCTAACGTCTACGTGTTGGTCGATACTATTAGAACATTATAGAATAAAAGTTATTATTCTTTAAGCTGATCATAACGGATAACCAAACGTAAAAAATTGTCGTTTTGTAGAGTCATCTGAATTCCATGAATTAATATTTTGGCTCTTGTAAATAGTTTACTAAGAGTAAGATCTAATTTATTTTAGGTCATTCTAAACCACAGGCTTTCCCATTTTTATCAGAAATACTTATAGTCTTTTCGACAGCAAGAGTTAATGTACCTACAATGAGAAATTATTTTATTACAAAACTTTCTGAAAAAAAAACAATGCTAATGCAATTTATTATTCCAAGAATAATTTGTATATTTTGATAAAATAAGGAGTAGATAGTGAATCTGGTTTGTACTGCTACGTTGATAAATATATCCTAGATCTCATCAGAAAATGCAAAACTTTATTTAGGGAACCATGTGTAAAGCAAAAGGGACGTTGAATATATTCTTTAGGAAAGCCAAATATCGAACAGTGTAAAATATAAACACTTTGAGTTTCGAATCGTTTAATAGGAATCGCATTTGCAAAACGGTAAGTTCAGTAAATACGCAAAGGTAAAGTGATCTGACTGCTGGTACAGTAATCATAGGACCATACCACTTTCACCATTACTAACTAAAATCTCTCAATGTACTAACAACACTTGACGAAAAGGAAATAACGTTGTTAAGCAATTTCTTCGTATCAACCAGTTATTAAATTTATTTTAAAAGACACATTTAATTGTTTATTGCGGAAGATCTACAAATTCAAAGATCTTTTATTCGTCCTTGCAGGTATATACGTACGTATTTGTATACATATGAAATTGATATGTATTCGTCTTTATTCGTTTATACCCGATAACGATTAGATGAATAGTTTCCGCAAACGTGAGTTATATCAATGACTCACAAGTAAACTAATAGCACTAATGTAGATTTATTGTTTTTTCGATGTTGAAACGACTACCGTTTATGTAGGTAAGCGCTAATTATGATAGTATCGCGTGTCTTTTTTAGAGTGTCACAACTTTGAGTTGGCACACTGCTATATTTGAGCACCCATTTGACAGCTGATAATTGCTTTTTGTTTAGTTTGATTTGAAATTTCAATATGAATCGACTTAGACCAGAGCAACGCGTGCAAATTGTTGAAATTTTTAATCAAAATAATTGTTCTATTCGTCAAACTCATCGTGCACTTCTTCCATTTTATGGCGTACATAATCGTCCTTTAGAGCGGCTTATTCGAAGAACAATAGATCGTTTTCGGACTACATTTACCGTTACTGATAATGTGTATCCCGTGAGACGCCGAACAGTGCGCACTGAAGAAGCTGTAGCCGCTGTACAGGAAAGCATTGAAGATGATCCTAATCAATCAATTCGTCGCCGTTCTCAGCAACTGGGGTTGTCTCCTTCCACTTTATGGAAGATTTTACGAAAGGATCTTGGCTTAAAAGCTGTCAAGATTCAACTTGTGCAGGAATTAAAGCCAAACGACCATCGTATGCGCCGCCAATTCGGCGAATGGGCTGAAGCACAAATTGATATTGATTTTGAATTTCTATTCAAAATTTTATTTTCCGATGAAGCCCATTTCTGGTTGAATGGTTACGTAAATAAGCAGAATTGTTGCATTAGGAGTGAGGAGAATCCACAAGCTTTTGTCGAAACATTCTTACATCCACAGAAAATTACTGTTTGGTGCGCGTTTTGGGCTGGCGGAGTCATTGGCCCATATGTCTTCAAAAACGATGATGGTCAGAATGTTACTGTCAATGGTGAACGGTATAGGAATATGATTCGAAATTTTTCGTACCTCAATTACGTGGCATTAATCTTGCTGATATGTGGTTCCAACAGGACGGAGCCACATGCCACACAGCGGGCGCTACAATTGATTTACTCAAAGAAACTTTTGATGAAAAAATAATTTCACGTAATGGCCCAATTAATTGGCCACCAAGATTGTGTGATTTAACCCCATTGGATTATTTTCTTTGGGGTTATGTTAAGTCACTTGTCTACGTCGATAAATCACAAACAATTGAACACCTGGAAATCAACATTCGAAGAGTTATCGGCGAAATACGGCCGCAAATGCTGCGAAAAGTTGTTGAAAATTGGTGTTCCAGATTGCGCCTTCTACGCGCCAGCCGTGGCAGCCACATGGCAGAAATCATATTTAAACATTAATTTCATAAAATTTTCTTTCCAATAAAGCCCGTTTCAGTGATATTAAAAATATATTTCCTTGTTTTATTATGATCTAAACTTGTGACACTCTATAAAAAACACCCGTTAATAAAACTTCGTTCTTTGAAATTAAGATCAGCACTAGCATGTAACTTGGGTGTGATTGGTGGTTAACGTATTTCGTAGGAGTCAAAAAAGATTTTTGCTTCCTAGTGTCTATCGTAATTATTTAGATTTACGAATCTCAAAAATGGTGTAATGACATCCGCAAAAAAATTGTGTTTGGCAAAGCTGAATGCGTGTAGTAAGATACTATAGTACACGCACTATGACTCCATAAACGGTGACGTATCAAAGTGTAACGATAATTTTTCAATTCCATGGGAAAGATGTTTCTTGGGAGACAGCTAAAATATAAAACTTCTCTTCCACAAAGTTTGAGCATTTTGTTAAAATATGGGCATATATGTCGAGCAATTTCAATTTTTCTTTTTTCCTAGGAAAACTTTTCAAAACAGCTTTTGACATTAACAATATGCACCACTACAAATTCTAGATTATATTAAATTAAAAAACTGCGGTATTTATCTTTTATCAAATAATATTATACCTAATAAAAAATTCTTAAAGAACTTCAATAGGGTGCTAGGAATGATTGTCTTAATCTGAATTCTGGTGGGAATACGAATTTGAAAGATATATTCAATAATGAGTGGTGTAATTACAAAAGATATGCAGCTATTTTCCTCTGCAAATATTAACTACGTTAAAATGTAGGGGAAGGTACTACAAATCCACCAAATATACTTATTTCCAACTTATTTTAATACGCCTTGTATATCATTTTTAATGCATAATAAACGTTCACGTAATCAGAATATTTGTAACACCTGGATAATAACGCAATCATAATTATTTATGACACCATAACTATATAAAACACGAAAATTTCTCGGCACCGAACTACAGCTTTTCCCGGGGACAGCCACCGGCTTGGCTGTCACGAAAGACGATGAACAAACAGGATTCATAAATAATGTTTATTATTAAAATCACTGATGCTTGAAAGGTTATGAGAAAATATTCGTAGTATTACGTTATTATATGTCTTAGTCGTTGTCTTATCGATTACTAATGCGCTCACTACACCTCGGTAAAGCTGACGCAAGGTCAAGATATGGTTTTCAGTCGGACTCGCGTATTTTTATGGGTTTTTAAGGCAATTATGCTGATCAGACTGTATGCGGATTTTTAGAACACTAATTTTTTTCTGATAGTTACAAATTAAATGGAAAAACGTCCTTCGAGTCTAAAAATGTGGGTGTGTCGTATGCTAATTACGATACATTACCTTATCTCATTCGTACATTTTTAAATACTGAAGGATCTTCCACTTAAGCTTCTGTTTAGTTAGTTAAGTTTTGATTATGTAGGTAAATAACTAAATAAAAATGGGATCCTCTGAAAATAATTTATAAAATAAAATAATTCTCAGCGTATCAAATTTGAAAAAGTTGACGTACATATTTCGAAAATTGTTATAAGTGTTGTAGGTACGCATAGAAAACTGCAAACTATGAAAAATTTCCGACAAAAGGGAGTAATGGGTCAATAATCAAAAGCAAAAGGAAAAAATGGGAGATACTATTACAAAGAATTGTGGAAAAATTAAGAATGGAGGTGCGTGCTTAACCAATTGGCGCCCTTGTGCTCGGCTAAAACACAAAAACGCACTGCACTCCTAGAAGGACTGGGCATGGACGTGAACGAGGGTTTATTATTCGCCTAAACTATGCTTTTGAGGAATCCAAACTCAACGAGCTTTGATCAAATAGTGCAAGGTTACTATTAACTAGGATAAATTAGAAAATCATATTCAAAACTTAAAAACATCAATCGCTTGTTCCTCCACATATGCAGCTCTAACCAAAACTAATCGTAAGACTCCGAGAATATCCTCATAATTAGTACTTACACATTTATAGAACAGGTATTTATACTAAATTGTGCGGCATCTGTGTTGCGATTAGATGTAGTTTGACTGCGAAAAACTGCAAGAGGACGCATAAATAAACGCCTACGTATCCTACAACGAATAACGCATCTTGTGAAATATATTCTCAGGAAAAACACGATGTTCTATTTGAATTGGCCCACTTCCAGTTAAATCTCGAAATAATCTGATTCGCGCCTATAAATCTACTAAACAAAGAAGTTTTAGCCGTAAACCAAGTACACGTGAAAGTACTATGCGAAATATACAAACTTCTATCTAAATATATAATTCACGATCAGCAGAAATTTTAGTATAAAGCAGACCGAAGTTCTCTGAGAAAATTGGTTTCGTCAGTGAATTTGCTAAACTTGAATCTATGATAAAGTACAAATTAAAATATCTTTAATACTTACTATAGTAATGCTAAAAATCACTGTTAGTTTAAAAAGTTGGAAACATCTTTACGGATCTAGAAGAGAACAATGGTTTAAACTTTCGATGGTAGTAATCAATACATTATCTTCCGGTTGTCGAAATTCAAATCGCAAAATGTTTTACCTTTTAGAATTTTAATCACTCTTCTCGTACAAAAGAAAAAAGTAAAATAAAAAAATATTAGTGCCTACAGTCCGTTTGAATATCAGGAAATAGTACGAGTCCCATGGGATCATTTTTTCTCTTTCTGAGACTAGGAGTATTACATAAATGTATCTTACTCATCTGGTTACTATGTTCCCATATTGACACCGCGTAAAAATATCTTATGTGCCGCGGTTTGCACGTTGCCCACTCATTATTCTTTTGCGAGAACCAAATTTTATTGAAATCCGGCTAAAAATAAGAAAGTTATGTAGAAAAAGAAACAATTACGTTGTCATCACAAATTTAGGTTTCTGGTCCACGAGAGCATCTTCCTTCCGCTTGCCGTTCTTCGTTATCACTGCAGTTAGGCGATCAGCGTTTTTTGAACCGCACTACTGAAGACTAAGCAACAATAGTGGAACTAACAATAAATTTCAAGAGTTTCGATGTCAATCTCCCAATTGTGGTTTAAGCCTACCTTTGCGAATTTGGGGCGGACCAGTTGGGAATTCACGAAAATAATATTGGAAATGACAGTAATCTCCAAAACGGGAGTTAACACAAAACCAAAATTTTACAGTTTTGGTGTATAAAACGGAACGCTGTCAGCAGACCCATCCACCACTAGTCATATCACAAAAATTGTTATTGTGATTGGAAACAGTCCAATCATTTTAATCCTCGAAACAAGGTCATTTATGGATTTAGTTGACAAAGAAGAAAAAGTTGGGAAACGGTTGGTTAGGTAAACAAAACAACAACCAAAATAAATACGAGTGTAATAAACTAAAAATACAAATAGGAAAGGTAAGAAGCGAGGAGATTAGGAGATTGATTAACGTATCAACCTATTCCAAATTTCATATCATTAAAAATTCATCTAGACCGCTTTTTTAAATATGCAGCAAGGCTAGGACTTTTGTGAATCAGGTAGGCCAACAATGTTGACTAAAGATCGAATCACAGCGGTGAAGCGCGTCTATATGCAAATAAGGTGTTTTGAAGTTAGTGTGCTGTATCTCAGAAAATTATAAATTTGGAATCAGCACACCAAATACACTCAAAATCAGTTATAACGTTCCAGGCACCAAATAAAAAGTGTATTTTTATTGAAATCTGTAATCAAACTGAACTATTCAAGATTTAGTATGAAGGTCAAATTCAAAAATAATTCAACGATAAAACGACCCCACTCGTGAAGCGAACTAAAAGCAGGAATATAAAACAACTAACTAAACAAAAACCCCGACCTTCATTCGAAATAAAGGTAACGTTACTCATGCTAACTTACTTATGCTGGTACCTACCAGCATCATAAGGACTGAGATCAATAAAGGTGAAGCACGGGAAAATAAAAACAAATGAGAGGAAGACTCACCACAAAACAAGGGCAAAATTAGAAGCTAAAATTAAGGGAGATTGAAAGTTACAGGAGTTAAAATTAAAGCGAGTTTAAAGTCAAACGAGAGACCCTGGACTAAACACGCCAAAGCAGGATAACAAAAACAAAGGAAGTTCATCTCAATCATGTTCAAAAAAACAAAACGGATTTATATAGGAAATGCCCAACTCAAATCTTCGAAGATGATCGTGCGATAGTGACCCGGTATTTTTTGATACACTAGGCTTCGATGGTACGAAAAATATCGTATGTTATTTTATCGTGTGTCTTATTCGCACACACATCGATTTTCGATCGTACGGAAAAATATCGTACATTATTTTAGCATGTGTTACTTGCACACTCTATGAATTTTTCTACGTAGTAGTGCAGTCATTTGCTAAAAGCTCGCGAAAATGAATCCGAAATCATGTGGTTGTTGTATAATTTATGTGTTTACTACAACAATTGATATTTATTTTTCATATTTAAATTGAAAAATTCAGACTTTCCTATGCACTAAGTAAAAAATACCCGACGCGCATCCTAAAGTACTAAATAGAGACCGGCGTCTTGATGGGTTAATATCTTAAGCAAATTATAAAGGATAGGGATCAACGTGAAGATTTATCGTACGAATAAAAATCGTGGAGTGTGCAAGCGTTAGTTGGATCATATACGTGGCGTATATGATTCATATGTATTCACGGCAACGACACGGCGCGCCGCGGCGTCCGTCGATCGTAATGGCAATGCAAGGCATCAATACGGAGATCGTGCCGTATCGTGTGCACGCTCCTCATGCATGCTCTTCTTTCTCTACTAAAAGAATTTGATCATACAATCGAAATCGATGCGTGTGCACCTTCTATAAAGAAGCCGCACCAACTGAGTGACTACGGACGAAAATTATAATATAATAAATATAATAAAAATACTTTTCTATTGGAACTTCAAACGCAAAAGAATGTTGAAATCAGTCTCTGGTTTTAGGTATTTTGTGTACTTTCTGAAAACAAAGTTTTAACATAGTTAGCTATAAAACCGCCGTAGGAAATTAATAAATTGCTTTTAAAGACATCAAACTGAAACCGTTAATCCTGAAGTCAATTGATGCGCATAAACAGAACCTGATAAACTCAAAGAGTTTAATCCAAGTTTCCCAAATTAGGTTTATAACATAGTTAAAATTGAGGAAACGAGAAACCCCATGACAATTCATCATTTCACACAGTATTACAATCTAAAGCGCAAAAGTCCAACTCATTTGTTACATATATAAAGGCTGTTTCCAAAAGTTCTAGGAATATGGCTATTGTTTTTTTAATTCATCAATTTTCATCAAAATTACAATGTAGCTTTTCAATACAATCTGCATTTAATGCAATACACTGATCCCAATGTGAAACTCTTTTTTTTTTTTACAATGTCGTCAAAGAACTTTTTCGGAGTCTGTGGAATTTATCTATTTGTAGCAAGTTTTGCCTCATTTAAAGTCTCACATTTAACAACCCGTAGAGGTTTAAAAACTTTGTGTGATGTGGAAGCAATTCTCAACGGAATCCGTTTAAAACGTCCTTCGCTTTTAGTGCAGTATGGGGTCTTGCATTTTCCCGTTACAAAAACGGACGCTTATCCAACTTCCTGGTCGCAATGAGCCAGATAAAAGATCAAAATAATATTCTGTGTTATTGTAGTGCCTTTCGGTAGATAATCCATGAAAATGATCCCCTCGGAATCCCACAATACAGTAAGTAAGTGTTTTAAGTGAAAGCCTTTCATCTGGTTTGCGCCATTCTTTCAATTGATTCTTGGTCTCAGGAATGAAGTGAAGTATCTATGTTTCAGTACTTATTATTCGTTGCCAAAATTAGTCGCCGTAACTTGCTAAAAGCCCTTGAAGTTGGCGGCATGTTTCGGACTTGTTCAGTTTCTATTCCGGTCCCAACAACCTTGGTACCCAGCTGGCTGAAACTTTGTTCACGCCAAAAATGTTCGTGTAAAATCTCATAAACCTGTCGTGTACCTATTCCTACACTAACACGAATAGTTATTCGCATATCATCTTTCAATAGGTTTTTACGGCAGCAACGTTTCTTTCATTTACAGAGGTGCTTCGCCGTACACTGCGCGGATCGTCTTCTAGTGACGTTCTTCCAGTTTTAAAACAATCGACCCATCGGTAAACTTACTTTTAGATTCTGAAAACTTTCCAAACACACCTTGCAGACATTGAATGCTTCTTGAGGATTTCACACACTCTTTAAATAAAAAATGATAGCTTTGTGACTTATTGTCAGTTGCGTGTTCCATTATTCGAAAAATAGTGGGACGGAAATAGGACTGTATAAATCCAGTCGCTGCACTAAACAATATTGCGCGGGACGACTGCGTAAACATATCCCGATTTTTCTATAACCACTAGCTGAACTAGGGCCAATTTCATTCAAACATTCGAAGCATCCCTCGTAAAATGTGTGGAACCCATTTTTCAGCACTTGTAAAGGCTATAGAAGGATTCAAAAGTCTTATTTGTGATATAACATCTTCCGGATCAAGAAAATGTTTCAAAAGTGGTAATGGAGAGTTCTTTGAAAAACAGTAAACGCATTCTTACCTTATTCTAATTTTTTTAAATACCTTTGTCGCAAATATTTACAGCCGCCCTTAATTGCATACGTGTACGTCTTGATAAGGGTTTCAAATATTGCACAACAATTTCGTGAAGACGGTTTACAATATATCGGAAAGATGCAAAGCATAATCGATAATAACCGTGACTGAATTCCACACTACTAAGTATGTTAACTGTACACAGATACCGGACAATAGTAACTACCATAACAAATTGAGTTGTTATCAACATAATCCTTCATGTTTCGTCCAGAAAACAATATATATTATATATGAATTCCTCTACGTATCTATCCATAGTGTTTTAAACAAAAATGTTTATATAGTTAAATCTTTCCGCTAACATGCAGAATCGAATGAAGACATTATTTTTGCATTAGAGTTACCTAACAATTAACACGGTTTCGTTAGACGGGAACGCGTATTCTTAGACGTTGGAAGCTTTCCACCAAGTGTTGCAGTATAACATATCAAATGCAAGATATAAATACCGCATCAAGTACTTCTGTCGACTTCAAGGTTCATCCTATTATAGATAATACATGGTTTATAGGAGCAGTAGCATTTTTATGTTATAAGAGACACCAAGGAAGGGCATCAGGATAAATTAGTATAATTTAGATGTGTATCCTTATTAACAAAAATATGATTTTTGCAGTATATATTTTACGTTAATTATAAAAGATCAGACTTTTATACCTTCCTTCGTACAAGGAACAAGTTTTTAGGACGAATTACGACCGAATATTCTCGACGTGTTGAAAGATATTTATCTGCGTGACATATTTAATGAACGTACACCACTAGTGTACTATTTTATTTAAATACGATCAAGATTTCCGCATTTTCGTTTCCAAAATAATTCGGAATATATCCAACATATACATTCTCTAAAAAGTCGTTCAACTATTGTGTAATTCTAGAAATAGATTATTGGACTACCTACACCTACATAATTACGGGTATATACATACAACAGAAATAATGTGTTCTTCCTTTTTCGGTTTCTGCTTACTCTTTTTACTGTTGATGTTATTTATACTTCTTCCACGTCTGTCTTCAAGGATAATAAACAAAGTAGGTATTATTTTTGTTGTAATCTTCAATGTCAGAGGAATCAACTTATATCCAAAAGATGTGCAAGAGACTTCCGTTTGCATGTTGTTCCATTCTCACCTACATAAGTTTATCGCGTAAACAGTCGATAATTTTGTAAACATATCCACCTTTCAATAAAAAAATTCAATTATGAAGTTTATATCAACACGAAGAAATTTATTTCTTAAACAAAGGAAGTCTAATGTTGTTTTGAATATATCCCGTTAGAGAATGAATTTTAATTGCTAAGTTCTTTGTTCGCAAAAGATCGTAGGAACAAATATATTCATGTAGAGCCATTTTAGGACGATTCATTGCTAAGCTTCAATGTTACTGCTGCTTATACCTGCGTTTGATAGGTATTCAAACAAGTAATCAATTATATATATATATATATATATATATATATATATATATATCTACTTTTTAACGTAACAGGTTGAATATGATGGTAAGTAAAGAAAGAAATATGTATATCGAAATATAATCGATTGATGTGCAGATTTATTTATATACGTACACTTACATTTTTATTTGCGTTTGTTACTTTTTCTTGACAAGCAAATATGTACACTAATAACTCAAATATAAAATTGATAATACTAATTGTACGAGTTTCTATTCATGTTATTTATATAATTTCTTATCAAAGTATTTCTTATCATATTAGCATGATTTAAATGGCAGTACCATATAAGTATCGGAAGATAGATAACCTTTTTTGGAATCGTCTGTAGTACATTATACTTACTACAGGAGTATATCGTGAGAAATTAATAATTAGTGAAATCGACAACAGATCGTGACTACATATGATCGATAAAAATCGTAAAGTGATCCTTTAACTGAAATACAACCTCATTTTCCAGTTCGGAATACCTCTTCGGCAAATTTTACGTGTACAACAATAGCGACAATGTGCCCGATGTCCCTCCTCGAAGACTTGGAGTACTAGTTGAAGGTCTGGAAATTCGGTGCTTTAAGGAGTAACAAAACTGTAAATTTTTTAAAAAATCAATTTTTTTATTGGTTTAATAAATGCTTTGAACCTTCTAGAATATGGGGCAAAAAGTTTATTACCTCAAAGAATTCTTTGTCCTTGAAATTTGGAGCTCTTCCCAGAGCTAATCGGAAATCTTCGAAACGACTACCTGCGTCAAATAAATATCTGTTGGGAAGGTACAGCCTAATTTCTTCCCTTCTTAATCGAGAAGTTTTGGGGATGGATATTGACGTCTAACCATATAATGTTTGTTTTGACCCGAGGCTAAGCGGGTCAAACACGCCCGAGCTGTC
The DNA here is from genome assembly GCA_038088585.1 of Chrysina gloriosa. Lineage (NCBI taxonomy): Eukaryota > Metazoa > Arthropoda > Insecta > Coleoptera > Scarabaeidae > Chrysina > Chrysina gloriosa. The sequence continues at coordinate 34,546,788 of CM076087.1, read as the reverse complement.
TTTAACAAATGTGGCAAAAGAGACAGGGTCTAGCTTACAATCTTCGAAAAAAGAAAAAGAGAAAAAGTATTTGAACATGGAAGGGCAGCTTTATGGTCCTGGGATAGCAGATTAATGGTAAAAAATTTAAATAAACACTCGAATTTTTCATTTTTTCATGTCTATAACACATTTCAAAACACGATTTTTCAAAACGGCACGCAGCATAACCCCAACAATTTTTATTCTATTTATTCGAATTTTTTCGATAAGTTAATTTAAACATTATTTGTTATCAAATGATTGCCTTTTTCTTGTCGAGAACTAAATACTTACTTCTCTCTTACTTCAAATACTTGCCAATCAATCAATATTTTTAAAATCCTCTACGTATTTCACTAGCTACTACCATGTAGACTAACAATAGGTGATTTTTCTTTTTATTCCGCATTCAAATTTGTACCAGCTGCAGTGGCAGTCCTGTTTACACTACTTAAGGGGATGTCTGATGTGATGGGTAAAAAATGAAATATTTTTTTGCATCAATCACTTCTTAAACATATCCACAATATATGATTAAAAAGATTTTGCAAATAAAAATAAGGAGACTGTGTTTTGGTGTTGTACAGTGTTCGTTGTGTGGTGTTTGTCTTGAGCATTAACTGGATTCGCTAGTAATTTTTAGAAACGTGTGGTAAAAGGATTTTCATAAATTCGCATTCGTTAAGAAGTGACAGACGTGGATTGTGGTATGCGCATTCGAATGCGCCGAGTAGTGTGAACGATTATAGTTAGGTAGTATAAGGATGGCAAGTTTTGGAAATACGCATTTTGTGTTTTAGAAATACATTTCTATGGCGTGCAAATGTGATTCGACGCAGTTGATCAATTCGTGTCCCATGGTGAGAAATGCAGCGGAAATAAATCGTCGCTTGATTTTTGTTATGCTATTGTTGGGAATTGGTTATAAAGGAGTAAATCCTTTCTGTAATTTGATGGATATGTGTCGAAGAATCAGTAAATCTGCGTACTACACGTGCATAAAATATATTCATACAGCAGCATCTAGCGTGAACAAAACTGTATTGTCACAAGCTGTTCGCCAGAAAAAGAAATTATCTAAGAAGCCGAGAAGTCAGAAGATGAACTGACACTTTCCGGACACAGAACATGGAATAAGCGCGGTTTTTCTTATCTGTTTGGGGTCTCCACGTTAATTGGTAAATATTGGAGAAAAGTTTTGGATGCGTTCGTAATGAGCAGTTTCTGTTGAGCATGTAATTTGTGGAAAAGCAAAAAAAAAAGATGTTATGTTGGTTATGAAGAATGGGATGCCTCTCATCAGAATAATTGCACTGTAAATCGTACTGTCAGCGCTGGAAAAATAGAGATCGATGCTATCGTAACGGTGTTCTCACGATCTGTTAAACTTTCTGTGAAAACTTTCAACGGAATTTTGAAGACTGAGCCATGCGGACAAGAACATAAAGTTACAAAAAAGAATGTGTCGGACACGTAGAAAAAGGATGGGAACGCGACTCCGAAATGCGAAAAAGAAACCAATAGAGGGATTGGTGGAAAAGGATCTGATAAAGTTATTGGCAAGTTGACAAAATTGTACGGATTAGCAATTCGTCGACTTCCTGATTCAACTGAAGAAATGAAATGAGAAATTTGGACGAAGTTCTATGAAGGTGATTGCAAGAACTGTGGTGTAATTTACTGACACAATATCACATCGGTAAGCTCCTCACCACACAATTGTTTTATAATAAAATCGGTGACACTTCGGTTTACACGGTTGTTGAAAATGCTTGCCTCAAGCTAGCGAAACACGTGTCATTGTGTGGTGAGGAGTTTACCGATGTGGTATTGTGTCACCAAGTTCCATCACAAGTGCTCAACAGATTATGATCCACGGCACGAAAATTGCCTAGCAGTTGGTGTAAATGACGAAGGGCAGAAACTCAGGGACGACTTGATGATTTTCATCAAGGCAGAAGAAGTGCAGAGGGTCATCGAACCAATTTACAAATATATATCAAAAGAAGATGTATTGATTAGGTGGTCGGGAGTCGAAATTCAAAATAACAATGAGTCACTCAATTTGCTTATCTCGACTTTCGCACCAAAACATCTTCATTCCCATTGTTGAAATTGCAACTTTATTAGTTGCGATGATTTTCAACGAAGGATTCCAAGCGATTCTAAAGACAATGGATACATTAGGATCTCTAATTGGCTTCAATGCCCAAGCTTATGCTCACCATCGACATGCAAGAATCGCTAACAGAGAAGAATGAGTAGTGTTGCAGGACTTTTACGAAGTAAAGGAAGGCGTCTTATATGGACCAGACATGTCAGACTGCTGATAGGTCGAGTTCTTTTGTGTCATTAATACTTGAACTTTAAAACGCGTTTTTATCGAAACTTTGTTGTTCAAAATGCCTGCCATGATATCTCAAAAATTAATGCACCGATTGCGCTGAAATTTTTATGGTATACTCCGGATATCAATAGTTCTAGCCCAAACTAGAATCATTGTGATATCTGTTATACTGCTTTTACGAGTTGAGACGAGGAGAAAAATCGTGTAATCATATTTCACTATACGGCAAAAAATACTGAAGATATTGACTTAATTTTAGTTTCGGCTATTACCACAGGTCTACCAATTAAAACCCTGGTTGAATTTTTGATTTCAGATAAGCTGGGATCTTGGGCCCTTTTTAACACAGTCGTCGTTCCAGATGTTTGAACCTTAATCACTAACATAAACGGTACCACGTAATTATTAATTAATCTAGAACACGTGTCATCATTCGTTAAGAGAGGGTACATAACATCGGTTTTGTTACCGGTGAAACATACCGATACAGTTTAGTAAGTCCATAGTCCTTGCTTACCAATTTAAGATTTTACCGCAGACCTATTCAAGTTACCAACGAATCGTACACACACAGGGATTATGTATTTAAGTTCGACTAAAGTATAGAATAGACTCAGGATATCTGAAACCGGCAACAAAAACGTTTTTTTGTGGTTCCAACTTTTTGAAAATGTCATTAGCGGGATAGATTAGGAGGCAATCACCGTTAATACGTACACATTTAGCTTTTGATGCGGACCATGTTGGTCGAACGCTAAATATTGAGGTCGCGTTTAAGCCCCGGTTTCAGCATGGCCGCTTATTTATTTCGAGCCCGGCCAGTGCACTCTCCGGCAGTTCGGTGCTGAAGTTGCCGCGACCGTTTGCTGTCGATCGCCAACCATTAGAAAAGGCTCGCCGATGATGATTGTGGTGATGACGAAGACGACGGAACCAATGGGCCGACAACTAGCGGCGCTCTATTTATACGGATGGTGGCTAGCACCATTAACAAAAGAATGACAACTGAAATCCCCTGTGCATCTACTTGTAACGATTGTTTAGATATACGAGACCTAACGAAAATCAACAACGGGCATCAACAATTGTAGTAATATGAAGTTTAAGTAACTATCATGAATTCTATAAATTTATCAGATATAGGATTCCTGTCAAGTAACAATATTGCCGCTGGCAACAAACAAACACATATGCCATCAATCTCTGATTTCAGCAAGTTTTTACTTTGCGTAAGTTATCTAGTATAGATAATTGAGATAATTCGTACTTGCCGTTGGCATACATTCATTTGGCAATTACGCCAATTATTCTTAGGTATATATTATACAACTACCTCAGAAATTGGCATTTAAATTTGTAAAGTAACCAAACAATACGTGTTATTGCATATAATTACTATTCCCTGACTACTAAACTACAGTCGCGGAAATATCTCGCTGAATTATCTAGGTGGGGTGTTTCCAAGGTCCTAGGAATGTGGCTATAATATTTTTATTTCCTTGATTTCACTAAATTTAGTGGTGGTAGTAGTAATTTTTCAAATACAATCTCCATTTAATTAAATACACTTCTCCCAACGTGAAACTATTTTTCTAAACCTCTACAATCCACCTATCCAAGTTTTACCAATTTTCCCAACCTCTGTGAATTTGGCAAAAGTTAGCAGGTTTTTGAAAATGCCAAAGAACTTACTTCCACAATTTTGAAAATTTTCGATTTCTTTAAACACCAATCTAAGGAGAATCACTTGTACTCGCAGAAGTCACTTTTCATTTGTACCCCAAACCGGCAAAAGTTAGGGATAAAATTTTATTCCTCGTAACTTTTTTTGGTCCGAGGTACAAACAAAACGCAAAGTGGTACAAACATCTACGCCCCATCCCGAACCTAGTCCAGTTTACAGATTTGAGATATCTCAAAAATTGTAGAAGTTCTGAGGACGTATTTTTCGGAATCGAAATTTATTCCTTTTTTTTGGTTCGAAGTACAAACGAAAACAAAAGTGATTTCTATAAGTACAGACGATTCTCCTGCGATCGCCGTTTACAGAATTCGAAAATTTTCAAAATAGCTAGAAGTTGGTTCTTTGGAAACTTTCAAATCACCGTAACTTTTTTGGGTTTTGAACATAATTTGAAAACGATGGTGGTACAAACGGGTACAAACGACTACGAATCAGATTCCATAGGAAAATTTTCGATTTTCAAAAGTCGGGTGCAGGGCAAAATTGTGGAAACGCTGTAACTTTTTAGGTTTGAGATACAAACAATAATAAAAGTGGTACAGAAGGGCGCAAACGATGTACAATCGAATGATAATTTCGAAAATATTTTTTTTAAAAGTCGGGTGCCAAGTGCCAGAGGTATTTTGCCTTTGTTGCGATGGCCTTGTACCAGGGTGCATTGTCTCTCTAATCGATGGATAAATACGGAGACTAAAACCATAAGTGTTTTTGGTCGCTTTGGACGGCTTTCATCTTTTGCTGTCCACTCAGCTGACTGCCGATTTGATTCTGGAGTGTACTGATGAATCCATGTTTCTTCCATTGTCGCATATCGCATGAAAAATCTTTTTATTGTGTTAAAACAACTCCAAACAGCGCTCTGAATTGTCGCACTTTGGTTCCTAGCAAATTAAAAGGCGGGACAAAAATACAAAATACCTAGTTTGTGGGTTTTTATCACTATAGCAAATTCAGTTAACTATACCAAAAACAAACAAAATAAAAAGATAAAATTGAAAATACTTAAAAACTAAGCAATTCCAAAACAACTTTAGATAAAAAAGATTTCTTCTTTTTAGGCAACTTCCTGAGCTGTGTTACCAATGGACAGAGGTCAGGAGAAGCCTATTGAGAAGGACCGGGATATTTTCTGGGTATGTCGTAATCGGAACAATTTCTTCTGCAAGTTCACTGGTACGTATACTGCATGTTCTATGACAGCAGAGCCATGCACTAAAACTTTATGGATAGAAACTAGCAGATAATTTCCTGACAGTTTCCACAACAAATTTTCCAAGCTTAGAAGTGTTCATTTTGTAACCAGAAGTCAAAGCTTGCAGTAAGTTGGTCGGAAGAAATTACGGGATTTTCAAAAAGCTTCCTAGCTGCCTTACCATTATTTGAAGTCCCAGTTCCTCCCGGCTTAGGTTTATCTATTATCAAACGAAGTTTTTTCCTGAATTGGGATTGAATGAGTTTTTCTTTCTGCAACTTCTTCTTTTTCAGTTTGTCTTCTAACCTGCCACGTTTTCGTACCTAGCCTGCAGGAAGCACACAAAATAATTAAAAACCTAGTTGAGGAATAACGTGGTAACAACCATATGTGATTCCAATAATTTCGAAGCCGTATGATCCAATAATGCTTGTAATTCGATTTCAGCACTTGATTCAGTGACAGTAATTTTGTCTGCAACTGGATAGCAATTTAACTTTTCCCGCAAAACAGACTTATAACTTCCATGATGAGAGAAAAACTTCTTTTGATGAGTAGGCACTCAATGCAGAAGCCATGGACTCGTCAATATTTTAGATATCATGCCGCCTCCTCTGTTGGGTACGTTTAAAGCTTTCTTCATATTTCTTCCTCGGTTTTCCACCCCAGCCCTCCAAAGTCATATTTTCGGTAGTTGGAAACCAGTCGTATTAACTTGCCAAGAACTTGTCCTTGCAGTAGTAACATTTTCGCTCCAACCCCGTGATTCTTTTGCATATATATGTAAGTAATGAGTTTACATAATTCGTTCAAGTTAGTATTCTTCTTGTCATCATGAAGTGCTGTATTTCATCTTTGTTCAATGGGAGTCAACTTCCTGCTGCCATATTTGATACAAATATTAAAAATAAACATGCGTGTAAAGCTTGAACCTGTCGAAAAACAATATTGGACGCAAAACAAAAAGACAAGTATCGGATGGAAATTAGAAAAATCCTGAAAGGATTCACGTTCGTAGTAATATGTTACGAAATGACTACGTTGGCGTAACACCCAAATTATTCAAAATGATGGATCAAAGTGGATCAAGTTTAAGCGAGTTTATCAAAAAAGAGGTTTAATCTATTTGATAAAACAAAAAATGAACTCAAATCAATTCAAACGTAATCTAAATAAATAATACAAGAATACTTGCGGCGTTCCTGTGGAACGGTGGAAATATGAATGACTTTCATAATTTCCAAAATATGTTGTTACCATCTCCGCACTTAAGTGTTGGTAGAAATTAATGGGAAGTGCAGCTATTTTTACCAACACTTAAGTGCCTAACGTGTACAATCAGTAGTTCTGTTCAATATTATCATCTACCTTCCTCGAGCTTCAATTTTCACTACAAAATCAATTCACAAAAAACTATATTTTCGGGAATCGCCCACAAAAAAAAAAAACGCTAGGGGAGGGCGCGACGTTGGGATCACGGATTTGGACACCCTTCTGGGCTAAGAAAGTACTTGATAATAATTAACTATAGACCTTCAAACATGGTGCCAATACTCAATCGTTTTTAAAAACATCGGTTTGAATAACAATACGCAATTGATATACCTGGACCGTTGCGTTTGATCTCAAGGGTGGAGCATGGCTCGGTCGATTCAGGACTAGCCAAGTAATCGTATGGTTTGGGTTCGATTCCCGGACAAAATCGTTTTTGTCAATTCTTTTTTCTCTTGTGCTACATATCTACGCATGTTTATTTTTCACAACGTTGTTAAAATATCTCCACAATCAGTGAATTATAACGGAAAGTTCAGAGAGTGTGGCAAACGAATAAATATTTTGGTGTGATTGAAAACAAACAAGAAAAAAGAAATGGAAGACATTGGACCTTCCACCAGTATGGAAGTTGATTCGACTGCGTGTGAAAAAACAGCGTCTTTCATTTTTAGGCGAAATTCTGCGGCGAGCGTTAACTGGTAAAAAGTGGGACGCTTGAAATCGTCAGATAGACGCTTTCATCTTGTTCTTTCATTAGTTATTTCTCTTTCACACACACATATACTTAGCGCAGGAGCAACTATGAAATGCACCCTATTTTCGTATTCCCCATCAGATGGTTCCCTTATTATTCCGACTCGAATTTACTTCAAATTCAACTTCAATTACCATAGGTTTCGAAATGAAATATTTTTTCTTTATACATTGTTTATGCAATTATAGAATTTTACCTTTTATTCAAATAAGCATCAAATGCGTAAAGAGCTTTGCTCTTACCGGGTGTCCCACGACACCTCTCCTCTTTTTTTTTTTTTTTCTAATCACACACCAAAATATTTATTCAATTGGCACACTGTCTGAACTTTCCGTTACAATTCACTGATTGTGTAGATATTTTAACAACATTGTCGAAGAATTAACATTGGTCGATATGTAGCACAAGAGAAACAAAAATTGAAAAAATTCTGTCCGGGAATCGAACCGAAACCATTACTGGGCTAGTGCTGAATCGATCGAGCCACGCTCCACCCTCGAGATCAAACGCAACGGTCCAGGTATATCAATTGCGTCTTGTTATTCAAACAGGTTTTTTCAAAAACGGTTGAATATTGGCATCATGTTTGAAGGTCTATAGTTAATTATTATGAAGTACTTTCTTATCCCAGAAGGGCGTCCAAATCCGTGACCCCAACGTTGCGCCCTCCCCTTGTAAGTAATATCGTTAAGATTGTTCTTAAGGCTTTGAACTTCATTTTAAACTACAGAAATCTAATTACTTTATCACTTTTGCACAACTTCTGATTAAATTGCAATGAATTGCACGAACTAAAACTCTGGCTTTTGAACAAATGTCATACTCAGACGTCAAAGTTGTGTTTATGTACTTGTAAGTAATTGCGTGAATTATTTGTCAAACTGACACGCACCAGTTGCTTGAAGATTTTGATGACAAAATTGGAATGAAATACTTTGAGGGTACATTTTACTTATACGCTCGTGAAGTTTGAACATAGCAGGGCTTGAAGTACTAATTTTATAAAATCGCGGTACCCATTTCCAATACAGCTTTCTCATGCAAAATGGTGAATACACTGCTTTCTGATATCTTTAAGCTATCTCACACAACTTCAATTTACGGTCGGCCAAAACCACTTCTGTTGACGTTTTTATGTTTCTGGAACCACTACCGAATTTGGGCGACCAAAGCGTTCAGCATCATCGGCGTTCGTACAGCGGCATTTAAAATCAGCAAACCACTGCTTCACCACTTGTCTCGATGGAGCAGAGTCCAAATAATACTTGTCAAGCCATTGCTTTGCTTGAACCGTACTTTTTCCCATTAAAAAACATTGCTTTATCAACACACGAAATTCCGATTATTCCATTGTTGTGAAAATTACAAAAGTAGTCACTAAAACCATTTTAACCTGTGAACTAAACGTCAGATTGTCATAAAATTTTGACACGTATCGTTTGAAAGTTGGCAGCTCCTAAAAATCATATGGATGTGGCGCCATCTATATATCAACCTACGAACTTTTTGAATGATGTGTTAGCTAAACTATACTAAACAATATTGCTCGCCATAGCTGCGTAAACATATCAAGGCTTGTCTCTGACCAACAGCCGTGACCAATAAGATTTACGCAATTGAACTAGAACCAAATTCCAAGAACATCCGAAACATACCTCGTATTTCAGCTCTTAATTGTACAGCATTTGTTTATTTGCAGTCTCTTTATATGTACATCGCAAATGCATATGGTTAGAGCAAAGGCCTTAAAATGCTTCTATTGCTTATTCGTTATGAAACATATCCATAATAGAAAGCATACATAATTTACCACAAGATGGGATCATTGCACTTTTTATACACAGCTAATTCCCCGATAAATTAACAAGAAAATGTAACAAACCATATAACACAAAACACCGCAGTAATCTCACATTTGTGATTCGTGCTACAATTAACCACGGTCATTATTTCCTCAGGTCTATCTACACGGTTGGGTTGAAAACTTGATAATAACACATCGGCTTAATAACTAACAATAAGTAGAATTGTGCTAAATTAGATGATATGAATGAAATTTTATTGGTTTCTTTTTTCACATCTATCTTTAATTTGTAACTCGTGACTACTAAAATTGAAGATAAGTTTATAACCACCGTAAGACGGAATCGATTGCTAATGGCATCAGCAATCAGTAGGCATACTAAAACACAAAAGAAAACTAAAGTTTCCGTTACTACTACTTTAAGCACACTTATTAACAGTCATTTCAAAACGTATGTAACCACAAAAAAGCCATTATTCGAATCGAATGATCGGCATAGAGAATAAAACATCAACAACAGTAATCACGGGATGATTGGAAAAAAGATGTCGGGGATCTATTAATCGAAGTCCGAATCACTTTAAAGCAGTTATTTGAACAACTTTCATTAAGGACTACAAAGAAAAAGTGTTGAAATATTTTGAAAAACAATAACTAATGATAAAAACACAAATGCGCAAAAAGTTAAAATAACAAGATAAAATCTTTACGGGTTTTTCTTTTCTACCCTAAAAGAACTTACCGCTACGCAACTCCTACTTGCGTATGTTTTTGTAGTACAAACTCTTAGTTCCGTTAACTGATACCCGATGGTTTGTCAAACCGCTATTAATTTTATTTCAATAGAGAACGATGACTAGTGCGACTATCGACTTGAAAAAAACTCGAAATTGACTTACAACCATGCGTTTTAAATTGGCATAAAATTTTTCTAAATTGGCGAAAAGCTTTATTGAATTGAGACATTCTTTTTGCAAACAAGCATGTAGTATTACGCAAGATGTGACAATTAAATAACGGGACTGGTCCTAAAAATGTGCTTTATTGAAAACTTATTACAGGTAGCTGCTAATAGTAAAGCTATTATTCACCCTCCTTATAACCTTGATCTCTGCGACTATGCATTCCACAAGACAAGACTTGACTGAAAGCCAACGAAAGCGATTTACCAGAAATAAAGAGCTTTTGCAGGCATGTAATGATGATTGCCAAATGACTCTTGGGAAAAGTAGTTTGTGAGCGGTTTTGACGCTTGCCGAGGTGCATAGAGTGCAGTAGAAATTACTTGGAAAAAGTGAAATAAATGTAGGTCTATTGCAAAATTTCCCTAGTCCTCTTTACTGACTTTACAAATATAACATCGGTAAACTCCTCACCACACGATTGTTTATAATAAAATCGGTGACACGTGTTTCGCTAGCTCGAGGCAAGCATCTTCAACAACCGTTTACCGATGTGATATTTGTGTCAGTAAATTACACCGCAGTCCTTGCAATCACCTTTATTAGACCTCTTTACATTATCCTGGTGCAGAATTCATACTTTGTTTTTCCACAGATCTAGTTTTTGCTTTCTCACTCTTTCTCTCAGCTTGGTTAAGACATCAATGTAGTACTTCTGGTTTACCGTTAGCTTATAATCACTCCGACACAAGAACCTCCTACTCAAGCAAGGATTAAAAAGAAACACCTCCACAAGAAGTATCAAAATCATCTACTTTCCACCCCTACTCCACCAAACCCAACGGCTAAAGTACGCGCAGTACTGTTACAGTACAACCTCGTATATGAGGCAAGTAAGTTACTTCCATTGTACAGACTGATAATTAAAAAGTGCGATTATTGTATTAAAATGGTTTCACAAATCCAAAATACAAAGAGAAGTAAGGAAATTTAGCAATAGAGCTACATTTATTTAATTTTTTCCAAGTAATTTCTACTGGACTCCATGTCCTCCGGCATCGGTCAAAACCGCTTGCCAAACCAGTTTTTCCAAGAGTCATTCGGCAGTTGGGCACAGCCATCATTACATGCCTGCAAAAGCTCCTCATTTTGGCAAATCGCGTTCATTGGCTTTCAGTCGAGTCTTAACTTGTGAAATGCAAAGTCACGTAGGGCAAGATAAAGGGTATAAGGAGGGTGAATAATAACTTTGAAACAAATGGCACTTAAATACTGTTTGTGCGTATAAATATTTGACCAATAGTTCAGAACGGTATAGTGGTGGAAAGAAACAATGATCCGGTCTCGATCTTGAACGAATGCCTTTGAGCTCCTCTGCAATTTGCGCTGTTCGCATGTTGTAACACAGTGAAGAAAAGGGTAACCATTTCCTTCTTGAGAGACCGTGATTTTGAGAGTGGTTCAGCTGTATCCTCATATTCCATATCAAAGTAATAAAACTAGGTGTCATCATCTGCAAGAATGCTATATACATATAACAAGACGTGCCACCTTGCAATTTCTGCATTTCTTGGCGACCCGAAATATGACGTCATCTTCCCCTTTGTCAAGGAGTGTGGCACGCATAAACAACAAATCTTCTCTAACGTGGCCGAATATTATGATGTAAACTGTACATTGTAGGTGCACACAAGCCCGAAAATTCCTCTGGTGATATAAGACAGCAAGATTTTCTTCACTGGCCACGGAGGACGGTCATCCTGAGCGAAGACCGTCCTTCAGGCCTAAGTTACCCATTTTAAATTCTCGAAATCATCTGAATATGGCAGAGCGATGTGGACAATGGTTTTCAAATATTGGAGATATTTCGTCGAAGCATTGATCCAGTAATAAATTTTGTCAAATCTTTAATTACCTCTTATCCTTATCCTATCTCTTAACACATGAAATCTATTATTTTTGTGATAAAACTGATGAGGGATAGTTTATGCTTTATACTATGCGTCAAAGTCTTATATTTCACCTTAACAAAACGATTGGCGGAAACCAAACCTACTGTAAGCTGAATAATTTTAGAGTAACACTGAGTTGGCACTTGGGAAAACGGAATTACGTGCTTTACATATTTTAAGAATTGTGACTAGTTACAAACGAAACGACCCTATTTGTTCACCGGATACAACCAATTTAAATTTTATTTTCGTTTATTACAAATACATATTCCTCTATTTTCAATCTCTGTAGAAATGTGTACGTGGAAAAGTCAAGTTATAAAAATATTGTAATGGATATCCAACTTCTAAAGCATATTTTCGCAGCATTTTGGTACTGCTATAGTCTGATCGACATTATTCGATCATACTAAAACAGTTTTAAGAACGAAACACGTTGAAAGCTTAAAGCAAAACAGTGTCTAAAACAGTTAATGGATATTTTATGTTTGAGCGGTAAACTTTCAAAAATATCAAAATCCGTAACATTTGATAGATCAGAACTTGAAATAATTATAGTAAATTATCAAATTTATAAAATTAATGAAACGAAATATGTACAAATATGGATCATACAAAAATATTTGATTTATTTTGTCATTAATTTTGTAGTAGGAAATTAAATTTTTACTTTCGTCACGTAGTAACATAAAAGAATAATGAACGCAATTTTTCTCCTCTAAATATCTAATTATAAAATCTTTCTGATGCTCTATTTTAGCAAAGTACAACCTGTCCATACATAGTCCTGAGAATGCCTTTTAATAAGTTGGAATCAATGTTTTGCAATCAATTTAAATTTCCGACTTTAATGCATTGAACACGGATGGAATATGATCGGAAGCAAGCTGATCCATTTGTATCATTATTTGCTATCTTTGGCCTATTTCTAATAAAACATTTAAGTTACTTCAAAGGAATTATAGAAGCTATCATTTCGTTAATGTTCGGATTTCTAAAAAAACAAAGTTATCAAACGCATTATTAATGCTGTTTACATAATTTCTTACTGTTCGGAAATTTTACCCATTTTATTGACTTAAAAGTGGCTCCTATTTACTGGAAAAAATATTTGTTAATATTGTGATTTTAGTATTATACGTACAAATATCGTGACATCATTTTACTTGAATAATTATTCCACTATTATTTTTATTAAACATCCGTTCATTGTAAAATTAAAAAGACTATCCCCACACGCTCGATTTGTTTTCAAGTCTATTTGCAATCTATTCTGTTTTACTTCAGAGATAGATACATACGTGTGGATAATAATTTATAACGCAAACGAGATGACTTTCGCAAAAAGAAAGAAATCGCTTCTCGCTTTAATTATGACAAATGAGTAGAAAGGCCCTCTTCGAAAGGAATCAATTATCGCTTTATTATACGGTAATCGATATATTTACATTTGCTTTTGAATTTTACTAGAAACACTTCAATACGCTAAGAACTCGGACAATTCCTTAGGTAAATTTCACTTATTTGTTAGGAAAAATTGTGGCATAGCAAGTAAAAACACAGTCTTTGGAACGATACACTTTATATCTATACTATCTCATTTAGTTAAATACGGCTGAGGATGATACTTATAGAGCTGCCAAAATAGGTAAAATTCCAAACCTTAACTCTACAAATTTATGGTTTAGAAACTAAGCAATTAAGTTTTAATTGAATTTCTAGGTAAGTATATTCCCGTATTTGAATGTTATACCTTTTACCTGTACTGTTGTTTGAAAGTTGGTGCATCAATTATCGTTAAGAAAGAAACAATCAATTGTTTCGGTTTTGTTTCACGTCAGTTACCAAACATTAAATCAAAACAAGCGATATAGTCGTATTTCACTTTATTACTTTCGAAAAAGAAGAAATACATAGGAAACTCACGAAAAGGAATTTGCTATCTATAAAAGTGCAACCGTGTTAAAATTGGTTCGTTAAATTTCGTTCTGGTGATTTTTGACTCGAGGTTGAATAACGTTGAGATTGTCCAGTAGAAGTTGACCATCAAATCAAAGTAATCATCCATGCTGACTGTCACAGCTAAGCACGTAAGATTGCATAAAAGTTATAACATGTATGTCCATTGCATTGCAAAGTATTTTATTTTTGTTGTTTTGAGGATTCTTCGCGAGCTCAAAGAAATTTGCTTCGCATAACATCACAACACACCCGAAAGTTTGAAACAGAACAAGTATCAACAGAAAAACGACTTGGACAAACGAATAAAATCAACCAGCTATATCATCATTTAAAGATAAGATTTACTTAAGGACGACTGTGTTATCAGTGTTGTGGGATTACAAAGGAATTAAGTACCTCAAAATTTCACCACACAATTAAACATTGAATACAAATGTGTACATTTAAGAAGTAACTAAATCACATAAGCAATGCAATTTCAGAAAAGCGAGCAGTAACCAAACCAAAACCAGTCACTATCCTTGGTCACTAGCCAAAAATTATTGGAGATTTATTCGAATGTGTTGCCACATCCACCATGTAGTACTGATTTTGCACCATCAGATTATCAATTCTTTCTTTGCAAAACTTGAATTATAAAAATGTGAATAATAATCCTGACATCCAATTGCACTTGGTTTGTCTTTGTCGTCGATATAAATCAGATATTTGATAAAAAATGGCGATTTCATTACTGAATAAAATTATTTCGTTCTCCAAAGAAGAATGACCTTTATTTTCTTTACAATATCTATACCTAATTAGTTAATAGCCAAACCAACCTATCCCAGTAAGAACACGAGATTGTAAGAGCATTTTTAATGTCGAACTATTTAGGTATGTGAAGTTGGCATCGCAAAATAGAAAAAATCCTTGGAAATGACATATTTGTTGGACCATTTTTTGACCACAGAATAGTTTTCAGATTGCTAGTCGAAAACCGTTTAGATAATCATTTGACCATGTTTCCCCACCTCATGAATTTTTAGTTAAGAGTAACAAAAATTATTTATTTATTGAAAAAGGATTTAAGGTCAAAACCGTACAGACCATCGCTCGAAATTTCATTAGGACATAACAGAAATTATTTACCAAAGTTATTCTTTTTCAGAATTAAAGTCGATACTGAGTGGAACAACCTTGAACCATGTTTGACCGCCTAATAAATTTTTATCCTAATGTATAAAAATCATGTATTCCTAACCTAAATGTTCAACCAAGTAGATATTTTAAGTCTGAATGTCAATAATGTACAGAAAATCGTTTGATCACGTTTGACCATCGCTTGAAATTTCATTAGGGCATAACAGAAATTATTTATATAACAAAATTATTTACCGTAGTCATTTCTTGCAGAATTAAAGTCGATGCTGAGCGAAAGAGCGACAGTTGGAATTTTTTTCTCGATAATGAAGGGTGGTCAAACAAAACTATTTTTTGGTGAAACATGGTCAAGAAATGGTCAAATAAATATATCATTTCTAAGCATTTTTGTCTATTTTGCGGTGCTAACTTCACAGACCTGAACCATTTTTTGATTCCCAAAATGCAAACAGGGTTTTTAAGGGGGAAGCATTTACTCGATCTTCAAAATGAATACCCACGTTTCTTCACATAGAATTACAAACCATATTTACAATAGCAACAGAAATTCGAGATTATAATTGAATTATCTAATAGAAATGTGCAATTAAATGATTATTTGTAACATGGAAGAACATTTTGAAATTATTAAGATAGAAATACTTTTGGTCTTCCAAATAGATTATCATATTGACTCCAATACGGAAATATGTACAGGCAAAGCAGCTACAGAAATACCAATTTCAAAATTATAACCGAATTATCGAGTAAGAATATGGAATTTAAGTAAAATTTCCAGTGTGAAAGCACTTTTTGATCCCTAAAATACTTAAAACCATTTACAAAGAGAATTTTTAAGCTGGAAGTAATTTCGATCTCCAAAACGAATATTCTATTCGATTCGATGAAATTAGGGATTAGAAGTAAAGCTGTTAT
Organism: Chrysina gloriosa; assembly: GCA_038088585.1. Lineage (NCBI taxonomy): Eukaryota > Metazoa > Arthropoda > Insecta > Coleoptera > Scarabaeidae > Chrysina > Chrysina gloriosa. The sequence goes on along the minus strand of CM076087.1, from coordinate 34,530,777 downwards.
AGCTGAAATATCTAATAGCAATGAAAAATGTTATTAACATTTTTAACATAGAAACAGTTCTTCAAAATGGATCAACCTTATAATATCTGGAACTATTAGCATTCACACAATATCAAAAAAAAAAGAACGATTGTATATTGGATGTTTGTGGTCCAGACAATAAATCATATTCGTTTTCCCTGAATTCAGCGCGATTCGTCGGAAATTTACGGCCGTTTCCATTAGAAGCAAACAGAATTAAGGGGTCCATCGAGTTCAATGGTTGGGGTGACTTGAATCGGAGCCAAAACGGGATGAGAAAGAACGGTGACTCACCACACCCACTGTGTACACCATCGGTCGCAGATCGAACCGACGAGACTACGTAGATGTGCAATTTTTAACCCGGGAGAAAGACCAATCTCATTTAGTACCTGGTATTCAATTAAATTGAAACTGCCAAGATACAAGGGATGCTCAACTCAATTAAATCCTACAGATTTATGTAATGTAATAAAATCGAGAATTTGGCATCGTATCATTTGCAATTTCGTTGGATAATTCCTTATTAGATGAAGATTGAGAACGAGTATGTCGATATCGATAGAGGTCTAAAGAATGGTTTAAAAAAATGTCGTGGAAAATCAAAATGTAAATAGAAAGAAGTACATACATATTTTGTTTCTAACTTTTATTGACGATGCTTCTTCGTTTTGTTTTCATTAATTTCCACTGATTTTAAACCTCTTTCTAGGCACGCAATAACTGCACACGTTTTTTTCCCAAATTCAAATGCTTATCGTCAATAAACGTAATCTGTATCAGTCAGTTAACTCTATCGAGGCATGCAACGAAATTTGAAATAAAATTGAGCAAATTATATGTCGAAAACTGCTCTAATCGTGATTGCGAAAGGTATTTAAAACGAGACACGTTCTTACATATGTATAATACGTAAAATAGATACTTACGTTAGACGTTAATACCGATTATGGACGAGATAAATCCATCATAGCTGCGTTGTTGGGAAGAGTCTTCGAACCTACGGAACTATCGTTCTATCACTAACCACCTAAAACACTACACTGAAAATAACAACAACCGGTCATACCGCGCTACAAATCACGAATGAAGTATTCCTGTAACCGCGAACGCACACACGCGAATACTCGTTTCCCGACGTCGCATTTGTATCGTGACAGTCGCTACTTCTAACTTCTATTGCTTAGAAAATACCACAAAAATACAGTCGGAATAATTACGTGCATACCGCTATTTGATCGAATTTGCATAAAATTGAGATATACGTGTAACGTAATGGATGACTACATACGGTATCTTATCTCAATATTGATAGACCGCAATAGATTACTAGATTATTTTAACGTAATTTGAAGGTTAACAGAGGCTGCGATCAAATTTATTCATGAAATTTTACTAACCTTTACGTGAAACAACGAATATTTATTAAAAATAAATATTGCATCGTTTTCAATTTTATTGCAGAATACTGCATTTTGAATTATAATTCCAATAGCAATTTTTTGCGAAATTTTGTAAACAAACACTTGACAGTTCAAATATGAACATTTTCTGTGGCTAATTTCATTAAAAACCCATTTCAGGCATGGCCAACAAATACAAGTTCTTAGATGAAAGTTACTAGCTCAAGAAAATAATACGCGGGAAATGTGAAAAGTAGCAAAAATTAAAAATATAAAGTGCCATAGAAATCGTATTTTATTTTCTCCTCCATTCTAAATTTCCTTAATTTCCATACAAATACATTTGCAATTACATATTTTTTCAAAATACTGGCAGCAATGTATGTTAAAGCTCATCAAATTTAAATTTAGAAATAAATGTTTAACTCCAATTTCACCGCTTTAATAAAAATCATCATAACATACCTATTATATACATACAATCACAATATGACAAACAGTACAATTAATATGTATATCTCTCTGATATTCGAATCGACATTCACTTCGATTTGAAAAAGTAAACGATAAAAGTTTATCTAGTTTTACTTAATTAATAATACAAATATCTTCAACAGGAACACATCCCTTATATATGGTTCTCTAGATTTCAAAAAATGGAGGTACAATGTGAAACTTCAATTATTGTAAAAATTCTACATCTCGTGATAAATAATTTAACAATTATAAATTTCCTAGGCATAGACTAGACTTAATTTATGTGGTCCTACATTATTTCCAAGCTTGCTTTAAGGCTTTTCTCGATGCTAGTTGTTTGGTAATATACGATGAGGCAATGAGTCCGACCAACACCATGACGATCAACCAGTGATCAAAGTCTTCCTTCAACATATCAAAAGTCTTTGACGGCGTCACTCTGGTGTAAAATAAGTCTAAACCATGCACGAATACTAACGTTGTACTTTCAAGTCTTGCTGGGGACACACTGATTCCTCTAATTCGAGCTAAACTTTGATTATAATTAATGGTGGCTTCTGAGACTAGAGGTAACTCTGGCATGTATGGAATGGAATTTTCATCAGGTCCTGGTAAGATATGTGGTCCCCTGGGTTCTAACACTATCCATGGTAATTCATTAACGGCTCCATTTGAGAGAGCAATTAATAAATGCTTATTTGTAATACCACGTTCGGTTAATGTAGCAACCATTACCAAAGGATTTGCTGGCAGAATACACGCCAACGTTTCTACCTGTGGCAGCTGGCTGAGTGCGTGTGAACTGAAAGCAGTACTATTACTTTGTCGAACACCTTCATATAATTCAATCGATGCAATTTCAACCCGTCTAAATCTCTCACTGTAGTAAGAATAAACAACCCAATTTTCGGAATGTACAAGATGGATAGGTCCTTTCGCACGTTTATGATTTGCAGAATGAATAACTAGTCCAGTTATGCCATCGACTAAATAGACACTTAATACGTGTTTGTGGAGTGTATCATCATTTAAAGTAGCTAAAGCAATTAAATTTGGATTAACATATTTGTATAAGACAGATCGATCTGCTAATACTCTTCCTTGGGAATGAACCCGCTCTATATTTGGCCTGACACTAACAGCAACAATCTGAGATGTTCCAAATGAGAGCTTCCAAGTAGTATAAGGTTGTATAGAATCACTCTCATCAACAAAGCTATAACCATTCAAAATTGATGTTTCACTGTTTACTGTATACATATACATTGAATTCATGTAACTTTTTAACATATTCTTTGCAATATTTGGGTATACATACACATTGTCATCTTTTGATAGTATCAGTAGTCCCTTCAAGTGAGTTTCATCTTCATGTGGAATTAACATCACCTGCTTGATTGCATATGGTAATCTTTGCAGACCTAATCTAGAATTTCCCGATATTGGATCAAACTGATACAAAATTCCTCTACCTGTATTCGTTTCTTGAGCAACTAAAGCATATTCTGCTGTTAAAGGTGGGTATCGGGCATTCCTTTGCTCAAACAACAAGATAACATCTTTTCTAAAAACAGAAAATGGTTCTATATCTGGTAGTATCTTCATCCAAATAATTTCTCCAGTTAAGGTGTCAATTGCATACAATTTTCCTATTCGGGTTATTACAATAATTAATTTATGCAAGCCAAACTCATCACGAACCAACTTATCACTTGTTCTTTGTTTTCCAGACAAAAATGTTGACAATTGTCTTGTTTGTGTTAATAAACGATTATAAAGCATGCTTAAAACATCATTCGAGGTCGCTGCAAATTCTCGTTCGATTGAAGCATCTAATTCAGAAACTGGTAATTCCACGAATTCCACACCAATGATATCACTTAACGATTCCTCTCGTTTCCATAACATTTTACCATTTGGCAGTTGTAATAAACATAAAACGTTATCAGTTGTTGTCATTAAAAGTCTACAAGCTGATCCACGACAAATTCCAACAACTGGTATAGGATCTCCTAGATTTTCCAAATATTCACCTTCCACAATGGATTCTGCACCATTGATTTCGATAGTTTTAATTTGCAAGGGTTTCTCAATATTTTCCTTGTTTAATTTTAGATCCACTACTAATGTTTGATCACCATTTGGAACTGTAATACTACTTAACGTGAATGAGTTTGATAATATATTAACTGTATCCTCATCTATTACGACAAGCCTGCCGACATTGTTTCTAGTCAGTAATAAAGCGGGTTCCGTGTATTTAAAGGGAAGTATTCCTACTTCACCAGTTACACTTCCAATTAAAGAATTTATATCCTTTTTGTAAATATTTTGATTACTATTGGAAATGGTGTTTAGATAATATAACTGGCCGTTGCTCTCCTCTCCTGATATGCAACTCCAGTAAGTGGCAGCTAACACACATTTAGATAAATCAACCACCCAAGGTGTCGAAATACGGCTGGTGGATCCTCGATTTTTCCAGTTTGTATATCGTACTCAGTGACTTCCAAGTGAGAATTTAATATAGGCACTATGTGTATTAGTTTGTCTTTGTGTACAGTCCATTGGGCGTTAGTTCCTTCAGTGTGCAGGCACCACTCCCATAATAGAATCCCATTATTGAGATCCCAGCCCCTGACATAAAACGTATTTTCGCGCCCCGAAATGGTAACTACTTCCCTGTCTACATTTAAAAGTTCCACTGAATTCTGCGGGGGATCTTCGAGGACGTGCCGCCAAATAATTTGGCCGTTTTTTATATTAATAGCCGCGACCACATTCTCTTCAGTAGCAACTATAATCCTTTTCACAGAATCGAAGCTGGCGTACTTAACTTTTCCCATGTAGGACTGCTTCCAGTCGAATTTTCCGATCTGATCTTCGTAAAGGCATAGTGATAATTTCGAAAACATTAATAATATCGCCAAAATATTTAGAATCGATTGAATTATAGCCATTTTTGCTATATCACATACTTGAAACGACATAACCTTAAACGTCAACGTTTCGATTTCTGATTGGTATACCCAACAGTGATTAAAAATTCTAATAAATAATTAACATCTTCCCAGGATTGTAAATTTAAGAAGACCGATTCTTTAATTACAAATCAATTTTATTAACGAGCGAAGTCTCACGTCAAATGATCGGCTTTTTCGGCTAAATTCATTGGGATAAATCCGAGGAATATTGAACAATTTTAATGACATATTTGAACACGTCTACAAGCTTCAAGAAAAGTTACATTACATACTTGACGTCTGATCAAAAATTGCTCGCATAATTTTAATTTCCTTTATGTACTCCCCCGTTAGTGATGTTTTTGCTTTTTAAATAATTTATTTTCTCTGATCTTAATCACATTCAAAGAAGAAGATGGCTAGTCCAAGAACTCGTCGAGTTTTACAAGAATTAAAACCCAGCAATGAAAACGATGTAAGTACTAATTTATGCCATCAAAATATAGAAACTTCCCAATATAATTTTTAGAAATGCTTCGAATGCCAATCACACAACCCTCAATGGGCATCTGTAACATATGGTATATGGATATGTTTAGAGTGTTCGGGTAAACATCGAGGGTTGGGAGTACATCTATCTTTCGTTAGATCCATAACAATGGATAAATGGAAGGATATTGAATTAGAAAAAATGAAGATAGGTGGCAATAGAAACGCGAGAGTATTTTTTGAAGCTCAATCTGACTATCATGATGGTATGACAATTCAACAGAAATACAATACGAAAGCTGCAGCATTGTATAGAGACAAGGTGAAGCTATATATCATTAAAATATGATACATCAAAATTCAATGTGAATTTTAGATTTCAACATTATCGCAAGGTAGCTCTTGGGATGAAAAAAATCACCTGCACAGAATTTCAATTTGTTGAATTCTGGTAATAGTTATTCTAGCTCAGATTCATATCAGTCATACTCGGATAGTTATCAAAATAGTGGAGGTTATCAAAATTACAATTCTACTGACTTTAAGGATCAAAAAGAGGCATTTTTGCTCGGGTACAGAATGAGAACTCTACCAGAAGAGAGTAAGGATCTATAAATCTTTGTGAGATTTTTAATATGTAGCTTCTTTTAAGTTTGTTATACCACTTATAGATCATTAATAACTACAAATTAATTATACAGAACATACTTAAGAACGTTTTTGTAAATTAGAATTTAATTCGCTTTCAACTGCTGTAAACACATTATATGCGTCCAGCGAAAGTTAGCGGTAAGGTTCGACAAATGAGTGTATGATAAGTTATCATTAAAGTTGCTCAAGTTGCGCCAATAGTACTATAACTATCTGAAACGACTGTACTACAATAACAACATTGCGCTATACGAATACATAATAGTTTCAATGTGTAGTATGAAGCCATCTGTATTTGTATAGCGTAATGTTACTATTCTAGTTCAGTCGTTTCAGATAGTTGTATTATTGGCGCAAATTGAGCAACTCTAGTTATCATTAAGTAGTATAAACCGGATTGATGCTAGCACTCCACCGCTTGTCCCCACTTTGCAAGGAACGACATTAAAATTCGGGGGAGTGACTGTGATAAGAATTATAGAACGTCTTGAGGACTGGAGAAAAATTGTCGTGTAAATAAAACACGTGGTTTTAGGTTTACCTTCTACAGCGCATTGATATTTATTACAAATGCATTGTTTGGTTTGAAAAATATACATCTTTAACAGACTGCGTCAGTTCGGTTTACATAACTTATCATGCACTCGTTTGTCGAACCTTAGTTGTTAGTGTGGACTATGGACGTACTTATGCATCGGACATAAGGCTATGCGATGTGCACCATTAACCACGTCTATATAGAGTAATGCATAACTGAACGCGAAAAATGAAGTAATGTATTCAGCATTAAATTCTAAGCAAAAAAATTTAAAATAATATTTTCCCGATTGGCCTTTGGGTGCCCGATTGGGCCAAGGATATCTATCCTTCTTCAAATTTCTGAAAAAGGATTTTGTAGAGATGGCAGATATCACATCGATCAACTCCTCATCACACAATTGTTTAATACTCCAATTCGATGACGCGTCTTTCGTTAGCACGAGACAAATATTATCAAAACAGTAAAACCCAAACAACTTCGATTTTATGCTTTTAATAATGCTTGCTTCGTGCTAGCGAAACACGTGTCACCGAATTGTATTATTAAACATTTGTATGGTGAGGAGTTTAACGATGTGATATAATGTCAGTAAATACACCACAGGCCTTGCAATCACTATTTTATTACTTGTCATAGAACTTTTAGTGGTAATTATTTTCATTTAATATTATTTTACAAGTTGTTTAAATTATTTTTGCTCAATTCTGGACTATTTCACTGTTGAAGTAATTCATAAAATCGTTTTTGAAACGTTTTGAAATACATTCTGTGTAATTAATTTGTAGTTTTGAATTATTTCTGAGTGGTATAGCAAAATTAAAATATAAATAATTGCTTTGTGCATGCAGTGATTTGCCTCCGAATCAAGGTGGAAAATATAGCGGATTTGGATATACTAAAGAGATTCCTCCAAGAAGCCAATCGCAAGAGCTTTTCGATACTACACTGTCTTCTTTAGCAAATGTATGCTACAGTATTTCCTTCAAGTATATTTTATCTAAAGTAGTATTTTAGGGTTGGTCTTTTTGTCATCGTCAGCTACAAAAATAGCCAGTAAAGCTTCTGAAAATGCCATTAAGTATGGAGGGATAGCCACACAGAAGGTAGCTGATATTAGTACACATGTTAGTGAAAAGGTATTTTTAGTTTACTTCATTTTACATATTAAACATTTTCAATTTTTTTTTATCTCATAATTTACGTTCTCATTACAGTTTAGTTCTTATTTTTATTTATACACCCATGTGTTATTACTTCATAGGTAAAAGAAGGTACAATATTAGAGGATGTAGGGACACAAGTTTCAAGTTTGGCAAACAAGGTAGAGTAATATGATAGGATTTTATAACTTGTAGACATAAGCATAATAAATTTGGAATTCGTAAAATTACTTAATCATGTTGTGTATTTCCTAATAGTTCGTGCTGTGTTTAGATCTTGAAAATGGTGGTTCGCCAAAATTATTAATATTAATCTTATTTTCCTCTAACTGCATCGCAATTATTCGTCCCCTATAAGCATTCGTAGATCATCTATATGTATTACAGATAGTAGAAAACAAGTAAAAGTTCTAAACTGATGTAACATCTTTTGGGGTAGTATTTAATCATACAGCATAAGCTAGAAAATATTATTATATTTTCACAAATTTATTGCCCAACTAAATTGTCGCTAAAAACATGTATTCTCGTCATGAATGAAAACTTTTTTTAACAGAAAATATTTCTCAAATATAGGCATACACAGCTATTTTTTAACGTAGAAATAGCTTACCGGTATTGCCGTGGTTGTGGTGAAATACTTGATGTTTCGCTAATCATGCTACATACTAACTTCAAAAGTTATAATAATAATAATAATAAGGATATGTATGTATTTAATTATATAGACGTTATATATCATACGAAGGGTACTAGGAAAGTTTTGCAATATGACGCAACCATGTGCCGCAGGACAATAACACATGCCTTCCGATAACTCTTAAGGAAAATAGCAACTGGAAATCATTATCACGTTAGAAAATATTTTGTATAAAGATAAAATGTAAAGTAAATTGGTTAACTCGTACCATAAATATTGACCACTAAAAACCTAGTTTGGAATCGGTTGCTATACTTCTGATTTTTGTGGAGATTTTAACTGGAAACGATTAGGTAGTAGGGAATGAAAAACAAAATAAGAATCTGTTCCGTATCGGATGATATGTTCACGTGCGATTAAGTATTATCCCAAGACTTTATTCCATATACACCTTAAAGTATCTCCTTGGTAATAATTTTTGTACCGTACCCCTCTTCTCCTTAAGCAAAACCTAGTTTACAGTATTTATTATATTTATTATTATAGTATAAATTTGTGTCTTCAGTTGTGACCAGACATGTAACACATTATTTATCCTGTCTGTCTAGATGAGCGACCTCGGTCGAAAAGGATGGAACAGTGTATCTAGCGCGACCGGATCGACAGATTACCATTCAGGGGGTTACGGACAGGTTGGTGGTGATAACTACCAGTCACCAGGCGAACGTTCTTCATTAGTTAGCGCAGGAAATAGTTATAACAACGACGATTGGAGTTGTAGCAGTCAACAGGGATCTAAGTAAGTTATGTAAAAATAAATTCTCTGACAATTCGACACCAAATTAACAAGAATTATATTGGGACGTACAACTATAGCATACTAGTAGATCTTTTTGTGAGCATAGTACACTTATAACTAGTCTGGACAAACGGCGATAATTAATAAGTTACTACAGCCTACATATATGTACACAGAACTACTCGCATACAGCATCGATTTAGTACTGACTAGGGTGGGAAGTCGACGATGCTGTCGTAACTTATTTCGAAATTGTACGCTGTTACCGCTGTTTGCCCAGGCTACTTATCATACATTTTAATGATAGCAAGTACCAACATGTTCAACTGCATTTGATGGATTGACATATATTATATCAAAGTTATTGCAACCATTATCAACCAAATGGCAAGCAGTAATGTACGAGGGATATCTCAAAAATAAGTTACACTATTTCTTAAAATCACCACGGTAGACGGGAAAAATCCGGGAGTCGCAGAGAACTTTTGTGTAGGTGTAGTGACAGAGGCAAGAACCACGGAGACTCTTTATCGCTGTCATGCGTCTTTTTTACGGCAAAAAAAATGTGCGACTGAAATTCATCCAAAGTTATGTAGTGCGTACGGCGAAGAGGTTATGTCAAGGCCAATGGTTTTTCGCTGGCGTCAATTATTTATTGAAGGGAGGTCGAATATTAGAAACGACTTGCCAGCTTCCCCTCACTTGCCTGGCGAAATATTCGTCATAGTGGGGGAACCAGCAGAGGTCGATAAGGGGCAAGGAACAGCCGAAAGCGTACCGCTGCACATCGGGCCGGTTCGCCCTCTTCGGCTGGTTCCCCCACTATGACGAATATTTCGCCAGGCAAGTGAGGGGAAGCTGGCAAGTCGTTTCTAATATTCGACCTCTGGGGAGAACAAAGCTACATTCCCTCTGTTACTCCCGGACTTTTCCTGCCTACCGGACAGATTTTGAAAATAGTGTAACTTACTTTTGAGACGTCCCTCGTATTTATTTAGCTTAAAATGAAATTCAGAATTTTATCGCATTAAGCAATCGTATAAATATAATTATTGGTTGATTATTGTAAATGTTTTGGATCCTCATCGTCTGAGAAAAAAAGAAATTTTTGATAGAAAATTATTAAAATCATATAATTCAATGATATAGATATACTCTCATTTAGTTTTGATACAGCGTTTGAAACTACTATCATTTCAAAGTTTTCAGTAAATTTAATTGCTGAAAATCCAGGTTTGGATTACTGTACCTGTGAATACACAGAGATTTCAAGGTATCTCTTGTAATTACTGAAGGTTCAGTACTTATTTTTTACTTTTTTTATTTTTTTTTACATTGCGACATGTTTCATGTTGTAAAACAAAGGGTTTACCCTTATTTATATGTAGCTAACTCATTTAGTTTTTTAGAGAAAGTCAATAATAACACGAAATTTGGCGGGGCCAAGCTTACAGATAAACGAGTGAACGAAAGATATTTTATGAAAATTGAAAAATGTATTCGAGAACTGGAGCATACTTATCTCGAATCTTTGTAAAGAAACTCAATTTAGCTGCAATTCAGATTTTAAAAATGCGTTTTTTAAGTCAATTTTTTATACTTTTAATTAGGAAACTCTTCTTTTCTAAGGTTGATGTGCCCTAGGTATTAAGAATGTCTATATATGTACACAATAAAAAATAAAAATTATTTTAAATTAGGGTGGAGGTAATGCCGAAAGCAATTTGGTACCGCTCGTCAGCTAATCCCTCCTATGAATTAGTATTCAACCAATAAGGATCATATCTTATGCTTTTATCTGGCAACAAACGTAACTGTTTGTGGTTAGCATATTTTATTATTATTTATTTATATTTTATTTGCCGGTTAGTTAAACGTAAGTAATGTCAAATATACTTACGTTGGCAATACTTATAAAACGAAACAGAAACTCGTAGCGCAGGTGTAGAAGAGAGACAGACACACGAGGCGTTTTTGTATTGTGTTTATTTTTAGGTTATAACCGTTATATCTTATAGCATAGTCACCTGGTCACAGTGGTCACCAGTATTATTTTTTATATTAAATCTGAGAGAGTAACGAAATATGGCGGACAAAAACGCGAAAGAAGTGGTAACTTTAGCGCCACAGAAATTAACAATTTAATTTCTCTTGCCTTGGAAAAAAGGGCATTATCGAAAATAAAGAAAGTAATGTGGTGGAAAATGAATTGTTAATGATGAATACATTATGAAAATATATGTAACATGAAATAGAATGCTTTTTTTTTTGTTAAGTACATACATATCTCAAAAGAAGGGTATTTATGTGAACAGGTTAATAGGCAAACGTAACATTCAGATTTGTATATCCACATATTCCCTTTTCCTACTAACCAATTAACCTTCCTATACTCACGCATACGGTCTGTGAGACCGATTTATATAGTATAGTATACGTCTTTCATTTTGACGTGAGTATAGGAAGGTTAATATAAAATGTAAACACACTGACAAAGTCAATGCACAAATTTCCACTATCACCAAACAAATATTGCATGTCTCTCGACGCGCGTTTCGCTAACCAAGTTAGCATCATCAGGAGATGATCAAATGTGAATTATAAATCTAAGCAACGTACTTTATATAAGTTCGGGTGAGTAATACAACGAATAAGGACTAATGAGCTCCTTGTTAATTGTTTACAATAGTCGAACTCCCGTAAATGTGATTAAGATGAGGAAACCGTAATGATTCGCAGTAATAACCGATTACAATGCAAAGGCAGCAATTTGAAAATACTTAAGAAATATGTAAACAAAGGCCTGGAATTATTTAGAATTAATTAAATTAAATAAACAGCTATCTGGGATAGGCCCTTTATCGGCATTCATAGTGAGGCGGCCACATTTAAATATTTCTATGCTTTCAAATGCATCCAGCTTATAACAATTATGCACATTTCTTAATAATTCCAAATTATCTACGCTTATCCTATGATCATTGTCGAAAGCATGTTGGGCAACACTCGATTTTTCAATTCTACCAAATTTTAAATGTGCCATATGTTCTTTAAATCTAGTTAAGATAGATCTTTTGGTTTGGCCAATATACTTCGACGAACAATCTTTACAACTTATAGCATAAATTCCTGACTTATCGCTTATTGCTACTTTGTCCTTCGGATTACCAAGAACTGCTCGAAGCTTGTTACCTGATTTATGTATTAGATTGATATCAACCTTTTTAAAGATCTTATTTAGACCACGAGTAATCCTTGGTTCGTAAGGTAAAGCTAACATTTTCGGTTTTTCTACCTCATTTTGTAAGGTACAAGTGTCCTTAATTAATTTCTTAGCCTTGAATTTATTAATTAACTTATCAAGGTTAAGGTTTAACCGGAGGTGGAAAGACCGGCCCTAACAATAAGTTCACGAAAACTTTCACATTCAATCTTCTTGTCTTTCTATTTCAAAGGAACTTTCGAAATTTAATCACTTTTAAATATCGTACCGCATAAATCGGCCTGCATTTTTTAACCGAAAACGAAACGAGATAGAAACACATAAACAAGGGAAAATGCTTTGTTTTACTACCTGAAACATGGCGCAATGTAGAAAAACTAAAAATAACGTTATTTATGCGTTATTACCTACTGCTGGTGAAATCAAAGTAGATAAAAACCATGAAATAAAGTTTATTCTTTTGAAACGTTCTCTTTTAGGACAATTTCGAATTGACTGGTTATTTACAGAAAATTAGTCATCCTACACGTTCGGTTGTAAGTAAACAACGGACCTTTTCGATTCTTCGTGCACCAATAGAAAGAGGGTGGGCGGTGCTCTAAATATTAAACGTAAACTGGAATTACTAGCAACGCACAGCGGATTTACCTTGTCGCGATAAAGTACTGAACAACCTTAATTTTGTAATTAGGTAGTGGTTAATTCTCGCACTACCTCGCTCAAATCCTTATTTCAGTTTTCACTAGAAAATAATATCTAATATAATAATAATAGTTTTTATAAGTAAACATCCTGTTCGACATACGGATGAGCAGCAAGTGGATCTTGCAAACGATAAGAGTTACGAAATCGTTTAACCCTGCTGTACTGTTAAAATTTACTCTACACGTGTATCGTTCGGGTTAATATGACCCGAAACATTATTTGCAACAAAGAATAAGTCTACTGTTTGAAAAGAAATATTTTATTTATAGAAAAATAGAAATTTACATCTTCTAATAAAAAACATTTACACTTAACCATAAAAAATGTATTTTAGAAAAAGACTATGGAGCACAATTTGGGCAAAAGAATTTTGCATGCTTCTTACAAAGATGTTTATTGCATATTACACAAGTAATATTTGTTTTGTTGTCATTACTTAACGGACAAATTTTGCATCGTGCACGTTTTGCATTTATGTTCGCTGCTGTTGGGGGTTCATTTGATGTTAAGACTATATTTCGATTTTTCGATTGTTAAGCTTTTACCACCATGTTGCGAGGTTTTTCTTCCCTGGGTAGGTACGTTCTTGACTCCATATGTAATTTTATGAGTGATTTTCCTAATTCTTCTAGAAATAATCTTCTTTTTGTTAGTTTATTGTTGTTCCAATTTGGATTCACAGCAGTCCATAATACATACGCGTTGTAAGCCGAAATGTCTAGCATGTTATAAAAAATTACCATAGGCCAGCGATTGGATTTCCTTTTACAAGTATATGTGCCCACTAATTGATCGAGTGTGTCAACGGCACCTTTAGTTGCATTGGAGTCTAGTATTATATGAGGTTTCCGATCAGTTCTTTCAGCGACTTTGTTGTCGTGATGCAATGTGCTCATAAGGATCACGTTCTTACCCTTTTTTGGCACATAATTTACGACGGTTGTATCATTTGTGAAAAAGAAAGAACTGCTATGTACTTGTTTGTTAGTTATTGGCTGAGGAAGTTCCGGCTTGTTTTTCTAACAGTTCCTACCATCGTAAGTTTTCTTTTCAGCAGTAACTGTCCTAAGTTGTATGATGTGAAAAAATTGTCACACGTCACATTATGTCCTCTTAGTTCGCTGGGGAGATAGCAAACCACCCGCATGCCCTAATTTTTTCTGGTGGAGCACCCTCTTCCTTTTCCTTATAAACTTGTACTTTCAATGCGTAAGATGTTTCACTGTCACAGAGAGTCCAAATTTTGATACCATACCTCGCTGGTTTACTAGGTATATATTGCTTGAAAGGGCAGCGACCTCTAAATGCAACTAACTGTTCATCCACCGTTACATTTTCTCCAGGATTATATAACATGGGAAGATTTTCTACCCACATTTCCCAAATGTTTCTAATGGCCGCTAATTTATCAGCACGTCTTCTTTTCTGGCGTGTAGTCTTATCATCAAAGCGTATCACACGGGATATCATGCTGAATTGTTCAAGAGACATGGTTGCTCGAAAAATGCTTCGACCGGTATCATTGTCCCACAGACTTCTTGTAGCTTCTCCGTGCGATCGGTAGACGCCGGCAAGTAACAAAAGACCAATGTAGGCTTGAAAAGTGGTACTATCTAAAACTTTCCACTTTGTATCGTAAACCCGTAATCCTTCAATATTTGTCATCATTATCACTTCCTTCTCGATCGCAGGAAAAAATACAATGTCAAATACACTTTTTATGTCTGTAATTCTCGCACATGCATATCTTGTAAATCCTGCAGGAGTGCGAATCACATTGCCAGAACTAAAGCGACCATGTGGCTGAGGTGGAAGTAAATTCCATTTAATTTTACCATCTTTCGAGAAAATTGTATGAACATTCTGAGGCATTTGAAGATTTTCTTGATCTTGTTCGCTATCAGAACTATCACTTTCCGACACATCACTTATATGATCTTCAAATTCAGAAACAGATTCATCACTATCAGAAGCTTGTACAAGAGCTTGCAGTTCTGCATCACTTAGTGGTCTTCGACTTGCCATGTTGAAATGGAGAGTGAAACTAACAGGCAAATTGAGTGCAACGTTTTATAACTAAGGTATCACGCATGCGTGCAACGTCCGAGACGTCCCCTTACAGAAACCAAAAACAGACGCTAACACGTTTGAGCTTGAATAACCCTGCGTAAACAAGAACATGCAAGAAGGTAATACGTGATAGTCAAGTAGCAAAAAAATAAAACAAATAAATCATTTTTATTACTTTCTAATATATTAGGCGCAGTGATGGGTCGTTATTATATGCACAATTGTGTTGTATATAATAATAAACAATATAAATGCGAAAAACATATCCTAGAAATATGTATATAACGTAGATGACTGTCGGGTCATATTGAGCTGTACGTATTTTTATAGTAAAACCGCATCGTAAGGATTTTTTAATTATTTTCTTAGGAGAAAAAATTAAATATTCAGCTCGATTTTACTTAGAATTTTTGTTATGTAACCTTATGACTTATTTGCATAATCATAAAGGGAATAATAATCACTTTCCGATTCTTCTACTAAAAATCTGTATTGTCATCTAAATTTAAACTAAAAAACGAATTAAAGTCGGTAAGTGAATTGGAAGTATTAACGTATAGTTTTAAGAACTAAAACCGACGTATTTCAGCGATTTTTAAAAACCGGTTGAATTCGCTTTTTCTTTTAATATTCCATACTTTAATCACACGCTATATATATAATTGATTTATCCCAACGTGCACCTAATTTTCTTAGACCGTACTTAAAGAACTTTTTCGGAGTCTCTGCAATCTGTTTATACCAAGTTTCACCTCATTTAAGGTCTCAAATCGAACACCCCGTAGTGGTTATTTCAAATTTGAGAATAGATCAAAATTACTAGGAGCCAAATTTAGTGAAAGGGTGGATGTAGAAGCCATTGCCATCGCAATTCATTTCAAACATTCTTCCTGCGGTATGGGGCCTAGCGTTTTCCTGTTGAAATAACGGACGCTTAGGCAACTTCTCAAGCCTTTTCTTACAATGAATTCATCCTAATAGGAACTTGGAATAATTTCTGCGTTGATTGTAGATAATCCATAAAAATAATTCCCTCGCAATCCCAGTAAGCATTATTTTCCAGCCGACGAAACTGTTAACATTGAAAAGATAGAACAACTAGTGCCACTAGGTCCTTCCATTTTAGAAAGATTTGGTTTCTTCTTCAGATAAAAGAAGTACTTCAATTATATCGGTTGTACATTAAAACATAATATTATCAATACTTCTTCCTGTATTTACAGAGCTTCAAGTCCGAAATCACCCAGTCAATGGAACGGTGGTAATTGGGGATATCAAAATGAATCGCAAGGATACCAATCTGAAATGAAAGATTATAACTCCTACGAATCTCAAACCACGTCACCTACAGAAACCGCAAAACGTTCTAGAGAGCCGAAAGAGAAAAAAGAAAAGAAAAAGATTCAGAGAAGAAAATTACCGACAATAAATGGGGCGACGATGAATTGTGGGAAAGCTTAAACAATTAATTGTGCTTAGTGTATTTATTCCTTGATAATCTATCCGTGAGATTACAAATTGTTTTGAAAGGGTAATTGTATATCTATTTTGTGTGCATCAAGAAGAAAGTCCATAGAAGCGTTATAATTCTGACATTTATGATTTATATTATACTGATTATTATTACTATTATGAGTATTGTAAAAGTCTTCTTATTTACTATTTAGATTGTATATTTTTATATAAGTCATATACATATACACGTGGATATTGTGTATTATTTCTAGTATATTTATTACACACACTATACGGTTCGTCTCAGATTCAATATATGTAAATGTCAGTAGTATTCAACAATAAATGTAATTTTCTTTGACTTTTGATAACCAGTATTATATTGTAAAATGTGTTGTATATTTATGAAAATGCATAATAGTGATATTAACTGAACGAGGAGCGTTAATATCACATATGAGGACAGATTGACTAGTTTCCAGTATGCCAACGAAAACAAAATAATACGGATTGAAGTTATATAATTTATTTTTCAATATAATCCCCTCGAAGCTTAACACACTTGGTCCAACATTTCTCTAGCTTCTCGATTTCCTCCAAATTAGGCGAATACGGAAGGATTTCGAACTCTAATTCTGTCAATTTTTGTTGAAGGATTACTCTTGACTGAGCGGACGCATTCTCGTGGTGAAACGACACCTTTTCTTAATCGTCCCCGGGCGTTTTTCCTAAATTGCTGCTTTCAATTTGTCCAAAAGTGTTGTGTAATATTGGCCAGTAACAGTTTTTCCCTTTTCAAGATAACCAATTAGTAAAATTCCTTTTGCGTCCCAAAGAAAAAGAAAACGATGCCATCACCTTTCCATCCGAAGGAGTGGTCTTTGCTTTCTTCGAAACCGATTCACCGCGTGCAACCGGTCGGATGCGTTTTTGCTCCGAATTGAGCAAATGTGGCACCTATCTTGCAATAAGTTCTTTTTAAACCCAATTCATTATGTAAAATACGAACTATTCGTTCATAAGAGATTCCTAGTTTCCTCAATTTCAGGTACTTCTCTTCGAAAGGGGAATCCTCAAGAACGGCGTCTAACCTTGATTTGATTTCCGTTGCGGTTTTCCCTTCCAAATAGAAAAATTTGATGACCGCTCGGACCTCGTTTTTATCCTTAATTAAAAACACAAAAAGTACTTCACTTTAATGCTTGTCAAAACCAGATTATTTGACAGATCGATTTAATATTTGCAGTTAATTGATATGAAAGAGTTACCAACACGACATAAAGTATTGAGAAAAATAGCAACCCCCAGCACCAATTCTGGAAACATGTTAATCTACCCTCGTACAGCTAAATTTTATAGTAGTGTTAAATAACGATGATTAAAGTCATTGGCTGTGTAAGAATAAAATGTTTTTTACCGATGTCCACTTACCATTTATAATATGAAACGAACATTTTGACCTTCAATGATTAACGTCATGCTGATCTTCGACAAATCACTTGAAACAACCTACTTGGTATAACCAACTCACTGCTGGTGAGTCAAATTGTGTTTTTCTTTCTGGTCAAGAAATTACATTGCTGGTTAATCAGAGATATTAAGAACCAAGGAATAGTGATCAACCAACTACGTATTTACTTAACGATGATTGATTTTGGGACACGGGGTATGTTTATCAGTATCAATATATCTAACTACACCTACTTTTAAAAATACTGTTATTGCCATTGATTATAGCATCTAATTTCTAAATGTTATATATACATATTGAAAACAGCTGTATCTGAAAATGTATTATTCACCGTTATATTTATCGACGTTATAGTAATCCATGGAACGGATTTATTTTGTAAAAATGTTTTTGATTGTAACTGAGACAAAATATAAAAATATAATCTGAAGATACCCCAAACAAGTCGAATTATTCAACCTTGTTATGAAGAATTTCCTGAATTGTTTTCTTAGCGAAGCAAATATTGAACGTAACAAATTTTTGCACGGATTATGAAACATGAGTGCAATGCGTTCTTGTAGTTTAAATTACATAAACCTCAAGCAAAAACGAATATCGAAAGGTTTTGGATAATCATCGAAAATTTTTAGATATACCAATTTAATTTTCGATCGGGGCAGTGGCGATAATGTCCATCTATTACGAGGGGTCGTACCACTTGGCGCTCTATTTTGGGCTCATAGCTATGTTTATTATACATATCTGACCTGCCACGAATTCCTCCTGTGATATTGGCAATTCGACATATACCGGGTGTCTATATATTGGCGGAAAAGCTACACGTGACGTAATCCGTTATGAAATTCTAAATCGAAAATCTCGACTTCAAAATGTACCACGCTACATACGTCTTTGCGAGGTTGATAGAGATAGCTGCAATTTAGAGTAAAGAAGAATTTTTGATGCTATTTGTTAGTAATAATATTTTTACGTCCAATAATGTGTTTAACATTTCTTCATTAACATACTTTCACGAAAAACACATCTTGCAAAGTTAGAATAATAAAATTGTATTCGAATGTGATATCTATCAAAAACATTACTATCAAATTTTGACGTTTATGTATTTAATTCGACATTTGTGTTATAACTTTGTACAGCCTCTGGTTTTTTCGTGATTATTTCTTGTGTTCGTTCTTTTATTATTATTTTCTTTACTCATAATGGATTTTTTATTGAATAAATATGTCTTATTACATGGTGCACGGTTTCTGTAATGGAAGTGACAGAACAAGAATATCGCATGTTTCCCAAACCGGAGACATCCTAAAGGAAATGTATCTCGCGTAATATGTCGAATTTAAAAGGTAAAATTCACCGATCTAATACTACTAATGACCAGTAAGATGTTTTGGAAGATTGAAATTGAGAAAATACTACGGCACCTACTATTACAGTAGTATGCGAGTGCAGTGTTGCCAAATGTATGTTTCTTTCAAGTGCTTCCTAAAAACACACGAATCAGAATACAACACTTACGATTAAGGTTTTCGATTGAGCTTTTTCGCCAATTTATACACGCCTGTATATGTATGTATATATCCGAACAAAACGGTATACGGGGTTAGCTATAAAAAACGAGAGTGATGCAGTAAAAGTTTTTAATTTTATTTATACATTTATATATTATCCCGTTCAATATATCTCCCTCTCAATCCCTACAACGCTCCATGCGAATTTTCCATTGTTTAAAACATACTGGAAGTCTTCTTCTGTGCATTCGTTCATGACGCGTGCCGCTTTTTCTTTTCAGCTTCAACAGTGTAAAATCTTGTTTCTTTTGATGCAGATTTGATCTTGGAGAACGGAAAAGTTACATAGTGCCAGCTCAGGTGAATAAGGCTGGTGGTCTAATAATGGGGCATACTTACTTGGCTAAAAACGTCTTGACAAATAATGCAGTATCGTTGCGTTGTCCTGATGAAGAACCAATGACGTTTCCCACAATTCGAATATTTTTTCTGATTTTTTCACGGAGGTGAGTAAGAACCTTGAGGTAATCATGCTGATTAACAGTTTGTCTTTTAGGAACCCAGTGAAGGTACACAATTCCATGGATATCAATAAAAAATAACCATCATTGCTTTGAATTTTGATTTGCTCGGTGAAGATCGGCTTTTCCAATGCATGGATTGACGCTTAGTTTCTGGATCATAAGGAAAAATCAAGATTCATCACTTCTTATGACTCTTCTCAAGAAGTTTGGGTCATTTTCAATGGGATTTAAATTGTCAGTACAAATATTTTCATAATTTTAAGTCTAATGTAAAATTTGCATTACGCATTCTTTGTCAATTCCTACAGTTTGAGCAATCGCACGAATGGTTAACCGACAGTCAGATCGGATCTGGTTTTTATTCATTTTTGACGTGGAAGAACGTCCGAAGCGTGCGTCACCTTCAAAGTCTCCTCTCCCATCTTGGAAACGCTTAAACCACTTAAACCTGCGCACGTGACAAACTTTCATTGCCATACACCGACCTTGGGATGGTTTTGGACTAGAAGTTGACCCTCAGGAGACACTTTACATCAGCCCTGGAAAAATTTTGGAAGACGACGCAGGTTGCTTCTTTGCTGGCATTCCATGCTTAGGCTTAAAGACAAAGCTGCTCACCTATAATGTCTATTTCAGACCGATAATTACTTACGACGCGTTGTTCTGCTGCATTGCCGCCAGGAGCCAAATTACGCTGGAAAACAAAGTTTCACTTTTTGTGTGTTTCTTTGATCAAATAGGTTTCTTCTTATAATATTTTCCGCACTGATTCTGCTTTACAAACTTGTGTGTCGGGCATAGTTTTGAGTAACACGCGTTTAAAATTTTGACTAACCTATATTTTTAGCATTTGCTTACAACTTAAAACAGCTTAAATTCTTATAGTAGGGGCAGTTCAAAAGGCACTTTTACATGATTTTCTTCTGTATTTCGCAACACGAATATCTCTTTTTAATGGCCCAGTATGTTTGGGCCTAATTGCCTTGATAACGTGATTCCATGATGGATGCCCTTGTAGAATTGCTCACCATACTTGTTGCTGACGTAACCTGTTTTTTCGGGAAAGAATCTAAATGTGCCTGAAGTAAATGTATCTTCTGATATTGCAACCAAGAGCTTTATAGTCATTCCTCTACAAGCTCCTTAGAGTTGTCCCCTTGTTATTGCCCAGGAAGTGCTGGACTATTTTCCGAATGACTCCCATGCTGATGTTTTTTGCTCATTTAAGGTGGCATCGAACTCAGGATCATTCATTAACTCTCGAATTTAAGGGCCCACGAATACGACTTCTTTGATTTTTGCATCAGTGACCCGTGAAAATTTGATTTTTACAAAGCATAAGCCGTCGCCGTTTCTGTCCAATTCTTTATTTTTTTATCAATCCGAGTCTAATACGTAGAGATGGCAGGTAACATTTTTGGAGATTCACCGGGAATAGGTGTATTTAAACAGTCACAAACACATAGTTCATGCTATAAAGCACTAACTTTATTATGTCGGTATTACTAGATGTCATATCAACCACAAACAGTAACTACAAGATTATTTACTATTGTATTAGGTTTCTTATACTTGTAATTGTATATTTTGAAATATGTACGTAGTATAGAATGTTGATTGTTTACGTGTATGCATGTAAGTATGTGTTCGCATTAATAAATAAAACACTATATTTATATATAATAGAATATAAAAACATAAAAACAGGAATCGCAAACGTGATAAAGCTCAAAAATATACACAAAAAAGAAATATAATTTTTACAATTTCCTTACAAAACTATTATCATCATGATCATAACGGAATGTTGTTAACATAGACCGAAGCCTCCTTCTTCTTCATTTTCTGCTTTGTCTCCAGAAACATCGGTATTACCATCACCTGGCTGATCCTATTAGACAAATAACAAGTATATTAAATATAATTAGTAACAGAAAATTGATACATATATACTATATATAGTTTATTATAACTACATGTAGCCCGTCATGATATATGATACATATACAGGGGAGTATAAAGTCTTTGTTAGCTTCAAATCAAAAAATCAAAGCCATTGATTTTTAATTGGCTTGCATAGACAGTCAATAGTAAGCAATTTATTAATTATGTTTTCCATTTATCTTGTAACTTCCGATTTTGCAGGAAATTAACTTGAGTTAACATTTTTAAAAGGAATCTCTTGCATATTTCTTCATTTTCTAATGCATTCTGATCTATACAAATCAGGACATCAGTAAATAGATATGTTGAGGTTTAACTGATTCAAAGTATTTTTATATGAATATTTTGTTTATATATACTTCTAACTTATAAAGAAAACATTCTAAACATTCTAAACATAGCTTGACACACTCAAGTTTGTGTTTTAAGGTTGTTGGGGGCGCCTATCATAGAATTGAAATAGCAGACACTTCAAAACTGCCGATCTTACACAACACAAACTTAGACGTGTTATCCTGTAACCTAGTATACCTCAATAGTTGCTGTTGTTTGGGTGTTAGGTGAGACATATGATGTAGTGGCTTTCTCTTTCACATTAGCCTTCTGTTGAGCACGCATCCCTTCCGGAAGAGGCATATCTCTAGCCAAAATGGAATACTCTACGTCCATATGTTTAATAAACGGGCTATTTAACGCTCTTCTAACACCTTCGGCATCTTCTTCATCAAAAGCTTGCAGTAACATTTCTAACGTTTGAACTTCAGGTGCCTCACAGCAATTTCCTACATGACAAAGAAAAAATTTAGAAGATATCACGTGATTTTCAATTACAATTCAACAGATTTTGCTTTCCTGGGCAACTGTATTGCTCAGTAACTAGAAAGCATCCATGTGTAGATCTGACACAGACAAAGATATTCTACCCACTATGAACCCGTGTTTGGGCGTAACCAACATTTCAAAATCTGTTAAATCGTAAAATTTTAAATAAGAATATACCCCATTCTTTAAAGGCTTTCTCGGCAGCTACGACATCTCCACGACCTAATTGCACTAAAACTAAGGCTACAGCTAAGCGTCCCATTGTTTGGTACGCTTCGTTTTGTTGGTGTATTCCCATTTCTCTTCTTATTGCGTCGGCGGCTGAATCATATCTGGAAAACCATTGTAATATTAACAATTTAAAAAAAGAATATCACCAAACTACATATATATTCAAATTTTAACAAAATTTAGATTTCAACGTCTTAGTGGATAAGAAGGACGATAAGATTGTATACCTTAACGAATATGAGCAAATTGCTTTCATTATCCAAAATTTCCGATTGGAGGAAAACATGTTAACAACTAGAGGATGTTTCGTATGTTAATAACAAACGACTAGAAAATGAGATATATATATGTATTTTTGGGGAAAAACCTAAATAAAGTATATGTATGAATCATTTTATAAAATAGGTTGTAAAGAATGGTGTCAGTAATAACTAGGCAGGTTTAGTAACAATCTGACATAAAATCGGTTATGGAACATCAATATCAAATCAGACTTCTTAAATTGTTAAATTTTTTGCAAATATCTGTTTTACTTCAAACCATATTTCAACCATTGGTCAAAATGTTCTACAGTTTCTGATATATCACGATATGTATGTATGTGTTTGAGTGAGTTTCTTGAAATAAAGTGAATTTCAGACAAAATTACACAAATAAAATGTTAGAACAATTCATATAATCCCTCTTCTATTAACTATTTTATCAAAATTTTAATTTCAGGGTAAGGAGTTACTTTCAAAACAAAACACTTGAGTAAGTTCGGTTTAAGTAAAATCACAAATCAACATCTTGATAAAATTTTAATTGTGGCTAAACTTCAAACCACGCTTTCTTCCATAACTGCTCTAAAAAAGTTAAAACAAAAACAAATTATGCATTACTCATCAACTTACTGTTTAAGCTTAACACTTATTCTTGCTACTTTGCTGACATACTCCGCTGCCTGCCTTGAACTATCTTGGATCTTTAAAAAGTCATCAACGATATAACACGTATTGAACATCAAATTACAACTTCTTACCATAGCTATATCAGCCGCCTGTTGATATAAGGGCAGTGCTTTTTCTGGATGTTGCTGTTCCAAAACTTTCGCTGCCTTATCTAAAGATGCTGCAGCAGTTTCTCCGCTTCCATGACGCATATACATATTGGCAGATCTTTCAGCCAAGGAAGCAACCTCTCGCAGATCTCCAATTTCCTTACATATTGAAACTGCTTGATCTAAGGCTTTAGCAGCATAGAATAAGCTGTAATATTATTAAGGAATATATATGGCTATTAAAAGGAATCCAGAAGTTTGCTAAAAGGATACTTTCTATTCTGTTTATGGCATTCTGCGGCTTTCAACAAACATTCCTTACATTGCTCAAAAGATTTTGCATTACGGAAACATGTAGCTGTAATAAGATAATTCGATTTGTGTTTCAACGTTACGTATTTGTGATTTAGTATATATGTACCTGCTTTGTTATATTCATCGGCGGCTTCGTCGTAATCTGATCGCCACTTCAAGAAGGATGTTTTTAAACTGAAAGCATTGGTTTAAATAAAAAGGAATAATTGCATAAAAATTCTTTCTTTACCTCTTTTCTGCAAGGCGTATATGTTCTAAGGCTTCTTCAATTCTTTTATTGCTTGCGGACATTGTAAAATCTTATTTAACAAACCAAAAGGTTTGTCATAAGAATGGGAATTTTTTAACAGTATGTATTGCATATATTCGACTTTGACACTTTTGACTGCTTCTGACAGTTCTGTTGATATTGAAGTTATGGGCGGGTTCTAATGGTCTATACCTTGTTTCTAAAATAGAGAAACGAATTTCTGAACGAACCCCAAGTCCAAATTACACTCTATAAAATCTGAAAAGTCCTGAAAAGAAGGAGTATATGTTTATACTTTGGAAGGGGGAGACAACACAGAAAAATATAATAAACACTACAATAACTAGCGGTAATAAACAAATCCCAATACATTTAATAGAATTACGTATGCAATGGGCAATACTATCATAGCAGGATTGGTGCAGTGTTATTTAGTGCTGCTTTCGACCAATCACAATTTACTATGGAAGTGATATGTTCTGAAATTCGTCTCTCTATTTTTGAAAGAAGGTATAGTAATAAAATCCATATAAACTATAATTTTTAGTGGTCTATAATTATAATTAATGAATTTAAAATAATGCGTATGCTTTATCGTTCTAAATGTGCTCGCAGAGTACAAGTGTTTAGATCTCGATGAATATGTGCATTCCTTCGCAATAGGGAACGCCGACTAAGATTCGGAGAGTTGGTTCTGAATGAAAAGTGGATACTTTTCCACAAGAAATATCCAATTATTTTTTCTTTATTTATATAGAGATATCAACAATTCCTGTCCACCGCGTGATTACCCATTTAGGCAACCCAAATAACAGCAGTTGGTAGTACACTATAACTGGCAGTTGGTAGTACACTATAACTTTCTGTAAAATATTGCACGAAGTGGCGTATCATTAAGTTTTAATTAGGGTGCGAATTTTTAAAATAAAAAGAAGTTGTTTTACTTTTTTATTTAATTTTGATTTTATCGCTATGTTATTCTATGTCTCTCAATTTGAGATAGATTTAAATTTAATATTTGCGACAATTTGTTTATTCAGTTAGTCTAACAGCTATTGTTACATTAAGAGTAAAGTAAATAAATTCTGTCACATTACAATAAATGTTCAAAATGTGATCCATTCTGTTTTATACATAATCATATCCTCCTTTTTAAATTGTCAAATACTTTCCTCAAATTTTCTACAGTGACATCTTCAATTGCATGCCGCATATCTCCTTGTAGCTAATTAATGTTATGTAAGCATTGTTTATATCCTTTGTTTTTTAAATAACCAAAGAAGTAAAAATCTAGAGGTATCAAATCCGGTGACCTTGCAGGTCATCTTCCATAACTAATAATACCATCATCATAAAATCGTCGTAGTTATCCCAATATATCGAATGTAGTCTGAGCTGTTGCTCCATCTTGCTGAAAATATCCTTCCGTCAATTGATCATCGTGCAACTGTTCGATAAATATGGGTATAAAATATTATTGGGATATCTTTCAGCAATTACTGTGTCATTCAAAATTATAGACGCGACAATACGTCGTCTTGATAATGGCACCCATATACCAATTTTAATAGGGTGTAAATTGATTTCGATAAAAGTATGTGGATTTCTTGTTCCTCATGTTCTATATTTTGGCTATTCACGTAGCTTGATAAATGGAACCATGCCTTGTCTAACATAAATGTTTTGTCCAATACATCGTTGTTGTTTAGATTTTTACTAAACCACTGACAAAATTGAATACGTCCTTGATGGTCACTAGGATATAACTCTTGTACCACTGACTGTATGGATGCAAATGCAAAATCCTCTTCAAACCCTTTTGACAGCTTCCATAAGAGATATTTATAAAATAATAACATTGAATTCTTTTACAATAAGTGATGAATCATATCTGCCTGAGCAGATAACTTGTGTAAGTATTGCGTAGGACTTTACTCCATTCAATGTTAAATGTCATGAACACGATCTACACCTAATACAGTTGGCCTACTGGTAGATTTCACTTTGCAAATGCAATGTTTATTTTCAAAACGTTCCACAAGTCTCTCTTATCGCGAGAAAATGTTTCATATGAAATATTTTTATTTGTAAATCTTTCCACGTGTTGCTCAAACAAGATTGCAGTGAGTATGTCCAAGTCTCATCTTCATTTCGAGTACCGCTTCGAAAATGCGTCATCAAAATGAATGCGTCTTGTTCACTTGTAAACATTTTAAAGTGTAACCTAAAATAATTATTTTTATTTTATGCCATATGATATTTTACTTAGCTTGCCTTAATGCGATGAAGCGGCTGTGTACTGAAAAGTACAGTTCTGTTACTTTAAATGTATGATAAAAATAATGGAGCGAAAACGTAAAGAATGATAGCAAAAATTGTGAATAACGATTGTACGCCTATGTCAAATGCTAGTATGATCCATGGTAGAAATACAATAGGTACTAAAGATTCGAAAATGCGTTGAACGTGGATCATTTGGAATTATTTACTGCTATTGCTACACTGTGTTAGTATCGTTTGCTGAAGACATTTATGTTAATTTATTATTATCCATTTTTTGGAAGATTTAATAAATTAGTAAACATCGTGCCTAGTATTTCTTTCTAGGAAGCTAAATTATAATGTTACATTTCGGATATTAATGCTATAGATTCACGTTTTTCTTTTAATTCTGTTAATGTGTTGATTACTAACTCGTTTGTTATGTAAGACATAAAACCCGAGATTTCTATTATTTTTATTATTTCGACAAATCAATATTTAAATAAAAGGGAATAATAATATTATACCATGGTATGATTGCAGTATCTAAAAATACAGCGTATAGGTCGATTGCTTTAAAACTGGTAGAACATCACTAGAAGACGATCCCTGCAGTTTACGCTCTCGCACCTGTATAAATGAAAGAAGCGTTGCAGCCGTGGAAAACTTACTGAAAGATTTTACACGAATGTTTGTGCGTGAACAAAGTTTTAGGCTGCTTTGTACCAAGGCTGTGACATATACCCCCAAGATAGAGAACTTTTAGCAAATTATGCTGATGATAACTGCTGATGAAACATGAATACCTTACTTCAATTCATAGGTCAAAAATTAGTAGAAAGAATGGAGCAAACCAGAAGTAGGAGCTAGACTTAAAGCAAATAAAATGTTTTCATTTATTTGAAGCAGTGCTTTTGAAATAAACAAATAAATGTTTGTTTTATATTGATTGTATAATTTATACAGATTAATTTGATAACTTTTATTGCAGAATATCGGACAAAAGCTTTAATTTACGTACTCGATAGTTTTGTCAACTACTATAATACACAGAACCTCTTCATTTTAGAGGAATTGTTTCCGTGAACGTGGCCTATCTTTTAACCACGTCTCTATTAGAAAATTACAATCTAACACTGTTTATTGATGTTTTATGTTCTCGGCTTAGGTCGTACAGACTTCTTTGCTTCTAGTCTTTGGATGAGAGCAAACAATAAAAAAGATCAGAGATTAATGTATTTTGGTATTTTGATTATCGATGAATTATTTTATTATTTCATATGATCGTCTTCTGGGCTTTATTTTCAACAAAGGAACTACATATGATATGCATTTCAGATATTAAGTGCAAGTCTATGTGATGGAATATTCTAGAAGGAAGCCTCCAATATCATAGAAGTGGTATTATATGCATCACCATTAGTTGTTTCAAATTGTAAGGCAACCAATAAATAAGTTATTACGCTTCCCACAATCTGAAATAGAAATAAAACGGAGGTATTGCTGTATAAAATAATTCGGTTTTGATAGCACTTACGGGTGCTAATAACCACGGACCCATATTGATGACTTCCAAAGCGGATAGGTAGCCAACTTTTCGTGACCATTGTAGTAATAATGTTTGAACCTAAATAACAATAAAAAGATAATGTGTGTAAATGTAATATGGATGGCTTCCTAAGCCTTAGGCACCTTTAGAATTTATTGGTAATTTTATATAAAGCGCCTAAGAGTTGTGAATACTACTTTATAGGCAGAACTAAAGAGTATACCTGTTGTTGAATTTTGTACGGCAAATTCAATAGGTCACTATTTTGTAAAACACGTAAGGGTTCTTGTGACTGAGGAAGATATCATTAGTATGCAGGCTAAAACACAATACCGTTCATACCCAAAAAGTGATTTGTCTTCCTAAATACATATAATGCAACAACTTCGCCATGCCATACAATACACCTACAATATAATGTAATCTCTCATCGGTGTTGCTAAAAACTGTTTCCCTGGAGGAAATGCTATATCGATATAGAAAATAGATTGTTGTAAATAACAGGGAGGTTGTCGATATAAGAAGTTGCAGGCCAAAACAAGTGTTGATTTCTTTCAAACAAAACCAAATTTGCTTATGATCGTGGCTTAATTGGCCCAACTACAAGAAGTAATGGTTTAAGTCCATATACACTAATTTTTTACTTTGCTAAACTAACCGAATTAGGCGTAGTACCGGTGGAACTTGTGCTCAATGTCAGAGTGAAATCGATTTTCTCTATTAGTTGTTTAAATTTATTTTCTATAATTGCACACAAGAACGTTAAAATTAAATGTTCGATAACGGGAAATATCAATCCAAAACCTCGGAACACTACAGCGAATGGGTAATCTAAAATTATTTTAATTTATCGAAGGTTGATTTAAACTGGCAACGTAGCCAGTTGCATTATTATTATTATTATTATTATCTACCTGGTATATTACAATAATTATTGAAAAAAGTAACATCAGCATCTGCACGCAGAAAACCGGCGTATATATAAGCACACAATGATATCAAATAACTTAGGAATACGATGAGTATAATCTTTTTCATAAAACTCTTTAAAGCTATCATCTCCTGCATAGAACCCGTTAAAGTTGCTATCTGTTCTAAAATATTGCAGACTCTCTTCCCGCAAACGATACCTCCAATCATACAACAAATTGCGTCCAGATCATTTATTACGTAACCAATCGACATAACGTACCTGAAATGAGAAAATTCTCAATTGAGGTAATGTGTACACATAAATAAAACCATTATATATTATGTTGTATTGCTTGATGCTTAATGAATTTGTCCATTTGGGAATTAAAAGTTTATGGAGGACAAGATGGTACCACATAAATGCAAAAACAATTTGTTTGCAAGAAACATAGTAGGACTTCATTACAAATAAGAATAAGAAGACTGGTTAAAATAATATATAAAAAGCAATAAAATTATCCTTACCACACCTTTCGGAAATAATTCCAAATACGAAAACAAGGCGAACTAAGTATCACCACCGATATCCGGCTAATTCCCAAGACAAATACCAGGCAACGAGCATTGTACAGCTCCAAAGCACTGCAAAATGAACATCACACACTGAACGCCCGCGTAAGGCACACTAGAACACTGCTGACACTAGTGCCAACAACAGTGGTCAGTGTCAACAGTGTTTTGGGGTGTTTCGAGCGGGCGTTCACTGTATGATGTTCGTTGTGCAGTGCTTTAGAATTCTACAGTGCTCGCTGCATGGTGTTCCTCTTGGGCCTTAGCCAGAAATCGTTTGGTTATACTTAATTCCCCCAGTTTTCCACTGAGGATGGCAGCTTAGTTGCTGAAATACATATCTGGAATTATTTTCAACAGGTGTGATAAAGATAATTTTATTTATTTTATATAGCACATTATTAATACGTTATATAATATTGATTTGATAATAAAAGGCCGAAACACACTAAATATAACCTTAAAAATTATTTTATATTGAAACTCCTTAAGGTCAAATGGATTTTTATAATAAAATAACATTAGGTTGTGTGAAAATAAGATAATAATTTAAGATTTTTTAAAGCTTGCATTTTCTTAACTTTTGGAGTTTGATGTATCTTATATTGTGTGACACACGCAAACCCTTACTTTTATTATACTAAAAACATTCTGTTTGATGTTATAACTAATAGAAATGTTGAAAAATAATACGGAAAGAGTTGATTACTTTTTTAATAGTCATAGTCAATGAAGAGTAATAAAATTTGAAATGTGCAAATGAAAGTGTTAACCAAATCAATTTGTACAACATAGTACATGTGTATACCATCTCTGACAATCGGATGATCATTCTCACTATTAGTTAATACCTTGAAATACGCAATTAATGAGAAGTATCCAAAGATCTCGAGTACGCAGTGAAAAGTAAAAATATATACATATGTACTATTGAATACAATTGCATCTCTCTAAGTCGAATTTTTATCTGCCTCTTCAAATTGTTCGACTTAGGAAGAGTTAGAGAGACAGTTGTTAAAAATCATATAATGTATGTATGTATGTCTAAATAAGCATAATTTGAATAGAAAACTAGTTATCGTATTCACTAAAACGTCCTTTTCGATTCTCGGAATTCAACATGTATTTAATGAGGAGTAAGGAGAGTAACGAACTTAAGGATACGTGAAGACTACTGAGTGAAGAATAGTGCAAAATATATACGAAGTCGACGAAGGCACTGGACAAATTATGTGTAGCAAAGAGATGATGATCAATGAATCGAAGACCAAACAGCAGACGACCACCGGGAAGATCTCCAAAAGATGGAGCTCATCTTTAAACGAACCTCTAAGTTACATGTATGAAACATGAGTTAGTGCTAATGATAATAATAATAAACAGAAGAAGAAGAAGAAGAAGAGGAGGAGGAAAAAGAGGAAAATATCTACTTCAACCTACCTGCATAGTTTACAAGTACATACTTTGGATTACTTCTACCATTATAGGTCAATTAGAAAACAACAAGTTTCTTGAATAGAGCGTATGTATTTCAGAACGGTTTTAACCGTCTTCATAATTGCAACATACTTCGTTAAATATGAGTCCATTTAAACAAATACCTTTTATTTATATTTTGATGCCTGACAATATAATAAGTAAAAACAAAGATTGAAAGTGCTCGAAATGTATGGCTTTATACATCGTGTCCAAGATAAAGATTAACAGCATAGCAATCTTAAAAATAATAAGATGTTTCGGAGATATTAAAAAAATAATTTCGCGGTTTTTGATTTTATTTTTCCCGACGTTATTATAAATCACATAAAAAATAATGTTTGCTTGTTGCTATTTTTAATTCTATACAACGTAGCGTGGTAAGTAGTTTCGTACGACGTTTCGTTTCCGATATAACATCAGCAGCTTGATTTTTTAAATGGACCGCCGTTGAATGCCGTTTTTGGATATAACTATATATATACAGTTTAGTTAGATCTATGTTAGAGTATGGAGTAAGTGTATAGTGAACAACCGCGACAGCCTATATATACAAGGTGTGACTTAAATGCTGACGTTAATATCAGAGATGATTCTTTGTCATGTTTTATAAGAAGAAGTGCATATAAACATATGTCCTAACTTGCTTCGTTTTCGAGGGAGAGGGTGTCAAAGTTTTAATAGAAAATCGGTTTTCTTAATCACTCAATAGTCTTTTCGACGATTTCGATGAAACTTGGTATGTCTGTTAGAAGTAACAAGAGGCTGCTTTTGATGTAATTTAAAATACTAATTCCAGTGACGTCGCAGAACGTTACCTGATTGATTTCTATTGCAAAAATCATTATACGCCACTGTTTTTTCAAAGTTTCATGTTTTTATCAAATTAAAAATACAACTTTCTTGTCTCTCTTGAAATAAAAACTTATTCCTTGCACTTTGAATTAAAAATGTGTTTGACTATTAACTGGAAAAAGTCTACTGGTTTTTGCAGCATTTCAATCTGCAAACCAATAAATGAAATGTATTTGAGCTAATTTGACTTCGTTTATATTTACATAGGTACTTCACAAGATATGATAGTGTTTGCATGCTAGAACAAACGAAGCTAGTTAGGACGCATGTTTATACGAACTTTTTTTAATAAAAGCGCCCCCTCAAATTAAAGTCATTATTTAATTTACATCCTGTGTACTAAAACTGTATGGTTTCTTATTTATGCTGCACATATAGATTATATTGAGACGGACCAGCGTCCGTTTTCATAGTTCTTGTCTTTTGTGACGAATGGCTTTTGCCCTGTAAGAGATCGCAACCATTCTTCTGCAAAGATTTAATTTCTTGCCACTGCCGATGCGAGTCATTTTACTAATTAAATTTATACTTGGCTTAATGAACAATAGAAACGACTGTTAGTCATTCAACTGTTCATCATGTCTGTCGAATTTACTACCTATTGTGAAAAACAGAGTGAATTACAATACTCTCTTCTAATCTAATCGTCTATAAGAATAATTGAGGATTACAATTAAAAAAATAGTTTCAAGATACTTGAGAGAGTTACAATTACCACATGTGCATCGTAGACTGCAGTGCAGTCGTTCTTCTACTTTCCGTGAAAATTGCCTAACAAATGAACCTCACTGTAGGCCCTCTGTAGGTCATGCATAGAAGAGTTAGGTAGATTTCTACTTTTCTTTTTTGTAATTATCCATGCCGTTTTTCCCAACAATTTTGAACCTTTGTGAATTGAAGTTTGAGATTTTTTCCCCACAAGTTAACCAACAACCTAAATGCGTGGGTATGTGTTTAGCAGAAATGAAATTGGGTATTGAATTACTCGCTTGTTTTCGAATCTTTTTCTTTAACTCCATTGTAAAAATAAAGAAAAGTCATACGATATTAATAAGAAAAAAGAAACAACATTTATCGAGTTAATTGACCGCATGAAATACTTTATCGAAACTGAGAGAGAGTATATCAAATAAAATAAATGGTTTTGACAATCGCAATTGGTTTCTATTATATTTAAAAAGTTGAGTTTTTAAAGGACAGATGAAGATGTATGGAAGAGGGTACATTGCAACTTCTTTCATAATTTAATTAATACCTTCCATACTCAATGTTGATAATAATTATTTCAGATTGAATTTAATTTTGATAGCCTTTAAAGCATATACTTACCAAAACTTCGTATTCGGAATCGTAGGTCCACAATCAAGTCTTATGCCGTGCATTATCGCCGCAGCTGTCATAAAGCAGACTTGCACGGCGTAGCAATATCTTTTCCAATATTTGGACAACTTAAATTTACACATTTGACTATGTGTATTATTTTTGAGGCGTACAATGGGAGTAACAGCAAAAAGTCGTGCAAAGAACAGTATTAATTCTGCAACTTCGCAAAAACATGGATAGTGTTCAAATTCCTTTTTCGCATTTGGATAAGGACTGACGTTGATCTTGGACATTTTAAAGTTACTGCCGGTTTTCATATCCATAAGCAGTGAGGAATTCAAATGCCGTATTTGTGAACTGCTCAAGTGAATATTGATGGTGTGAAACGTAATTTCCTTTAATAATCGTAATGGATTTGAAATTGAAATATGTACATGCAATACACATATGTATTGTGCCTGCAAGTATATTTATAGAACGTGTTATGTAACAAATTATTAATTAATTTCTGGCATTCTACTATCTTATTCATCGAACTGAAACATTAGGATAATTGTACGGTCCTTTCCCTTTGTCAAATGATGAGTAATTTATTTAATTGATGTTTCATTAAAAGATATATATGTATATACATATATACATATATATACTAGTTTATACCTGAATTAATGGCATTTTGATGATTTAAGGAATGATACGTAAAAACATTTAGATTAATTACCTTTTTATAAAGATACTTTCCAACTGCGCTTAAAAGAAAATTTAAAAAGACTAGAGAGGTGTCTCATTGGAATTATTACAAAAATTTAAGGAATTACGTCAATAATGCCATACGTATCGAAAAGGCGATATATATTGAAATAAAATCCAGAACAGGTAAACTCCATGAAGTCTGGAAAAAACCTTTATCAACTAAATTTCAATACAAGTTCATTTCAATTACCACATGCAACATCCCACTGACATTAACGACTACTTTATTCATTCCATAACTACCTTAACTACGCTTCTATTTGCTAATACATATTCGAAATAATAAGCTAGACAGACATATTCCGGATCTAGTTTCTTTAGAGCTCTCCGAATATGATGCCAAATTAGCATAAACACCCAATTAATAGAACTTTGATAGCGACTGCAAGAACTGTGGTCTATTTATTAATAGTCCTCACCACACAATTATTCAGTAATAATACTAAAATCAAAAACGTAAACCGATTGAACAAACAATTTTCCTTACAGTTCTAAAACATGCATATTTATCCTACTTTCACTTTAATCGTGAGTGTCGCGTAAAAATATTTTACTTGGAAACGGCTAGCAAACGGATTTTTGTCGTAAAAGACCCTTATAAATAACATGTCAAGATGTGGACCGCCTTTCACAACATGCGAAAGAAAGAAAAAGTGCTTGCTAAAGGTTGCATTCGAGTTTGGATTAGTTTCAAACGTTAAAAAGTACAAGCATCGTTATGTGAATAATTTAGTTAATTTCCCGAAGAAATTTAAAATGATAACTAAGCTTCCAATGACTAATATTACTTAATTATTTAATTATAATAAAATGAATAAGGCGAAATACTGAATTGGGCTACTGCCACGATTTACATTTGAAATTTTATGTATGTGTATCGCTTCATACGCATCAATCTCTCGTGGAGAATCAATATGTCTCATCAATTTTAAATTTACCATTTTTATGTCGTGGCCCGTGTTGTGAAATTAGCCTAGCATAACGGTAATGTGCCACATGTTCTTTAAATCGTGTCACTATTGCGCGTTTCGCCTGTTCGCATATATACTTTATCAAATCCACCACAACCGATTTGATAGATGCCTGACCGTTGTTCCAAATCTGCCTTGTCTTTGCTTGCGGGTTACCTAAAGCCCACAATATATCATCATAAATTACATGTATTTCTACATGTATTTATTGAGCTACGCCAATTGAAGCGTGTATTACAGCAAATTTCTGCTTCAATTCTTACATCTTTTTCTACATGTAAATATTTGACCAAATATAACCTGTCCTATTTTCGAAGGTCATTCACATGTATTTTTGGTTCCTTCTAGGTATTTTAGCTTTTCAAATTGCAAATTGGAAAAGATATTGGCAGTTCTTCTGTATTTATCAGTTTTTAAATATCTATCCCCTTTCATGCCCCGTTCGAGTATGTGTTAACCATCCAGTATCGAGTAGAACGGGAGATTGAATTAATACTAATATATAGTAAATAATTAATTAAATATCATGTGGTCTCATGAAAATACAACAGCTCTAATTACATATTATCAGCAACATGAATATCTGTATATAGTGGATCATATCCACTATAAAAATAAAACAAAACGGAGAGCTGCATTAAATAATATTGCGAGTGATATAAATAAAACGTTTAATCCCAATATCAGAGCCCCGATACTGTTTTAAAAAAATTAACGGTTTACGAACAACATTTATGCAGGAATATAATAAGGCAAAAATCCAAAATAACTGGAAGCAGCTCTGAGGATGTGTGTGTACCAACTTGGTGGTGCTTTAAACTGCTTCTATTTTTATTAAATGAAAGACCTGATGAGAAAGGAGAATCTAATTTATCAGAAACGAAGTCACAAGCTTTGATAATACTTAACACAATATTGTGCATGCATATGCAATTATTTATAATTCAATTTTAGGCAACGCAATTATATGAGTAATCGGACAATAATGATAATGAAGTATTGTTTGAGGGTACCCTCGAAGAATTACATAGTAACGAGGTGGTCATGGAGCCACTGTGAACTGCTGGAAGTAGTAATCCATCAACTCCACAGCCGATGGATGTAAGCATTTTTATACATTCAATTACATTCAATTATTTAAACAAATATTTTCTCTAGGTTATACCTCGAAAGAGGCATAGGAGAATGGAAGGTGAGGATGCACAACTAGAATTTTTTAGGAACTCAGCTGCATTTACAACATTTGCAACAATTAGCAGGAAAGTCCCAGTCCCTGGACGATATTGGAACCTTTTGCCAGATGCTTGACAAGGACCTCAGACTAGTGAAAAATGAAAATAAAATTAGATCTCTGAAAAGACTAATACTAAATGCAGTTTATGATGCACAAGAGTCATAAAAAATAATAAAGTTTATTTTTTAAAAGATTAACCTTTATTAAACATAAATGCTGTGTAATAAAAATGAAAAAATTAAATTTGTTTTTGTTGCCAAAACATACAATAGGTAATCCACATATAATATTCAGCTTTACACCATTTTGAATTGCCAGCTTACAGCTCCGCAGTCATTAAAATATTCTTTAAATTCTTCCCTAATTTGCATAGCTCTATTTGATGCATGGTTGGTTCCTTGCTGCCCGACTCTTCTGACTTCTGTTTGTGGTATTGGTTGTTGCATACTTGATTTATGCATATGCGACTCTTCCAAAAGAAAGTTGTGTAGTACACAACATGCTAAGGTTTGTTTTTAACTTTTTGATGGTTTAGGTTTATTGTTCGCAATAAAGTTCTAAATTGATTAGCTAGCATTCCGAAAGCATTCTCTACTACCCTTCTTGCACAACTTAAACGATAGTTAAAAATTGCTTGGTGCTCTGTTTGCCTTTGAAAAGGGTGTGGCTTCATAATGTAACTTTTTAAAGTAAATGGTGTATCTCCAATAAATACGTATGGCACTGTAGTATGTCAACCTGGTAGTGGTTTATCCAAAGGAATATTTAAAGTATTCTGCTCTAAAGCTTGAAACAAGTCATTTTGTGAAAAACACCTCCATCTGAAACTCTTCCATTAACTCCTAAATCAATATAGGTAAATCGATACCGTGCATCAACTAATGCTAGCAGAACAATACTGTTATATCCTTTATAATTATAATACAAGGAACCAGCACTTGTTGGAGCTGAGAAAGCAATATGTTTTCCATCAATTGCACCTATAGTATTGGGTATCTGCCACAAGTTTAAAAAATCAGTGGCAATATTGTCCCATTCATTCACTGTTTTTGGAACCTACAATATGATATATATATATATATATATATATATATAGGAATTATATTAGGATTTCTTTAATTATAATATACCTTAATATAATCTTCCTTTAAACTTAGATATATTGCTCTACAAAGAGTAGGTATAAACTGACCTATGGTAGATTCATGTACTCCGATAGAGTACATCAAATTTCGAAATGTTTCACCACTTGCCAAAAACCGAAGAGTAATCATTAATTTATCCTGTGCTGGGATGCATTCTCTCATTCCTGTGTCTTCTTTTGAGATAAATTTCTCCACTTTTTTAAAAGTTTTAGAAAAGAATCATTAGTCATTCTTAGATCATTTTGAAATGACGTCGGATCTTCTGTTAATAGTTCCTTGTTCACAAGGTTCAATATGCCTCTCTGCTGTCTTCAAGAAATCCATTGTTTTACCCAACACCGCCTCTTTCTTTTCTGCTTTTTTGTTTTGTTGTTAGATTTACTCCATGCATTACCATTATTATAGTAGCAGCTGCTGTTGTTTCGTAATCACACATTGTGTCTTTTTATACTACTTTTATATTATTGAAAGCAATAAACAGTGGGAAAAATAATATAAGTGAAGTTGTTTACCTAATTACAAGTACAACCAACATATTTTTTTCTCTTATACCAACAACTGAATTTTATTTCCCTTTGGTGCCCTTTTTATCATCATAAATATAACCGTGTATTGCGACAAGAAATTCTTCAATCTTTACATGTATTTTTACGTGTATTTCTACATGTATTTCTATGATGGTGTATTGTGGCCTTTACGGCTATTCTATGTATGTTAGCTCTAATTCTCTTTTAAACCTACTTTTTGTGAGCGGGAATTTGACTAGTCTATTGAGCAAGAAATTGATAAACATCTTTTGCT
Source organism: Chrysina gloriosa (assembly GCA_038088585.1). Lineage (NCBI taxonomy): Eukaryota > Metazoa > Arthropoda > Insecta > Coleoptera > Scarabaeidae > Chrysina > Chrysina gloriosa. The sequence goes on along the minus strand of CM076087.1, from coordinate 34,492,219 downwards.
GTATGCAATGGTTCTAATCCTTCATTATGAGCCTATTAACGTTTGTACTTGTTTTACAGACGTCCACTTCCAATTTATTATTTCTATTGTTCTTAACAACTAAACTATGTAAAAATAGGAGGCGATTATTCACATCTTCTCCTACCGTAAACTTAATTGTGAAAAATATCGTCTACGTATCTTATCCACACTCTCGGGAAAAACCGACTATCTCTCTTTCATCGTTATTTCGAAATTACTCGTGAATAGATTGGCGATGAAAGGAGACAAAGGATTTCCCATTTCTGTGCCTTTCCGTTGTATCTACATTTTGTTATTAATTTGAAAATAATTCTGTTTCATACAAAAGGAAGTTAACCTCGTATATTCGACTATTCTCACGTCGTCGATATTATTCATTTTATGCAATTGCTCTAAATGATCTACACTTTTATTAATCGGTACGCTGGGGATGAGGGAACAAACGTCGGACGAAATTAGAACTTCGCCTTGTTTCAATTGCATTCTGACAACGAATTTATTATTAAACAATTGTATGGTGCGGAGTTTACCGATGTGATATAGTTTTTGTTAATAAAGCTCTATTTGCCGCATATATTACCTTATATTACGTGCTTGATTAATTATTATATCAGTAATTCGGTTTTTACAAACAAAAATTGAAATCCTAAACCTTATTCCAAAATAAAGATGAATCCCTCAACTTTTCAGAAACCTTCGTCCTACACCTATTCTTCCAGCGGTATCTAAAACTCTATCAAAATAACTACGATCTTTTTTGGACAAACTCAATATTTTACTAGAAAAGCAATCGGGTTTTCGTGCACATTGTAGCAGTAGCATTCTGCTGGTCCTGTGTGGTCTTAATAACAATATGTCTATTGTGCTAACACTGCTTGACATTTCTAAAGTATTTGATATATGTACATAATCGTAAATATTTTAAACTAAACAGGCTGTGGTACTAGTGCGCTATTTTTGGTAATTATACTAGCAGTCGACATCATGTAGTTGAAATAGACGATTAACAATCTGATCTTCTATCCTTAAACTACGGAGTTCCGCAATGATCAATTTGAGCCCTATCTTATTTGCTATTTATACAATCCAAAAATAACACGTCCATTATCTGCAGTGGATGGAGTTAATGACGATCGTCGTAGGGCATATAAGTTGATCGAAGACAATGGTTTGCTTATAAAAATAAATAAAACACAAGCAATCTTGTTCGCTGGAAGGGGCGCACCGCTTGCGCGTAGTGAATATATTACCCATTAACATATCAAATATAAGATTACAATTTTCTGACACCGTAAAGAGTCTGGAAATTATAATTAACAATAAACTTAAGTTTGAGAAACACGTTGACAATGTATCAGATAAGGCGAGTATTTGAATCGTAATAGGAAGCTGCTATGGCCGTCCTTAACAACATTACTATGCAATATATAGCTTTGTTCTACCACATTTTACCTATTGTAGCGTTGAATATGGTCCTTGTATAAATTATGCTTTCACTAAAAGCATTCAAGTTGTTCAGAATTCATGATATATTCATGGTATTCAAGGAAGGCAAAGAATATCTCATACTCTTGGGCTAAATATGCAGCAACGAAGGAAACTTACCTGTTTCTACTTTTAAAATTATTTAAGTATTAAGCTCCTATACATATATTTATATAATAAAATTACATACAGAACCGATGTACGCTATTTGAACTAAGGATTTAGACAGCTTATAACGCCTCCTTTCCATCGTACTGCTAAACTTGAAAGCTTGTTTCAATACTACGTGCCACATTTATGGAATTCAAAACAAAAAGAAATTCAACCGAATTTTCATGGAGATAGAGAAAAAAAGCTTAAGGGGCGGTGTGTTGCGTAACGCTACCAATAAATTCTTCTTTTTGGCATCACCTCTACGCACGTAACATACTCACAGCAATTCGACGATCGGGTATTGTTTACGTTCCAAATATACAGTCCCCGGATTGACTTTACTATAGGTATAATTGATCCAAAATTTTTAAATCTCGTTTCAATGCTTGTTCTAAAATGAATTTAAAGCACACTTTTACTTGAAAATGAAGACCGTCATGACATTTGAGAAAAACACATTTTCTGTTGAAGTAAAGTGTATTTTTGCACAGAAAAACAAGTATTTTGTATAAGCTGTCAAACAAGAAATTATTTATTCATAAAAATACAAAATACCTACATGACAATTATTCAATTAGAATTTCTCCACGATCGGCACATTTTTAGTTTTTTCCTTTTTAATTAATGACAACTCGCATAGTGCGTTAGCATCACTTTGAATTGCAAAAAAGCTCATTGACTGACGCTGTCACTCCTCCTAATTTTGAACCAAAGTATGATTTCTTGATATATGGGATATGTAATACATAAGTCATACATCCAATATTTTTTACATTATTTATGTGCATCTGCACACACAATATAAAAAAGAAATAAATCCTTATATCAAAAGATCTTTGTCGAAACTAGGGTCGGGAAAACCCAAAAGAAAAACCTAACCAAAGGTTTCCCTCTTATTATGTATTCTCAATATCGATTATAAAATTACATGTACACCTATCATTTCGTATATCAGTCTTTTTATTACAATTTCTTTTCCTTAAAATAATTGTGTTTTCAACATCATGTTACAGCAATTTGCTACATCAAAATTACTATTTAAACAATACTTATGATTATACAATCTTTTCTTTAAATATTGTTTTGTTTGTCGATGTACGAAGTAGGCACCATAAAATCTCGAATCGATGGAATGGCGACGACCCAATGAACGTCGTTCCAGAAAGACGAAAGTCGTTCAGTCAGCGAAAAAGGTGATTGCCAGAATATTCTGGGATATGGGGTAATACAACTATTAACAGCACATATGCGTCTTGCATAAATTGTGGGACAATATTCGTGCCAAACGTCGATGAAAATTGATAAAAGATGTTCGATTATTGCATGACAATGCCCCTGTCCATACTGCCGCCATTTCACAAGTTGCCATCCGCAAACGTGGCTTTCAAGAATTGGAACATCCACCGTATAATCCGGACATGGCTCCTAGTGATTATTATTTATTTTCTAATTTGTGTGAGTTGCAAGCAGCTGTAATAGAACATTTTGAGGGAAAAACTTTATATATTTTTTACAAGGGTGGAGAATTATTAATTGATCGTTATAGGAAATGTATTGAAGTTACTAAGTTTATTCTGTCTATGTCAGGCCGAGAATTTATAACGCTTACCTCGTAGCACCAATAACAGTTTTTACAATTTATTTTATACATTACATTGCTTTGATTCATTTTACATTTATAGTTAGTAAAAAGATATTTGTTACTATAAGTTGGAATGAAAGTTATATATTAGAACGAAGCTCTTTTACGAAGGTTCTGCGGCGAGAGTTAATTGGGAAAAAGTGAGACGCTTGAAATCGTCAGTTAGACGCTTTTCTATCTTTCTTCTTTCATTAGTTCTTTCTCGCTCGCGCACACACACATACGTTTGCGTCTCCCCATCAGATGGCGCTCTTATTATTCGGATTTACATCAAATTCAACTTCAATTTATTTACCATCGGTTTCGAAATAAAATAGTTTTTCCTTATACATTTTTTATTCAATTATAGAATTTTGTCTTTTATTCAAATAAGCAACAAATGCATAAAGAGCTTCGCTCTTGTTGGGTGTCCCACGACACCCCTCCTTTTTTAAATTTATTTTTATTATGGAGAGATACGCAAAAACCCGAAACTCTTTCTAATGAACGGCGAGGTTTTCATCCCTTCAACATATTTTTCTGCACTAAAAGAAAATAGTTTTCAGTATGTCCTAGGGTGGACTACTGACACATAAAGTTTTAAATTCTTTTGAATTTTTGGGTTGAGAACCTTCCTCAAGGGGATAAGAGTCACAGAGCTACTGCAGTTTACTTTACTTTCTTACAAGGACCATTAAAAGCACAGCAGCTGTGGAACTAGATCAATCAATATTTAACGTCTCCTACAGAATTTAAAAAAGAAAATTTAAATAGGGTTAGAAAATTCTGTGATAACAACAGTTATTCTAGAACACTCTATGAAAAAATAAACAATACAATACACTATAATACAATATAAATAAAAATCAATATATAAATAATGAAATGTGTACCTACTAGTAGACAAATTAATCTTGAAATAGTAAAAAAGTAAATTAGTCCTTACCGTTACCACTCCGAATTATTGCGTGTTAAAGATAACATCTTACTTGTTACTTGTCGAAATACGTATTTCGAATTGTACAAAATCGGTGGTGAAGGTACATAGGAGCTAACTTACATAAGTTCATTATAAACCTATAGACATTCCTACTTTGATCAGTTTCAATAATATGGGCATTTCTATTACTTTTCTCGACCTGTTTATCGAAAATGGAGAATTAATTACTGGAATCTCAAGATTCGTGTTTATTTAGGTATTTAATTAAAATTGTTTATTATATAGATTAAACGTTTTTTAACTTTTGCTGCTCGATTAATATAAATTTGAAAAAGTTAATAATTTTGTTAATCATCACTCTTAATAATAAACATTTGAAAAGCTGACATCATTTGTTCTCTTTATACATATTTACAAGTACGACCAGCAAATTTAAAGTGGTCATCGATAAATAAAAGGTTGGAGCATGCTATCTGATCATTATAACAATACGCAATAGGAGTGACATCTGATTTATCTTAAAGCATAATCAACTACATAGGACAATTCAGCTCCTCCAACTACAAACCACTGAAGCCAATTCTTTAAATTACAAATTATTATCAAGAGACAAACATTTTAATTCTCCGTTGAGTATTTCGTAGGGATTTGATAATAAATCATTTATCGGTATATTTGAAATTCTATTTATCGGGTTCGACTTAGCAGAATCGTCCTGTTTGTTGCTTATCTTTTCCAATAATGACCGTATCGCCCGCTGTTCGATCAACGATTGATCCAATTTTATACAAATTTGTTTTAATACATTTTCTAAAGATGCTGGCTTATCGTCACTAACGCTATCGTTCCTCGAAAAACTTGCACCATCAGACGAGCATTGTAACGGCTCATTTATTACTAATTTGTTCTTAGAAATACCTTTACAGTATCCATCAACCGCATCTGTACTTCGTTTTGCGTATTTCTTACCTACATTAACTTCGGTCTTAAACTGTTCCAAATCTGCTTTGGGTACTAAAAACAATAAACCGTCGAGATTAGTGATACATATATTGTACAATCGATTTTAAAGCCTCACATATGATAAGATGTGTATTACCTACAGTAAGTAAAATATAGGAACGCGGCTCAAGGTGCTGAGAGGCTCAGGAATGCACTGGCTAGATGTAAGTTTCCACAGCGCACCTCATTTACCTAGTGATTGTGATCGTGTGAATATCGAAAACAAGTTGCAATCAAAAGATTGCATTTTGCCAGTGTACATCTGACCCTAAAGACCGTTCCTATATTTGACTCACTGTAATGTGTAGAGTTGCTCAATTTGAGGCAATAGCCAGTGGCGGCCGCATGAAAGTTTACACATAAAATAAAACATTGATCGTGTCGTGTTGCGGCATAGGCAACTTTGCTAAAACAAACCTAGAAATGCGAAATACTATTTACGGTAGCGTACATGCATACACAATAGATTTCATTGAGACTCGCCGTTATACTGAAGGTTGTATCGAACGCCGTCACTGCTCGTTGGCGTTGGAAAATTGAAATATGAAATTAAGAAGTGTCAACTTGCTCAGATTTATACTACTACATCCTTGAAATTTAATCGAAACGAAAATATCTTTTGTTTAGGTTTAAGACTCCCCCTTCCTCTCTCCCCCTTCCCTAATTTGAAAATATCTATATACCTAACCAAAAAGAAACAAGTAATCCTGTAAGCAAGAGTCAATTACAAGACTAAATCACGAACAGCTATCATTATCTTTTTTAATTACACGCAGATTCATGATATTTCACACTCCCTATTTTTTATTATTGGGTGTGAACAAGTTTTCAAACCACTGGATACTAAGGCTGGTGGAGCCGGAACAGGAACTCAACATGTCCGACACACGCCAATGGATAATAACTGCTCATGAAACATGGATACCTTACTTCAATGTTGATACCAAAAATCAGCCTAAAGAATGGCGCAAATTACAAGCATACGCTTTAAAAACGTGCATCGGTTGGAAAAGTAATGGGACTCCGAAAAAGATATTTTACGTTGACATAAATTTACTCAATGAAATGGAGATTGTATTGAAAAACTACATTGCAATTTTTAAAAAATAGATAGCGAAATTCCTAGAACTCTAGAAACATCCTTCATATTTATACCGACTACAAAATATACAATTTCCTATTTGATGTAATCTACTTCCGTAGAATTATATAAAGAAATAAAATTACACCTTTCGAAAATAATTCCAGACGCGTATTTACCAGCCATATTCGCCTAACGCTCAAAACGAACCCCACGCAACGAACGCTGTACAGCTTGAGCTCTGCACAATGAACATCACAAACTGAAAGCCCGCATAAAACATACCAAAACACTGTTGACCCTGACACTGACATAGTTTTCCACTGAGGATAGCAACTTAGTTGCCGAAATACGTATCTGGAATTATTTACGAAAGGTGTGGTAAGGGTATTTTTATTTCTTTTAAATATTATTCTTATTCGTAGAATTAACTTACCGAGATGGGATGCAATTACGAACGGATCGTCGATTTTTCTTTCTACTTCGTTTATGATCTTAGCAATTTTATTGCCTATGTTCTGTAATTCCACAGCTTTGATGTCGCCTATTAGATTGAAATTTTCATTCCAGAAATATGGTATACTGCGGTTATTTAAACATTCTGAGTACGCTTTCAACATCTATAAAAATAACAGCAGATTTAATTTATAGCACAGTTTTGGTGAAATTATGAGAGGTGAATATGGTGTATACAGTACAGTGACGGGGCAATTTTGGACGATGAATAAAAAAGGGGTAAATTAGAATATATATATATATCAAAAAAAAAAAATCCAGGCCATGCTTATTGAATACTCACATACACTACCCTCATAAAGTTTGAAAGCAGGTAGAAACTAGTCAGGATCCCTTAAGTAATACATATAATTTCGAGAAACTGTTAATTCTGATTATAAATTTATCCATTTAAATGCAATTAGAGCAATACATGTATTGCATGACCTGGAAGTTACAACACTAGGAAGGGGTGGGAATTTGTTGACCTAACTTAGCAGAAATGTTTACCTATTTAAATGTAATAATATGGTGATAATTGATTAAAATTTTGTTGCGATGGCTCAAATGATTATGACATATCTGACACTTCATGCAGTTTTTATAGTATGACTGTCAGTTGTATTTCTTGCGATTTTTTATTCCATTTTCACCGTTTTCTTTCGTTTTAATTTTGTTTAACTTGTTTTAGAAATTTGATTATGCCTAGAGTGCGGCACCGCAAATCGCCTTAAGGGCGTGTTTGGAAAGCGCCATTTCCATAACTTCGGAAACTGTATTGAACTAATGTTTTATGCTTATGCTTTGGAATTATAGGTACCACTAGCACCCATTTTTACCACTAATATCTAAATTCTATATATATATTATAAAAATTCTAGCATGATAGGTTTTTACGATGCTTATTTACATTCGTTAGAACATTCGTGTAGCATTCGCGCTATGTCGTATACAATCGATTTCCATTGTATTTAGTTGTATTTATTATTCGGTTTTATGCTTTATGTATAGATTTGTCTTGGGTAACGATTGGGTGTGATATATAAGTTTTTATGTAATTGAAATAAAATTATTAATTCAACCGCACCGGATTGAGCAAATAATGTCATTATTCGCAGGCCTGCGAATAGATATATGTACATAGTGGCCAATCCGCTCTCATTATTTGGTAAGATCCGATGTTGCTTTGAAGATTGTTTTCGTTTTGAGTTATATGGTAGAGTTCGGCGCCTTTTTACTCTCCGCCATCGTGAGTCGTACGACGTTGCTTGTATAGACGATGCAACTTTAATTATTCGACCTTCAAAATATTTAGCATCGAATTACTAACCAATGTCTGTCTGTGGAAGGCATCCGCACGTTTATTGTAGGTAAACCTCGTGTCGTTACATTCTGTATCGTACCTCCGTCGAATTGGTGCGCTGTATTAATAACAACGTACTTTTCACACAATTTAGTTTATCAATTTGAAGTTACAATAAAAAAAATGATGGTTTGTACTTAGGGTTTATTACGTTCTGTTTTCTTTCTTCTTTTTTTTTCGCCTTATATAATGTTAATTATGTTGTCATTAATTTTTGAAAGTGAAAACTTCGGTTATAACTGGTAATATGTGAGAACAATATACATATTTAATATGTGTGATGATTCGATAACAATTTACAAGGGGCAACAAATAGAATGTATGGAATGTATGTGAAAGTTACTTTAATTGAATATAGATATTATTCGTAACGTGAGGTATGTGGTTATCCGATGGGATGGCAACGATGTATCTCATTAACATTTTTAAATTTCGCGGACAGTTTAAGTTGGTAGTTCCGGCAATAGTGGACATATTCGCATGTATTGCGCTTAGAAATTGGCGAGTATATTCACTATTGCCGGAACTACCAACTTAAACTGTCCGCGAAATTTAAAAATGTTTACTGGGATCGCGATTTTCATTCAAATATATCGATGTTTATATATCATAGTCATAAATATCGATACATTTGTTACGATATATCAAAAATAGCGATATATTTGAAAATATATCGGGTGGGGTGACTTTACATTTTCTCAAAAATCGTATTAATGATTTTATATTACATGGCGTTAATGTTTTGTTTCCTCACACAGTAACATGGTTATTCTACGGCTATATATAATATAAGCACCAGTGCATATTTTACGTCAAGACCGTCTTATAACATATATTGAGGTAAAAGCATAAATGCAGTAGTTCCATATTTGTACAGAAAATCCCTGCAATGTTTGGTGATTGTTGCCACGTCAATTCCGTATGACCGATTATTCTAGAAGGCTGGAGCCACTGCTACAAAAACTTGAAATCGGCTAACTGGTAAACGACTTGCTACACCATTGTTTTTAGTTCCAGCTTCTGATGACCACTTTTTAATTTTTTGTATATACGAATATAGGTATTGTACTTTAAAAATCTATTCAAATGTATAAAAATTAAAAAGTATTCGGACCAAATAGTAAGTATAACAGTGTATAAAACACTCATAAAGAAATATGTATTTCTGCCACAAAAGACAACAAAAGAGACAGATTTACTAATGTAATTAGTATTCAGAAGTTTAAACTTAAATTTGCCCCGTTATTTTAGGTTGGTAGGGAACGAGAACGAGGAGATATAGTAAGCCGTGAGAGAAGTTAGTTATTTACACATCAACACATTATGTAACATGTTATCAGAGATTAGGGAGGTTTCTCTAATCTGTGCATGTTATGTTATAAGACGACGAGTGAATAAACGTGTCGAGATTATGTGTTATGTTTATTTTTATGTACTTACAATCGAATAATTAAAAGAAGGAATTATGTTCTTTTCCTTCTTCTACACTAATAAAGATTAAAACCTAAACTTTCGATAAATAAAAAGACAACTAAAAGTGTATTTTATATAAATACAAAATAATGGAAAGTATTCACAAATGAAAATCAATGTGAGCAACGACAACAATTATACGGATACCGCCTACAATTTCGTTTTACACTCTAAAGCCCGTTTTACATGATCATATTAAATTGCACGTAAAAATTGAATATTATTTTATAGTCCAATATAAAACACTGTACTATTTTTCTGTGCAAAATCATTCTATGAAATTAGAACCTTTCCTATTTTCATACTAAATGTTTTGACTTGCGTCTGCTCACTAGTCTGCATTGCACGTATTCCAATCTAACCTTATTTTCTTATTGTTTACGTCTTGTCCAGTCCTGTTACAGTATAAAATAAACATGGGTTTATACATTATATTGTGGTTGTGTCAGCAAATGTTTTTATTGAGCGTTTTAGTAAAAGTAAATTTCCCCTTTTTGGAGGTTATGAGAAATATTTGTAAATATTGTGTGATACTTGTGTACAATTTGAAACGAGGATGAGAATCATAAACAGAATTTTTGTACATGTTCATAACACATATGTAATAGTCCTAATAAATGATGCAGTCTAGGTTCATACATTAATCTTATACAAAAGACTGGTAAAGCGTTTTACATTGTACTATAAAATAGTATTCAATTGTTTGGTACAACTTAATATGATAATGTAAAACGGGCTTAACGCTTTCGATGTTACAGTAAGACTAAATTGGATTAAATTCAATGGGATGCTAAGTCACCAATACGCTACTTAATTTTTTTTTTTAAGAATTGGAACGAAATACTAAAATAAAATATTATCAATATTGTAAATAGGATAATTTCTTGAATTGATACTCATGTGAAATATAATTAATTATCTGTAGAAGAAGGAATATATATATATCCTTCTTTTAATGTTCGTTTGTACATACATAAATAAACATCACATAATTTCTCTCACGACTCACTACATTTCGTCGTTCCCTACAAACTGGCCAGTACGGCCAACTTAAAATTATGCAGCAAATTTAAATTTCTGAATACTTATTATATATCCTATTTTTAATATTACTAATTTTTTCGTAATAAGCACGATTAATGGGCATTCAAGGTAAACGAAAAGTGTATATAATCATCACTTCAGTAATTGTTTTATTTGTCTATCAATTGTTTTTAATCTTTTACTACACTACTGCATAAGTATCATACGAAAAAATAGTTTTCATATATTTTTCTAATATGATTTTTAGGAAAAATTATTATTTCAGTATATTTAAATCGATTTAAATCCCAAAATCTTATCTTAAATGTGTTCACAAAATTAATATTTCCAATACCGCCCTCTTTTCAATAATTGCTGAACTGCTAGCACAGCACTAAAATTAGGTAACTGTAGTAGTTACGTTAAGCATATGGGAGTTTCGTATTTCCAACTGTTTACGAAAATGCTACTCTAAATAACTATTTTCTTGTTAAAAATCGTTTTATATTTCTATTACCGAGTGCAAATGCCTATTAATAGCAAGAAATACATGTACACTTTCGATTATTTGCCACTTTTCTATGCCCAAAATATATGTCATCTTTGGGAGAATCTGAGTAATTATTCATCAATATAAACTAGGAGGGGAAACAGATACATGTTTCCTCTTTACGTACATGTATAATTCATCAGGAGAAACTTACTCCCTTTTGAAATCAAGTGGAAATGAGTAGCCCACCTTAGCGTGTGCTGTCAACACGTTTCCAAACGCAACCTTAATAGCAAGAAATACCTTTAGGTATAGTCGAACCAAGTGAATGTGGCGAACCGCGCAGCACCGTCACGTTACAAAGTACACTCGTGAAAACAATTTTAACGCGCGCACTATGAATGTGAATTCTCTATAAATGTTATAATTTCTCAGTATAACTTGTTTTCGGTTATTGCTCAAATTAAATACTACTATGAATACTATTGAAAATGTGTATACACTGCTATGTACCAATGTTTATGTTTCATTTCATTTGCAGTTTTAATGTAATGAAAATTATAATATAACAATTTGAAAGCATTCAATACTTGCCAATATCTTATTTGTTATCTGTTTAAAATAGTATAATTTTAAGTAAATATGCTCCAAAATACTGATTTTATTCACGTTCAACTGTTTATTTACAAACTTACTACAATGAAAATATATATTAATACAAAAAATAAATACATATGTTTTGTTTCCTAAAATGCTGCAATTACTTAATGCTATACAGAAAGAAGTTTTTAATCATCTGATAATTCACTCCATTCTGATTCCGTATCAGATTGATTTACTTGAATAATAATTGTTTCCTCTTCTTCATCTAGAATCTTATCTCTTTTCATATATCGCTGTTGAATATTTTTACATGGTTGCATTCGGCTTGCCATATTTCTGGAGTAATACTGTCGAATGCTGCTCTAATTAAGGCTTCCATGTTACTAAGGCTATCAACATTGTGTGCTGCAATATTTCTTTTACCATGCTCCATATCATTTCTATCGGATTTAAGTCACAATGGTATGGGGGTAATCTGACAACAGTGTGATCACAAGCTATCGCATACTCATCGATGACATACCGAGGTGCAGGTTTATATTTCTTTACGAGTTCTAACAATTCTGGCTTTAACATCGCAGGATGGTAAGCAATATTCATATTTTGTAGCCAATACATAATTTCAGCCTTTTTGGTTGCAGCTGTTGGTGCTTTATTTATTTGCACGGAATGATATGGAGCATTGTCCATAACGATGATGGAATTTGGTGATAACTGTGGTATAAGTACAGTTTGAAACCATCTTGAAAAATTGTCATAATTCATGTCATCATGATAGTCCCCGCTTTTTGTCTTTGATTTAAACAAAAGCAAAGCATTTGGAATAAATCTCATACTACCTCCAGCATGACACAATACCCATCTTTGGTCAGCACCGTCCTTCCTTAGTACACCTTCCTCAGTTGAGCTTTGCCAACAACGAGTTACAGTATAATTTTTGTGCACATATGTTTCATCAATATATACAACAGGTCTACTATATTCTGCCTCTTTATTTGATTTCATAAACCTCAAATATCGAGCTCTCCAAGCAACAATATCATAACGTTCCATTAAACGTTTCCTGTTTGACTGACACTTCATAAATTTATAACCCATATCCAATAATATTTTCCGTAAAGTTTCTTTACAGCCCTTAAAACTAGTTTCTTTTGTCATATGCTCATGTAAGTTTTAAAGTAGGTACAGTTTTCTCTACCACATACATAGAATGTATTTTTGACGTAGAATACACCTGTAAATTACAGAGATTATATATACAGAGACAATTAGAAACCAAATTTGAAATTTAGTATTACCTATCCATATCATCTATAGATAATTTGCGTGTTTTCTGAATTATCTCTCCAGGTTTGTTTAAAATATCAGTGGTTGTGATTGATTCATATCAGATTCACATACTTTGGCCTTGATCCGATCAATTGTTCTAGCTGATATACCAGTCATAGCTGCTACTCTTGCTCTCACTTGATCTACGGTAAACGAATATTTACCAGCATTTTTTCTTCTTCGCAAAATTTAATAATATTTTGCACAAGAATTGTCATATCATCCTTGGACTTCCTTTTTGGCATTTTGAAAATAGAAGCTGCAAATTATGAAGTATTTAGTATTATATACAAATAATTGTATTTGTCCTATTTTCTCCACTTAATTAATAATATATATAATAGAGGTTATGTTGACTATATACCTTAAAAACTTCTGAATACTTCTCTAGTTTTGAAAAAAACTGGTAAAATAATTACAATAAGGTATGAAATAATGATAAGAAAGGAACACGACTGATAAAAGAAATAAAATAACACTAATGGAAATTCAAATCATAAACAAATTTGCTCGGACTGTACTAGTATAATATTAGGGATAGGGAAGCGCGCGGTAAGGGAAGGAAGCGTTAGTTCGCATATTTTCCGCTCGCCAGATCGAGATGGTCCGACACACTTTCGATTATTTGCCAGTTTTCTATGCCCAAAATATATGTCATTTTTGGAAATTATTTGTGAGAATCTGAGTAATTATTCATCAATATAAACTAGGAGGGGAAACAGATACATGTTTCCTCTTTACGTACATGTATAATTCATCAGCAAAAACTTACTCCCTTTTGAAATCAATTGGAAATGAGTAGCTCACCTTACCGTGTGCCGTCAACACGTTTCCAAACGCAACCTTAACCGGAACCAAGTTTGGTCAAAAATCCGCACTCCTTCTTGATGTTGCAATTGCCATGTCATATAATAACAAAAGTGAATAGATTTTCAATGGTATTCCAAATATCCAATTTTACTGCTTATTATGTACAGAATTATATTTTATTGATCAAGTTTTTACGAAAATGGTTTAAAACACCGTTATGTAAAAATAAATTACAAACAATAATCTGTTGGATTAAAGTTTTTCTCGTAATCGACTTAAACGTGGTAGACGCAACTCAAAAGATTAACATATTATTTTCAGTTTCTTCTCACATATTGAAATAGGCATTTTGCTATTAGGATTACAATCATAAAATCAAACTAAGTTCTACCTTCATAAATACAGTGCTCAAATTTTGCTTCCACAATGATTCGTCACCTTTAACCACTTCCCATAGGAAAACTGTTTTAAGGAAATAGCTGCTGATGCTGCTATGGTTGTATTGGTCTCGTAATTTCTAAAAATAACTCCAAATAAATTTCTCATAATCACTTCAACTTGGTTATTTCTCACTTTCAAAAGCTTCAAGGCAGGTTTGAGGGATTGTCGTTGCCCTATCATTTCGGATTCCTGCTTCTGAAAAGATAATCGCCAGTTTCTCTCACTTCCGTTTGAGTCCTTTGGTTTCTTTGGCACAACAAAAAAGTTGACTCTTTAAAAGTATTTTGGCGAAAACCCATGTCACGCGGCCAATCGCTGTTTTGGAATTTGAAACACGGTACCAGATCTATATCCAAATAGACCTTTTCGTCTGTTATAGAATCCTTTATGTGAAGTGTCATCGCAGGACCTCCTTTCTTTTTCTGAAACTGAAATGACTTAATGTTATTACTTTAGTTTTATTATGTTAACTAGTTACTACTATCAAAACGAATGACTTATTTAATAAAAAAAATGTTAAACCTCAGACTTACATAATAAGGCTTATCATTTACCAAAAAGATGTAGTGATTATCTTGCTTTTTAAGACTATTAAACACTTTATCCAAGAGGCTTTCTATCCAACTCTTAAGTTTATCGACACATAGGTATTTTTCTTCATCTAGTAAGAGCTTATCCATTTCTCTAAAACGTCATACACATTCCACTTGCATCTTAAAAAGCATAATGTACATATATCAGATTTTGTGATCCATACAGACATTCATTCGAAATCTGTTTTATTAAAAATATATTCACTTAACTGTATCTATAAAATGCGAAAGAAGTATTTAAAGGTATTTACTTGTAATATTTGTCAAATTCCGGTTGTTTCTGAAAGTTATCCCAGTTGGTCAGCTTCATTTGAACAAAACCGGGGGATTCTTGTTGCAATTGTGGTTTTGAATACAGAGGAAGGGTAAGGAGAAAATCAAAATCATATTCTTCTGGATTACCAACTTTTAGTCCATCGTAATAACTACCACCATGATAGATGTCTTCGTACATCTGTTTAAAAAGGATGTTGGTGTCTTTCATTTTATCAAACACCAATGAAAGAAACTAAAAGTAAACGCAAAAATTAATACGAAACTTAAAAAGATAAAAAGATCAAATTCGATGTATGTGGTTTAGAACTGCAAATATGCATTTCGGTCGCCACGTGGTTATCCTCACCAGACTTCAGGAATGACTCTTTCTTTCCTTGTCTTCTCCACTGAGGATGACCACTTGGTAATTGAAATGCATACTTGCAAATTTCCAAAGAATCGGTGTGGTAAGGGTAAGAGCAAAAGATATCTTGCTTACCACTTTTAATATCTGATTATTAATGGTAACTTGATCTTGGTTCAAACAAACATAGCTGCTGTTTATGTGGTGTAAAACGTTTTCCATATGGTTGTACTTCTTGGCGTCCTCCATGTCTAAATACAGAAAAAAATCATCTCTAAGAATAAGATATTTTTCTGGTCATAATCTTTCCACGTGCTTAAACATCTTTTTCCATTTAATGTACATTTTATTAGGCAGCAATAGGCTACTTTCATGTTTTTTTTATTTGCAGAATTGATAGAGCATGCAAAAATATAGTTACTGTAATTAAAAAAAAATTATGATTATAAATAAAGGCATAAAAAGGCATTAAAATTTGAATTTTAAAAGTTCCCGCCGAAAAGTGCAATTAGCTCGCTGTGACGTCATGACTCGTATGCCGGGCACGCTCAGTCTGCGTTTGCAACGGTGAAACGTTATCGTGGTTGTTAGGAGTCAGCTTCAATTTAAAGTAAATACCTGTTGCTGTCGTTTTTGTTTTATTGTGTTTATTATTCTTTTCCTGTTATTATTATTCTTGTTTAAAGTTTGTTATACCCGCGTAAAAACTGTTTAAAATGAGCGAAGCATCGTTTGTGAAAGCTGCGTCCGATAATTTGCCTGTGGTGGATATTTTTATGGTAGCAGAATATTTAAAAAGCGATGATCGTTTTACTGCAGCGGAAATCCGCGGAGTTAACCTTCCTATACTCACGTCAAAATGAAAGACGTATACTACACTATATAAGTCGGTCTCACAGACCGTATGCGTGAGTATAGGAAGGTTAAAGCTGGAAGGTAAATAAACGTGTATTTACAGTTCTTATTAGTGCTATGTAAGCAAAATTTATATAAAATGAATACATATTAGTGAGTAATTTTAGCAGTTTGTTTTACTTGTAGGGCAGCTCGTGAAAGTTATGGAGATAACGCAGTAGGTTATGTGGAAATAAAAGGAGAAAACCGCTTATAGTTAGAGACCTAGCTGCCATAAAGAGGAAGTCATCATTGAAGCAGACCATTATTATGACTTTTCTTGTGCCAATTTTCAAATTATATATTTTTTGTGTTGCTTATATTTTTCCACTATGTACTATAGTGAAGTAAAGATGTTTTGTTTTTTTGTTGTAAAAACGTGGTAGATTATTTTACGCCTTTCTCTTCTTTCTTTCATTTTTTACTAAATTTTGATTATCCGAATCACCCGTGACATCAGTTCGGATAATCAACGGTATACTGTATAGAAACTCTTGATATAACTTTTTATTTCTTTCCAATCCACAATATTAAAAATCCTTTGCTCCTACTTTTCAAACTTCACACCTCAGATCTGATTAATGTTTCAATTAAATTTGGTCCTTTAGCTGCTTATATCCTTAAGTATCTAGAATCTAGAGGTCAAGTAAATTTCGAATATTCATAGTAAATCAACCTCCATATGGGTATAAAAAGTGTCAATATTCTTCTGTTTTTACAAATTTATTGCCATACATGATACTAAAGATTATGATAAATGTAATTATAAGAATTGGAAGATTAAACGTATTCTTTAATATTCGAGAATTCTCCATAAGATTTACGTCGTACGTAGGATTGCGGAGACGTATATTTGCACGCAATTATTTAACAAGCGTTTTGTTTCCACTACGTTTATTTTCATCTGTTCTTGAAATGTCAAAATTTTAAATATTCTTAAAAAACAATAGCAATAGTATAACCACTAGAATTTGGTTTTAGATTATGGCAAAATTTTATCTGAACCTTTTCTGACACAGTGATTCTTATGAACTACGACATAGATTTGCATCAGAGAAATAATATTATTAAGCTGCAATCGTTGACCGACAATCAGTTTTCTTTACCAATCGATGTCTTCAAATACTCGTGGTATAAGAGTGGATTCGTAGATAAAAGATCGGGATCCTTTAAAAATCCTGTAGAGTTTTGTTTTGGAAAAGACGCGGAGTCAACGCCCTTGTATAGTGTTGAAAAAAATCTGCTATTGTGCGTTGTTCGTAGTGTAAGCAATACCTGTGTTTTCAACACTTTTATACTGACTACCATTACTGCAATGATTCTATTCACCATTATAATATCAATAATCACATTATTGAATGTTTGATTAGCATTATACTTTAATACTTTTTAATACTGCTGCACTGTTTGCCGGATATTTATTATTGTTACAAACATGTTAGTTAATGTTGCTCTATTGAATATCATGTTAAACTGTAAATTTACACTGTACGAAAAATATGCTATAAATGAATAAAATATTGTGATTTTGTTTCTAGGTTCTTCTTGTATATCAATTTTCTACACCGGTATACATGATACAATGCGTGTATTTTTTGTTTATTGATATCTATCTACATTAAGGACTTAAGTACTTAATCCATATCTATCTGAATATATTTCGTATTTCTTTCAAACGTTATCGAAATAATTGGTAATTTAAAGTATTTTATATTTAGAACGACACTTATATATGTAGGTACATCAATCAATGACAACTGAAACTTTATTATCGTTTTTTAATACCTTTACTATTAGCTGTGTAAATTTGTTATACGGCATCGTTTTCTACGTAAAACCAGCTTTATTTGTGATAAATAATAAAAAAAATATTAAAAAGAGGGGGTAGGCAGCGCCCGTTTTTCCGAAAATACTTTGCGCCAACCTTGAGACTATGTAATACACTTCAATCAACCTCTTCTGAACACTGAGTCTTTCTGCGATCTTGGAATTTGTGTGATTCAGGTATTACATTCGTGACGCACATTGATAATATACTCATACACTTGGAATCACGAGAGTTTAGCCATCATTAATAGCAAACCTTACTAAACATGAGTTTTCATTTCCTATCAATTAGTACTTTTAGTTACGTTGAAAGTTCTATCATCCTTATTGAAAAACCCTCTACCTAACTACAGCGTTGGCCATATGTATTAGACACCTCTGTGAAAATGCCGTATTATGAATACATTTATATTTACAGATAAATAGTACTCGGAAATACTTTCGATAAAACTCCTTAATGTAATTTTAACGAGGGTCGCGTGTACTTAAGCAGGTAGTTTTGAAGTAAGGGGTCATTTTACAGTTTTGAGTATCACTTTATTTCCGACACGCTAACGAAAAGGAGTTTGTTGCGAAATTATATTCATTCATTCAAGTGTGTATTTTTATTATTAGTGTGTATACAGTAAAGTATAAAATAATGCCAAAAGTTCGTGAATTAACGGAAGTGCAGCGCGGCTAGATCCTTCTGCTCAGTTCGCAAGGGATGACACTGTCAGCGATCGCAAGACAAATGAAGTGTTCGCGATGTGCGGTTCGTACCACGCTAAAAAGGTACGAGGAGACGAGATCATTCACTAATCGGCCTAAAAATGGAAGAAAACGCCTAACAACTGCAAGAGAAGATCGAATTTTAGAGAGAACAGCCATACGGAATCGGACAAAAATGTCGAAAGATCTCGCCAGCGAATTAGTCCTGCATCATGCAATTGATATTTCTGCATGGACAGTTAGGAGAAGGCTTATGGCAGTTGGTTTACGTGGATGTAGAGCTCGACGAAAACCATACTTAACTGCAGAACACAAGAAAAAGCGACTTCAGTGGGCTAGAAAATATAAAAATTGGTCCGTCGAAGACTGGGCCAAAGTATTATGGTCCGATGAATCTAATATAGAGGTATGTACGAATAGATATTTATAATGTTAGTAAACGTAGATAAGTTAAATTACCGCTTAAAGTTTTTCAAAAAAGACAGCCAATTTAAAGTATATTTTATTACTTTATTTTCCAGCTTTTCGGCCAACCTGGGGCGCAGTACATTCGACGACGACGAGGAGAGGTATATCACCCGGATTGTATAGTACCTACAGTAAAACACGGTGGAGGCAGTATTCTGATTTGGGGGTGCATGTCTGCATCCGGCGTCGGTGAACTCTTCTTGTGCAAAGGTCGTATGAACAGTGGTGCTTATATTGATATGCTGGGGGAGGTATTGGAGCCATCGGTATGAAAATTGTTTGATACAGATGTACCTGAATATTATTTTCAACAGGACAATGCGCCTTGCCATAAATCACGGCAAACAATGGGGTGGTTCAACGAAAATAACGTAGAGATTCTAGACTGGCCAGCTCAGTCTCCGGACCTCTCCCCAATTGAACATTTATGGAATATTTTAAAAACTAAGGTGGTAAAACATAAATGCAACAATAAAAACATTCTTAAACAAAGAATAATCGAGGAATGGTCAAAAATATCCAGTGAAATGTGCCATAACCTGGTAGCAAGTATGCCGAGAAGAGTGCGTGCTGTTATAAAAGCAGGTGGAGGTGCTACTAAATATTAAAATAAACTAACATTCTTTAATAAATTACTGATGAATACATTCCTGTTTGTGATTTTGATTTCATTTCTTGATTTTGTACTACGGGTAACAATAATTTAAAGTTTTTCGTACGTAGGACTAAGGTGTCTAATACATATGGCCAACGCTGTATTATACAGCATCAACGACCCTGAGGATGTGAAAATTGTAACCCTGTTTATTATTTTCCTAGTGCAATTACTTATTAATACAAAATGTCTTCAAATTGCAAATGTTGTAACACCAAAATTAATGAAAACAACTCAATTGCTTCTTATGTTTGTAAGGAGGTATATAGTACTGGTTGTGTCGGATTGACGTCTTCTGATTTTCGTCTGTTGCTTTCAAAAAAGCATAAAATGGACATGTACAAAATGTACAAATTTTGATATGTGTGAGCAAGTACAGTTATTGAAAACATTGGAGGAACTTATCTTAATTTGTAGCAAGATGTGTCAGATTTAAAATCAAAAAGTTCATTCAACGCTAATAGAGTCAAAATTGAGGATCACGATTTCGAAGAAATTGTTAAAAAGGTAGAAGATAGGAATAGCCGTAGGAGCAATGTGATTCTGTACAATTTGCCCGAAGGTGATAATGATATAAAATCTGCTGCTGGTGTATTTAATTTCGTGAACAATTCTACAGCTAGTGATACAGTTGTAACGAAGGGGCAAAATTGTTAATCCTGAAAAGCCTCGTTTTTGAAAGTGGTATGTAATAGCGCTGATGCGGCTGTGCAAACAATTCGTAATAGTAAACGTTTGCGAAATTACAGTATCTCTAATGTTTATATAAACTGTGATTTAACACCGAGACAGCAGACAATTAAAAATATAGTTATAGCTGAATTTAAGGACCGGAAAAATAATGGTGAAAACGTCTATCTTAAATATTCTGGTGGTATTCCAAAGGTGATGGAAAGAGAAAAACGCGATACCTTCCAGCAGTCATTAGCTTCCTTCTGTATATATTAGCAAAACGTTAATGGACTTAATACTAAAATATTCACATTTTATCAAAACTTATTGCTATTTGATGAACTAGATGTTGTATCTCTAACTGAAACATGGGCGGGTGACGGTCTTGAAAATGCTGAAATGTTTACTGAAAATTATATGGTTTACCGCAAAGACAGATCATCTCAGTATAATCGGGACGGAGGAGTTCTGATTGCCGTGAGGAATACAATTCAATCAGAATTCGTAACTATAGAGATGAACCCATTATTAAATGATTACAAGGTAGATTTACGTTGTGTGCGAATTAAACATGCACTTCATCATTTATATTTTTACTTAGTGATTGTTTATGTACCTCCCGCCTGCCATTTTATAGTTTATGATTGTTTAATGAATGACATTGAGTCCTCAGTAGTATTTGAAGGTCAATTTATTATCCTAGGTGATTTCAACTTACCAAATTTTCCTCATTCCTGTCCGAGATCTGACCGTCTACATAATTTTCTACATTTAACTAATTCTATACAAATCAATAATATTCTAAATCATAATTTACATTTGCTGGATCTGGTAATTTGTTCGGAGGATATTAAGTGTTCTGTATCGAGATCTGATTAGTCTTGTACCAGAGGATACACACCACCCTGCTCTGTTGATCGATTATTCGATTCAGTATGTGTCAAAGCCGACCAACTTTGTTGGCGTGCCACCTCCAAATTACAATTTCAAGAAGGGTAACTTAACACGTTTATATGATTTACTAAGTAACGAAAATTGTGAATTGATGTTGGAGCACCAAGATGTAAATAACGCTTGTTATGCTTTTTATCGCACTCTGAACTTCTATTTATCAATGACTCTACCAAGGTATGAACATAGATCTCATAAATATCCACTGTGGTTCTCTTCACATACTATATACATATACGTATATCCTGCACTAAAGTTAAAAGAAAATTAAGAAATCAATATCATCGATATCATACGGATTTCTATAAGCGAAGATTTGTAAGATATAGAAACATTGTAAAACGCTCTATACATGATGATTTCAAGAAATATATTAAATCGGTTGAAAAGTCTGTGAAGCACGATCCTAGAAAGTTATGGACCTTTATACGCATGCGTAAGAATTGTAGAATACCAGGATCAATATTTTGTGATCAAGATTCATATAACAGTGCATACACGATTACACAAGGCTTTGCTTCGTACTTCTCTTCTGTATATTCGCCATGTTCTTCAACACTTACCAGTTCAAGAGGCTATGGTCGTGGCGCAGCTTTAGTAACTCGGAGTGATTTTTACAGTGCTCTTTAAAAAATGAAGAAAAACCTTACTTTCGGTTCAGATGGAATACCTGAATTCCTGATCAAGGATTATAGGGCTAGTTTCGAAAAACCACTACTGCACATGTTAACTTGATTCTTACAAAGGGCTTTTACCGAAACATGTGGAAAGTGAGAAAGACAATACCAATTTTCAAGAAAGGGGACAGAAGTGATGTTAGATCCTATCGTCCAGCATTAATCAATAATTTTTCTAAAATTTTTTAAATAATATTGTCTGATTTATCATATTACCAAGTTAAAACACAATTTTCTCAAGCTCAGCACGGATTTATTAAGAGAAGATTAACTATTTCAAACTTGATTGCGATAACTCAATACATCTCAGATGCGTTTAACGAACGCTGTCAGGTGGATGTTATATATACCGACTTCACTAACGCATTTGACAAATTGCCGCATGTTACCTTGCTTCGGAAATTGAAAACATTTAATATAAACCCCTGTTTTGTTGATGTTATTGCCAACTATCTATCTGGTCGCGCTAATTTTGTAGAGTATGATGGCGTAAGATCAGCTGAGTTTGTTGCTGCTAGTGGCGTACCGCAGGGCTCTGTTTTGGGCCCTCTGCTGTTTGTTTTGTATGTAAATGACTTCAGCAGGATCTACTATCTATAGAAAACTGGTGCAAACTAAATGGACTTGAATTAAATATATCCAAGTGTAAAACACTTTCCTTTTCTAGAAAGGACTTAAAGTATTTTGATTACTATCTAAACAATGTCCCTTTGGAGAGAGTTGAATTATTTGATGATTTAGGTATGTTGTTTGACAGGACATTGACATTTAAAGCCCATATCAATAAGATTACTACCAAAGCTTATAGAGCCCTGGGTTTCCTGCTTCGCAATACCAAAGAATTCGACAGTATTGAACCATTGAAAAGATTTTACTGTGCATATGTCAGGAGTACATTGGAGTATGCTGGTGAGGTTTGGAATCCACATTATGGCAATGGTATAGATGAAAATGAGCGCGTTCAGCGAAAATATCTGAAGGCTCTTTTCTATAGAAAACATCGGGAATATCCACCCAGAGGGTTTCTTTACCAAATATTACTGAATGAATTTAGATTTGCAAGTTTAGAAGATAGAAGGACTGTTGCGCAGTTGAAATTTATATTGAAGCTTATCAGATGTTTGATGGATGACAGTGCTTTGCTGGGAAAACTAAATTTCACAGTTCCACGATTAAACAGTAGAGCACATGGTGTTTTTTATGTGGACAGATCAAACACACTGCATCACCAAAATTCATCTATTGTGTCTAGGACATCAGTGATGAACAATATAGTTAAAAGACTTAATTTTGAGCTTTTTCATATTAGTGTAAGTGAATTCTATAAGTTTATGAACGCATCATTATATTGATTTTAAGCCACTCAAATGAATTTATTGTTTTTTGCTTTAATGATTATCCTGTAAATAGTCATAATGGCTGTTGGATAAATAATTAAATAAATAAATAAATAAATCAACAGACAACAATATAGATGGATTAATGCAGATCTTACTGATGTCATGGAATTCATTGGCTGTCATAAGTGACCAACTAAGCGCTCGATTTTTCTTAATGTTATTGAAAAATACCAGAAACTGCTAATATTTACTGCCGAAGATTGGTTTTAATGTCCCACGCATGGCTTCGAAATCAGTGGGTTCCAGTAGATTACCTGCAGCAAGGCCGAATGTGCTTCAACGATCACCGACTGTTGTTATGTCGAAATGCCAACAAGTTTTATGACAATACTCTTATTTTGTGTTAACTTTATTATCATTATAATAAAATGTTTATCTCTTTTTCGTAGTATCTCCTAGTGCCCTGGTAGAGTGCCGGAGTTGAATTATTTACTGTTGTTTGTTCTATTTCCTTCATAGCCCCCGATCCTGTGCGAGTTCCTTAATTTCTCTTATCGTTCTTCTTCTTTTCTCCTATTTCCTGTATTTGTTGGGTCCATGTTTTCCTGAGTCTTCCCTTTCTTCTCTTGTTGCATCTTTTTGCTTCGTATATGGTCTTAACTAATCTGTCGTCACTTATCCTACCTACATGTCCAAACCATCCCATTTGTTTCCTATTAATAACTTCTATTACAGATTGCTGCTTTAGACCATTTCTTATTTTTTCATTTCGAGTTTACAAATTTATTACACTATCGTGTCTTTTTTGTCTTTTCCACCTTTCGTTTGCGTATGTTACTGTAGGTACTGTGACTGCTTTGTATACATGTAGCTTTATCTTTTTATCTATTTCTTTCTTCCTTAGAATAGTTTTATTAATGACATAGTATATTCCGTTTGCTCTTCCTGCTCTATTGGCTCTGCATCAATATTTCCGTCATTTGATATGATAGATCCTAGATATTCGTATGAATAAAATGTTTATTCAAGTTCAAAAATTTGGTGTTTGGTCGGGTGTATTTAAGAAGATCGCCACTACATCGTATTTGTTATGTCTCTTGCCATTTGGCGCAAACCACGGGAGTTTGAAACACATTAATAAAATATGGCGTGCGAGATTTGTGCTTATTACTTTACAGAATGTTTATTTGATTATAATTAAGTATGTGCCAAACTTCACAAAGTAGTTGGTCTTAAGATAGTTAAATATCCTAGCAATGAATAGTATTTTATTCGCAGTAAAATAATGTATTGTTGATATTTACGGAAATGAGACTTACGTGATTGTTACGGGCTCCTGACACGCTCGCGACTCGTTCCAATTTTACGCGAACCGTTTGAAAACGTACGGACGAAATGGACTCCTTTCATTATTTATACACACTAGGTTTTCTCTATACGTTATGAAACGATACAGGTAAAATTGAAACGAATTACGAGCTATTTGGAGTCCGAAACTTTTTCATGATACACAGCAAGCATATATTTTAATTAAGAAATAAATTGAAGTCCATATTGTTAATTTGATACTTTTCCTTCACTCCATCGGTTTTGAGTAAAACGGTGTATATACATTTTATGTCTCTTCGTATTATGTACGAAGTTGGGATACAATTTTTCTGAACCCCATGACCCCAAAATAATTCTTAAATGCCATGACAACCGCACATATTGTTTTTCTGTTGATTCCATCGACCTAGTCGAACCTTAAACCAGCTTGTCATTATCATTCATACCTATACTTTATTAAAGTTGTACATACAGATCTATGTATGTATCTACGTATGTACCTAGGGATATATCTAATGATTTCGTGCAATATCGTTCCGTCCCTCGTGCCTGCCAAAATCTCCAGAATACATGGCAGACGTACATGTAACATGTATTATGATAATATAAAGAGCGAGGGGAGCAATAAAATTTAGAACGGTAGGCGATAGGGAAAGTTTTGATCAATAACAAATGAGGAGTAAAAGGGTACTGCCATACTACTATAAGGGTTGATTCGGAAGCGCGGTTTGCTTCAGTCAAACTTTCGCGACGAAGCAGTTAATACGAAAAATAGCTAACGTTTAACTTTTGTACCACGGTCTTTCAATGTGATCGGCTCTGAAACTCGCGTTATTTTGTAATTATCATATAACTCCTCGAGATTATTGTATTGTTTATATGTGGTAGTTTTCCGCCGCTTTAATTTACTTGATACGTTTCTTAAGAAGTTGAGTTCTTCAAAAAATCCAGTAAGTATAGACTGAGTCGTTATTTTTTCAAAATTTGCGCTATGAGTTATTTAGTATGAAACAGACACATTTTAATCAACATATAACTCATACTTATGATTTCAAGTTGAACTATTCAAAGAATGTTAATTACATAGAAATCCACCACGAGCATGATGAACTAAAGGATTAAGTATTTGATCTTTACAGACAAAATACAACCAAAATCTTTTCGATACTTCACAACCACTAGTAGCATCCTAAGTACATTTGAATTCTTGATTTTAACCAGCAAAAACAATTTTTATCAATATATTCTAGATGATGTCGAGTTTTCATTTATTTTCATACGCGCGCATATGTTCCTTAGGATAGAACTTAAATGAAATGGATAATTTTTAAAACTTCAACATCTAACTTTGTGTTCTTCTAAACTTTGATATTTCGTTGAGTATCATAATCACGTCCTTAGCTTCTACATGTTTCGACAAAATGCTATCAAAGATTGTCACAGTATTTTTGTACTAGTAGCTATTTAGTCACTATTATTATTCCTATTGTATTGGTTTTGGCCTTCACCTTTAGCCATTTCCACAAATATCATAAATTTTTGCACTACAAACCAATAGCAGATGGAGATAAATTTAATTATCTTTGGCTAGAATAATGTTTCATTTTCTTGTTTCTTCTTTAAGATATCAAGACTTCTACAACGATTATTACAATGGCAAACTTAAAAACGCATGCCAGTTCGTCAATTCTCCTTGCAATATGAATCACCGAAGCCCATAGAACGAAAGAAAAGTATTATCAGACAATTTTCGGAAGACCTCAGCAATGTTAATTCTAAATCAGATCAAGAATTAGGCATTCGAGTTTCGTTAAGTAATAAAAATGCTAAGAGAAATGGAAAGGATCCACCTCCGATGACGAAAATTGCTTGGCTCGACAACAAACACTCACCAAGAGAAAATAGTAGTAGTGATTGCGAAGCAATCGATCAGGGAATAGTTGTTAAGAAATGTACCGAAGTAAAAAAAAATAATTCTCCGCGTAGAATTATTAAGCAAAGTTCTTTAGATAGAGATTCAATTTTGTATTCGCGTCAAGGATTGGCAAAGAGATTGGCCGATGCTTGGAAAGAGCGTGAAACCAGCGGTAAAACAAATCTTAATATAATATTAACGCACACCACCATGGCTGAATCCAAACAAGATGATGTATTGGTGGACGTTTCTAATACGGAACGATCTTGTATAACACATAGACCAAAGATCATACTGCCTTTAAAACCTGATTTAATTGACAATAGTAATAATGACGCTAACAATGTCAAAAATGTGTTTCAAAAGCACATTCGCAGAGCTGTAAAGCAAAAATCTCTATTTGATGATGGATATTCTCCTACGAGAAATGTGGATAGACCGAATACGATTGTGGTGCCTCTGGTGGATAGTAAAACAGATACAACGTCTATTCAAAGAGGTAATACGCCTTTACTTAGGCCAAAAGTATTGCTACGCGAGAAAAGTATTGAAAGTTGCGAAGACAAAGGTAATTCAGAGAACAAACAGGCTTCCAGTCGACCATCAACGGCTGCTTCCAAAAGAGAACTGTTCCAGAGACGAACTAATTCGGCCTTTAACGGTTCTATTACCAGAAAGGATTCGGTGGTTCCAGCTAGACCACCACTTGTACGTACCGCATCCGTCCCCATTAAACCGGAACTACCTAAACCCAAATTTGTAGCGGTCAAAAGGCGAATCAAAACCGCGAAGGCTAAAATTAAGTACGATAAAGATAGCGATGATGATCAAAATTCATCGAATAGGCATACCGTACAAAGGTGTTTTTCCGCTGCTGGCGTTTTAGAGGTAGTTACAATGGTCTCCTTAGTGAGTCCATCTGGTAGTGAAAACGAGGAAGAAGACGATGAACGGGAGAATGGACCGGTGAAAGAACAAGTCAAAAATGAATCCGAAACTGTTGTTAAAACTGTTCCTCCTTCTCCGCCTCAAACGAAATGCGAAAATTATAGCAATAACAATGAAGAAAAAATCTTTTCGCTTAGAAAAACCGTTAAATCAGGTAAGTCAATGAATAGGTATGCATACTGATTGGTTTTGACTAATGTGCACCTTTGGGGATTGGAAATTTATTTTTGATTCCGTGTAGAAAATTTTTGAAGGGCCAGATTTAAAGACTATTTAAACGAAACTGCACGAATTAATACAACTCATCTTTGATCTATTGTGGTAAAAAAAAGGTTTGCCGATTTTGATTGCCATAGACGTTGAAAATTGACCTGAGATTTAAATAAATCTAAATATAAAGCAAAAAAACAAGCAAATTAAAACAAGATTAGCTGAATTACACTTAAATATACAATTTAAGTGAGTGCTAACCAGAAGTCCAACTAACAATCACATTAGTAAATGTTTGTGTTTTATTATTAGAAACAGCGATTATTGTATTTAGTCACGTATTACTTACATTGTATAAATTTACAATGCAAATAATAAGTAGAGACGCTTAGAAAACTTTAACCACAACATAATATTACTTATTAACGTGTAGTATCTTGTTTTAGTTCGCAAACTAAACTTTTCAAAATTCTAAACAAATTTAGGATAACACCCAAGTTTGAGAGTTTAGATACTTCTAAAAACGTGCTCCGACTTATGTTGAACAATCAATCAAAACAGCAGATGTGTAATATTTTGTGGGTATTTCGTTATTGATGACGACGAAATATGTATTTAGAGGTTTTTGTTTGGAATGAACTCAAATGAAATGGATCTCATTATCCACCACAAAAGTTTGCGGTCATCTTTCACTGAAAAATCATGAACTTTGGCTAATATATGTATGTTCCTACATTTCACAATTGGGCCTGTAGATACGCATTTAGATAATGAATTTGTGGTCTATAATACTAATTGTAAAATAGCAAAACTAAGATGCCATTTACAGTGTTCATGATATGATCAACATCTACGTGTGATTCTGTACTCCATTTTTTCACTGAGGATGGTAACTTAATTATGCAAACATGTACTCAGTAATATCCGAATCCATTTCGTAAACCTTTCAATTTAAATGCATGTTTATAAATATTTAAAGTCAATTAACAGTACAAGAAAAAATTTCTAATTGTTTTGATAATTCTCCTTTTCTGCTGCCTCCGGGGTTGTGCAAGGCTCCAACCTGGGTCCTCTACTTTTTAACATTTATTTGAATGATTTGTTTCCGTTGCTAAATTGCAAAACCCTGGCCTACGCTGATGATCTGAAGATATTCAATCGAATTACTAATGTGAATGATGCTATGCAACTTCAAGAAAATCTAACAATTATTAGCAACTGGTGCTCTGCTAACAAAATTTTATTAAATATCGATAAATGCTGTGCTGTATCCTACACAAGATGCGATGTCTCTGTCATCTTCAATTACAATATCAATGGGCTTCCAATTCCTAGGGAGTCTGCGGTGAAGGACTTGGGAGTTCTCTTTGACACTAAACTAAAATTTAATCTCCATGTTGCTGCCGTTTCTGCTGCTGCCTCTAAATCTCTGGGTTTTATTTTCCGCACCTGTAAAAATTTTTATAACTTGTCTGCGCTGAAATCTCTTTATTGTGCCTTCGTGCGCAGCAAGTTAGAATATGCATCCCTTGTGTGGTATCCGAATTATGTTTACCTCGATCTAACCCTCGAGCGTGTACAGAAGAGATTTTTAAAATACCTGTCGTACAAGACTGATCGAATTTACCCCCAGCCTGGCGCATCTTATGTCGACCTTTTAAATCGTCATGATTTCCCATCTCTTTCTGATAGGAGGAGGGATTCCAGCGCTGGATTCCTGGTAAAACTTATTGCGAATGAAATTGATTCACCCCATTTGTTAAGTAAAATTGGTTTTTTGACTCCGCTACGATCAACTCGCTCCTCTGAAGTTTTTCGGTTCCCAGAGCTAGAACAAACACCCTGAAGAAAGCACCGATCACGCACTTATCTCGGAACGCCAATGAGTTATTTAGACGTTATTCTCTATAATATTAAGTATTTAATGTAGTTCATTATGCAACAGAATTTTGATCATTTCACTTGAATTTTTATTACTTTAGTTGGCATACACTATTTTCTTTTCTTTTTTATTTATTAACATGTTGTCCTGTAATTGGTTCAATTGTAACTGTTGGGCAATAAAGGCTATTATTATTATTATTATTATTATTATAATTATGTTGGAAAATTAACCGCTTGTAATGATTGTAAGTATTGTATGTAACGATAAAATACTAGTTTTTACAATGTTAAGAACTTCTGCAGCTTTAATTTTTTCAATCATAAGTGAAGAACCAGTAAGTTTACGGGTTCGAAATTTTGCATACCGTGTGTTTTGGGGTGAACGTCTTCCGGTTGATTTTGTTCCTTGTATGACGTCGCTCTCCTGTTCCACCATCCACGAGTTGTAAGGCCGTATAGATAAAGGTTGGTTGATTGTTCGGTGGCAGTTTGTAATGAAACACGCGCGGATACAAGTTTAAAAAACACTTTATTCTTAAAACTTATACCTACAATCGCGAACCTTAAGATAAATCTCACCAAATGAAACAATTATGAACTAATAAATGGTTGCTTAAATTGACTGCTGTGTACGCCCGACTCTCATACTGTTTAGAAACTAAGTGATATTGTTCGAATAATAGGAATTTCAGAAACTTTCCTTTCCGAAGTCAAAGCGTAATTCAAGGCCGAGGTACGCCCTTCGTCCCTTCTACCTGATTACGCTGGCAAGTGGTCAGTTTGACCCCTAATGTTCACGATGAATTTTAAAATAAAACATAAATACACTTCTATACATTTCTTAAATCATGATCGCTTATTTGAGTAAATCTTAAACACCGTGTATTCGTTACGATAGCTCATGCACACACAGCTATGCATGGATCGTTGCTTCTTGAAATCCAAAAATGACGGTAAGCCCATTGTCATTTTTCTATTCCTTAATTGAGGTTAAATTCAACAACAAACAAGAAATTTACAGAGAAACTCGCCGCTAAGATGTAGCTATCGTAACGAATATACTGTATGCAAAATTTCGAACCCGTAAACTTACTGGTACTTCACTTATGATTGAAAAAAAAATTAAAGCTGTAGAAGTTCTTAACATTGTAAAAAAAACTAGTATTTTATCGTTACACAATACTTTTAAAGGTCAGATATACAGTTTTCAAAATAGGTTTGGAACCAATAAGAAAAATTTTATCGATCTTGAAAAAAGTACCGAACACCCTTAACTGTCATTGCGAAGAAGATTTTCTTAAATAATAAATACGGAAATAATAATATCGGTATTACTAAAAATACTGTTCAACTAAACGCGGAAAACACTTGAACATATGCGTAGCCATTCTTTCCAGGTGTGATTGCCTTGGCCTCTTCTTAGGAAGACATTAAATTTATATAGGTGTCGTTGGTCTACATGGGTCTCCAATATAAATTGCTGAATTGATGGTATTCAGAGGTACCTACAGACTTTTACGATAAAGCCTTCACTTGGCCCCATCTACATATGGACGTGATTTGTACTCAATTTACAAAACTTCAAAACAAAGGTCAGCTAAATATTTCACATTTTGGGGTTCACGCAATTATTCTCGACATAAGCTTTTTCCAGGCGATAAGGCATATCCACGTCGCAAAGCGGAAGCTTACTTACGTATTGTTTGACTATTCCGCAATCAATCCTCCCAAAGGACTAAAGCTTTATGTAACGAAGCACGCGAACGATCAAAAAATATCATACGCGTCGTTCTTAGAAAAATTGAAGGTCATAATCCGCGGCTACGTGGCGTGACTACGAAAAGCGATTTCCCTTCTCAACTCCAATTACGGCCTCGCAATTAACGGACACGCGTTCGCGAACTTAAACTTTCGCGATAATACCGTGAAGAACGCACAAGTTTCGAAACCGTCTCCCATTAGGTCCTATTAATTTCGCATTTCCGACTACAACGTTGGAATTTGCAAATGCGCGAAAGGATCGAAGTTAATTTCTGACGATATGGCGTTAAAAAGGTGCTTGTAATATAGCAGAGTATTTCCAGTTGGGGGTCGTCGGTCCTAATGAGACGCCATGATATTATGACTTAATCAGTTGTTTATTGGTGTAATTGGAAGGCAGGCCAGGCAGGAAGAAAAAGAAAATATAAGCTAAAATGTAAAAAATTGAATTTTGCCACGCCCCTTTTTCGTCTTAATTCTCCGCCCACAGGCCAAAAATCAAAAATCCGGCTACTTTAAGATTTGGCCTAGGCGTTTATATACATGCCAATTTTCAGCTTTCTAGCCCATCAGTGGGCTTCAAAAAGCTCTGGATAGACAAAAAGAAGAACACACAAATAAGGAAATTATATATTTAGATAAATAAAATTAAAAATCTGCTTTTTCATTTAATCAAAAAGAATAGATGTATGTATGTATTATTTATGTACTTGTAACAACATCCTTTCCAATTGTATTCCTTTTCATTTTCATAAGTAGGTATAATTGAAAAATATGTATTTATTATTGGGCTTATCTAAATCAGAAAATGCTGTGCAAATTTATTGAACGCAAAAGCAACATACCTCGATTTCACTTGATTCTCGTGCAATTTCACAAAGATAAAGGCGCACTGAACCTTCTACTCGTAATCAATGGATTATATATGTACATAGATGCACGAATGTGCGTGTGAGTAGATATTGAGATGATAACATTATCTCGAACAATAAATACTTTAGTTTAATGAAATAGATTACCTACGGTTGATATAAGGTATTATGCTGAGATGTGAATCCCCTACGAATGTGGAATTTTGGGTGGGTTTCCTTTTGTTTTATTGATCAGGCTTTATTCCGTTTAATTATTTTATTCTCTAATTTTGTATAACTTATATGTATGTGTTTCTCTCTACGATATCAACACCATTCTTTGATAATTCGATAAGTGCTATTCTCAAACAGTCTAGGCCTTTTTAGAAGGGAAATATTATAGCTTGTCAGACGATAATGAGTTCTGTCGCTTAGCTTGAGTGCCCTAAATTAACTACCCTACGATTCGTCAAAACCGGATTATTGCGGAAAACGTGGAATTATATTATACAGGAATATTGTGCGCTACGTTTTTGTTTCACGGCTATCTTATTTCTTTTAATTATACGGATGTACTACATATTCATAATTTAGTATATCCATCTGATGAAAGTGTAATTATTAAAAGGAACTAATTAGATTGAAAACTAATATTTTTATTTTTGAAACCTATTCATCTGGTGTAACTGAAACACAATGATCACTCCACCAAGTTGGATAGCTAGGAATACATATTTTAATACCTACGCCGCCTGCTTCAGTACAAATAATACGGGAAAATAAGATTTCTCACCTACGAAGTGCTTTTATTTGTTCATAATACCGAACTGCTTCTTTTTCCATTGAAAATTAACTACTTCTCGAAGTACACATTCCTAGGCATCTAAATTGATGTAATAAAGATGGAAACCATTCCAAGTGAATTTATTCTAACCCTGATTCCTGTTTTCAACTTGTTCATGTAGGTGTAAAAGAGGGCGTAGCAGGTAACCCAATTTCCCTCCAACAATTTCGTAAACTTTGCTCAGAATATAAACATTAAAAACCCATTATATATCTATAAGGGTTACACTGTATAAGAGATAATGGTAAGTCGCGATACCGTATAAAGATCAATTAACAGCAACCAAATTCCGTTCTAGGAACCCAAATCGGCATGTTTTTAATTTAAATTAAATTAATTTTAAAAATAGTCTCATTGGTGAAAATGTGTTTTCCCAGCTTATAGATTCCAATTTTTTAACAAAACATTCGAAACCTCCTTTTCAAAATGACCACATTACCAAATATATTTACTTCTTATATCATTCTTCAGAGGAAAGAATGCCCACAGGTGCATAATTTGTTTATCCTGGTTTCATAATTTGATTCTTTCAACATAAACCCCAGGTTCGTTCCACAAAATCGCTAAACCGAGCTGTTTTTTAAGTTATTCATTCGTTCCTTATGATTGGCTGCAACAGATACCCATTATGATGGTTTTTGATACTCTAGTATTCATAAAAAAATGTTCTAGCAAGTCATAGCCAAAATATTGTCAGTTGTTAAATAAATATCCACAATAAATATACACAAGAAATTTAAGTGTCTATCTGGAAATTGTTTGAGACATTTCATCTCGTCCTAAGAAACAAAAACTGCTTTTCAATCACTAACAGAACTATAGTTACCTTAACATTTGAATCTTCTGCTTTTTCTTGTTACGAAAATAACTACAATTGAGGAATAGTAGTTTTTTGTAGTTGGGTTGGGCGGGCTTTGTTTGGTTTTTCATGAGTTGGTGAATTTGAAAGAATTGAAGAGAGAATTTCCCGCATAGAAGAGAAAGGCGTTTCGTATTCGCAAACCCGAAGAGCTGAACAATTTGTGTTTCGTACAAGGACCAAATGTCCCACACAACTTTTACATACTGACTTTTTCGTTTTTGTGCAGGGATCGAAATGTACTGATCAATATTTATCTAGGTTGAGATATTTGGCAACCATAAAATCCTATGGCAACCAGTAGCTTAGTTTTCATATTTCTGGAGTTTATGCAGGTACAATCCAATGGCTTCTTTGTGTACATGGAAGATTTCACACCAACTCTAATCTTGATTTTACCTTTTTACATTCCTTAGAGGAACACGTCTTTTAAACTATCATCGCCTATAGTCATTTTTTAAATCAATGTTGTACCTTTTTATCGGGAACTGGATTAATTCCAAATGTTTCACATTGCTACGGCAAGCTATGTTGTCTTTCTTATTATATTTCGTATAAATTACACTTTTTTATAGACATTTCAGAATTAAATGAAACCGCAATGCATTGATGAAAATCCAGTTATTACTTAGGTAATAATGTTATGAAACAGTTATTTACCAATTTCAAACCCAAAGTGAATCAAATTAAAATGTAACAGAAGGAAATGATTTGATTACTTGAGACTGTGGACAACAAAAGGAGGACCACATGGTACCGATATTTTCTGTGCTTAATTTTGTAATATATTGGCAAGTCTATCTTTATGATACATTAAAAATTATCCAATTTTTGTCTATATTTTGAAGCAACATATCAAATATTAGATGATATTTCTTCAGTTTTATGCATGCAATTTCTTAGATAAACTAAATTGTAAATTGTAAGATTAAACCTTTATTTATTTCTTATTTCATTAATATGATTATATGTATGTACGTATCTTTCATGCTTCACGTCACCAAACGAGTCATTTACAACTTGCAAATAAAATAAGAATACAACGACTTTTAACTTCTCCAACTATAAGTGCCAAAGTCAATGCTCACATTTTTCAAAAATTTTACGATTTTCTTTTGCTCGAAACCAAAATTTTAGGAATAATATCTATTCCTATCTCAATTGAAAATCATTTACTGCTATTATTACTATAACGTAAGAAAATGAGATATTAACGCAGAGATCAGTCTCGTTTCAGCAATCCAGTATCCACGCAGTAAGGAGCTTTTCGGCAAGCTTTCCTGGCAGACGATGTTCCATGGCCACCAACATTTTCTTAAATGGAAACATCTACAATCAACCAACCAATAATAACGCACAAAAGATTCAAGAGAAGCGAGCACCGGTTAATGTACTGGAAGATGAAGAAAGCGTTCCAAAACGGAGACTCTTGCGCACTAAAAGTGCTCCTATCGATAAAAGGTAAGATGAAAATTTTGTTTCTATTTAACCGTAAACCTGAAAGTTTCACTATGGAAACGTAATAGGAAAACGTATTATATACATATACAGGCTGTCTCATTTCGGAGAGCCAAATTGAAATATCTCTCTTATTATAGAATATATCGGAAATTCGTTTTAATAAAAAATGTCACATTTTTCACGCACTGCAATACGGTTAAAACAAAATTCCGAGCCACAGCCTACTTTTCGAAATATTTTCGAAAAATATGAAATTGGGGAAAGCTTCGAGGCTTTGTAACTTTTTATTTTTGAAAATACAAAAAACCTTTGAATTAAAGTTGATGGCAAAACATTGCTCTTTCGAAATATCAACGAAAAAGCGGTGTAAAGTTAACATTTTCAGCTGTACTCTCTTGAACCGCCCAAAAAAATAGATAGAATCAAGTAGGCCATGCCACTCCTAAATAGCCCCTGAATTGCCTTTATAAAAAATACCATACACAATAAACATATTTTAGTTAAGTCTGTAAATTTTTTGCAATTTTATAAAATAAGTCTGACACATTTCTTTGCTAAACCTTTGTTTCAATGGCTACTTGATTTCTTTAGATTACTAGTACAAATATTCTAATACTTATTTTATAAAATTGCAATTTTGGGCGGTTCAAGAGAGTACAGCTGAAAATGTTAACTTTACACCACTTTTTGCTTGATATTTCGAAAGAGCAATATTTTGCCATCAACTTTCATTCAAAACGTTTTTTGTATTTTCAAAAATAAAAAGTCACCCAGCCTCAAATTTTTCCCCAATTTCATATTTTTCGAAAATATTTCGAAAAGTAGGCTGTGGTTCGGAATTTTGTTTTAACCATATTGTAGTGCGTGAAAATGTGACATTTTTTATTAAAACGAATGTCCGATATATTCTATAATAAGAGAGATATTTCAATTTGGCCCTCCGAAATGAGACAGCCTGTATATTATTTAAATCGATTTTGGAAATATTATGGGTAGTTATTGGTATTTTGATGGAATTGGAGAATGTTTCATAAAGACAATAGAAGTTTATTACTATACATATACCTTCTCAGATGTTAAATCATAAATTTGCACGTGCATGTAGTGTCATTAAAAGTTTACTATGATCTATCAATAACGTTCTTGTATTTTCTAACCTATCTAATCAAAGTAATAGCAATAACTGCTGCAAACAATTAAGGAATATTCCATATGTATCTGCAGTTAAGATAACACCTATACATACATACTTTTATAATTTATCTACGAATAAGAAACGAAATGCATTGGTGCACATCTGAAATAATAATCAAAAATCGTCGTATTTATTCATTTTTATTGTTATAATTATTGTCACGCAAATCGGTTTTCTTCTTCTTTTCTTTCAACCTCTAGTGCGCCTTTCGAGGTATAGGATAAAATCATTATTCTACTTTTGGAATTGCGTATTTTAACACTTTTTTGCAAGAACATGAAAATTCGTGGTAGTTATTTGATATCTACGAGTGAACATCTACGAATATGTACATGCTTAGTGGATTTGTTATTTAAACTTTCTACATATTTATTCTCGTACACCAATATAATGTAATTAATGCGCACTTCAGAGAGCCATACGTAAGAAACTGGAAATAGTTGAGGAAATATGTTTGTAATGCCACACACGCTAGGTTCTTAGTTGCTACCAAATTTCGTATAATTTCAAATGGTATGCAGTTATGTGAGGAAGAACATATGCGAACATTGTCAAAAAGTGAGTGCGAGTTTATCTAGGGTTATAAAATACACCTATTACATAATTCTTTATCATAATCAAAATTAGGAAGAAGCTCGAAATTTAGTACTTTAGATTAAAAAAGAAGGATGGAATAAACTACAATAATATATTTAAATCGATTAAAACTTAACCTTGGCGTTACAAATAAATAAAAAGAAAAATATCGGGAAGTCGGTTAAAACCTTATTTTAAAATCGAATTCGACGGTTTTCCTCGAAGAAAGCACGCAAAACCAAAGTTCGTTTCGCCATAAAAATTACATCCGTTTTACATTTCTGAAGTTTTAACAAACACGCCATGAAGAGCTAATAAATATTTGGTACAAATCGATTGCAGTAGCGATTGTTGGAAAAAGTATTGTATTTTTATATTTACATACATAGATCTAATTAAAACATCTCTTTCGCACTGCGGTGTAAAGATTTCGCTTTAAACGCTAATTTATTTTATATCCACCGAAAAATTTCATTGTTTCAAGTTAATCCAAATTTTTCATAACCCCATTTATATATTTTCCTAAGCAATACTCATTTACAAAGATATTTCAATTTGCTCACTATACTGACAAGAACTTTCTAAATACGAAATTTCCAAATAAGATAGACTTCCCTAAAAGAATGCATGTTACAGTTACGAGGATAGATTGAAAAGTTTCCGGAATGACAATGAAAACAAAATAATACGGATTCAACTTATATTTTATTTGAAAGTGATGGAGACTTTC
This sequence comes from Chrysina gloriosa, assembly GCA_038088585.1. Lineage (NCBI taxonomy): Eukaryota > Metazoa > Arthropoda > Insecta > Coleoptera > Scarabaeidae > Chrysina > Chrysina gloriosa. The sequence goes on along the minus strand of CM076087.1, from coordinate 34,453,919 downwards.
TAGATAAAAATAAATTAATGAATAAAGAAATAGAAAAGGATAGCAAATGTAATAGTAATCAGCCGCCACTACTAGCATTGATGATCTTACCATGAGATATAGATAATCAATTTCCAGCATATATTAAGAAAGATTACATCACCTACAACTGATGTTAACTTTTCTGTTTTCTTAAACCAATTTTAGATTCAAATAAAATGATGTTAATGATGATAAAATGATTATTTTATTAGTACATTATGGCCGAATTTCGTAATTGAACTCTCATATGTACGAACATCTAACACCCGGCCTTATATAGAGCTTCTATAGAAATGAAAACTACTTCACACAGTCGCACTGATGAGCGGTATGACCGCGAAGCGCGCGTCTGCGAATAGTGAAAGTAGTTTTCTAATTAAGCACAATTTTCCCACGGCGGGCTAGCCGAGTGCGCGATTGTAGCTACTACAGGAGTTTGTGGCAAAACAAGTTGTCTACTTCTGTAGAATCAAAATAGCTGCAAAAATGCGCAATTAGTAGATTATTTTACCTTTCAACATTTTATTTGTGTATTTTTACTTTGTCGGTTACTTGCCTCCGTGTTCTAGAGTCTCTTACGATACTCTATTCTATGTGATAAATAGTAACATCAGGTGTTCAACCTCTGCGCTATACTTGATGAGGTAATAAATGCCAGTGGACTAAATCCATTATACGAAACAAATGAACTTTTACGTACAGATCAAACTTTATTAGGGCAAGAATCTTATAGTTGAACCCAAAAACACTAATAAGTTTAATTAATACTTTGTGGTCTATCTACTGTATCAAATGGACGGATGATGTCAGTAAAAAATCACATCGAATTGTGGTCAAACGTCCAGAATTGTAAATTATTTCCTGTGTAACGATATAATACTCTTTATGATCTGGTCATTTTTCTTACGTCAGATCGGCTTATCATTGGGACATTTGGGACTGATTTTGTTTGCAATTTCGAAGTATCGTCATAGTATACTCCGTCCATTTTAATCGTTCTGTCTTAATAGCTTGAACCATATTCTCTTCTTCCATTGATATTTCTATTTCGGTGTTCATTAATTTCCGATATTATTCATGTCCCGTCCTCTTACGCCAAATTATCTTGCAATGTTCTCAGTGATTATATCAAATCCTCTATTAAATAGAACTGACTTGAAAGATTTCGCCTTTTCATGATACAATTTGGCGATACAGTGTTCCCTCTACTATTCCGACTCTGCTAATATGTATGGATATAATATAACAATAAAACAGCAAATATAAGCCATTCTAGCCATTTATCTTGCCATGAAAAAAGATTTGGAGAATTTAACTTCGTCAAGATAAAATTTCGTTGTGCAAATACTATATCTATTACGCAACTCATGGACCAATAGGTCATACCAAACCTTAACAAATTGTATACAAATTATTTGGTCTAAAGATGTTTTGCTGCAACGTCAATTATTAGTTTCTGATGGCATTCTAGAATAATCATTATCATGTTCTACATGATATTCATGCCACTACGACGGCATGGAATGAGGTGTCAGTTAGGACATTGAATCCTGCTTGAAAAGATTTATGGCCAGGATATTGCAAAATAAGAAATATTATTTCCAGTATATTCAAGATGCTGAAGATGCCGCTAGGGAACTTGTTGAAATAGTGACATTGTTGATACGCGATGCATTACATTTGGAAATAACGAAGATGTAGAAAGATTAGCTGAAAAACATTCAAAAATTGTGACTGCAAGATTTTGAAGAATGCAGGAACCAACTGAGTTAGGAAGAGATACAAAGGTTATAGAGAATGCTTATCACAGGAGGAGAACAAGGAAGATGGAAAAATGCCAGCAAGTGACATGAAGAAAAATGCTCGACAACTTCTTCAGCACAAATATCTTTCAATAAATTGTAATCACAATCTACATTATTGAATTCAGTTTTTCAACAACTTTAATTATTTATTACTTTACAGAAGAAATAAAAAACGATTAAAGTGTCGGAAATTCAGTATACTTATGATTGCTGATATGTATTTTTCACAAAATTTCAAATTTCAGTTGTTGTAAAGAAGCATAACCCAGAAATAGCCTACAATACGCACAGCTGTTATCATGAATTGTTCCCATTTTCCATGGAACACGCAAAACTTAATCTATAAAACCAGCTTTTTATCGAGTGAACCGACAACATGAAAATTCATGATATAGTTAAATCGGCTCCGGGATCGCTTCGACGTGCACAACCTTCCTTGTCCAGGTCGGCAACGTCTATCAACGTAAATCCGTGATTGATTGTTATCGACAACTATTAACTTGTTTAAGTGGTATTAGTTTGTAGATATATGACTTTTTGTTCCTTCTTTACGATATCCGCCGTCTTCTCCTATCTCTTCCGCTCGTCTAACAGGGCTAAATTTCGTGATCCCGGGTCGTATTACTGGCTCAAATATTTACATACATACTTATATATCTATGTCTAATTTGTTAACATTGACGTCTAGAAGATTTGTAGATACCAATTGAATTTTGTGCGAGTATTATAATATTGAGAGAAACAACTCAAATAAAATACTTCTTACCCTTACCATGTTGATTCACATATTTCCAAAGAAAAGTTCGAATTTTCATTAACACCTTGACTCTCCAACAAATTTTGCTAATGTTCACCGGAGCGCACCCTAATTTCTTTCTTCATAATACGTAATGTTGGATTAAATTTAAGTAAAAGAGTTTGGCTAAATATTTAATGGTAATGATGAATTTTGCCCGGCTATCAAAAACCAATAGCCGCGGCTCCCCGTGAAACTTAAACACAAGTTTTTCAGCACAGATCATGGCTATCATATTTCAGCATATCGCAGGGGGACTAGCACTAAAACTTGCACAAGATTTGCGTCTAAGTGATAAATTTTTGATAGCTAGGGCCTTACATGTGAATACATCATATTTGATAGCCAACGCCTCAATGGAAACATCATTGGCTATCAAATATGATAGCTATGGCAGTCAATGTGTTAAACCAAATTACTTCCTTAAATTTAATTTTCAACTAAGTTGACGCTTCCTACCATCAGGACATTAATTAGCCTTCTGTTGATTATCATAAAAATAATAATAATAATATTATTAAAATAATGTTCCTGCACCCGCATTTGCATTAGTTATAATAAGCTCGTCATGTTTTTAAGCAAAAACGAATTGAAGAAGTTCAGATACTTTTTTTAAATAACACAACAATCAACAAAATATTCTTTTACAGAAAGATCTTTTGTTGTAAAGAAAAACATGCAAATTAACTCGAGTTGATTTTAGAAATTGTCATATCCGATTAATGCTTGAGAAAGCAAAAGATCTTCACTTATCACTGAGATTCGACAAACGCGCGTCTTGTTCGCTGAAAGAACAGTCCATACACAGCGAACAAGACACGCATTTATACGAGTTTGTTATATGTCTGCTTCGTCACATATATCAAACTCGTATAGGTTTATCACTTATATAGACTATTCTTTCAGCGAACCAGACGCGCGTTTGTCGAACCATATCTATTACCATCAGGAATACAAGTAACTCAATTTTTAAAACAATATCCCTTCGTGCACTTTTCAGTTAGTTTTCAGTATCGAAAATAGAGATCGAAACATTTAACCATTGGATCTGCCAGCAGAGCTTTAGGTTCAAATTCAAATAAAAATGGCGGCAGATTTAAGTAATGGCTCATTTTTGCATCAAATCTCTAAAAAGTTTGTACTTGCAAAGCTACACTGGATAAAATAGGGACGAGCTGTGGACAGGGCTATAGCCAGGATTTGGAGGAGGAAGGGATGAAACAATTTTATCTAATTTTCTAAAAACTATTTATTTGAACCTTAATAAGTTACTTCAGAAGTAAAAAATTTCCCATATTTCGGGCAAGGGAGCAGAACACAACTTCGCTCCACTCTATCTACAGTTTTGGCGGTGGAGATAATTTTCAACACACTTCTTAGATCACAATATGCTATAGTCCGTCTCAACTTTTAGATGTAGTACGGGTCTGATGGGAACTGATTGCAGGGTGGGCAAATCATCTCATCATGTTTTCAGTTCGTAATGACAGTATTAATAACTAAGGTTTGACAAACGAGTGGATGATAAGTTATCATTAAGTAGTGTAAACCGGACTGACGCTGTCCCTCTACAGCTTTTCCCCACTTACGTGCAAGGCGCGACATTAAAATTCGCAGAAGGGACAGCGTCAATCCGATTTACACTATTTATCAGGCACCCGTTTGTCGAACCTAAAAAATAGTACTTACGTTCGATACAACATGCAACGTCGCAACCGGACATAAAGATGGCGTTATACATAGATTACAGTGATAGTAAGAGACGCAGTACCACTATTCAATCCCATACTGCATCAAAAGGTTGATACGGACTATAATATATTATTATAATGTCTTTAGTTTGCAAAGCGTGTACAGAAGAACAATATTTTCTATTCACATAATGCGATTACTAAAACTGTATGAAACTTTAAAATGTGCCAATAATTGTTGCGCTCATCGTACATTATTGTACGTAAATATTAAAAGTATTTCTTTTAAGAAACATGTTCCATGTTAGATTTTCAATAGCTAATGTAAAAGTTTACGAGCCTCCATGGCGTGTGTTCTAAAAGTTGAAAAATATGTAGAACTTTCTTATAATTATACACATAGTTTTTATGATTAAGCGAACTTCAGTTGTCGCGTGCTTCATTTGATGACTATCTGAGTCGTTTAAAATAGGATTTTAACTAGTTTGCCTGTATTTTCCTGTATTTCTAATACCAAGGTCAAGTTTTCCAATCTACAAGTCAACTAATTTAAATAAATAATTACACGTAAGTACCTTCATTCGTTTTTCTTATCGAAGTATAAGAATTTAAGTACGAGCTTTTTAAAAAGAAAAAACTAAGTGTCCTTTGGCTTGGTTTGTATTATAATGGAACATTTTAGTACGTTTATTCCATAACGTTGGATATGTTCTCATTCACCTAACTTCACACCATCTCAAAGTACGCGAAATTTAATAGCAAAAATAGAAAATCGAAATAAACGCAATTACCGTTTTAATTGTGTTTGAATAACGATTAAATTTAATAAGAAACATTTAACTCATATTCCTTACATGCTTCCTCGTACTGTGGTCAACACTATCTACAGAACATGTGCATGTTCAAAAGCATAGACATAATAACCGGATGTTTTGTCTTCGAAAGTTCTCATACAAGCAATACGTCGACAAAGCGGTTTGCAAATATAACCCTCTACAAATAGAAATGTACTACACCAAAATATACGTAAGCTATATATATTTTTTGAAAATAGTTTAAACGCGCTTATAAAGAAAATTAAATAGAAATATAGGAGAAATACAACTCACAATCAATGACATATTAGTACTGGATGTAACCACTACTTACCTCTAATATATTCATGTGTTTTTTGCCAAGCTGTTTTGACTTGATGCCATAGCTCAGTGGCTGTGATTAAGATTGGATTATACAGGAGCCCAGACTCCATCATTGTCCATTACCAATAGGGGAAAGATCACTTAATGTCTATTTAAAAATGGAAACTGTATACAATTTGGTGGTGCATATACATAAACTGCGAAAAAACATTTTAAGGATTTATTCCAATAAACAATAATTACAAGAAAATAAAAGGTGAAAAACAAAGGGAGTTAATAACACGTGTGATCATAAGCCGCCACAAAGGTTGCACATCCTGCAGCCATGGAATCAATTAAAGTATGAAACAACTCTTACGGAATTGGATTTGACTCTTCTCGCAGGGCAATGTGAAATTCCGACAATGTGCGTGGATTTTGTTGGCCATTCTCTCAATTCGCACTTGTTCCGATGTAGACGGGCATTATCATCTATAAAAATGAATCGTTCTTCTGCATAGGGCATAATTAAGAACGATTAGTTGCAGGTTTTCATTGAAATACTGTTGAGCATAAAGCGGACCATTCAAAACGAGATTAAAATGCGTATAACTTCCTTTACTTATTTCTGCCCAACCATAACATGCCCATCTTCATATTGTGGCTTTTCTCGAACAAATTATGGATTATTCCGGGTTCCAAACTTATTACAAATCAAATTGGCCCGTTTGGCTGAAGAGTGAACGTTATTCATCACAGAATAATATCTGCCTTCAATCTCCACGTTTCCAGTTCCTTATGCCTCCGTTTACATTCTGTAGACCCATACAGTACCACGTCATGTAGCCGATTTCTTATGATTTGCGTTGACAGCAGCCTTCTGGGTTCTGTTTAACCTGCGTTTCTTCAATTGATGTTAAAGATATCGACCGTCTCGGAGCGCTCTTGATAAAGACCGACCTTGATTGAATCTTCGTTGAATCTTCGGTTTTCTCCAAGATATTTGAATCAATTATCAATAAAAAATTAATAAATTGCTTACACCATTTTCATATCTTGTCGGATCATCAACAGGGTTTCGCTCCAAGCGTTCCACGGATACCGCTCTATTTCAATTTTTAAGAAATATTTACAAAAATATTGATAGTCAAACTCCGTGCATTAGTATGTGCATCGATCTCTCTCGCGCCTTCGATTGCATAAATCAATCGATTTTGATATACAAATTGGAACTATATGGCGTTAGGAGTAATATCAGTGATTGGTTTAAATCTTATTTGTGTGATAGGACACAGAGGGTGGTTTGTAATAATGTAAAATCTGAGTCTAAAATTATTAATATTGGTGTTACGCGAGGTTCGATCCTTGGGCCCACTTTGTTTTTAATTTATGTAAATGATTTACCTTGCACTATTAATTCTTTAGCTTCAGTGGCTTTATACGCTGATGATATAAATATAGTTATTGAGAGTCCTACATTACATAATTTAATTGTCAAAACCAATTATGTTTTTAGCATTATTAGCAGATGGGTGCATACAAATCGTTGTTAATCAACTTTGATAAGACTAATTGTGTACTTTTTAGGAATGATCGTAATTATAATATTTCAGAGATCCTCTTAAACGATACTTTTGTAAATTTCAATAGCTCTTGCAAATTGTTAGGTCTAATAATTGATGAGGATTTAAGATGGTCCTTTCACATTGATAGCATATGTAAACAGCTTTCAAGCAGCTGTTTTGCTTTATACCATTTAAAACTTAGTTGTAATTTTAATACTGTAAAAACTTATTATTATTCAAATTTTTATTCAATTTTAAGATATGGGACTATTCACTGGGGTAGATGTATCTCGGTGCAACGTGTATTTTTATTACAGAAAAGAGCATTTAGAATCATGCTAGATATGAATCGGCGCGATAGTAGTAAGGAAGCGTTTAAAAATTTTAAAATTTTTAACTTTTTACGACGTGTATATACTGGAAGTACTTTGTTTTGTTTTTAAATATAGGTCCGAGTTTCATACTGGATCCAGTTCTATTTATTATACAAGAAACGCTAATTGCCTTCTTGCGCCTCCTCATAAAACTGCTTTATTTCAAAAAAGCCTTTATTTCATGGGTTGTAAACTCTTTAATAAATTACCGTTAGAAATCAGAAATAAAAACGTTTTCAATAAATTTAAATCTAATATTAAAAATTTACTTCTCTCTCTTAATTGCTACTCTCTAGAAGATTATATAAATATCTAATTATTAACTAATATTTTAATTATCACTACAATTGTTGTTACTATTATTATTATTATTATTATTATTGTTATCAGTTTTCACTTGACCTGTTGCTGCTAAACACTCTGTTGTTTATTTGCAATAAATGTTGTTATTATTATTATTATTATTATTATTATTATTATCTCTGACTTCCAAAAACAGTTGTTGAGTGCTCCACTGCTGCCTCCAATTCACATACAAACTCACCATCACTACGCAAGAAGGCGACAATTTCGGAAGTAACTAAGTACATTAATTGTTTTCAGCTGTACAATTCCAAGAAATGTTCAGTTTGAAAAAAATATTCAACTTATTTACAGACGCAATTTCATTTACAATCAGTGTATTCAATACGTTTTCGAAAAAATATATTCCTCCTTTAAAGAGTTTGAATGTCAATAAAAACAACTGGCAAACAAAAACATAACTACATATTTGGATTTGAAATGCTTTCTACACACTGGTAAATATTTCTTCTCAAATGTTTTCCTTGATTGAAGTGAAAGATCTATAGTCATAGCACGACTTCATAAGCATCTAAATTCAATTTATTAATATTCTTCTGTTTAAGTTATCTATAATCTATTAAATAAATAATACAACCAAATTGTTAAAATAAAGGAAAATTGTATTTGAAAAAACTTTCCATCCCGCAGTGTTACCTTGAGAAGTAGATGGTTGTTGCACCACCATTTTCAATCCATGTTGATACGTAGCCCTTCCATGGCAGAATACCTGGAATAAATTACAAATTAGTATATCTAAGGTACTGTTGAAATTATTTATGCTCAAAAGTATAACGTTCTTTAAATATTCAGTTTTTCACCTTTCGAAAAAGAGTTTTTGGGAGTACCCTATTTATATAATATGTATAAACAAAGCGGTGGATTCACATTTAAAACCACAATGAATTCCTTTTGCTTCACGAGTAACATGATCAATCGGTTTACGGTTGACTGATAAAATCAGGGCAAGATCCATGTAACATACTTGTATTATGAAGGTACCTATGCATGTACGAGCCGGCAGCTTGAAAGGTAATGCTGCCCAAATAGACAATATTTTGAATGGTTTATCCATGAGAGAATCCACCAGATTCCGATTTCGTAGCCGCTCATAATAAAGCCAGGCCAAAGAAGTAGTTAGCGATTTGAAGTATAAGAGCTTTAGCGCATCCACGAGTAAACCCATGGAGGAGAGCAGCAGATGCAAAATTTTAAAAAATGTTAATGAGATTATTCATCTTCTAAAAGTTAACATGAGGATTCTATTAATTTGGATCAAAGGGAGGAGAACTTTCATGAAGATGAATTGAGAATATGTAAAATATGGTGAAGGTATGCAGGAATGAAGAATAAGAGGAAGAAGCTTCTGGTCCTGCCATAAATTCCTATACTGATGCCTTAAAAATGGTTGAAAACCTTATTTCAAAAGAAGCTATTTAAAATATGTGTATTAATTTCTTTGAGCTTTCTTATTAACGGACAAAAACGAGATTTGACTGTACATAATATCAGTCATACTCTGATAGAATTGACAACGGCAATCGGCTATGAATGGAAACGATTTGAAAATGATTCCAATGTTAAACCATGTGTGAGAACAGGGAAAATGGCTCTAATGAATTTACGTAAACACAGTGGATGGACTATCTATATGACTTATTTGTGATAATATGTACACATTATTGAGGTATACACAAAATTGGAGTATAAATAGCACGTTATATGTGAGAATAAAGACATCCCATACTTTGTATGTATGTACCTAAGTAGCTTACATTTCCAGTTTCAATTTCGGTTTCTCAAATCTACATACGCAGACATAAGGAAAAGAATTGGTGCACTACCACTGAAGTCAAAATAAATTATGTATGTCACCTGTTAGCAAAGGAAATACATATAAGATAATATTTATTTACGGTCAATAATTTTAATGGTATGTTTATCTAACGATAATTTATCAGAGATGGAAGTCTTGCGGTTACTTTTAAAATACTATAAAAAAACTAATCAATTAAATAATCTCATGTAATTATGTACAACTAACAATAAAATAAAGTTAGTAAATATCAGAATCGCACGAGTTAACCTTTTTCGTATTGATAACCTTGCATTCGTAGAGATAACGTTACATTTAGCGAAACACCGACTGCCACGTAAACCTAAATTTATTTGTAAATATAGAGGAGACAGCCGGAAGTAGGTAAATGGGCCAAAACTATTATAAGTGAACCTGGGCAGCGTTTTGGTTGTCTTTATTGCACATCATAGCATATCGATTAAACCTACTTTTACAGTGAAAAGTTTACAATACGAAAAGAAAAATAACATACGTAGGATATACATATGTATCTGTTTCTCAGTTTGTTTGTTAGCTTTTTGAATTCTAATAATAATAATAATAATAATAATAATAATAATAAATAATAATAATGAACTTTATTAGCCAACGCAAACCAATTACAGGGTAATTTAACAGAAGTGATTACACGTATTAACATAATTACACAAATAGAAAAAATAACCCAAACAAATTAACTATATTATTGTGAATAGAAAGGTAATTATTTTAAACAAAAGAAAATTAAAAATATATATATAATAATAATAAATATATACAAAAATACAGAACTTAAAACTAAACAAAAATATCCTCAAAGTATGAATTCGCAATATTGAGCATCCGGTTCATCGATACATTTCTCAAAACATTAGTTTTCGCTGTTTTTAATGAAAACGACACAGAGAAACGAGCAGATGGTCTAAGCACTTGAAAGTCAATGAGAGACAGCAAATGAAAGGAGTCGACGCCACCATGAAGCAACTTATATATAAAGCGAGCACCGTGTGCATTACGACGCTCAGATAACGATGTCATATTAGGCCTACCCAAGAGCGATGTGTAGTCAATACCTGTGGGAGGATACATATCATCAATTTTGAAGGAAACAAATTTCAAGAATTTGCATTGGACACGTTCAATTACCAATTGATAGCAGAGATAATTAGGTGCCCAAACAATAGACGCATATTCCAGAGAGCTGAGAACAAAGGCAAACTATAGTTACTTCAGAGTAGAAGAGTCAGTAAAATATTTAGCGCAGCGCATAACGAAGCCTAAGTTTCTCGATGCTCGCAAACAAAGTTGATCAATATGAGGTAAAAATGTAAGGCAAGCACCAAATAACACACTAAGGTCTTTAAAACTGTTTTAATTTAAATTATTGATACTATATGAAGAGCACAGAGAAGTATGTTTGCGAGTGAAAGATACTGAACAGGATTTATTCACATTAATAGTCAAAGAATTAATAGAACACCAGCCAACAAAAACATCCAAACTAGACTGAAGAAGACTAATGACTCAGCACGTTATAAAGTACACTCCCAGTCACGGTAGTTGGGACACCTCGTTAAATTTAGGATATTGTGCAATAAAAATTCAAAATCTTAGACAATACTGAGAATTATACTCGACTCGCCGAACAAATGCAGTAGTAAATTATGGCAACAATGTGTGTTTAATAGGTCACATAACCAATAACGTTTGTAATTGGTCGATCAGGGTGGCCGCTTACAATAGAATAAAAATCGAGTCCATATTGCATTTGGAATATTAGATTTTATTAGCTTTCTTTGTAAATGATCCATTATCTATTATATTTCATAAACCAGTGTTTCTGAAGACTATTTATCGATCGTTCTAGTGCACCAATAATACATTATTGTTTTGTAGGTTATACATTATTTCTTGCTATATTATCGTATATACTTACATTATGGAAAACTCACCTCCTAAGAAGAGAATTTTTAAAACATTTTACGGTAGAAGATAAACAGAAGGTTTTGAATATATTTAAAACATTTCAAGAAGAGCCTAGCACTTCTAAAATTGTTAGTGTTGAAATGACAGCCAAAGCAGCAGGTATCTTTCCAAAAACGATAACCAAATCATAGTAACTATTATAGTATCTTTTACAGGAATTACTGAACGCAGTGTTTACAATATTGTGAAAGAATATAACACTAATCACGAATTACAACCACCAAAAAATATCATAGAAAAAGGGCTGTTTTAGATATGGTGGATGATGAAATGAAAAATGCTATACGAAGAATTGTACATTCCTTCTTTTTAAAAATGAACCTCCAACAGTTCAAAAAGTTCTCACAGTGATAAATGAAAGAGATGACATTCCTAATTTCAAAATTACGACTCTCGGATCATTATTAAAGGAACTAAACTTTCGGTACAAATATTTATTACTTTAAATTCTATATACTAATCATAAGATAATTATGTTTGTAGTTATAATAAGCGAGCTCGAAATAGTATTTTAAAAGAAAAAGATGACATTATTACCTGGAGACGGAAATACCTTCGTGAAATTAAGAAATATCGTGAAAATGGTACCCCGATATATTACTTGGATGAAACTTGGGTAAATGCTGGACTTACTGTAAATAAAGTATGGACAGATATGTCTGTTGTCACTGCAAGACAAGCATTTATAGAAGATTTAAGTACAGGTCTTAAAAATCCTTCAGGCAAAGGCAAAAGATTTATAATTGCACACATTGGCTCGGATGAAGGATTTGTAGAAAATGGTTTACTCCTCTTTGAATCAAAGAGAACAGGAGATTATCATGAAGACATGAACGCAGAAAGGTTTGAAGAGTGGATGAGATGTATTCTCCCCAATTTAAAAGAAAATTGCGTTATAATTTTTGACAATGCTCCGTACCATAGTCGTAAATTGAATAAGCCACCTACAACTAATAGTCGCAAATTAGGAATGCAAAACTGGATGAGGGAAAATAGTATTGCATATGAAGAAAACATGCTAAAAGCAGAATTGTTAGCTTTAATTAAAGAACATTTATCTGGCCCTCCGAAATATGCTGTTAATGAATTAATAGAAAACACTAATAGAAAGGTACTTAGACTCCCCCTTATCACTGTGAATTAAACCCGATTGAACTAATATGGGCACAAGTGAAGGGGTATGTTGCGAGACATAACACCACATTTAAATTGGCAGATGTGAAAGAATTATTTCAACGAGGTATTGACAATATTTCTGTTGAAAATTGGCAAAATGCTATTAAACATGTTATTCAAACAGAGAAGGAAATGTGGGAACTTGACAATCTCATAGATATACACATAGAGCCGTTAATCATTACAATTAATGATGATTCGTCTACATCATCTAATAGCGAAGAAGATACATGTTAAGAACGTTTTAGTGTGTCATAATTAATTCCTTTACTGTATTAAATTTTTGTAATATGTATAAAATTTATTATTTTTGATTATACCTATTTGTACAGTGAGTTAATTTTTTAGGATACTGTTTCTTATATAAATACGTACCAAAAAAAAATATTAATTATTTGTTTCCTTATTTTGTATTTATATATTACAAAGATCTTCTTAAAACCATTGTGTATTTTTATTTACTATATATAATTCTTTATATTGGAGATACATAATTTAATTCAACAAAACATACTTGAAGAAATAAGAAAATTATTTTAGTACTTATTTTGCAATTTTTATTTATGTCAAATACAAAATGAGGTTATTATTTTGATATGTTTACATGTGATTTATGCTGTGTGAGTCGGTCATTTGCATTGCAAGGTTGCCATAATTTGCTACTGCATCTGTTCGGCGAGTCGAGTATAGTAGTAATTATTACTGGTTAGTGGATCATACAGCATTATTAGGAATGCTGCACTAATGGAATTTACAATAGAACTTAATCTTAATTACAATAATCCCTAATAATCGCAATGTAATGATTTCATAGTATTACCGAAAGAAATATTCAAGTAGTATTACAATGCTTTATGTGTCATAAACATTTACAAGGGTATTTCCAAGAACGATTTTATGGTCATCAAGGTATTATCCTATCTCTCTAGTACGTCGGGCCATTCAGTTTACTTCTAAACGTCTCCGTGTACGCGCGAAGTGCAAGTGGGCGAATTTTGAAAGTATTAACAGTGAAAATGCCGCGTGGAAAACCGATCAGTGTTAAAAAGCGATCGTCCGTGATCACACTCGATAAATAAGGGTATTCTGTTCGACAAATTGGCGAAAAAGTGCATCTGGCAAAATCTAGTGAAGCCAATATTATAAAACTGTACCGTACAACGGAAAGTTTAAATGACCGTGATCGACCAGGTCCGTCTCGTATTACGACCAACGTTGATGATCAGCGAATCATTTTATCACAGCACCATAGCAGAATTCAATCGCGATCGTCAAAACGCGGTGTCAGTGAGCACTATTCAACGTCGCTTGCGAGAGGCAACCCTATTCGGACGAATTGCTGTACGGAAACCGCTACTAAGGCGAACCAATCGTTTAAAACGATTACAGTTGGCCCATGTGCTTTGGACCGACGAAATATTCTAGAGCACAGAAATATTCTAGAGCATAATGCTGTACCTTCTGGCCAGCGATTGACAGGGGAGAATTTCACCTTCATGCAAGATAATGATCCTAAACATACGGCGTTAGTATGTAGGGATTATTTGAATACACAACAAACACAAAATACCTTGCAAATAATGTCATGGCCTCCACAGAGTCCCGATCTTAACCGGATCGAACTCTTGTGGGATGAGCTGGATAGACAGGTAGGAAAAGTGGCTCCAACTTCGAAACAACACCTTTGGGAAGTTTTACAAGAACAATGGAACAGTTTACCACCCAACACACTTACAAAACTTATCGAAAGAATGCCCAGAGTTGTTCGAGCCGTATTGAATGCAAAAGGAGGATTTTTCGACGAGAAGAAAGTTTAATGATTGTATTTGATAAATATTATTATTTGCTATCATTTTGTCATAATAAACCAATATTTTAGTTAGTTAGTTTAAAATTACGTTACTACAAAATGCTACAAAAATAATACTTGGAAATAAAATATTCTATTTGCTATTTTATGTTGAAAATAGTATTTCTACTCAGGTCTGACTATACATATGGAAATGACAAGTAATATGTATCTATAAAAATTAATAATAGATAAATACCTACAGAAAAAGACTGGATAAATGAATAGAGCTTCAGGTCAAAACTGCATTTAAAAATGTAGCTTTATACGCGAAAGACGTTTTGGTTTTATTTAATATCAAGAGGCAAAAATATTAATTTAAAGTTACATTATTACAAAATGTATCATTTGTGTTGCCGACCTGGGAAAAAATACTTCTTGGAAATAAAATATTTTATTTCCTAATTTATTTTGAAATTATTTTATTTCTTATCCAGGTTGGACTACATACATATATGCAAATTATGACTAATATGTATCTGTACATAATTAATAATAGATAAATATCTACAGAAAGAGACTCGATAAATGAATACAAATTCAAAACTGCATTTGTCGGCCGAGTCGACTCCCATTTGCAGTTATTTACGGGCACGTTATACGCAAAAGTGGGCCGCGGTTAATACTTTTAGACCTATTTGCTGGAATTAATTTCATTTAAAAAATGTAAGTCATGTTTTTTTTTATAATTAGTAAATACAGCTGTATGTCTTCATATCAATCTTTTATGTCGGCAGAAACTGGGTCTCGTAACACTACAAAATACGAGGTATGAATACAAAAATGCCCTAAAAAGAAGGCGAAATTTAAAAAAATAGTTTAGGTATGTTGTCCAGGTGAGTTAATCAGAACTGGGTTTAGGAGGAATTCCGCTGTATATGTCTATATTGTTAAAACCACTATTGTGCCAAGTGTACGAGCGCTGTACGGTGATAGAGTAGAGTAGAGTACGTTGAAAAGGTGGATGACGTGTAATCATTAAGTAGTGTAAACCGGTCTTTGTTTCCACTTACATGCAAGACGCGACATTAAAATTCGGAGAAGTAAGAGAGTAAGTCCGGTTTACACTACTTAATGATAACACGTCACCCACCTTTTTAACAAATTAGTGTTCGTTCAGGACTACAGTGCGATACATTCATCGCGTACAGTTCGTGCAGCGTGGTTCCAAACCCATCCGCAATTCAGTTCAGTCCACAGATCTGAATCCGATCGAAAATTTGTGGAACAACATTGTAAATCGATGGGATGATTTTCGTGGAGATGATCAACTTCGAAATGCCAATCAGCTATTCAACATACAACTAGAATTTGGGAGCATTTCAGATCCACAACGATCTGGATTCTGGGTTCAATAGGAAGAAGATTGGCGGATACGATTTCTAACAATGGCTATTCTACCAAGTATTAAATGTTTTTCTTTAATTGTTCTTTTGATTTTGGTTTTTAACGTTTTATTCGCCGTAGTAGTTTCTGTAATTTACAATGTTTTAATTGGATTGTCATCTTACCACCTTGTCTACTTGTTTTATATATTTATCAGGAATACATATTTCATACGTCAGAAATAATACCGTTATAATTGGGTTATTATTATTGTAACATTTTAAATGTAAAATGACAATTGATTTAGCAATAATATTACAGGTAATATACTACTATTACCTGCAATATTATTGCTACATAAACTTCTTTGTTTGATTATTTATGTATTACTTTTATACTACAATCAATTCTGTACTTTTGTAAGAAGCAACATCAATACCAATATAATCGTTGTTTTGTTTTGAATATTTATTGTTTCCTTAGAAAAAAAGCAGTAATAAAAAATTATTTTGTATTGAATGTTTCTCAAATATAATAAGTATCGTTGATCATCAAAATTGTAGCTAAAACTAGTGTACAAAAAAGACCGTCAGGTATTTCTTTAATACTACGCGATTATCTCATGACAGTTCATGTATTTCATTGTATTTTATCATATTTTACAACAATGTTTACATAAAAAGTAAATAGCAAACTAAAATTGATACATTATTATTTAATATTGTCTATTATCATTACCTACGCATATAGTTAGGAGGCTCTTCAAAGAGGATCGGTGTTGATATAAAGACAGACAACTGTATTTACTAATTGAAAAAACCATGACTTAAATTTTTTAAATGAAATTAATTCCACCAAATAGGTCTAAAAGTATTAACCGCCGCCCACTTGTGCGTATAACGTGCCCGTGAATAACTGCAAATGGGAGTCGACTCGGCCGACAAATGCGGTTTTGAATTTGTATTCATTTATCGAGTCTTTTTCTGTAGATATTTATCTATTATTAATCATGTACAGATACGTATTAGTCATCATTTGCATATATGTATGTAGTCCAACCTGGATAAAAACTAATTTCAAAATAAAATAGGAAATAAAATATTTTATTTCCAAAAAGTATTTTTCCCAGGTTCGCAACACAAATGATACATTTTGTAGTAATGTAACTTTAAATTAATATTTTTGCCTCTTGATATTAAATAAAACCAAAACGTCTTTCGCGTATAAAGCTAAATTTTTTAATGCAGTTTTGATCTGAAGCTGCATTCATTTATCCAGTCTGTTTTCTGTAGGTATTTATCTATTATTAATTTTTATAGATACATATTACTCGTCATTTCCATATGTATAGTCAGACCTCAGTAGATACTATTTTCAACATAAAATAGCAAATAAAATATTTTATTTCCAAGTATTATTTTTGTAGCATTTTGTAGTAATGTAATTTTAAACTAACGTTTTTAGGCCTTGATATTATATAAAACCAAAACGCCTTTTGCGTATAAAGTTAAATTTTAACAACAATTCTCGTAACTAAAGGTCCGTTCATATCTGAGGCGTGCCGCCGTTAAATAATCCTATCGATAACACAAACATGTTAAGATTTACGGTTCCACACGAATCACCCACAGAGGAAATATGTTATAAGTAGTGTTGAATGTGTCGCACTTAAATACATGGAATATATTGCGAATATATAAGCGATTGTCTGTTTCTGTCAGACACACTGTTATAATGGCCGGAATTTATTATTTTCTCAAATGTTTACGCCACCTTTTTTTTGTAACTAGGTTCAACGCCTTAATTACATATATTTGATTGTAAGTAAAAAAAAACTAATGGCACTGCTTCATGAAATAATTATCGAAAAACAATTTAACAAAAATTAAAGATTACGCATGACTACGTATACGGTTTGTTAGATGGGCTGCATATCTCCAACGCGGCCTCGATTCGCATTTAATTATTAACTTGCTGTACATCGTAAAAGCAATTGACTGCTAAATGAACGTCGCTGAAACTATTAATACAAGTCTAATCAGTATTAAGAAGATCATCGTAGAGTATGAAATTTGCTGATTCATACATGCAATTATTAAGAGTGTTCGACACTTTTTTCGTTTTTTATCGTTGCACACCCTGCTTTTATAGGTCAGATATACAATTTTCAAAATAGTTTTGGAACCAATAAGAAAAAATTAAGTTTAACCGATCTTGAAAAAAGTACCGAACACCCTTAATTGCACTAATAAATTAAAGCCTATACATATGTATATAGATTTAAATCCTTTTCTAATCTAAGGCGATGCAGAAATGGACTGAAATTGATGAACTTTGGTAAAAAAATCCGAAATTAATTAATCTAGGTGTAATGAATACCATCATTATTAAAGTTACAATATCATAAATCATGGCGTTATGGACAGATTATTAATCAAAATTTAATAATAGAATTTGAAAACTACCGAATTAATTGAACCGATAGTTGTCGACGTTCGAGAAGCTACTATACATACATATATGTATGCACCTATGTAAGCATATAACATGTTTTCATATAGATATGTATGTATACGAGTATAGGGGTTTGATACTTATACACAGTTCCTTTGACTTTGTTTATATAGTATCCTTTGGTGTGTAGTGTTAAAAATACATCTTCAAGAGCGATGTCAAAGATCAGGTATGAGAAGTTTGTTATAGACTTGAATAACAAAACAAAATAATTACATATCTCACCGGAAATTAACTATTGAATTAAAGAGAAAACCTGGGAAGGCAATAATTTGTAATGATAACTACCCATAGATGGTTATAAAGTAGGTAAATCTTGGAACTTATCATTACCAATTACGATTATTTAACTCTGGTGGTAATAATATTATAAGGCGCAAAAACACGAAAAAGTAAACGGTTTATCGCAGAAAATGAAACCATAATATATTCTAACAGAATAATAAAATATTCCATTTATAAATAGTTGCATACATATTTGCATAGTAACTAACGTAAAGAGTATTCACCAGTTTATTAAAAAAACTAGGTGACCCGAAAGACTTCGTTTTGCCCAAAATTTTTATCAATTTTTCATTTTTCCTAAACCGTCGCGTAGGAATTACGAACAAACCTGCAGAAGGAAGTATCCAATTTGGTCCAGTCGTTTTCAAGTTTCAAGCTTCCGAACAAACCACGATCCATTTATATATATACAGAAAACAACAAATTGGTAGCAACACAAAGCTTACCACCAGAATTAGTTAGACATTCGACTATCAATGGTTTTGTCATTATTTCTAAAAGTGTGTTTAAGGGAACCATATCGTACAACGCTTTTTAAATATACAAATCGTAATATCATATATACGAGGGCAATTCGTTAAGTAAGTTCCATTTCCGCCCAGTGAGCCTAGGAGTGGAGATATCGGCGCGATCGCAGCGCTGCGATGTAGTCTGGTTCAATGTGAATCTGGTAGTGTTAGTAGATGAATCGCTCGGACATTCTTTCGTGCTATTCTGGTCGTTTAAAATGGCCACTGTAATTGAAAATCTCGCCGACTGTGAAGTGCGTGTTGTTATCCGATTTCTGTGTGCAAAGAACATGAAGGCTGCTAAGATTCATCGTAAACTTTGTTTATGGTGAAAATGTCATGAGTAACGGTGTGGTTAGAAGATATTTCTGTATGTTCCGAGAAGCACGAACTAGTCTCTATGATGAACCGAGTGAAAGACCAACTATTGCGACAGACGAACTCTTGGATAATGTCGCAAAGAAAATTCTTGAAAATCGGCGATTCACAATCATAGAACTTAGCGCTTTTTTCCTCAAATTTCACGTACAGTTTTGTACAAGGTTGTTACTGAATTTACAGGCGCCAGAGGGTATTAAAATACTGATTCATCGCTATAGCAAATGTCTCAATCTTAATGACAACTATGGAGAAAAATAATAATAAATAATAATGAAATGAAATCATCCGATTCCACTCGCTGCGATAACATATCAAATTAGCTACTAAAGCATATCAAAGATGCTACATACTAACCCATATTTTTAACAAGTCTTTTGCTCAGGAAACCTTACCAACTAAAAATGTCAAAGATTCTAGGTCGATATCGTTCAACGATAGACTTAGTATCTTTCTCGCAAAATTTAATACATTGTAACCTTTTCAACATAGGTTTAGAAGGTACGAGAATAACAATTCTGTGTTTGAAGTTTACGTGCATGGAAATTGGTACGGCAATGGATAAACGTTATTTAACTATTGGTTTATTTGTAGATTTCACTAGAGCCTTTGGCACCGTTGATGATGAGATATGTACGGACTCAGAGGTGCTGTCTTGAAACGGTCTTACCTTGGCGGTAAATCCCAATATGTGAAGGTGGCTAGAGTTCAATGTTCGACAGTAGAGATGAACGTTGGTGTCCCACAGGGTTCCATGCTGGAGCCACTGCTTTTTGTTATCTATGTGAATGACTTGACATATTGCATTGATTGATTATGCGGATTATATCTTGAAACAACTGAACGCGATTGAATCATAAATGAAAGCAACATTGACTAAACTCTCACAGTGGTCTTTAAACGATGCATAAAATATGAATACTGCTAGAGTTTTCCACCTCAGTTAAGATGCTGAGATTGACAGTTGACGATGTCTTAAATTGAAAAGACCACATAAATGTTCTTTGTAAGGGGTTAAGTCGTGTGCTTTACGCGCTTCGTTAACTCCGTTTAGGAAATTAATAACGATTATTATTACTATTATTATTATTATTATTAATGAAAATTTGTAGACTGATATCTGGCTTTCAATTTTTCTGTAGTTCATCGTAACCCGCTTAGTGGCTGAGTGGTAAAGCATGCACTTCACAATGAGAAGGTCTGGGGATCGAAACCCGGTCGCGGCATAGTATAACAGTTTAAAATCCTAAAAAGGCTCTGTTACCTCTAATATGCTGCAGAAAGTAAGGAAGTGAGTAATAATTTGGCCAGGAGCGGTACGGTATACTTATGTATACGATTCGGTTGCTCCGAACAAGTTCTGGGTCTTTAAACCCACTAAACTGATGCCACTTGGTCCTCAGTAGTTTGTACATTATTTCTTATCTCCCTTTTCATAAATGGATGTGATTTATATCATCTTTCAGTTCTTTGATATGTCTGCTTTCCCTAGCATACATTTATTAAGTAGTTCATTTGGTATCCCTAATAGTCCTACCGCTCCATTCTTTATCAACTTGATAAGAATTCCATGATTCTTTCTCTCATCTTTTCTGCAATTATTTCTTTGAATTCTTCTGTTTGATTCACCTTTGTTTCTATGTTTTTTCGTCGAAATTGTGGCCTATAATAAGAGTTCATAGTACTCTTTCTATTCGCTACTGACTAAATTGAGTTTGTTTGTTTCCTTTCCTTTCCGTTTTCTTTGATTGATAAAGTTCCACGCAAATTTTTGGTCTCGACCAGATAGCTGACGTGTTATCCATTAAGTGTTGTAAACCGAACTCATGCTGTCACTTCTACGAATTTTATTATTCAATGATAATTTATCAATTTATTTTCCACAGAGTAATCGCAAACTATTCAGACGTTATTTCATTGGCTAAAACAAATTTAAACCTGTCCGTAAACTGATATCGCAGCATATTATTGGCTCTGACTGCTCTGAACAATTCTAATGATAAGTTATCATTGAATAATAAAGTTTGAAGAAGTGACAGCGTGAGTCACGCGTCATCCACTCTTTTGTCAAACATCATTTATTATACTATCCGAAATTTTTGGAAACAGCACCCGTTCACATTTTGGTCGGCGCACGGTTTTGTTACCCAGACTGTACATATAATTACATAAATCAGCTGAAATGGAAATAGATAAGAAATAAATTAGGTAACATCAGCATGTACCGATCATCACAAATACATATGTAGGTACATATGTATATTGTACATACAAGAGATATCTCTAGTTCTCGACCTGCTTAAAGAAACAAGTTTAACAGCAATTGATTTCATATACTTTCAGATAATGCGACTACCTACTGTATATTTAGTGTAATTCCACATAAAATCGAAATTATCTGGGATGATTTATTAAAATAGGGCGGAAATAGCCTTACCGTTATCCCAAATGTATTATTGTGAACATAAATTAAGAAAATTTCGATGGTTTGCGAATGATGCACTTACATTATATCAAAACGTTATTGGCCATAATTTTGTCTGTAAAACAATGTATTACTCACAGATTTCATGTACATTAGCTGCTACAATAACAATAGCTACTAAACGAGAAATTTTAAATTGTCGACTAGGAGATGCAAGTTTACATTTTTCTTCTACTTGAAATGATTAGATGCTTTATTATTTACGCATTTATGCAGTTTATCTCATGAGTTTCACACCGTTCTATTGATGAAACCTGCCCATTAGTATTTATTACTCTTTACGAAAAGTAATAGTGATTTTCTCCATAAATGTGCATAAAAATATATCAATCGATAACAAAAATTCGCCTCCTTTCTATTTCTGATCCTCCTTATTGTTACAGCACAGAAAATGTAAGAACCTCAACAGACGATAACACCGACGTAGATGAATCCAATGGAGATAAAGAGGTTGACGAGAAAAACACCAAAATCAATTCAAATTCTTTTGATTCACGTTCAAAATCGGATGCTTTGTTATCACACCAGAACTCTAAGAACCTCCTAACGGATATACCTCCCGATAAATTCAATAGCCCTAAGGAGAAGCAATGCTGGGAGATGTATCGACGTATGAATCAGAAAGGGGTAGCTATATCGTACGATACGATCTTAAGGGGGATGTTAACACCCACGGAATATCGGTTAAGGAGGAAGCCATCCGTTGTGCCCGAAGATAATTGCGAGATAACGGAAAATTAATCGCACGATTCTAGCTACTATAAACAAGCAGCATAGAGAACGCAAATTCTAAGTTAAATAAGATTGAGTTCGGGTAGAATTGCGTATGAGATCGTTTGAATGGAGCAATTAGAATTGAAAAGCGTAAACAAGAACTAATATTTATATAATATTTATATGAAATGATTATAGAAACCGCTCAAAGATTCCGGTGGTAAAAGCTTGTGTAATCGTATTGTTAATAGATTAGAATATCAAAAGTAATCTGTATTACTTTACTACACACTTGCAACTGTAAAATGGTATGACTATTTGAGTTAATAAATATTGTTATTATGAAGATGGTAACCTTCATTTTGAACCAAGTTTTGATGCTTCTTAAGTTGGTGTATAAGCTTATTGCACTTCACGGTCATATGAACTGATCCAAATTTCATCACCTGTAACAGTGTTACAAATCACTTTTGGATGTTGGTCAAATTGTATAGATCACAACAGAAGCATAACTTTTTGACAACTAAATGTTTATGCCTTATTATGTGTTAAGTGAGGTTCGACAAATGAGTGCATAAGTAGTGTAAATCGGACTGACGCTGTTATTCCTCCAAATTTTAATTTCGCGCCTTGCACGCAATTGGGGACAAGGGGTGGAATGACAGCGTCAGTCCGGTTTACACTACTTAATAATAACTTATCATGCACTTGTTTGTCGAACCTTAATGATAAGTCACATGTTGATCCATCTTAATCGTCTTACGCACATTACATTTCTTTCTCTAGAGTTGTTTTTTTAACACTATTTAGTGAACAAGGTTTAGGAAATTCATCATTAAAACTACTACGGGCAAACTTGTTTTCTCAAAATTAGTGATAAATTGTAGTTTTGAATAGTGCTTGGACATATTAAAGGGCAGAGAAGGATGACCCATACACAGTCATATAATGTTTTGTATAACTTTAGCATATTAACTTTACTTGTTTCATACAAAAGCAATGAAATATTTTAACTGTAATCTTTCTTATAAACTTCGGTAAGATACTCTCGCAACCTCTGGCGTACGAGGGACGTCTTTTGTTTTTACAAACGCTCTCTAATTGGCGCTATTGAACAGTGGCAGCTTACAAATTGACCGAGTAGTTTGCAGTGAACGTTCTGAAAAAGCAATTTTGTGAAAGTTAGAATGGAAAGTTTACGTAAAGATCTTTATAGTATGATTTTGTACGATTTTAGTATAGCCCTAACTCAACACCAATGCATAGAATCCTGTCGTTCAATTTTTGGTAATGAAGCACCATCAGAAAAGATTGTTTACAATTGATTTGCAGAATTCCGTGGTGATCGTGTGTCTGTCAGTGATAATTTGCGTGAAGGTCTACCAAAATCGGCTATTATTCCAAAAAACTCGATGCTGTACGTAGTATGATTGAAAAAATCGTCATACGACTTACATTGGATTTTGCATGAGCATTTAGCTGTAAAAGGGATCTGTTACCGGTGGATTCCGCAAAATTTCAGCGAAGTTCAAAGGAAGACTAGTGTTAATTGGTGTAAGAAAATGCAAAATTCGTCAACATCATCGAAATAGGTGACGAAACTTGGATAAATTCATATAAACCGGAAACTAAGCAACAATCCACTGTTAGGATGTTCCTAGATGAACTGGATCCCACAAAAGTTCTTCGTTCACAAAATTACTGTTTGTTTCTTCGGTTGTACTGGACATGCCGCAACTATTCCTTTAGAGCAGCCACGGTCCACATGCGGCCGTCGAGTAAGATTTTTCCGGTTCGCCATTGAATTTCTCCGTTACATATTAGCACGACCCGTCAAACTTGCCTCATACTGCCTTACGAGACAAGTTTCTATATTTTTCAAGATTACTCGCAGCATAAAACTTCTAACGGCCGCTGCAAAGAAAGGTTGCCAATGCCTGTTTTAGAGGGTCAAAAAACAGTTAATACTGAATGGTATACATCAATTTATTTGCCAGAAGTCGTCGACGAAACCAGGAGAAACCGATAACGTCGCATCATTCTGCCTCATGACAATATCACACAGCACGTCAAAGAATATGTTATTTGGAGGATAAAAATATTGAATTAATGTCCATTGTTAGAAGGATAACTGAACATCAGTCAAATAACATAAATCAATTTCTATTTATTGTTAGTAGTAGATGTAGTTTGTTCATGAATTCTCTAAATTGAATTGGTGAGAAAGCTTTGGCAAACATAACATATTTTAGCATATTTAGGTAAAATTTATTAACAATATAACACTAAGGTTGGTTTTCACATATACCGTGTGTCCGCGGATGGGGGTACCCATTAGGGAAAAAATCTTTATTATTCATTTTACGACCAAAAGTCATTCTTTATAAAAAGTTCTGCTTGTTGAGAAAATAAATTGACGATAAGAAAATTTTAGATCACATAAATTAGGAAAGTATGAGAATGCTTTAAGGGATAAGTACCATTGTTTATTATCTTTTTACAAAAATGTTATAAAACAAAGTTGTTGATAACCTAACGTAAAGCCTAAATACTCGTTTTGAAAGAAAAATTCGTATTTTTAAAAATTATTCTTCATAGCTACCTCCCAACTCACACACTTTTCCGCTAACTTTATAAATCTACCATACCCTTTACGAATGGTTCACGGGACATTCACATTATGGATTGTTTCTTCTATGCGTTGTTTTAATATTTCCCTATCATGTGGAAGATCATCTGAATAAATCTTTTGTTTTAAGGCACCCCACAAAAAGAAATCTAATAATGAAAGGTCAGGCGACCTAGCTAGGTAATGGTTTGGGCCAAACCTCCCTATTCACCTCAGGCTAAAATAGTCATGTAAGCATTGTCTGACCAAGGCTGTGCAATGAGCAGGGCAGCCGTCTTGTTGCCAAAACAAACTATTACGTACTTCTAGCTCTAACGTATTAAGAATAAATGGTAAGACAAAATGTTCCAAAATGTTTCAATACACGTGCTGGTTTAAATTTCCCTCTATAAAATATGGGCAATGATCCGATCATAAAAAATTCCACACCATACATTAACTTTTTGGTAACGTTGACTTCGTTTGTTTATTATGTAATTAGGATTCTCGTAAGCCCAATGAAGATTATTTTGTGAAGATACGTCCCCGTTTGTGCAAACTATACATTCATCGGTTAAAAAATAAATCCATAAAATCTTTTGTTTTTAAGGAAATTTTCACCTATCCATAAAAAAACTCTAAACGTCTCTCTTCATCTCCAGGGTCAAGTGTATGCCGCATCTTTGGCTTAAACGGTTTAATTTTGTTTTCCTTAAAAATTGTGTGTAATACACTTTTGTTTAAATCCAGTGTTTTTGCACGCTTCCTTAAAGATAATTTCGGGTTATAGGTTGCTAATAATGTAGCTGCATCATTTGGATCGTATTCTTTCTTTGATTTCTGTACATTCCAGTTTCATTGAATTTTTTAAATAATCTTCGCAATGATTTTTTTTTGACACCGGCGTATTAGGAATTTTTTCATTAAAAACATCAACAACGTATTGATAAGACACATTTTCAATACCATACATTGTATTAATAATTAATTAATTAATAAATACGCTCTTCTTTGGTTTACATTTTCGAAAATGCCTTTACGAAAACAATACTAACACATAAATAAATAACAAATAAATAAATAAGATTCTGACGTAACATGAACGTATACAAAATCGGCTATCTTGATTTTTTTGTGAAATGCAAATAAGTAAAAATAATAAATAATGGTACTTATCCCTTGAAACATTTTCATACTTTTCTAATTTATTAACATTCTGTACATGTGATCTAAAATTTTGTTATCGTTAATTAATTTTCTCAACAAGCAGAACATTTTATAAAGAATGACTTTTGGTTGTAAAATGAATAAGAAAGATTTTCTCCCTAATGGATACCCCATCCGCGGACACACGGTATGTAGGACTGCGCGATCGCATTTGGGAATTTTGTATTCCTACGCCGCCTTATTGGGTGCTCATTATATTCCACGCATTCTTCATAGCTAATTTATTTTTATTGTTTTTATCATAAAGATGAGAAAATTCTCGGACTAATTGTAGCAGTTTTCCGTCATCAAATTTTTCAGCCATTTCAGTATACAAAGAACTC
The DNA here is from genome assembly GCA_038088585.1 of Chrysina gloriosa. Taxonomy (NCBI): domain Eukaryota; kingdom Metazoa; phylum Arthropoda; class Insecta; order Coleoptera; family Scarabaeidae; genus Chrysina; species Chrysina gloriosa. Next base: position 34,426,990 of record CM076087.1, on the reverse strand, counting down.
AAGTAATAATAATAATAAAGCGTACCGAATATTAACTATAAACAACATCGAAGTTGCAACGCATAGGCACGCGCATTTAAGGGGTCGTAGTCCTAAGAGTTAGAAGTTAGGAACTTTCAAGGTTAGTTCCTAACGGCCCTTAAGACTAATACCAATTTTAGGATCTTTATGAACACAAGTATATATAATTCATACCTAAACTTTTTAAGACTAAGGCTAATACTAAGTTTGGGCCTCTAGCTTCCCGGTAGGTATTTACTTGATGCAGGTAGTCGTTTCTGAGATGTCCGAGGCGCTTGGGAAACCTCGAAATTTCAAGGAAAAAAATTGTTTCAAGGTAATAAATAGAAAGCTCAAAGCATCTATTACGTCAATAAAAGGAAATAATTTTCCTAAAAACTTACAGTCGTGTTACCCCTTAACCTTCCTATACTCACGTCAAAATGAAAGACATATACTATACTATATAAATCGGTCTCACAGACCGTATGCGTGAGTATAGGAAGGTTAAATGTTCAAAATTATATGATTTACCGATTGAAAACTTTCTGCTCGTACAAAATGCCAGAGAAGTTCGCTAAGAGCGCAAAAAGTTTTAATTTATTTACACCTATTTTCTGCTTGTAAAGAAAATGATGATTTTATTAACTCTAAAATGTATTTCCTTAGTCTTATGGAAATCCTAAAATTTTCAAAATTATAATATATTTTTTTAACATAATATTTTTAACTACTAACTAGCTACTTTATTTATTTCTGTAGATGTTATAAAGTAGACTTTACAACGTACAGAAACATGTCAAAGAAAATATAATATAATATAATAATAATATAATGTAGCATGAAATGATTTTTCGATAAAAAGTATACCTAATCTTTAAATTGCTGTCATATGTGAGTAAAACCCCGGTTGTAATTCAAAATATGTTAGTTGGTTCAGACAAACAATAGTTTTCACTTCTATTGGAAGAAAAAGAATTAATTTATAATACAAGGAGAGAGGGGGCATTGATAACAACAACTGCAATATAAATTAGTGTTTATCGAAATATCCCATAATATTGATACTACGCGTGAATAACGCTTTAAAACGCATGTCGTGAATGCTTTATCCAAGATGGGAAAGCCCGAAACTATATATTGCATACTCCAAAATCGAAAGAATGGGGAATTCGCATGGAATTATTTTTATATTAGGGTATTTACACGTGCGTAAATACACCTCAATCAACAATAGTTTTTAATGATTTATAAATTGCTTTATCAAAAACTGCTGATTTCAGTTATAAAATACGAAACGAAATGCTGACATTGTTTCAGTGAGTTCAATTTCTTCATTCTATTCCGATTTACGCTATTATTAGAATAAGATAAAATGTATTATCATAACAAGAAGCGCAATTTTTTACTATATTAATACAATATATACACAAATCCGCGTCTCTATGATAAACTTTAAATTATAAAATAATATTAATGTTAAAAAAATTAAAATCAACACGCCTATGTAAGTTTCTGTGTTTTAATTATTACTAAGGAATTACTTTTGTAAATGTATGCTTCTGAAACATTTACAGACTGATATGTATACAAATAAACACAACATTGGCTTCCTGTTCCGGCCAAATTAAATATACCTATATTATTAGAATAATTTACCTCTGCAACGTTGTCTATCATCACTAAGAAATAAAGTAAATCGAACAATCTACCAGTCGATGTAACTGTTTAAAACATACGGCACAATCAGGTAGCACAATGTTCCTAAAAGGCACAACTGGCACAAACATAGCCCGTACACTGGGACACGTAATCCTACACCAGCTCTCTGTATTCTACTGGCTGAATTACCATTACGCTGTTAACATGATGTGCGTTGATATAACTGGTTTATTTCAAAACTGAAGTGTTTCAAAGACGCTAGTTATAGCCACCAACAAGAAGTAAACCATTTGTTAGCATTATCGATTTTATCGTAGATATATTATCTTATTACCTATTATTAATGTTCGACAAACCAGTACATGATAAATTGAGTAAATCGGACTAACGCTGGCCCTACTTCGAATTTTAATGTCGCGCCTTGCACGTAATTCAGGACAAGTGGTGAAGTGACATGGTCAGTCGGGTTCACACTACTTAATGATAACTTATCATTAAAGTTTGATAAAAGAATGGATGACGTGTTATCAGTCAGTAGTGTAAATCGGTCTTTGTCTCCACTTACGTGCAAGGCGCGACCTTAAAATTCGGAGAAGTAAGGGCGTCAGTCCGATTTACACCACTTAATGATAACACGTCCTTCACTGTTTTATCAAAACTTACTTATTATCAGAGACCGGATTATATGTTTTTGCATATCGATAACTATCAATTGAATCAATTGAACGCTTTAAGATGTACACGAATTAGGGCAAATAAAAACGTTTAGCACTAATTTTATTTTATTTAGCCTAATTCGTATAAATCTTAAAGCATCCAATTGTATCGTTGATAGTTATCGATATGCAAGAAACATACAATCCGGTCCCTGCTTATTATACATTCGTTTGTGGAACCTTACTTATTAATTCTTTGCACCTGTCTTCTTCAAGATTCCAAATCGACAACATAATATTTTAAATCATCCAACATTGATTTTGAAAGCATTACTTTTTAAGAAATCACTATAATCTTCTACATATATATGTATACGTATGTATGTACAATACATACATACGTCCTCCTACATTTCTAAGCTATAGGTAAAGTTTGGCCAGTAGTTCTCTTTTTATTGTATATACCTAATCAAAAAGAGAAAAAATAATCCCACAGACCGCATCCATCAATTGAGATAATTGAAATTATTAATGCGCTGTTTTAATAGCTAAATAACCGTTCGTTTTAGTTGGTACTTCCCTGACTTACTATTGTGTGTTATTCTTATCTATGATTCACAAATACCCACTGCAGCGGTAGTTTTCCATAATCCAATACACTTTGGTGATTTACCGAAGTTGATAGTATATGATGTTACCGACCCATCCACCAATAGCAATAATTGTTTGATTTCCGTTACTGAATATTTGAGTCGTCGAATTTTTGATTGGTGTAAAACCAAATAAGTGGTTATGATAAATAAAAACTAATTTTTAAGAAGAAATATATTTCGAGTATTCTTAACATTTTTATTTACGTTCAGTTGTAATTTTTTGTTTAAAATCTACAATTAAAAAAAAATTATTTGGAACAAGTTCTAAGAAATGTTCCCTAAAAGTCACTTTTTTACTCTTTTTTGTTATAAATTAATGCTATCGTATTTGTCGTATTTCAATTAATTTTTTTAAACAAAAAGGTAATAAATTTCAACCTAACACATATTCTTGATTCTGTGCTGCCAGACTTAATTAATTGACATAAAACTAAAAATAGCACGTTTAAGTGAAACCTCAGCAAAAGAAATTTGAATAAAGATTAGTTTTGGAGACAAGTTCCGGACATAAGGAGAAATTTGTGAATTGTTCAATAATAAGTACTGCAATCGGCTTATTAAGCGATGAATAATAACTAAGATACAAGGCGAATTTAAAGACTTGGGTCACGTATGAGATAACCTTACAAAAGATTTTCTGGCAATTTCAGAAAAGAAAAACAATTGGATATTGTACTAAAATGTTAAAAAAACTTCCCAATTCAAGCCGTGAAGTCTCATGGCAGCAATCAATTAGTCAGCCTACCGTTTTAAAATGTCTAAAATAGAACAAACGGCAACCGTACAAAATAAAATTGGTTCGAGAACTTTACGAGGATGACATTGTGACATGATGTAATAATAATCTGGAATTTTCAAGACGCAAAATTTTCTCCGACGAAGCTACCTTCTGCCTAAACGGTTTTGTTAGTAGACCAAACTGTAGATACTGGACATTTGAAAATTCACACTGGATGATGGAAGAACACACAATTTCGACAGAAAATCAACGTATGGGCAAGAATTGTCGGTAATTCAGTCATAGGCTAGTTTTTTTATTGAAGGTGAATTAAATGGTGAAAATTATTTGCTATTACTGCAGCAAAACATAATACCCGTAATTGTTACTCTCCATCCAAATGCAGAACATCCCGTCTTGCCGGGTAGCCTCTTATGATTCTAACAGGATGGTGCACCGCCACATTATTCTCTAACATTTCGTAATTATTTTAATTATTTTCTCAAACAAATGGATTGGTAGGCGAAGAGTAATTGAATGGCCAGCAAGATCTCCCAATGTAACTCCACTCGATTTCTTCTTGTGGGGTTATCTCAAATCCAAACTATTTCTAAACGGACCTAATAATATTGAAGATTTTAGGATTAGCATAACCGAAGAAATCAAGTTAATAATTCCCCAAGTATTAAATAATATCATGAACAAATTTCAACTTCGGCTTGCTCATTATTACCACGTAAATGGCATTCAGTTCGAACATTTGATTTGAATAATTTTAAATTTATTTGTACTTTTTCACCTTTTAGCTAAAGTTTGTTAAATTGAATAATACACAAAACAGTTTTTCTAAAAAATCTGGTTATATAATCTATTTCAGGAATCATGGAATCATCATTCGGTTTGCGAGAAAACGTTTTCCTCCAAATGCCACCATCAAAAATTGGGGTTACCAATTGTAACTTGTAACTTGTAAAGAATTCTTTCAAAGTCCGTGGACACTGTCAACTTGTTATTATTAAGGTTTGATAAAGGGATGGATAACGTGTTATTATTAAATAGTGTAAACGGGACTGACGCCCTGCGCCCTTACTTCTCTGAATTTCAATGTCGCGGCTAGCATGTAAGTGGAGACAAACACCAATTTACCCTACTTAAGGATAACACGTCATCCACTCTTTTATCAAACCTTAGTTATTATTTGAATTTATTTCCTAAAAGTAACGCAGTGTATCCACCCACTAAAATCTATGTCATTGAGAGTTATAAATGTGTTTTATTTGTTTGAGTTGCCAACTTGTCTTTTCCCAAATGCGCATGTACTTACCTACAACTTCTAGCTTGTATAATTTCTTGTAAAGAAAATACATCATGCATCAGTTTTCCTGGCAAAGTTTCAAGTTAAAAGTCGTACTTCTCCATTGCAACTATCTCCCTTTAACGCGTGCAATTATAGAAGAGAGAAGACTAGTACAAGAATATCTTGTTAGTGTTCCTCGGTCTTTAGCCATCCTCCTCAATGGCACATCATGTTTCTTTACTACAATTTTTCTGTACGTGACACGTGGCCCACCTCTGTTCCGTCTTCTTGGTGGAACCCAGTATAGTATATTGTGACATGACTTTCTTAAGCTGTACCTGAACAATTTGTGTTTTCTTCTTCTGATTCCTTCTACGCTGTATACAAAGTTGTTATAATTCGTTTTCAAAAGCTAAAAGTATTTAAAATATCTTAAAAAATAAGCTGATTGGAAAGGTACAAGTTCAAACTCACGGATGCAATCTATAGAAACTTAAAGCCCTATTTTAATTAAATTTAAGAATTGCTAGGAGTCCGAAATTTGTGTAGGACAATATGAATATGTACGAGGTTTCCCTATTTTAACTACAATATAGCAAAATGAAATTTAAGAATTTAAAAATAATATAGTAGAATTCCAATCCTACTCATTTGCAACAGGTAGTACCATCTTTCGTACGCATATGTCAAACTGTTGCCATACAGAAATCTGTATCGTTTGAAAATGCCTGTAATCAGCAAATTGCGATTTAAATATTGAGCCTGTTAATACTAATTATCAAATATAATTATTGCTTTCTCACACAATTAGTTATAGTAAAATACAAATCAATGTGTAACGGACAATAAGGCATTTTTAACTAATAGTAAATAATCATCTTTTCTATGGTGAATAATCACAAAATCCCCCAACATCCCCCCAACAAAGAATACAATTACAAGTTAAACAAAATGTCACTTATATTCAGTAAAAGTAAATTTGCAGTTCTTTGAATTGGGAATGATTTCTAGATTCTTTACATAAGAATAAAGAAATTTCTTTAGGTAAGAATACAGATAAGATGACAATCACTTACGAATGTTAATTAATAATTTTTATCATTAGCTCTTACGCTGATAAGATGCCTTTATGGTGTAATACATGATATATCTAATTAGAGAAACCGGAATGTATAGGAATAATTAGTGCCTTTATTATGTGATACATTTTCGTACGTATTTATAACATCGCGTCAATACCATGTTTCGAAGAAATAAAAGGAAAACAAAGCAAAATTAGAACATAAGCTCTATTTGGTGAGTAAAGGATATTTTCCCAAAAACACTATTATTAATGTGGTATAATTATTTTAGGCACGTGAAACTCCTGAACGTATTTTTGATTTATCAGACTGTGGTGTAACGAATGTACCCTCAGGAATTTATTCCCTATGCAGAGTCTTCTTGAAAGAAACCTTAATGCTAGATGACAACAATCTGTCTTCGTTATCTGGAGGTGGAAATTTACAAGACTTACATTTACTTAAAATTTTAGATATTCGTTCCAATGAATTTTCGTCATTGCCAAATGATATAGATTCCTTAATTAATTTAAAAGTAAGTGGTAATATTCAAGTATGACATAGCAGGTTTATTCTTGTTAATGATTTAGGTGCTATTAGTGAGTAAGAATTATTTGAAAAAGTTACCGTCTTCTCTTTGCAATCTACGCCATTTAGAAATTCTAGATGTTTCTGAGAATAAGTTGCAGAGTTTACCAGAAAACTTAGGAAATTTAGTTAGTTTAAGGGAATTGAATATATTGGACAATAAACACCTGAAAACATTGCCAAAAAGCATGTGTAAAGCCTGTAATTTGAGTAAGATCCAATTGAATGGTGAGAACTTTGTTTATCCTCCATCATCAGTAGCTAGCAGTGGCATAGAAGCTATTATGAAATTTATTGTGGAAGGTAATTTTTTTATATATTATTATACCCTAAATTATTTTGAATTTGTATATCAAAATCATACTGTAGCTTAGCAAAGCTGGAGCCGCTTCTCTATAATTCCATTCAGAACCTCTTTCCCAACTGCTTTCACAACCTGCTATAACAAATACATTTCTACACCAAGAGGTAGAGAAGAGAGCATAACATGCACACATATCAAAATAAAAGAAGTTTAAATAATTTATTTTAACATTTCTCTAGATACTGGGTATGTTTGTGATGAAACAGATAAACCTGTCTCCTTGGAAAACGATACACTCAATCTAGATGATTTAAATTTTCAGGTATTAACATTATGTTTTATAAATTTTTCTGTATCAGGTATTCAAGTTAGCTATAAGGAACAAAAATATATTTTTTTCATTTTATTACGTATGCCAGGATACTACAAAGGGGGTTAGCAAAGTTTTGCAATGAATCGCGTGAGAAGTGTCGCCACAAAGAAGCTATAATTAAAATATATTTCAGAAATGTTATAAGTTCAAGCTGGACCCTAGGAGATTTGTGTGCACCATCAGGCAGAGCTTTTTCAAATGTAAAGAACCTGTACGTCATCGCCGTTTTGAGACATCATTAACGTGGGCGTGGCCAATAATAGGCGTAATTTCATTTCATTTTAGGGTTATAATAATTAATAAAACTTGAATTTGTAAAGTGAAAGATAAATATTCAAATGAAATCTTGTAATAAAATAAAATGCACTAAAACACTTAAAATAACTATCGCCACTATCGACTCAGCACTCAACTATATTTATGAAGGATGCGAAAGTATTTAGTGCACATAGTGTGCGCGCTCCTACCACAGCATCACCCCTATTTTTAAACATGGACTCGACCACGATGACGTTTCTCATTGCGTAGACGTGACGTCTTGTGTGACGTGCAGGTTCTTTACACTTGAATAGACCTCTAGTAATAAAATTATCGTGAGTACAAATATTTTTCTAACAAATCGATAGGGCTTAATCGATTGGATAGTGACTAATTCGTGAGTCCGATAATACCATTTAAATATTTGATGCTCAATTCGTGCCCTGTGGGTTTCAAAGTTCTTGCTCTGCGTCTCTATAGACCTGATCTTGCCCCATGCGACTTTGCATTATTTCTACAGTTTAAGAGAAGACGCTAAAGACCTTTGACAGGCGTGGCGTTATGATTGGGCCCAGCTGCCAAAGAACATCTGAGAAGCTAGTTTGACGAGTTATTTGGACGAATGCAGATGTGCATAGAGTACAATAGAAATTACCTTAAAAGAGGGAAACAAATGCGGCTGTATTGCAAACTTTTTAGCCCCCTTTATAGTTTCGCTTGTAGATAATTTTTGTTGGGATATACACTCCCTGCAAATGACAATAGAATTTGGAAAAAATATAAATTATACAGTCGTTGCCATTTGTATTAACCGTCGAATGCGAGAAACCCAATTTTATGAGTATTATTGCATTTCTAAGAATATGGGTGGGTAAAATACTGAAATTTGAACGGTATGGTATTGCAATTTTATTTGCAGCGAGTGTATGTATTCTGGAATTTCGGTCTAACATTATTTAAACAAGAAAAAGCTGCTCAATTACACTACACAAATTGTTAAAGTTCCTTAGTGTTTGTATTTTCTGAAACAGTTAACTTGAATACTTTTTTAAATCAATAATATTTATACTTGTTGAAAGCGTTTCTGGAAATGAAGTATTATCCTGTCGGTTTAATTCGAACATACGCGTTGAAGGCTTTGACCTAATTTTTTAAATAAGTGCATTGCCTACTAGACCTTATTCGCGCATCCTTGTTCACGTGTCGGGTCATCATCAATCTTGTGATTTCCTTCTATCTTTGAACCTCCCCGGCTTGGAAACATTAATTAGACGATATTTCTGTTTTCTTGACGTTGTTATCTACATATCTAGTTGGATACCTTCCGCAACTTTTGACTCCTTACCCTTTGCCTTGGATTGTTAGTTTCTCTAGTCCAGGGGTCTCCAAACTTTTCAGCGTTGGGGCCATACTGATTACTTCAGTGAGTTTTCTGTGTATTATACTTGTCATTAAGCTTTACCTAGCAAGTAAATTAATCCGAGTTATTATCATTCTGTGTTTTTTTATCCAACTTATCACAACAACAATAAGCTATTAGCTGTCGCGGGCCGGATTGATGACACTGGCGGGCCGTAGTTTGGAGACCCCTGCTCTAGTTCATTTCTACAATTGACATGCCCGAAGTATTGCCCACTCAAAGGCAAATGTGGGCAATATTTTTCTGACTTTCAGTTCAGCTACTATCGATTCATTTTGTGTCCATCGAAAATGGATTGATGGCTCATTTATCCATCTCTTTCGAGATAGCAGTATTTCAACCCCAATCATATATAAATTTGGAGAAAATTTAGCTTTGTAGTAATCATATTGTTGTTTGCACTATTATCACGACTTCGCCAAATATGGAATAAACTTTACCATGGCTTCCTTGGCAATTGTTGATAGCCTTTTAATCACCTGGGTATCCTCCTTCTAGCTTCGTTATTAAATTTCGATATACGAATTAGTTCACCACTTGGATATTATCTGTATTTCTGATTTCTAGTCTGCTATTGGTGAGCTTGTCAGCAGTCATATATCTTTGTTTTTGATTTATTTATGGCTAGACCGACTTCTTAACTTTTCTTTTCGACTCTTAGCGGTAGCTGTTCATTATTAGCTAATAACGTCTTACAATGTTGACCTACCTCAAATTATTGATTTTTCTGGATGTAACTTTACTTTAATTTTTGAACAGTTTTATCAGGACTTCGGGAACCAGCGCTTGCCAACAACTAAACAACTTTCTCCTATAAATAATTGATGTTTCTTTTGTATTAAAAATAGTGCTTTTGACAAAGTATGGCACGGTGGGCTGCTCTACAAAATGCCCTCAGCGACTGCTTTACACGTTAAAAGATTGGAGATCCTACAGAATAGAATTCTCCGAATCCTAGTCAATGCTCCATACTATCTAAATAATGCACAATACACAGCGGTAATTACGAAAGGCAGCCTACATATATGTAGAACTACTTGTATACTACTTGTTTGTTGTTTCAATTAAGGAATAAAAAATGACCATGGGCTCACCATCATTTTTGGACTTGAAGAAAGTAACGATAACAAAAGAATTTACAAAAAAGCTAGATAAGTCGTAGCTATCGTAACGAATACACGGTATGCAAAATTTCGAGCCCGTAAACTTACTGGTTCTTCACTTATGATTGCAAAAAATTAAAGCTGTAGAAGATCTTAACATTGTAAAAAAGTAGTATTTTATCATTACACACACTATGTTTAAAGATGAAATATACAATTTTCAAAATAGTTTTGGAACCAATAAAAGAAATGTAAGTTTAACCTTCCTATACTGACATCAAAATATGAAGCACGTATAATATATAATTTTCTTATTTGTGTGTTCCTCTTTTTTGTCTATCCAGAGATTTTGAAGCCCATTGATGGGCTAGAAAGCTGAAAATTGGCATGCATATAGTAAAACGCCAAATCCTAACGTAGCCGGATTTTTGATTTTTGGCCTGTGGGCGGAGAATTAAGACGAAAAAGGGGCGTGGCAAAATTCAATTTTTTAACATTTTAGCTTATATTTTCTTTTTCTTCCTGCCTGGCAGGGACAGGCTTAACAGCTAGTACTATATAAATCGGTCTCAGACCGTATGCGTGAGTATGGGAAGGTTAACCGATCTTGAAAAAAAGTACCCAACATCCTTAATGTTCCCGTTCTAAGAAAATAGATCAAAGACTCGCTTTCGGATTGACATTATTTTTAGTCATACATTTTCCGAAAACTTCATACTTCTACTAATTTATTTCGAACTAATATCGATTGTTTGTAACCACATTCCAGAACAAACAAATATAAATATTATATTATCTGTTGTACCTCATTTTCATATAGCGATGTATATTATCATACTTTTTCGCTTAGTTTGTAGTGCAATTACTAATGGCTTCTTTCTTTTATTTTTAGGCTAAGATATGGAAGCTTGAAAAATAAAGGCATGTTCATTTTTTTCCTGATTTTCTAAAAAAATATATAAATAAAAGCGATTGTAGGTTTGTTTATTTGAAATATGTATACGTTTGAGTTTGTTCGTTGTCTTGCTGTCGTGCGATATGTGTGTGTATGTACGTGTTTCATATTGTATGCTATACCTTATTTTAGTCATATCCTTTGTTTAACATAATAGATTTTGCATAGATCCTGTGCGTTTTAGGAGCAAAAGGTTAGAGAATTTCTCGAAATCGAACGCCAAAATGAAATCGTGCAACAAAAGGAATTGGAATTGGCTAATGCTTTAAAAGTCGATCGACAAAAGGTAATCTTTATTATCAGTAAAGAGGATATTAAGTCGTGATGCCTTTGCTTTGCAGTTGTTAGATGATATTACGAAACAACAAAACAAATTAGATTTAGATTTAGCTAAGCTCCAGGAAGAAAAGGACATAGAGAAATTCCAATTGATTGAACAACTACAAGTCGGTAAGAACATTGATTAATTTTTTTGTACTTTTATTATAGCGGATGTTAGAATGAATAATTCTAAATACATATCCGACACTTAAGTTATCGTTTTCAATAAAAAAGAAACTGTCCAGAAACTTTGGCTGACACTTGCTTTCCTGAGCACATTTCTCCATTCTCCATTTCAATTCGTAGTAATCTCGCAGTCAATTCTTCTAGAAACCTCACTATACTGTATGAGGGTAGATTGACAAGTTTCCGGAATTGCTGCTAGGACTAGTTAAATCGATCTGTTAAATAGTCTGGTTTTGACAAGCATTTAAGTGAAGTACCGTTTTATGTTCTCAACTATGGATACGATTAAAGTTCGAGCGGGCTTCAAATTTTTCTATTTGAAAGAGTAAACCGCAACGGAAATCAAATCAATGTTAGATGCCGTTTTTGAGGATTCGTCACCTTCCTTTTCCATCGTGAGCTTTGGGTTTCGGAATTCAGACGCCGCAAGCATATAAGTGACGAACCACGTTCAGGATGTCCGAAAACGGTTACCAAGCCAGAAATTGTGCAAGAAATCCATGAGATAGTTTTCGCAGATCGCCGAATAAAAGTACGTGAAATTGAGGAAGTCGTCGGTACATTTTATGAATGAGTAGTTCGTATTTTACATAATGAATTGGGTTTAAATAGTTTTATGCAAGATAGGTGCCGCATTTGCTCTATTTGAGGCACAAACGCATTCGAGCTCAAACCTCAGCAGAATGTTTAAAAGTATTTACGAGGACGGATCCGACGGATTTCAAGACACGATTCGTTACCATAGATGAGACCTGCATTCATCACTACACACCAGAAGCAAAAATGCAATCAAAACAGTGGATTGTACGCGTTGAATCGGTTCCGAAGAAGGCAAAGACCATTCACTCGGCTGGAAAGTTCATGGCATCGGTTGTTTTTTTTTTTTTGACGCAAAGAAATTTTGCTGATTGGTTATCTTGTAAAAGACAAAACTGTTACTGACCAGTATTACACAACAGTTTTGGAAATCTTTACGCATCCGCCGTATTCGCCCGATTCGCCTCCATCAGACTTCCACCTGTTCCCGAAACTCAAAACATTTCTGGGTGGAAAGACATTTTGGTCGAATGAAGAACTGATAGAGAAGGTAAACGATTATTTTGGAAACTTCGAAGAAAGTCCCTTCCGCGATGGAATCGAGAAGCTAAAGAAACATTGAAGCAAGTGTGTTGAGCTTCGAGAGAATTATATTGAAAAATAAAATATAACTTGAATCCATATTATTTTGTTTTCATTGTCATTCCGGAAACTTTTCAATCTACTTTCATATGACCTCAGGTAGGGAATTAAAAAATATTCTCACAAATTTTTAACTACCTAATACCCCTTTAACTTCACAGTTGAACACAACGCCGACATGGCAATCAATAAGTTGCTAAAAGAAAACAAAGAACCCTTAGCCCAATTACTAGAATTGGAAAAACTCGAAGAAGAGCGGATAATCAACGCTGCCATCGAAAGCTCGAATCAGCTACGTAAAGACGATATCTTAAACGCGATGCAAGAAATGATCGAGCATGAAACTAAAAGTTTCAATGAACTTACGCAAATACGCACTGAAGAGACTCAAAACATACTTGAGAAGTAAATTAGTTTTAGAAATACTTTTTCTTTGTATACAACTTATTGTTATTTAAAGGGAATTACAATCCAACAACAACCTAGCTCGATTGATAGAAACTCAAAGCCTACGACAGTCAGAATTACTCGCTAAAATACAAGAGGACAGCGATCTACAAAAAGCCGCTGTTTGCGCTTTGTTAGAAAAAGGTGATGCGAGGATTTGGGGACTTATACAACAAGTGCGACTGGTCGAAGCGCAATTAGCTGCTTTAACCGCCATCGAAATGGATAGGCAAAGACTAATGATTGATAAGCAGATTGTGAGTTTTTTTCTTCAATATAAGAACCAGATTATGCTTGACTATCTCCTTAGAATGATCTTTCCGAGAAACGAATCAATTTGTCCCAGTTACTCATGGAACTACTAGATCAACAAAACTGCAGGAGGACACAATTATTATCTACTATAAAGATGCTGGAAGAAAAAGACGATACTTCTGAAGATTTCTGGTTGATGCAGTATCAGTTATTGATGGATAGGTTCGTAAAATAAATTTAGGGTTTGTTTCAAATTAAGTTCTAAATCCATAGGATGCCGGGTGGTATTATTGATCGCCAGATGAATATGAATCCATCTCTAATCGAAGCACTTTTAATGGCCGGGGTATGGCATTGTATCCCTTTTCTACTAAAATGGTGTACTAATGAAAGCAAGTAGAACTAATTTTCACTAAAGTACCGAACTAATTCCTCATTAATTACATTTCAGGTGAACTGCTAAACATTTCTTTGAAAGATTTAAACGACGCCGGCCTTACCGACGCGCGAGACTGCGAAAATATATTACAAGCATTTCGAGTGTATGCTAAACAAAAGTACGCCCAATACAGTACTCAGAGTACGGAAGGAAGCGTAAGCGTGCCCTCTGCACCTGCTGAGGAATTTGAAGAAGCGAGTGCACCACCTATGGAAAGCACCGGTTACGCTTCGAACGAATGTGTTGTTTGCTTGGATGTGCTTGTAAGCTATCAGCTTGTGTAGATATCAAAACTGAAAATATGTTAATTCGTAATATTTTAGTGCCAAACGATATTCGTGCCATGTGGACATTTTTGCTGTTGTATTACCTGCGCTGGTCCAATCGTAAGCTGCCCTCTATGTCGGAGTGATATTGCGCATAAAATCCGAGTGGTATCGACTTAGTCGGAAAAGAAATTAATGATTACTACGCAATTTGTATGCAGCAAGTGAACAATTATATTAACCGAAACGTTTCTCTACTTATGATGTGCCTCTTTCTCCAATTAATCCTATTGCTATTTTACACTAAAATGATTATAATAATTATAACATTATTACGAGTATAATACTAATATTAATATATTTATATTGTATACAGACATATATATTTAGACTCAAATTTTATACATATTATCGCAAGGAGAAAAATTGCTTACGTGAGTATGGATGATGAAATAATTCCCATTTTTTGCCTGTAGTTTATACAGTTTTTATATTATACAGATTTGGATTTGATTAGATAAGGAAAAAAGTACTTCCCAATATTATACATTTGCTAGTTTAGAAATATGTATGCTATTAATTTCATGGTTTCTGTTACAATTTAAAATTTTCACCTACAATAATGTATTGGGTTGGGGAATAAGTTCCCGCCTTTTTGCGTTATTAAAAAATTTAATATTTTACAATAATTATAACAAAGAATTAATCAACTACTCCCCGTCATTGTTCACGATCTGCTCCCACCTCCCGATAAATTTGTTGATGCCGTTTTGTAAAAAATCGCCCGGCCTAGACTCGATCAAGCTAGTGAAGAAAGATACCTATGATAGTTTCCGAAATATTTACAAATAATAAACAATCGTGGACTCCGAAATCGGGGGATCTGGCCGCTAAAAATGGCGTTCTTATAGCAAGGTATTCTTTCGATCTGTTCAGTTTCATCAGAATTTCTCAGTTGCCGTTATTCCCTTGTTAATTATAACAAAAAAAAAAAAAACTGTTCTTACACGCTTGTAGATCAGACAATGCCCTTTAAAATAGTATACTATGATCGTACTTACGAGAAAACAATCGCTGTAAAAACAAACAATTAATAAAACGGCGAGACTTATTCCCTAACCCAATAGACAAGGGTCTTTAATTTTTACAAAATATGCATGATCCTCGTGCATTCTGCATAAGTGAACAATATCTGAATCAGTTTATTTCGATTTATGAAAAAAGAAGAAACAGACACAAATTTTAGAATTGCAATGCAGAAAGTGAAAATAATCAAATGTAAATTTAGTTAATTATATTTCGTATCTCTTTTAATTACATATTTGACAATGTATTCATATTATCTACCTGATCTACAAATCGAAAGTGTTAATTAAATTTGTTTAGAAAACAACATGTACAGGTAGATGATTTTTGCCGTTACATGTTACAAGTACGTATCCTCCCTTTTTCTTTCATCACTGTATAGCGCCGCCTTGAACCTTGGCCTTTACCAACTTACGTTTCAATTGGTGTCAATTGCATGAGGCCAAAGTTTTAATACGTTCTCTTGAGTTTTCTAGCACTGCTTTTCCACATCTTCCCATGTCTTCCTATCTATATTTTTCCTTCCATTTGCTTCGAAAGATTTCCACCATCTCATCCTTGCTAAAAACTTAACTAGATTAAGTTTTTAACTAAAACTTAACTGGGCAAATATGCGGTAACAGCCAATTTACACATAGAATAAAAGGTAAGAAATAAATTATAAAACGTGCTGAAACACTTATCGTTTTAAAAGTCTCTCGTAAAATCACCAACATCTGTTAAATATTTCAATCATTAGATATGTTTCCACAGCTGTTTCAGTCAAGTGAGTACGACGTGCGGAATAAATGTTTTTGAATGCCGAGAATGGGCGTTCTATTTGGAAATTTAAAATAATCTTTGAAACGACAACCAATGCATCTCCACAAACTTGTCTTAATATAAGAAAATCGGAGTCTCTCTAAGACACTTTCAAATTTTCGTATTACACACTATTTTTTTCGCTTTCTACAGCGCATAACTGCGTGAACACCATTCACAATTATCCACTAACGACATCGAAACATTTTGTTTGCTATTCCCTCCGACGGGTACTATTGAGCTGTACACCCCGCTAATAGAGATTGGGTATCTAAGAAAGTTACGGTTGTTTTTACACCACATCGATCTATAAATTCCACAAAGTTTCGTTTAAATCGGTGCGACACTCTTACCAGTGTTTCCTAGTAAGTCGCGACGTAGTAGACGAAATAATATTGCTTGCAAGCACAGTTTTGATTTAGTTCTCCACGTTCTACATTTATTTAACCCTTTTTGTTACTTTGATGATTCTGCCTCTTAATATTTTTGTCTCAAACGTGAACAGCAATAAATTAAGGGAATAATTCAAATATAAATACTAATCAAAAATACTATAATTTTTATTAAAATATTGTTTATACATAAGGCTTAATTTCGAGTCTTATTTAAAGCCTAGTTTTTGTAGTATCATCATTTAGATTTTAACGTGTGAATTGTTCAGGAAAATAACTAAAAATAAACTTAATCATTAGTCAGGAATGATGAATTTGAGTATATTTGATTTCACAACAGTATATATGAAATTTCGTATCTTTTAAGATTGCAGGCACAATTTTGCTCTGTTCTGTACAGTGAGGATTTAACGAAAGTTAAGTAACCAATTCAATAAGAATAAGATTTTGCAAATTGCTAGCCTTGTCTTTAGAAGAAACAAATGTTCCAATAAAACAACGACAAACTGTGTACTCATGTTTTAGTTGCTTCTAAATATTTGTACACATGTTCACAGTTTTTGCAGAAGTTACCATCCATTTTCTGAAATGATATAAAAGCAAATTTGTTCATATTGCCTGTGATATTTTGATCTAATTTTTGTACTATTTATTTTGTTTATAAACTATTGTATTTTTCCAGATTAGTTTTAATTGCGATAATAAAGATGATGCTTTTTTAAAACATCTTTTATGTATAAATATTTCTAATTTAAAAATAAATTATTACAAATTAGTCTTTTCTTTGTCAGTCATCCTTTTCATCATTCACTTCTTCTTCCTCTATTTCTTCATCGTCCTCGTTATTATTCTTCTGCTTATCCTCCTTTTTCCCTTTTGCTGATTTGAAAGCTATAAAGGAACATGAACAAATAAATATAATCGATAAGACGGTCAATGGTCTTACTTATGAGAGCTTGTTTCAAAGCATCGTTAAACTCTTCAAATTCAGCTTCTTCTAATGCGTCAAATATATCTTGAGCAACCAATGTCTTTCTATGAACCTTTTGGGCTATTTGTGTACTTAAAGAGGTAATGTACAAGATAAACATTGATGCTGCTTTTGCCACAGCAGCTTTAACATCTTTACCAATAATGACGGAATCAGGTAAAACTTCTTTGATAATTCGTTGAACGGGAGCATTCGGAAGGTTTAGATCTTCTAGCTTCTCAGCCATTCTTAACCAAATACGTTAAGAAATATTATTTTCTAAACTGTTGTATATATAATAAATATAACCTCTTTAGATAGAATCAGACACTTCAGTCAAATTCCGATTTCCCGCTATAATACAAATTCCCCTAAAATTTCATTGGCAGACTGATTACTTTTTCAACTTATAATTATGGTTCGACAAGCGAGTGCAACATCAGAGGCGTATAGCGCAAAAGTAGGTACGTGAAATACAGTATTATTAAAAAATAACATATTCTTACATTTTATTGACGTCTTGATGTTCACTGCGACAAAATACTAATCAAGTGACCGTATACTTCCCCGGCTATCGAATGACTCTCCACTAGCTTTGCATCGACCTAAATCCCCTCTCGCCGTAGCACGCGTTTGTGGATCCTAACTTATAATGTCACGTAACTGATGGATGTAGATTTACACACCATCGTGCACTGCTGGCCACTGTCGACCTGGAATGTAGAAATACGACTACCTGAGCCTGAGATGAGCATGAAATGGCGGTAGATAGAGTGGATAACGGAAGAAGCTGATGAATAGTTTGAAATAAAGTGCAATACTACCATTTACCGATCTTATTCCTATAATAGAAAGAATAATTCTTTCTCGATCGGTCAAAATTTCTAGCCAATGCCTTGTACAGTATTGGCCAAGGGTTTCTACTATGAGAATAAGCGGCACCAACGTATTCTCTCTCTTTCTTCCTTCTTTTCCACATAAATTCCGTTTTTGCACTAAACCTGTTCTGGTTTTGTATGACTTCCTTGGTTTGGTGTTTAATGCAATGATCAGTATTATTTTAGTATTGGTTTATAAAAAATGATTAACCAAAGAGGCAATGTATTCTGCAGCAGAAAGTTGATTGGAACAGCTTTGACTCTGCAAAGATCTTGGAGGAGACTATTTCCAGACATTGCTACACTCGAAAACGATATCAGAAATTAAGACACTGTTGAAATTACTGCAGAATCGTTTATGAACATTGCGCAAAACATTAACGGTTTTGAGGAAGTGGATATAGATAACTTTGAGGAATGGATCAAACTAGACGAGGAAGACCCAGGATGCGAGATCAAAGACGATTCAGCTACAGTAGCAGAGGTCCTAGGCATTGCCAGCAGCGACGAAGATAGCGATGAGAAATCTGTAACTGATGCCTTCGCATCAAAGAAGGTTTCTTTTGCAGACGCTCTTTCTTGCTCAGAAACTCTACTGGAGTATCTTGAACAAGAAGACGACTAACTATAATAACATAATTAGCGTTAGAACAATTCGGATATCAATCAAACAAAAACTGATGAAAAATAAGGGGCAGTCACTTATGACTGAATTTTTCAAAAAATAAATTAGATGTGTATGTATGTTAGGTACATAATATGTACACATGTAAAAATTAATGTATGCACATGTAACAAGAATGCTTCACGTATAATATATGTATCTATATTTGACGTGTTATAAGAAAAACAAATTTAAAAATATTATCTATTTTTTAAATTTGATTATGTTTATTAATTTATTCGATTATCCGGTCATATTACCCCCACGGTTAGCATGGATAATCGACGTTCTACTGTATTTGATACTACCTGTCGCGAAATTGCACTTGAAATTTGCTTTGCTTTAAATTACTCCCCGCTATTGGCGTTTCATTAAAAACAATACTAGCGACTGAAAATCTTACTACATAAATTGTATTAGCACTTCAATATAGGCAGCTATTTTTCCATATTTTTAATTTTGTCACAATCGTTCGTACGCTCTACAAATAAGTGTCTACATATTACAAAATGCATAAAGAATAATGAAAACAGGCGCGCTTTGTGTAAAATTATCTTGGATGTCCTACTACATGAGTTTTAAGTTATCTCCAATTCAAAAACGTTTAAAATTAAATAGCCAACTTGTTAAAATAAAATGTTCCTCGTTCCCTCTCCCCCAAGATTTTCCTTACCTGAATTAATATAACACAGTAATAAAATACGTAGACTATACATAAAGGCATATATTTATTCCAAAATTTATTTATAAAAGTGAGTTACTTTTGTATTTAATATTAAAAATACTAAATAAAATTATATATATATTTAGACTAGCAGTAGTATGAAATGACATCTTATTTCTTGCTGTGATTTTGTTTTTTGTATTTGATGGTGCAAATAAAATTCTTAAAAAATATAGAAGTAGTAGTCATAGTAAATTTTAGGGATCGGACATTCGAATCCTCGAATCCCTCGAATGTTGAAAAGAATTTGGAATCCAAAACTTTAATATTTTTCAAAATTCGAATCCTAAAAAGTGGTTAAACATTTTAACGCCAAACTTTGAAAAAACCGTTATATAACAGTGATATCCGATAGAATAAGTTATGAATATTATGATAGTAACGAAAATTTGGAAATGTAAACAATAGAAATGATAAAGAAAAGATTTTTTGGCGGATATCTTTAAATTCTGGAAAGACAACAAAAAATTAAAAATTTGAGAAAATTGTAGAAGGTAGGCTACCAGCTACCAGCTGCTGCTCTCAAATTTTTCTATTGACAATGTTACTTACTTTGAAATTACTCTTACCACAACTTTAGGAAATAATTCCAGATACGTATTTTGGAAACTAAGTTACATGAATTATTTCCGAAAGCTGTGGTAAGGGTAATTTTATTTTTCTAGACTTGATTAAGCCCGGTAACAATGCTTAAAGTTACATATTTGTATAACCATTGTGAAGTTAACAATCACTGTTTTTTCTGGTTGACCTCAAATTTACATTCAAATAACTTTGGCATATTGATAATTTTAGTCATACTGTTAAAAATTATATAATAATACCACTACAATTATGTGGCTAATAGCTAGTTTGATTTGAATTTCCTCTACACAAGTAATAAGATTTTCTGTCCTTAATAGAAACAGAAATATGTGTTATCATTTCATCTTATAATAGATTCAATTAAAAAAACAACTAGATAGAATGCTGTAACATTTAGTACATCTAAAAAGGTTTGAATATATAAAAAGATCTTTGATATTAAAATTGTAGAAAGGTTACTTTAAATAAAAATAGATATTTTTTTTTGGTCTGAATAACATCACGAATAACAAATTTTATTAAAATAATGCTAGAATTTGACTCCTGGTGTCATCATAGGTATATTAGAAAATTTCTTAGCATTGGCGTTGGCCCAATTTACGAAACTCTGACCCATAGTTGCAGCACACTCAATTAACATATTCACATCCTGATCGGCAAGATGTGCATTTTCATTCTCTTTATTTGTCAGTCTTTTGTATATGTCAATTAATTTATAGCTAGGCTTCCTATAAAGAAAGTAAAAGAATTTTACCAAGAGTGCATATAACTAACCATATGGAACTCACCCAAACTCAAGTTTCTTCTTTGCACGTGGGGCTTGTGATTCAGTTATGTTAGCACTTGGAAATATACTTCCAGATATATCTGTATTCTTGCTTTCCTTTGAAGTTGATGGTGTATAATATAAATGATCTTGCAATGGATTTTCAAACTGCTTTCTCTTTTTAGTTGTATTAATCAACTTCTTTGGTGTGTTCTCATTCATATTTTGAGCTTGTTTTACAATATTTGAGGTGTTTTCTATACTATCAACTGCATCAAATAATAGCTCATCAAAACCATCACATAATTCAACAGGTACCGATTTCTGTGTAGGTAAATCATAAATACTCAATTCAGATGTCTCATCCTCGGTTACATTGGTTTGTTCTGGTGTCATGACTTTACGTTTATCAATATCCCTGAACATCTCTAAAGTATCAATACAGACAATATTGTCAAACAATTCAGCTCCCACTTTATGCAATTCAGCTTTCAGTATTGGATAATCAAAACGATTTCCATTGTGGGCTACAAGACATATGGGTTTCTTTTGCAATTCCAAGAATTTATTAATTACCTGGCAGATATTACTATTAAAAGTAGACTGAAATTCAAGTAATTCATTCGATAAACCTATAATTAATTTAGCATTAAGAAAATAAAGGAATAAAATTCTCATGGGCTTACGAGTGAGTCTGGTTGCTTCTGGATCTATGAATTTCTGTGGGTTGAAACAGAGCGTTAATTTATTTTGAACCCTTGGATAGACACCTAACGCAATGTGCTCACTTTCCACTGCTACAAAACACGTTTCTGTTATTCGAGTTTTGTTGTATTCTTGATACGGTAAACCAGTCGTTTCTATATCGAAAAATACAAAACATCCTATGTTCATTTTTGATTGTAAGGTTAGATTGCACGCACCGGTTAAATATATTTCTCAAATTTCTAAAACGTAGTCGATACAAAGGTCTTAAAATCATAATCTATGTCTTGATACAATATTAAAAAATATATAAAATGAAAATATGTAAATACATGAATACTTCAATCTATCCATGTTATCATCGAACGATCCAGAATCATCTAGAATGTCCAGAATGATCTTTGTTTATTTTTGACAATCCAACATATTCCCGAAAATTTAGTAGAGAAATCAATTTTAGTTGGAAATCTCATATCTGCTCATATCATCCCGTATTTACATTTGTCCTTTGATTTCTCTATTGTAAACAAATATGATTAAGGAAGTAAATGTTTTAATACCATTTATAGACCGCTAAAATGTGCTCGTCTATCAAATCCGCTGAACGCCGGTATTATCTTTTAAAATTATTATTGCATGCAGGTCTAAGCAAATTCATATAGCTCAAGCTTTTGAACGTTTATTATTTTCAACTATATGGGCCCAGAAAATGTTACCAAGTTTAATTTTACTATTTGACACTCCACACACATATACAGCTTTGGTCATAAATATCAGGTAGGGTCAGGGTACGGTATTTTCTTCATACAGACATGTACTATTGCTCAACAAAAAATCGGACACTTAAGATAATGTAGTTTAAATCTGGCTTTCGCCTTGTAAAATGTTACTTCATTATACTGCATTCAAGTGCTGCTAAAGAAACCCAAGTATACATTACTTGGGGAAGAATGATCGGTAAGGGCATAGTAGAAATACAATAGGTATGCTATTGCGCATCTTCTGATGACGCGCATTTGATATTTAAGTCGGACCATGAATAGCAGTCTATCGCTTTATACCGGCCAGCGGGTCAAGTATTTCTCTGGCTCGGAGCAAACACAATACACCGTCCTAACGATGCCCTAACCTCCAAGAGTATGATGACACGCAATGGATAATATGCGCATGGAGAACGTATTTTCGAATCTTTAGTCGCATACCTAGTGTATTTCTACCATGGGTAAAGGGACTAGGTAATAGATTTGGAGTCTCCAAAGGCACTGTTCACGACATTAAAGAGAAATTGCAACTTCAAAATTGACATCAGCATGACAAACGGTTGGTTTATACTGCTAAAGAATATTTAGAGTAGCCTATAAGGCTTGTCCGGATTTTTGTTGCCGCAATAGTACAACGCTTTCATATTCATATCGGAAGTATTCGTAATTTATAGTCTGTTTTTCATTCAAAGGAGTAAACTGGAAAGACCCAATTACACTAGCAAATTTTTGGTGCTAGATTTTTTAAGGAACATTTAACCGTTTCGTTATAAAACGTTGATACGGAATAATCGAAAAACGCTCCTCCGAATTAAAAACCAGACTTTAGCAGAAATAAGGTCGAATGCCTCTCATGCTTACTTCCGCTGGAATTGATTTCATTTGGTTCAAATCATTCCATCACTAGTCATGCTTTTTATAGCATGGTGTATTATCTTGTTCAAAGATAACAGTGATTTGTTATGTTAAATCATTTATTTATTGATGACTTCAAACTTTGCTCGAGCATTGATATGTTTGTAGATGAACAGTTTACCCACAGCTGCCAGAACGCTTCTCCTTTTCACTGGCGTCAGTATTGAACCCCGAGTTGATAAAACATCTATTAAAATCAAATACGCAAAAGTAGTATACTGGAATGACGTAATACAAAAAGTTTGTGGCAAAATACAAACCCTAATGTAATAATTAAGACCATTATACAAATTTTGAAATTATCTCGATACTACGACAGATTAATCCAACCAACGGCCAACCGGTGATAACATTTTGGCGAGGCGATTGAAAGGACGGCACTAGTTCGTACATTCTCGTATATTAGCCGCCGATATATGAGCATGTGTAAACCAATACCATCGTTGTAATTGTCCGGCCAAAACCTCTTCATCGTCTACCGGCGCCGGCGCATCCGATCAAAGACGTTGGCCTAATCCTCAGCCTTCCAATGCTGGCGCTTTTCGGTTCAGTTCACAGATCACTTAAAAGTGATCTGTGGTTCAGTTGCCTTTATGTTGCTCCGTTAGTTAGGTGGCATTGTTCTTTGGATTATTCTTTACGCTACGCTAAATGTTCATATTTGGGGTATTTAGTATGGCCAACTCAAGGACATTTGCAGTTACTCAATCTATACTTGGATCTAAATCATTATTCAAAAACGAAACACATTCTTAACATTGTACTAGCTGAATGCACACATAAACTTGGAAATAACTCTCATTTTTTCGGATTAATATTGCTTTGGATCAAATCGAGTTCGTCCGTTTTCGGGTTTTCAATATCATTTTTAATTAGAAGTATTAAAGAAATAAATATGTGTTATTCTTAAGATGGAATTCATTGAAGGGACAAATAGGCAAATAACATTTAATTTATTCTAATTAATATTACATTTGGGTGAAAGCAAGTTCGTCTATTTTGAGTCTTTAAATTTTGTTTCTAACAGTATACACTCAAAAAGTATGAGTGAAATAAATTTTATTATTAAACATAATCTTATATGATAGATCTCTACCACTAATAGGTCAATAAAACAAGGCTGGTTTGAACGATAATTATATTTTCAGAACGTTTACAAACGTTTTCGGAACACCTTCGTCAGTAAAAATATAATAGATAAATATATAAACAAACTTTTGTTTTTTATTTGGGAACTATCAACAAAATAACTAATGACTAGAATTTCTTGATATAGAGGATGTGTAACCAACTTTTATATATATATAAATTATAAAAACTAAATTAATGTGTAAACATACATGCAAATCATTTATCATTTCATATATTAATCTTTTTTATAATTATTCTCTGTTTTTAATATAATTGTGTTTTCAAAATCAAAGTAATGCCCAAGATCTTTGTAATGCTTTGTTACAGCGGTCAAAAACAGTCATCCACATAACGTCTGTAAAAACTTACACTAATAAATAATGATTTTGGTGCAATGACCGCTGTAACAAAGCATTACAAAGATCTTGGGCATTACTTTGATTTTGAAAACACAATTATATTAAAAACAGAGAATAATTATAAAAAGATTAATATATGAAATGATAAATATACAGAAAGACACTAAAACTATTAATTTCAGGACCGATATTCAAAATTTAAGTAATGTATATAGCAATTTGTTAAAATGACATTTGCATTTCTTATGAAGGAAACCTTTGGCTAGGTTTTTAAATTTGGGTTTTCCCTAGTCCTTGAACAGAATTGTTAAGGTTTCGACAAAGATTTTTTGATATAAGGTTTTACTTAATTTGTATGTATGTTTACACATTAATTTAGTTTTTATAATTTATATATATATATATATAAAAGTTGGTTACACATCCTCTATATCAAGAAATCCTAGTCATTAGTTATTTTGTTGATAGTTCCCAAATAAAAAACAAAAGTTTGTTTATATATTTATCTAGTTATATTTTCACTGACGAAGGTGTTCCGAAAACGTTTGTAAACGTTCTGAAAATATAACTATCGTTCAAACCAGCCTTGTTTTATTGACCTATTAGTGGTAGAGATCTATCATATAAGATAAGTATAAAAGGTCACGAAATATATATATATTTATATATATATATATATACATTTATTAAACATAATTGGATAAGCAAGCGCTTAATTCAAACTTGCTGAACGCACACTTATATTTGTAAGTAGGCGGTAGTAAGCAGTACGTAACATTTAATTTCTTTTCCTTCTAGTCCTTAGATCTAATGAAAATCTGTCTTAAATGTTACTTTAAACATTATGAATTCAAGAAATGCTAGCAAAATCAATTTTTATTTGCTGGACATGATATGGCTGAATTACTCTGTATGTATACGTTTATATTTATTTATTGCGGCGATTGCGGCATTCGATAGTCATTTTTTTAAATTGTCATAATATTTTATAGAAATTTCAATATTTACGGTTTTTTGCTATTTTGTTATTGATTTTTTCGAATAACATTTGAAAAAACGGTTTCCATTTTGTGTTTGTGTTGAAAATTCATAATCTTAGGTTGTCGGTTTGAGGGTGCGCACGCGCGTACGTGACAAGTGATTCATCAAATAATTCGCAAGGTACAGGTTCAGTTCGCTGCTGAAGATTTTTAATCCAGAATCATCCGAATTTTTACAAGTTTAGTGCAGTTTGCAAGTCTTTTTTTTTCTACGTATATATTTTGATTATCGTATGTCCATCCAGAATCTTAACACATTTGGTAAGTATATGCCAGTTATTAACGTTTTAAGTTGTCAAAATGGACGTTGTTTGTATCGGTAGTTTTATCTATAGTTTAAAGTATTTTTAGAACGACGGCGATTGTAAATATCCTTATCATTTAGTTATTAGGGGCCGTATATGGCCTTATTGGTAATCGGGCGTATTACCAATCCGTGATGTGTATCTTGACCTCGACCTAATTTTGTATATGCTTTTGACATTTTATAGACCCCTTTGCTGATGCAAGTAAGGGTGCAGACGATGATGTCCAAGACGGACTTGTTCATATAAGAATACAACAGCGAAATGGTCGCAAGACCCTAACTACAGTACAAGGCTTATCATCGGATTATGACCTGAAAAAATCGTTCGAGCATGTAAAAAGGTAAGCTGCATTATTAATAAATAACCTTTGTTTGCGTTCTCTTGTGACGTCATAAGTAAATATAAATTTTGATGAATCATTTTGTTTGTTTTTCTATAGGAATTTGCCTGCAATGGTACTGTAATCGAACATCCAGAGTACGGAGAAGTTCTTCAGTTGCAGGGTGACCAAAGAGAAAACATTTGCCAGTGGCTGACGAAAAGTGGACTGGCCAAGCCGGACCAGCTGAAGGTCCACGGCTTCTAATGAAGCGACACGGTCATCATCATCATCAATAAATAAATCATTTCACCGCTATTTAGTTGCAATCGATGACAACTCGAAATCTTAGTTCTAACGGGACTCAATAAATAGATAACTGTGCGATATGTGGTTTTATTTCATTGTATTTTTATAGTGTAATAATAAATGTTTCATGTTATGATGTGTCTTCATTATTTTAAAGCATTTGTATGTCACTAGTGTTACTGAGAAAGTATTTTAAGATTCTAAATAAATGCCATTTGTATCTACTTGAGTGTATCATTGGAGTTCTAACGAAGTTTAATGAATATACTTTTTGAGCGAAAATCTAAAATATGTACAGTAAAATCTCTATGACTACCACAAGTTTTTGCTGTTCAAAGGGCCATAAAAATTTAATTTTTAAAAATTTCTGTTTTGAGAATTAAAATAGTGTATTATTTACAAAGCCATGTCTATAGTCAATCCCTCAGTTTTTTGGAAACTTATCTGTTCTAGATTAACATTTTCTTAAAGATGGCCTTGTGTTTTACTACATATATTGATCTGTGTTTTTTCGAAGCCATATATTTCAGCTAACTTTCTTGCATTTGTACTAAACTTTTTACTTAATAGAGGTTTTACTGTATTTAGTATTGATTTATTATGGCATACAAATTTAATGATTGGGTTTTAAAACATACTTTTATTTAATAAATAAAAATAATATTTAATTGACAATTTGATTCTATAGTAAAATATTGATCCCAAACATGCTTGTCGAAAAAAAAAAAAATTAAATCTGGAAGAAGAGAATGGTTCGCTACCCACCACACAGAGCCTGGATTAGGAATTATGTTTGATACTGAAACAAAAGCAAACATGAACGAGATATGGAAAATTTTGCAAAAAGCGTATTTCCGACAAGTTTACCAAGAATTATATACCCCGTGCATGGAGATTGGGACACTTCAATTAATTGAGGAAATAGTGCGATAAACATTTAAAATATACAGTGCGTTATAATTTCAATTAGTTTATGGCAAAATATAGCATCGTTAGAAATATTGCAATACGCGTTTTTACATTAAAATCATTCTCTCAAATTCAAATCCACTTAACAATCGTTTACAATGATTTACAACTATTGAAGAAAAGAATTATTTAAGGGGTACTTGAATGCCTTCTCTGTCATAAAAGTTTATCTGGGTACTTTCCAGAACAATTTTACTGTCAGTCTATTTTCAGAGACTCCGGCCATCCAGTTTAATTGCAAATGGCTTGGGGTACGCACAGAGTGAAAGTGAAAAGTTTTAAAAGTTAAAATGCCTCGTTGAAAGTCCATTAGTGTTGAAAAGCGATCTTTTATAATCACACTTTATAAAGAAGGGTATTTTGTTCTACAAATTGGTGATAAAATGCATGTAGCGAGATTTAGTGTGAATAGCACTAGTTTAAACGACCGTGATCTACCAGAGCCGTCTCGAATCACTACCAATGTTTTAATTAGTAAACGAAATCGACAATTAACTGCTCTACAAATAAGAGCAGAATTCAATCGCGATCGTCAAAACGCTGTATCGGGGAGCACTATCAAATGTCAACTACGAGAGGCAAATTTATTCGGATGAATTGCTGTACGGAAACCGCTATTAAGACGAGGGGATCTAAAAATCTAAGTTTGAAGTTGAAGGCAGAAAAATTGCTTCTCGAATGTATAGCACCCACTGTAAAACATAGTGCTGGTTCTGTCATGGTATGGGGTTGTTTTTCATGCTCAGGAGTAGGAGATTTGATAGATTGAAGGTATGGGAAAAGAGCACTATAGAAATATTCTGGAATACAATGCTGTTCCTTCAGTAACCGATTGATAGGAGATAATTTCATTTTTATGCAGGATAATGATCCTAAATACACGCCATTATTGTCTAAGAATTATTTGAATGGACAAGAAGCAGATAATGTCTTACAAATAATGTCGCGGTATCCACAGAGTCCCGATATTAATCCTATTCAGCTCTTGTGTGATGAATTGGATAGACAGATACGAACAGCAGTTCCAACTACCAAACAATATCTTTGTGACATTTTACAAGAGTGGACCAGTTTGCCGGTGAACACTGTCAAAACTTGCCGAAAAGATGCCGAGAATGGTTCAGGTAGTCTTGAACGCAAAATGTGGATTTTTTGATGAGAAAAATGTATGATATTTATATTGGATAAATACAATTATTTTCTACCATTTTATGTCAATAAAACTATATTTTCGTGTATCAAAATAACTTTATGTTTTATTTTTAATTTTATGCAAGTACAACACATCTATTACAGAATATTTAACTGTCCCAACTTCCATGAACGGCAGTGTAGTATATAGAAGTTTTAAAGAATGTATACAAAATATCAGCAAAGTTCATATGAAAAAATTACTGAATTAAAATCATTTTACTAAAAATACTCCCTACTGTCGGCTTCATCAGAGATATTAAAACTGTTTCAGTTAACTGTAAGAGAGTGAACATGGATATTAAATGGGAAAAATTTGAAAGAAGTTTCCATCAATGTACTATATATAATATTGAGAGTTCATTCGTAACAAACGTTTACTTTGGTAGAAATTTCATTCGGATTCTGCTATGTACCTATCATATCTGATGTTACTTGAGGATTTATTGACATTTGTTAGTTTTTGACGAGGGTAATAATCACAAACAAAAATGATAGTGTATGAAATGATCGTTTATGTTAAAAGGAAATCAAAAGTACTGATTTACAATACTGACATACACATACGTATGTAGTATGTAGGTATAGTAATTCAAAGATCTGAGATAGAAATAAGACGAAGATGTCCACAAAAGAGAATAGAATGCCTACATAAAAGATTTGAAAATTCGAAAATGTAATACAGAAAGCTACCTAGACTAGCTGTAACTGTATCATATTAAAAATATACATAAAAAGAGAAGAGTGGGATAAAGAGTGCCGAATTAAATTGAGATATGAAAAAACCTAATATTAACAGCAATTTAAAGATGAAGAATAGAATGTAAAGAGACATATAAAGAACAGAGGGTAAACGATAAATACATAGAATAAAGGAACAAATAACGAACAAAAAATTGTGAAGATTGAAAATCACTATAAGAAGAAAGAAATTCGGAAGTATTTTGGAGAAACTAGGAAGATAAGGAAGAAAAATGAAATAAAGTTGTTGTATAAGGAATACTTTTATTAATTATTGAACTATAAATCAAACGACTAGAGATGAAGAATATCCTCAAAGATAAAGTTTTAAAGCAATGCTCTGTGGACTTCTGCTTACTTCGATGATATTTTTGGTTAATTCATTTGGATCGACAAAAGGATGCTTATTGAAGAAGCTAAAAGAATACAAATGTCGAATGGTAATGTCTTTTAAATATTTCAACCACTTTGATCATTCGCGATTATCATCTCATCCTGTAGGACATCTTTATTCGAAATGAACAATCGACTGATTGCACGGCAGTGCACTGAGTATTGACTTAGCGCATCGACCTGCAAGTTTTTAGTCTAGGAGTTGGATGGGCTGGTGTAACAACACCTTCGACACTTAACGGTATAAGAGCGGAATTAAAAAAAGACAAAGCACCTATACTCCATAGTTGCGACAGGAACAAACAGAAAAAGGAAATTAAAATGGTCCAATAACGTCGTTCTAAATTCAAAGCTACTGTAGAAAATTGGTGCTAGAATATGTGGAATGAAGCGGTTTCTTCATATGACTGTAGAATATACTCATGAGCATATCTGGATATTGGTAGAATAAAAGCCGAATGTTTTTTCAAATTCCAAGGAAATAATATGTGAGTGGAATATGATCCAATGTAAATTGTGATCCTTTCATGAATTAAAAAGATGGTACCATAAAACACCAATTTATACCATTGAGAGACAGAATTCTGTTCTATCGATGATTGCATCATTGCCGAAATCAGAAGTTATTCTCTCTAGTTTTTGAAGGAAAAACTAAATACTGCTTAACCAGTTTTAAACATTTAGATAACTACGCTGTCATTCTAAGTGAAATGCCGCACTGTCCTATATTTTCAAACAAGAATTTACAAATTTCACAAACAAATGCTGTTGCATATCTTGGCATACATCTTGACAGAAGATTGGCCAGGCAAAATCATATTTCTGCCTACGTAAACAACTTAGACTAAAACATAGGAATATGTACTGGATTATTGGACGTATATCTTAATTCTCTATAGACAGCAAAGCGCTGCTTTATAAAACAATATTGAAGCTCGTGTGAGCGTACGCAATCTATCTAGGGATCGGCAGTAAACTCCAATCTGGAAATTTTATCAAGATTCGGCATGGTATATGCCTAATTGTGTTATAATACGGGATATTCATTTCCATAGTGTAAAGAAAAAATCGAAAGCTTTAGTCCACAATATCAAAAAAGAAACAACGTTACAGTGCATCCAAATACGTTTGCCAACTAATTACTAATGCCAAGTGATCGAGTAGATACCTAAACTAAAGAAACACAAGCCACCGGACCTTGTGCATAGATTTAGTTAGATTTAAAAGTATAACTACAATTACCGTTATCATACAATTATGTACCTTTTTGCAGTGATTACTGTACAGGATAATTAAGTCACTATCTACGGCTTATTATTATATATAATTAGGTATAGATTGTCGGCATTTAGGAATTTAGTAAAAAAATTCCAAGGCAGAATAAGGAAAATTGGAACAGTTGAACTTCTCTAAATTGTTGAGAGAATATGCATATTTTAAAAAACACTGTTCACAGAATTAGTTCAGAATTTAAATATTCAAATATAAAACAATAACAAAAATTAGCCAAACAAAACCTCCGCTATCGTTAAATGAATTTCACCTATATTGCCTCTCAAGTATATAGCTAGATATGACGCAATTTGTAATCTAACTGAACTCAGGTTATAAAAAGTTTACCAGCTTTCCATTTATATACCTAATATGTTTGTTAAGTTGAAGATTCCTGGGTTGAGGGTTTAATGTGTTTATAATTTGGCTTCACCTATGAATCTGGTTTGAGATTATCCAGTGTGTTATCTATCAATTGTTGTTGTCAATTTCTGAGAAAACCAACATCAGTATCCGATGATACTCTTGAGATCCAAGTACTTGTACTAGTGGCAGTAAGGGGAATAACTTCTTTCAAAGCGCACAATACTATTGTCCACTTCACTAGTCTTTACTATACGCATAAGTACAAACTTGACTTGAAAATGAAAATTTGGCTCGTCGATCAAGCTGCTGCTTCAACCTCATCTATGCTTGCCTTTTTAAAAAGAACCGATTTGCCGACTTCCAAAGATTTGGATATGGAGGGCACGTTGGTGTATTACAGGGTACCAGAAAATCACAGATTCCGCCCAAACGAGTGTGCTTCTAATTTAATTCAAACATGTTTTGAGCAAAAAATTTGATATGTTCGTACAACATCCCAAGCTATTGTTGCCCGTGTGCTGACACCTATGGCGAAGGGTGAATTGCAAGAGCATCTTCTCGGAGCCCACTGCATAACTTTATTAACGAATGCTTCAAACCATGGCTCGATAAAATTATTCCCTTGTTTGATCTGCTATTTTTTGCTCTACGAAGGCGTAAAAGTCAAGATTTTAGAGTTTCAAGAGCAGCCAGGTGAAATCTCAGACATAACTGTCGATTATTTGAAGGAAGTATTGTTTAGCAATAATAGAATATAATAGAAATAAATAAGAACATTGAAGCATTTTGTAGCGACAATACGAACTGTAATTTTGGAGGAAAGAATGGAACAGGAGGTAATAATGTTTACGCAAAATTGAATCTATCACTCGGAAGACATCTCATTGGGATTGGATGTGGAGCCTACATAGTTCACAATGCAATCAAAACGGCCGCAGATTGTCTCCATGTTGACTTCGAATGCATCATTGTGATAATTTATGAATTTTTCTACATCTATAGAGTAGAAGCTTTGAAAGAGTTCTGCAATTTTACTGACACAGAGTATCAAAAACTGCTGGACCACAGTAAAACAAGGTGGCAAGGTTTTGAAAATGTGTCACCCTTTGAAAAACTATTCTCTGAACATCGATAAATGCTCAAATATTTTAAAAGTATTCTTCGAAGATCCCAACTCCGAATTATGGTTAAATTTTATGTATACATAGGTAGTTACTTTTCATCAAGCCGTGTTAAGAATCGAGGGACAAAACGTGTCTGCGAGGGAAATTAATCGTCTGCGGTATAATCTGGCACTTAGAGAGAATTCGTTTTCCTTCCTCACACGGTCCGTAATCTACTGATAAAATTACAAGAAACTGATACTGTTGTTGAGCGGCTCAATTTTGTAAAACAAGTAAAGAATACTTGGAGCAGTAGTGCGAGTTCAATGCAGAACTAGAAGTATTTGAATGGGCAAATTTGACAAAAATACCTACATGGGAAGAAGTGTAGAATGTGACGGATTAGGTGATCACACAATGATTTATCAGCAGCAGCCAAGATACAAATTTAGTGTTACAGAGAAAAATTACCTAATACTCCTTTGCCACCGGAACCAATAATAACAAGATGGCGAACATGGTTGAAAGCTGCCATGTTGTCTTTGTTAAAGAACGTATTTTAAGTTTTGAAGAGGAAAATATTGGTGTAATTTCAAAGTGCAAATAAATTTTAGAAAATAATTCACTGCACCGTGACTTTGCTTCATTAACTCAAATTATGATTTTGTTTATAAAACTAGTGTTATTCTTAAAACTGAATCATTCTTGTTACAAGAGTCTCTTCATTTGATTGATGAATTTAAGGAATATGTTGGTAGTTGGGGACGTTGGGGTACGCCTGTCAGTCAGTATTACTTGCATGGTCGTTTATTTAACCTTCAACGTAAACCGAAGACAAACAAAATGCGATTTTTCAGTGGCGTAGATGTGTATTGGGTGATAAAAATTTAGAAATTATTATTAAGATATAATTTAAATTTTCTGCTGTTAGATATGTACTCGTGCTGGTTACTATATTTTTAAATATAAAGAAACTAAGCATAATGAAAATGAGACTTGTGAATATGGTATTTAAAATCACATTCATTATCCTCACTGTATGTAGAGATTTTCACAAAATCAGGATTCCGAGCAAAAACCGCATCAATTCTTATACTTAAAGAAACACCAAAATTACCAGAAGCATTCTTCAATTTATTTCAAATGTTGTTTAATGTTGTTACTGCTTCTTCCAATTTCAACGTTTGCATTTCGAAATGTTTTATGTTTTTGAGTATATCGCCAAAATATTTTCTAATAAATCCTAAATTATTTTGCAAAAATGAGTCTTGCAAGACAGTTTCGCATTTAAGTACACTTTGTGCATCCTCGTTTAAACTATTTACAACATTTGCAACTTTTTCTACATTCTCGGAGTGAAAACAGGAGGCTTGTAACCACGTTCCCCATCCAGTTACGATAGGTAACGGTGGTAATGGAAGTAAAGGATATTTTTCTTTGTAGATAGTAACCCTTGCTGGCGCTTTCAAAAAGATTTTCTTAGTGCCGCTAATTAATTCACTTAAGTTTGGAAATCGCCCTTTCACGGATTTTGCAATGCTATGCAAAGCATGGACGATTCATGTAATATAAAGCATATTTTCAAATCTAGTTTTTAGTAATTTACCAGCTTTTATCATATAAGCGACAGCATCACTAACAAAAAGTAAACCAATGGCATCAGCTATCGTATTTGCATTCAGCAGTTCAATTATTTTGGCCGCTGCTCAAGTACGACTTAGTTGGCTGATCAGAATGCAAGACACCCATCATAACATGAACCATGCTTCCGCCTAATATATCTCATCTCTGCCAATCCACAAATAGTTGTCTCCTACATGTTCCCGAATTTTATACTTTGGCATATATTTTTGAAAGATAATTTTTGCATAAAGTTGATTCATCATTTAGCAAGAAATTGTCTATAAATTCGATTATTAAGCTTCTGAAATGGAATATTCGCAGCCACATGTACTTCGCAAAGATCGCTAAAAATCTTCTTCGTTTTTACACATTTCAAAGTAACCGAACATAGATTACAGTGAATCTTCGTATTGTTAACAATTGTGAAGCAATCATGATTCTTAATCCAAGAACACATGATTTCTTGACGAGAACGTTTGTGAGAGGCCATAGTAATGAAGACTAATATATATTGCTATTTTCAACAAATAAAATTAAAACAATCCTCTTAATATGACGGAAAGAAAGAGATATAGCGATGTCTACTCCAAAAAAAAAAAAAAATCTTGCTAATCCTAAACCACATATAGATTAAGTGTATTTATAAAAAGTTGTATTAACAAAAGATCTGAAAGATGTAAAAATGATAACCCAAAAATCAAAGCAGGATTACTCTATTTTATTCTTAACCTTCTTATACTCACGCATACGGTCTGTGAGACCGACTTATATAGTATAGTATAGGTTTTCATTTTGACGTGAGTATAGGAAGGTTAAGAGCGCACCGTTCGTCGACCGAATAATCGCCAGTGCAGGTGTTCGGCACCATGTTCGGCACGACACTGTTCGTGCGTCGTTGTGACCAAATAGGGAGTCGTCGGTCCGGTCCATACTAATAACTATTTTTTTACAAAATTCTTTAGAGGTCGCACTCTGATGAAAAAATAGATGGACACGTTACCTTACTATCAAAACTGCTCACCAATGATTTGAAAATCTCCGTCATTACTAAGGAGGTTCCTTCTAAAAGATATCGTTATTCGGGATGAAAGTTGGATTTATCATGGAGTCCATGGCGATCAAAACAATTGTGTGAAGTGAGTCAAACAAGCAGATGAAGAGAGTTAGCCAGTAAAGCGAAGCAGAATGGAATGAAGTTTGGGCTTGAGTATTTTTTGCGTCTTTTTCTTGGCTTGTCTTTTATTCCAATGTAATCAATTATAAACTAAACATCCAGTAGCTTTCGCTATTTTGAGATGGCTCCAGAATATGGCGACATTTTCAAGCGCTTCATGGAGGAGATATATGAATCAGGTGCGTCGTCTAGTCGTCGTACGATTTCCGCGTACCTACATCCATCATTTATGCAAGTACGTGTATGTACATGGTTATCAATCGCGACGCCCACCCGGCGTAGGCAGCGTAGCGTCGGCGCCGTGTCCACGGAGATCAGCTGGCAGTTCCCGGACTCAACAGGTCGGCATGGTGAGTGGCGGCAGCCGCTACGCGCGTACAAATGCCCTTTCGTAAAGGCCGTCCTGGCAAGGTTCTACCGACAAACGCGTCTCCTGATCCCTTGGCCGCCTGCCTCGACGCCAATGGCACCTACATCTGTACCGCCTTCAATCCGCGTTGCTACATCATCCAAAAGGTGAGTTTTATTTTCCATCCCGATCGTCGCATCACTGTCCATATGCTTACGATGCTAAAGCGAGTGTCGACACCCAACATCGGCGAATGGTTCCGGTGGTAATCTTCGATACGAATTGCGGAGATCTGGACCATGGCATGCATGGCGCGATCGCACCGGAACAATTTTCTCTACCGTAAACACCCAATAATCCGTATCTCGTCCATGTTGGATCGATAACGCACCGTTTTCGAGCAATTTTAAATTCGGAAGACTGATAGCGCGCAACACGTGGTAGGTAAATCATGTATACCTCTTAGCGCGTTCATATGCTGTAAATTTCTTGTGGAAAACGGATTTGTATTAGCCGGAGATAACTGTGGGTCGTGGAAATTCGCATTCCTTGCGCTTCCAACATATGGTTAAGGTTTTGCGCACGAATCGTAAATAAACACGATATTATTTACATCATTGTTATCCATTTCACTTCAATTAACAAAATAAAAATACGGAGTAGTACCAAAACTATAAATTTGGCTAAATGTTTAGTAGAATTGCGTCTCGTGATATGACGTAGTAATTTTTGTTCTTAAAACCAATATGGTGATAACTTTCCTTTTTTTGTGTATCATTCGAGGTGTATAGTATAAATTTTGTTGATAATTTAATCGGAATGTTGAAAAAGTGTCTAGACAGTGCTGCATGGATTTTGGTCTCGTGTTATTCTTTTCTTGAAAGCAATGATTTAATAATTAATTAATTAATAATTAATTAAAAGGCCATTATTTTCACAATTACTTTCTATCGTTTAGGCAGTCGGTTAATTCTGCCTACAAAATAGGTTAAGTTTCGTATCGAAGTACTCGTTTAGGATCATTTGAATGTTTCACACATAAAAATTGTTTCCATTTAAACATTTTTGTAATGATCGTCGTCATATCAAGAAATATGGAGGCAGAAGCTTCCAACCGAAATCTGCTAATTCTCTTCAGCTACCACAGAAGCATAAGGTCGAGCATTATCTCGATATTTAGCCACAAACACAACATTTTCTTCTTCTGTTGAATATTGCGTTTTAATAATGTTAATCCCTTCTTTTCTTCTAGGATTCTCTGTCTCTCCCTCGATAGCATTGCAATCCCGACTTTACAATTTGCCTCTATTTGTTTTGATTCATCATGTATTAATATAGATCACAGTTCTTCATACCTTTAGGAACGACGGAATCCTTTTCAGTAGTTTTTTTTACGGTACTCGCTTTTAAAATACAATTGTATAAAACTTCAGCGAAAAAGTGGTACTGTTGGTCAATGGTTTCGAATACCGCTGATCTAGAGTATCTAGACGATCGACA
The DNA here is from genome assembly GCA_038088585.1 of Chrysina gloriosa. Lineage (NCBI taxonomy): Eukaryota > Metazoa > Arthropoda > Insecta > Coleoptera > Scarabaeidae > Chrysina > Chrysina gloriosa. The sequence goes on along the minus strand of CM076087.1, from coordinate 34,389,455 downwards.
TTTAAGATTCATAAATCTGAAGCTTTGTTACTTCTACATTCTATTCTTGGTCTTCTCAATGGCCGTCTTCCGTCTAGAAACTCTTCCCATACTATTTCCATAATTCGATAGTTTTGTCTTTTATCGTGACTATCCCATTCAAGTTTTTCTGCTTCTATTATATTTCTGGATGATACACTACATCTAATTCCTCGTTGATTGTAATATTGTATTGACTACTGCCAAATAATCTATTTTTCATCGACCGTAATTAAGCGAAAAAGAAATATTCATACTCTGCGAGAAATCTCTAAGAAATTTAGCTTATAAGATTTGTGATCTATAACATTAGTAGAATTAAATCATAGACGCATATTGCGAATGGTTTTTTAAAGAAGAAGTAAATCGATAACGGGTATAATACTTGTACAAATGGAATTTAATCAGCTCGTCAAAATTATTGTTACCTAGCGAAATCTGTTTGTGTTGTATAGTCTTATCCCATTCCTGCCTAATGGGTATTTAAATATCCAAAAAAGTGAAGACAGTAAAAAATTCGAGCGCAGGTCAGATGAAAGATTATTGCTGCAATTTACATTTTTATTTAGCAGTAGGAATTAACCTGGAAAAAATTAAAACAGAAAAATTTTTTTGCTTTTTTACCTTTAGTTTCCATATAGGTAAAATTGAGGTTTTTTCTTTGTCGGAAAATGCTCGGAAAAAGTGTTGCCAAATAAAGGATAATGCGAAAAACGAAAAACGTTCCATCAGCAATGTAAAAAGTATTTCAAAATTAATTATAAAATATCACACCAAAGCTTGTTGGGTATTTTAATACCCATGTCCTATCCCAGGTATGTGACGAAGTACAATATTTTTTGTCGTTCCAAGCAACTTCTACGGACCCCTAGGTACATATTTAAAAATTTCGTCAAAATCGTACTAGCCGATCTATGGGCAGGAATTAATGGGTTCACGATCTATATATTCATAACATTTGAACATTGGAAAGCCTTCTATTTCGACAGGTACAGCAAACGCCGTTTAAAGATATTTGATCAATGGTCAAAATAGAGGTAATCATTCGCACATATCTTCTTTGTATTACTAAAACCTGCAGATGCCAAAGATGTAGAAGTATTTAATCCCCAATTTTCGTTTCATGAAACTTTTCTTCTTTTGGATTTTTCCACATCTTCGCATTCTTGCACCTTTAGTAGTCTAGTGGTCTCAAAGCCCAAAAAACAAAACTTTGATTCACTGCACAAGAAAAACTAGATAATATAAAAGAAGTAGATGATTGTGTTGAAGGATAAAAGAAATTTCCTCTTTCTTTCGATTAAATTTCATGAGATATTTATAATTGCAAGATTTATTTGTTTTATTTTATGTGATCATGCATGTGCAAATTTAATGAAATCGTGTTATAAACAGATCTAGTATGTATTATATTCAATTCCCAAAACATTAACTTTAATTAATATCTCCGACATAGACTATTCATATGTATGTACATGCAACATATATGCGTTCAACTTGGACGGCAACGTGGTTGGGACCGGAAATTTTATTTATTTACTGCCTCTTAAGTGTTTGTGGATGCGCCTCCTAATGTGAGGTGCGATTCGTTTCAAACTGTAATCAAATGTTCAATATCCAGCCTGTTAGCTGTATATAAAAAATTCAGTTCGTTTATTAAATAGTCTAGTTTTCTTGCTGGTAGAAAAGCTCACGACTTCTATGCTTACATAATTTTTCTAAGATTTTATTCCTTTCTCAGAATGCGATAACCGATATTTTTACTCGTGCTTTTCTAGTTTCCAATAAACCAATTCTTCTTTTTAATATGGGGTTCAATTTCCAGACATCGAAATACATGCTAGTCAAGAGATCCATACTATCATATCATGAATTACAATTAGATGTTATTCCCCTTATCAAACCAAGACTGCCAAGGAATGCTAGAATTCACTGGTGATGATAACAGGATATAGTACTAAAAGAGAACGTGGACAAGCTTGCCCATCTCACTTTTCATTCGATTATTCAAGTTGTAGTTGATAATTTATCGATAGAACAAGTTTAAAGAGAGACCGAATCAATCTTGATTGTTTATTGGGCATCTTATGAAACAGATTGGGAAACAGTAAATCTGTTTTTAAAATACTTCCACGATATAAATAAAGATATCTTTCGACTATTCGAATAGCGAAACTTCTAACTGATTGCATACGATATTGCAAATAGGAGAGTATATTAGTATATATATATGCACACGTTTTTATGATCTCTTAATCAGCAAGGTTTTAAGATCTTCGTATACAATGTAAGGAATTGGATGCATATTGTTGTGAAATTACTGCAAATAGTTTCCACTCTGTATATATAATAGTATTCATAATATCTTATATATACAGTGTGGAGGTATGGTTTGGAACAAAATCAATAAAACCTGTGAATAGTAAGAAAAGACGATCGGATACGTGAACCTTAATTTTTAAAATTTGTAGAAATTTATAATTTGTGACGTCATTACTGTTGGAGCTATGACGTAATCTCCTTTTCTTCTAACTGGTAACCCCTATTTTTGATAGCGCCATTTGGAAGAGAACGTTTTTCTGGATACAGAATGATGCTTTCTGGGATAGGTTACATAACAAGATATTTGAGAAAGAAATATTTTGTGTATTATTCAATTTAACAATCAAAGTTTAGCTAGAATGTCAAAAATTACAAACAAGTTCAAAATTAGTCAAATTACATGTTCAAACTGCATACCATTTACGAGTTAACAATCAGCAAGGCGATGTTCATTAACCTAATTAACCTAATTTTCTCGGTTATTCTAATCTTCAATATTATTAGGTCGGTTTAGATACACTTTGGATTTGAGATAATCCTACAAGAAAAATCAAGTAGAGTTAGATCGCGAGATCTTGCTGCCCATTCAATTGCTCCTCGCCTACCAATCCATTTGTTTGGGAGAATGGTACTAAGATAATCGTGAACAGTTAGAAAATAATGTGGCGGTGCACCATCCTGCTGGAACCATAGCACGTTACCCGTCAAGAGGAGCTGTTCTGGATTTAGACGGAGAGTTAGAATTGCGGGTATTATTTTGCTGCAGTAATAGCAAATAATTTTGACCATTTAATGCACCTTCAATAAAAAACTGGCCTATGACTGCAATGCCTGACAATCGCTGACCATACGTTTTTGCGGGAATTCTGTGTGTCCTTCCATTATCCCGTGTGGATTTCAGGTGCTCAGTATTTATAGGTTGGGCGTGTTTATGTGTCTTGAAAATTCCAGATTGTTATTACATTGCTTCATCATATCACAATATTCAACTCTTCTGTTAAAATCACCCTCGTAAAGTTCTCGAACCAATTTTATTTTGTACGGATTCCATTGGTTCTTTTTTAGACATTTTAAAACGGTAGAGTAACTAATTGACTGCTGTTATGCGATTTCACGGATCGATTTGTAGGGGTTTTCTTGACAGGTTAGAACAACATACAATTGTATTTCTTCTGAAATTTCTGGAAAACCTTTTGTAAGGTTATCTCTTACGTGACCCAAGTCACTAAATTTGCGTTTTATCTTACTTCTTGTTCATCGTGTAATAAGCCGATCCGGGTGCTTATTATTGAACAATTCACAAACTTCTTTTTGGGTCCGGGACTTGTCTCCAAAATCAATCAATAAAATTTCTATTCTTTGGGTGTCACTTAAACGTGCCATTTTTACTTTTATGTCAACTAATCAAAAGACAAATAACGTTTGCCAAACCTGACGGCATAGAATTAGCAGTTCATTTTACGTTAAATTTTAATACCTTTTTGATAATTTTTTAATACAATAAATACGATCGGATTGTGACAAAAGAATGACCAAAAAGTGAATTTTTAGGGAACATTTCTTAGAACTTATTCGAAATAAACTTCTTTTTTTAAATTGTAGATTTTAAACAAAAGAATTGCAATTGAACGTAAATAAAAATGTTTAGAATACCCAAAATATTTTTTCTCATAAATATTGTAACCTATCTCAGAAATAATCGTTCTGTATGTAGAAAATCGTTTTCCTCCAAACGGCGTTATTAAAAATGAGGGTTACTATTTAAAAGAAAAGGAGGTTACGTTACATCTGCGACAATAATGGTGCCACAAAATCCTTTTTTTGTAAAAGTTTGCGCATTAAAAATTGAGGTTGACGTGTTCGATTGATTGTTTTTCACTATTTACAAATTTTATTGATTTAGTTCCAACCTAATGTCCAGACTGTATATAATCAAATCCTTGTATTATCCGAAGGTGTATGGTTTCATCTTAATATATTTAATTTTGTTCTAGAATTTTAGCTACAGTTTGTGATTGTTCCATTTTGTTGCAACTTACTTGCAACTTATTTGTACGCGTTACACATCGAAGGGGTTATATTATCATCTACCTCAACTATATAAAACTAAATCATTTACTTTTAAATATGTGTGTAATTACTTACGTACATATACACACATACCTTTAATGATAGGCATCGAAGTAATATCATCACAATCATTTTCCGATTCCAAAGTATTGTACATATTCAAACACATATTTCCTCATCCGGTTATTTATATATTCCAAGCGCGTTAAGTATAATGCTGAATGGCATACAATGTCATTGTCAATGTTTATTATATATTTATCCATCATGATTGTGCAAATGGATATACTCGTATTTGGTGTTAGTGCTATTGTTTATTTACATATCTACGTCTTGGTGTTATGTAAGAGTTTTGTGCGATTACGAGGTTGAAAGTACGCGAGGTCTTCACTAAATGGGGAAGTACAGTTGAGCATCTCACAAGTAATTGGATAACATGTTTCTACAGGTAAAATAAGAATAAATAATCTACGCAGTATAGCTTAAAGCTTTAGTATTTTAATTAGAGTTCTAATTTTTTCTTCGTAAGTGCTCGTTGTAACTTCTCAATTAAGTAATTAAGAACTACATACGGACATTTGGAAATTGGATATTTGATGTGTTTAGTAACAAGTTGTTATTTTTATTACATATTTTCAAAATTGCATAAAAAAATTAAAATATAGTAGACAATCTTTTTAAATACAATTAGTGAGAATCTCAACTTTGTTGTTTCTAGCCTATATATTATCTAGCTCCGATGCAAACAGAAAGTGAAGAAGCTATATTACTTGGTTTTAAGCCTACAATAAGCTCATTATTAGTTTTGTATATATATACTGCATGAAATGGAAATTGCAATACTAAGAAGGGGTGCAAATTTGTTGACCGAACTTGGCACAAACGTTTACCTATTCAAAGGTGTTAATACTGCTAACTGATTAAAATTTTGTTGTGATGGATCAAGTGAGCATTGCATTTGCCAACTCCATGCATTTTTTCTAGCATTATTGTCTGTTGTATTTCTTGCGATTTTTGAATTTTAATTATTGAATTTTCACCATTTTATTTTGTTTTAATTTTATTTCACTTGTCCTAGAAGTTTGATTATGCCTAGAGTGCGGCAACATGACAATTATCGCCAGTTGAGCGAATTCGACAGAGGTCGAATTGTTGGTTTGTACGAAGATGGTTTTTCGTTCGGGGACATTGCAAATCCCCTTAACTAGTCACGGAGTAGGGAGGACCAGGAACGTTGCCGAACAGGAACCGGTGACCGAAGAAAAACTAATGAGATACAGGACTGCCACCTTCGTCTAATGGCACTAAACGACCGACTCTTTAGTGACATGTACATTTCGGATCAATAGTTAGGGAATGAAAGTCGTCCCGTGACCCTCTGAACCGTTTATCATCCTGTCTGGCCAGATCTTGTGCTACCACTTACGGTTTGGTGGTGTAGGTTGCGAATGCACTTGAATGTTGAGTGGGGTAGGGTAATGTTGAGTGATAAGTCCCGATTTTGTATAGGGATGCATGATGACCGCATCAAGATTAGACAAAGAGGGCTTGTGCATCGAGCCGTGCGAGTTATGGCATGGTGTGATATAGCATGTGAGAGTAGGTCGCAGTGGGTATTTATCCGAGGCAACGTGAATGTCCAGCGTTACGTTGATGAGGTGGTGGAACCTCAAATTCCTTATCTTCAGCAGCTGGAAAACCCACTTTTTCAGCAGAATAATGCCCATTTCCACATTGCGAGAATTTCTCTAAACCGGTTTGAAGAGACTCATGGCAAGATATTGGGAAGGCTACCTAGATCTCACGATCTCTCGTCGATTGAACACGTATGGAACATTATGAACCATGTATGGGACACCATAATCTAAGAGGACATCAACCACCTACTGGAGTCGATGCCACGAAGAGTGAGGGACTGTGAAACTAATAAAAATGTGTCAATCTTTTATCTTTTTCTTTGAAATCTTAATCAAGTATTACATTTCAATAGGTAAACGTTTCTGAAAAGTTCGAATCCCTTCTTGGTGTTGCAATTTCCATGTTATGTAGTATATACGTATATAGAGACATGCGTATGTGTTGTAATTGTAAGGACTAGCTTTTGGAGCATTTCTTACATCAGTGGTTCCCAATTATCAACCGGTCGAAGACACCTTAAGAGGCTCTTCGTGATCGACGGAGCACCAGCTCTGAGTTTTCTTTAATGTATTATAAATTAGAAACTTGCACCCCTCACTCGCACTAATAGTTCATATTTAAAATCATACAACCTGGAATTTTTCATATTATATTAATCCTAATACTTTTTCTTTTGCTTTGTTTCCTCCCTAAGAGTAACTTGCGGACCACGATTTCAGAACCGGTGTCTTATGGTCCATCTGGCAGTCTTCTAGATTATAGTATTTGATTGTTCTGTCTACATAGTTCTTCATTGTCTCCTTATTTTATCTATGGAATATTTTCTATATGAAACTCTTCTCTTATTAAATTGCTTCTTCCTTTGTCCCGCAATGTTGCTCTCTTTATTATTCGCATTGTTTGCATTTCAACACATTTCCTTAGCCATTTAGTTTTCGCTGTTTTTGCGCAGATTTCTACCAGATATGTTAAAATAAGTCCCATCGAAAACTTATAAATTCTTTTGAATTGTAGTTGCTATCATTATTCTTCTCTCCTATACTAAATTTATGTTGCTGGATGTCTGGATATCTCAAATCTTATGATTTTGTTCTACCATCTTCTGGTCAACTACGAGTAAGGTGTTTAGAGATAAGTATTGATTTTGATTTTCTGTGGAAATGATTATAATGTACTTTCCGGTCGCTCTTTAAGTAGAAATAATTGGTGCTTTAAGTTATCTTCGTTTTTTGAAGTTAATATAGTATCATGGGCCTAAAATTGTTTTTAGCGACTTCTCAGCCATTCAGTAACCTGTGTGCTCGCTTTCTTGATGTCTGTAATTATTCATTACAATATTAAAAGATGTCAAGGAGACAAACTGCTCCCCTTCATAAATGTGGTAAAACTTTTGGTTTTTGTTGCCACAAAGCTGAACCAAGTAGGTTTTGATATCATCATTTCTGAAAGTTTTATTGTTTAAAATGTTTTGCAAAAGGCGAAATAAACCCTAAGCAAATTGTGCAAGATTAGGACTACGTATATAGTGGACGTATTAAGATATCCCAACACAACTGCCGCAATTCTGGTCGAGTAATGAACAAGGTGCGTAGCTCTGCATTGTTATTGTGGAATGTAATACTTTAATAATTTGTCATATTTGGTCGCTTTTATTAAATTACATCCCTCGGTTTGTAGAATTACACATAAATTGATTGGTTGTTCGTAAAATTTCAAAATTGACTAAATCTTTGTCGTTCCACTAAATGCATATGAATAATGTAATCTTGTTTACATGAACATCGGTTTTGGACGTTGCTTGAGTTGGTTCATCCTATTTGCTCCAGGATCTTTTTCGATTAACGATGTTATAAATAACCCATTTTTTCGTCACCAATTATTAATGCTTTAAAAAAGTGCATCATTTTTGTTTCGCATAGTTGTTTTAAACATCTTTCAATGTTTGTATGTATGTATCTGATACATCGACGTTCTTCACAACTTCGCGTGTTATGCCAGGAAGATTGGAAACAATTATTGCTTCGATATAGTCGTGATAAACTTTAACTGAATGACCTGAACATTGTTCACCTTTGAGTGAAATAACATCAGAACGAAATTTAGTGAATTAATCTTGACAGTGCTACCCTTTGAAAGGTTTGCCACCATACTTAACACATAACTTTTTCGTCAGGTTGTAACCATTATCTTTCTTCTTTTCGTTATGACCACTACGTCATCCGCATATGCTACTATTTGGCTTCCTCTTGTTCTCAATGTGCCTTTGTTTATATTTTTTGTCACATGTTCCAATACTAAATTGAATAACGTCGCAGATAGTGAGTCACTCTGCCTAACACCTTTATTTGTTTCGAATTCGTTCGTTTCTCCTTTCGATGTTTTCACACTAACCTTTGTTGTTTTTAATGTCATTACTATAAGTCTTCTTAGTTTCGCTGGCACATTGAGTTCTCTCATTGCCGAGATAAGCTCTCTCCTTCTAATACTGTCAAATACTTGCTGAAAGTCTATAAACAAGAATTCCAATTCCATATTGTATTGGTATGCCTTTTCCAGTATTTGTTTTATGTTATGCACCGCATCCGTAGTGGACTTTCCGCTTCTGAAACCATATTGATATTGCCCGGTAAAGTTTTCCATTGTACTTGCTAATCTTCTCTGTATTATTGATGATAGGATTTTATATGTTGTGCTTAAAAGCGTGATTCCTCTATAGTTTTTGCAACTTCGTTGGTCTCGTTTCTTGTGTAATGTCACTATTTGCCCCGATTCCCATTCTTTTGGCATCGTTTCTTCATTCCATACTTTCCGTATCAATTCGTATATGTATTCTTGCAGACCCTCTCCCCCGCATTTGAATAATTCGTTATTTATACCATCTTTTCCTGGTGCTTTTCCATTTCTACTAGCTTTTATAATTTCTTTCACTTCTTTCAGTGTTGGCTCTTGCACTACAATTTCATCATCCTCCTCCTCAAATGGTTCTTCATTATATTGGCTATTTGTAAGCAGGCCTTTGAAATGCTCTACCCATACTTCTTTATATTGCTCCGCCCCTTCGACTACCCTGCCTCCACTATCCCTTATGCCACCCATTCTATGTTTATATGGTTTGTTATGTTCGTTGATTTTTTGATAATACCTTATAGTATTTGTTTTCTTATTTTCTTCCTCTATACTTTTCATCTCGTTTTCTATCCATTCCCTCTTACATTTTCGCATTGTTTTTTACAATCCTTTCTCGCGTTTTCATATTCTTCTCTGTCCTCATTTCTTTTCGATCTTATCCATTTGTTTCTCATTTCCACCTTTGCTACTAGCTTTTTCTGACCCGATTCATTATACCATTCATTGCGTTTTTTCTTTCCCTTTTTTCCAACACACTTTTCTGCTGCTTTATTGATACATTCTTTAATAGTATTCCATCTTGTTTCTAAATCATTCCCATCACTGCTCTCCCTTAACTGTCTCTCTATTTCGTGTTTGTACTTTTCCCTCGTTCTCTCGCTATTTAATTCCTCTATATTCCATTTATTTTCCCTCCTTTTCATATTCATTCTTCGTTTTATTTTCAATTTTACTGTCGCTGTCACCATAAAATGATCCGAGTCCGCACAAGCTCCTCTATATGTTCTTACATCTAATATGGACGACTGTTTCCTTTTGTTATTTTTGTTTAAAATGTTTTGCAAAAGGCGAAATAAACGCTAAGCAAATGGTGCAAGATTAGGACTATGTATATAGTGGACGTATTAAGATATCCCAACACAACTGCCGCAATTCTGGTCGAGTAATGAACAAGGTGCGTAGCTCTGCATTGTTATTGTGGAATGTAATACTTTAATAATTTGTCATATTTGGTCGCTTTTATTAAATTACATCCCTCGGTTTGTAGAATTACACATAAATTGATTGGTTGTTGGTATCGTAAAATTTTAAAATTGACTAAATCTTTGTCGTTCCACTAAATGCATATGAATAATGTAATCTTGTTTACATGAACATCGGTTTTGGACGTTGCTTGAGTTGGTTCATCCTATTTGCTCCAGGATCTTTTTCGATTAACGATGTTATAGATAACCCATTTTTTCGTCACCAGTTATTAATCCTTTAAAAAAGTGCATCATTTTTGTTTCGCATAGTTGTTTCAAACATCTTTCAATGTTTGTATGTATGTATCTGATACATCGACGTTCTTCACAACTTCACGTGTTATGCCAGGAAGATTGGAAACAATTATTGCTTCGATATAGTCGTGATAAACTTTAACTGAATGACCTGAACATTGTTCACCTTTAAGTGAAATAACATCAGAACGAAATTTAGTGAATTAATCTTGACATTGCTACCCTTTTAAAGGTTTGCCACCATACTTAACACATAACTTTTTCGTCAGGTTGTAACCAGGTCCTTCTTTTAGGAAGTTATTAAGTATAATATAACGCAAAACAATTGTTTTGAAATTCGCAATTATTCGGTTGCTAAACCAATATGACTCTTCAAGAATAACTTATTTTGTGTAAATTTATCGTATGGGCATATATTATCAGTTGTGAGCTTCTGCTCTCAATTATAGTTTAGAAACATCAATGGAATAAACAAAAATCATTTAGTTCTGTATCTACAATCAACTTTAACTAATATAAGCAAATTTTACTTCGAGCTAGAGGTTTCGATTCCTATAAAGATCACAGCAATCTCTTTGTGCCGTTAGTGAAACTTGAAATTCAATTAAAAATTTTTCCATAAGTCAATTTTGTTACCTGACAAAGTATTTCGCTCAAAAAGGAGAACATAGGAATTAAAAAAGACAAATTAACGAGAGAACAAAGGTTTTCGGCGTGACATTCAGCCAGATTACAATTTTCCTTTGTTTTTAATTTTAATTGGAATGAAAAATTGCAACAGGTAACGAAAGATGTGAAAATTGGAAATTGAACTGTGATCAAAAGCGCTCTGGCGCACTCTTTTATACCTTTGAGCGACGATAAAATGATCGAACTTTCAGAATTAGTTTCAAACGCGATAAAGCGTTTGATGATTTCATTCACAAAAGGTGCAGTTAAATCTTTAATTTGCAAAGTTTAATTATCTGCGTCTCTCCGAGATACTCGACAAAAGTAAGTGAAAAGATATAGGGAAAACAATACACACGAAAACACACTTCTTCAAAGTATCGCCCCTTATAATCGCTATGGTATAATAATTATCATTTAAGTAATACAAACTGATTCTAATTTAGATATTAGCAACTACATTCTTCATTCTTCATCAACGAAATGAATTCATGAATTTTTAAGTATCTTCTAAAATTAAGAACGATAAGCAGTAGAGAGCTTTCTTTCTATTGTGTTTAGCATGTATCCACCTGTCGTGATCCTCACATTTTTTCTTTTAAGAATTTTCGGATTCAAGTGAGAAACTTTTCTTTGCTTAAAGGTATTGATTCACTGGTTCCGTTGTTCCGACTTTATAATGGTTGGTAATTACCTTACTTTCTTTATATCGGCTCCAATGAATAGAATTCATCAGAATGAAAATACACACAATCTGTATTTTTGTATCACAAATAAACGGTTAAATTTATTAGTTTATAACATAATATGTATTTCTCGTTTTAAATGCAAAAATCCTGTACATGAAGGAAGATAAATTATCCTTGAATAAATAAAGTTTTCATTTTTTACATCTGTTGAAATTGAATTGCAAAGTTTAATTTAGTTATGCAGACCGTATCTAGGAAGCAGTAGTGCTTACTGTGTCAACATATTAATTGTTAGTGAACACTAGAGCTTAAGTGTTACTACTTAAGGTTGCTGTTGTATCTATAATTATTAACTTATTTTAATAAACATAAAAATTTACATATTTTACTTTTTTATTGCCGTAAAGCTGCCGAGGCCCACAAAGAGATATGTGGAGTTTATGGTGTTGATTGCATAACAGTGGGTACGTGTTAGAATTGGTTTAAAAAATTCCGTTCTGGAGATTTTCCACTCAAAGGCGACCAACGTTCTAATAAACCTACTGAAATTGATGATGACCAAATCAAAGCCTTAATTGAAGAGATTCGTCATGTAACTGTTCGAGAGATTGCAGAATGGTTAAATGTATTGCCCGCGACAATTTAAAATCACTTAAAATGTCATGGAGTCGCTAAGAAGCTGGATGTTTGGGTTCGGCATGAATTGAAAGAGATTCACTTTACACAATGAATATGCGAGTATGCGAATTTGCGATATGTATCTCAAGCGCAACGAAATGGACCCTTTTTTGGAAAGAATCATCATTGGTGATGAAAAATGGTTCATGTATAGTAACATCATTCGAAAACGATTATGGCGTAAGCATGATAAACCAGCACAAACCACATCTAAAGCTGAGTTGCATCAAAAAAGGTCATGCTGTCAATTTGGCGGCACTAAGAGGTATTCTGTATTTTGAACTGTTTCCAGGAAACTAGAGGATCAATTCGGATATATCCTGTCAAGAACTAATGAAACTGGATGAACCAATCAAAGAAAAATGGCCCGAGTTATAAAAAGTCAGTTATTTTCCTTTAGAGTGAACCACTTTAAATTAGGCTGCGTATTCGAGTTAAGGAATAATTCGAATAGTGAAAGTTTGAATTAGGGAAGCTTCACTGTACTCCTACGCAACTCTTTGGAGCTGCTTTAGTATTCGCTAATTTAATTTATTTGAAAAATAGTCTGGTTATAAAAATTTTGCTTAAGAAATCTGAGTTCTGACAAATTATTGAGCATCATTTCTCCAGCTGTCTAGAAAATTCAAGAAAATATACCACAAAATTATATTTATGGTATTTATTAAGATCAATTTTTCACGTTCTTGGGTCATCTAGTCTTAACCGGAAGAGTATTCCCAACAAATGAATTAATTTGTACTTAAATATTTTCAATCTTCCATATGTCTTAATAGCGGAAGTGGACAGAATATTTATGTAAGTGTCAAAGTGTATAGTTATAATAGATTTTTTCGTAGCCTCTTAAACATCGTAGGTACTTGTCGTAGAGTATGCGTGGGCTTAGAGGGAATACCGGTGACTTAAGCCACATGTACCCACTACTTCAGGGCAAATAGAAGATCAACCGTTAAGATATAGGCTCTGAACAATGTAGGCGTCTTCATCGAGATCTAAACATTCCAACTCTAGAAAATCTTCCGAAGAAGAAAACCCCAGCGTTTAGAGTTTAGATGGTAGTCGATCCTCTCCTCGAGTGAAAATTCGTCGCCTAGCAGATTTTTCAATATCGACTGAGGTAACGTCTTTAGGTCCCTCGACGACCATCAAACCACAAATTCAGCGATAATAAATAAATAAATTATACTGCATAAAAAGATGTTTTACGCCCCATTTAGTTTACATAGTGAACAAAATTTTCATCATCACTCCCAAGACTGCGCGATTGCAGCAGTCTATTCACTGAGGTATGAGGCCTCAAGGCGTTCCCCACGAACCTTAGAATTGAATACAAGTTCCATGAGAATGTAGGCATCTCTGTCTATCAGTCTCGATACATACTCTTCACTACGTTATACTTACGTAGTAATTTTGCCCCCGCTATCCCCTTTACCTCATGGTTAGCCTGTTGCGTCTGTGATATGGCAGCCATACTTTCAGAAGTATATACTACGTCACGTTAATCTGCGCAGACGAAATGGCAAAGGCGTAGATAAATTGTATTTCTGAAAATGTGGCTGCAGCCTGCCCACTCCTTCGCACAAACTCGCAGACAAGCAGCTTTTGATAGACTCGACGAATCACCGATAACATTAAGTATTGCATTGAAAATATTACTATAATCAAGATAACGGAACACCACATCCGGTACAAAGTGTTTGTTTTTCTCTTGATAAAAGATTGTGTGTGCGTATAGTAATTAGTCGTGTTCATTCATAAAATTTGGGAAAATTGCAACATAAAATATTTGATTGTACGATAAATATGAGTACAAACATGCGCAGATAATTTTTCATTTTGCTTGACATGCATATATTTATACTGGTTAAATCATCTAATTAATATAACAAAATATAAATCAACTTAGATAAAGGAGAATGTAGAATAGAAGAATGACAACAAATATGTAATTCTTATTTTTCTTCGGTCTTAATGTTGGTGTGTTAAATTTTTGGTTTTTCTGGAAAATTTCTGAAATCGATTTGATGAAAATATATGTGTATTTGGACATCGAAGTTAATTCCCTATCATCGTTTGCCTTTAGATAGATAGATATTATTATTATGAATATTGCTATTTTCTAATAAGCGGAGCTTCCTAGTTTTCAGTTTGGATAAACAGCATTTACAAAAACACATACTTTATTGAAACCCCACTTTACCCATTTTTAATTTTTCTTTGTTTGGTCAATACTTATATGTTCCCTTACATATAAATTGCGCCACCTAAAAGGCGTTGTGATTTTTATTAAATTTGGCAAAAGGTCGCCGAAGAAGCATTTTGGGATTTGAATATGCTCCTTATCGAAGGGGCGGGGAGGGCGCCATAATTTTTAAAAGTAGAACTAGGTATATATATTTTTTTTTCGTGGCCTTTTTATACTTATCTTATATAATATTTCTCCACCACAACTAGGTCAATTAAACAAGACTGCTTTAAATGATAGTTATATTTTCAGTACAGTAGGGTCATGATGAATTCGGGATATGATCTTTATTGATTATAATCCACCTACCAATTGTGTCAATCCCAGCGGGCATTTGGTACGAACACTGAGTAAAAATATAACTAATATCATTTAAACCAGTCTTGTTTAATTGACCTAATTGTGATAGAGAACTATCCATATAAGATAAGTAGAACTAGGGTGCTATTTTCATATACAGTGGTGGCCTTATAATTAGAAACGATGTTTTCAGAAAATAAAATTGCAGTGCATCTTTTTTAAAACATGCACTGTAATTTATAAGTATCCTTATTCGACAAGTTGACAATCAACATCGTTGTCGATGCAAAACACGTGGAGTTAAAACTTTATTTATTTAAAAAAATTAAGATTATTTCCTAAGTAGTAACTTTTGGCTGGACACGTAACTAGAAACATATAATTTTCGCTTTAATTTTTTAACTTATCTCTTTATTAGTGACAAAGTGAGTATAATTTGAAATGCAATATATTAACGTGTAATAATTTTGATATATTTTAGGTACTCAAATGGGCAAAAAAAAATAATGTACTCCGAAAATGAGGGAGTTAATTATGCAATGTTATCAAAATGAAAAACTCTCAATGTCGGCTATTGCACAAAAGTTTTCTTGACCCAAAAAAATAGTATTTGGTGCAATACAATTGTACAAGAAAACAAAGCAGTTTGAAACCCTAGCCAGGAAGCCTAGGGCGCGAAAAACCACTTCAGCAGAGGATAGAATCATATGTAGGGCCAGTAAGAAAAAGCCATTCTTGTCTTCGCGCGAAATAAAGGCTGAAGTTGGACAGCAAATAGATACAGAAATATCCACACGGACAATAAGAAGGCGCTTGCAAGAGTCGAGACTTCGTGGATGCATTGCATAAAAAAACCGCATGTGTCAAAAAAATATTAAGAAGCGGTTGCAGTTTGCAATGGAAATGCTGAAAAAGATCCACGTTACTGGAATAGAGTTCTATAGAGTGACGAATCGAAGTTCAACTTGTTCCAGTCTGATGGAAAGACGTATGTAAGACGTCCTCCAAACAAAGTCTTCGACCCTAGATACACGGTGAAACACGGTGGCGGATCGATTATGGTCTGGGGTGCTTTTTCTTGGCGTGGTGTAGGTCCGAGTGTGAGAATACAGGGCATAATGGATCAACATCAATATAAAAGCATTTTGGAATATGTAATGGAACCGTATTCGTTTGAAAATATGCCTGTTCATTACGTTTTCCAACATGAGAATGATCCAAAGCACACTTCAGAGCTAGTGAAGTGTTGGCTTTTGGATCAAAATATTGATGTTCTGGACTGGCCGCCGCAAAGTCCTGATCTACATTCAATCGAAAACTTGTGGGCAATTGTGAAAAGAGATCTCAAGGACAAAACCCACGAAATAATGATGAATTGTTTCAGTTGGTACAGCAAAGGTGGGGAAAGATATCGCTCCAAACATGCCAACGTTTAATACAAAGTTTACCGAATAGACTGGCGAATGTTGTCAAAAATAAGCGCTATCCAACAAAATATTGAAGGATATGTCGATTTTGTTTAACTTACAAGGATATTTTTAAGTTTTATGTAAATATTTTTTGTTGTTTCTAATTATGTGACCAATTTAATTGCTGTTTTCTTTTGTGTTTAGTTAATTTTCTTAAAAATGTTATTCATGAAGTGAAATTCTTTTATTTTAACTCAATGATGAATTGTTACTTTACTATTTATAGTTATTAGTTTGAACTTCCTTGAACAAATTTTTAAAATATATGAACAAATATATGTGCTGCGAAGTCGTTTCTAATTATAAGGCCACCACTGTATATGATAGAGCTGGATGAAACGACTATTTTGATAGATAGTTGTGATGTATATGTTCCAATCATTGCCGAGTTTTTTGGGAAAATCTACTAAACTGTCAGGGGTAGTTTCATCCTCTGAAGACGAGATTGGGCCGAGAACGAAAATACTTTCGAACATCCTTGGGTGTAGACTACTTGTTCACAAAGTTTCAAGTTTTCTTTTAAATTTTCGGATGCTAGACAAAATACCTATTACTCTTTCAAATTGTAATAATTTAATCAAAAGGGTGTTACCCCAAGGTGCTGCGTTTTCTATATCATGTAGTATCTATATGTTTAATAAGCTATTTTTTGCTTGGGAATTTCGAGATGAAAATTTGGAGATGTTATTTGCGCCAAAGACAATGCAGGCTTCAAAATTTTGTTGAAAAGGAAAATTTAATTTTGCAGACCTTTATAGCACATTTGTAACTCACAGCATATTCATACGTATCTACGTACAAAAGAAGGATTATATATAATAAAACAGTTATAAATATAAAATCTATATTGTAATACATCGTGCTCTACAATTTTGAAAGAAATTTGGAAAGTAACATAAAGAAGGCTAATCGATTATTGTTAAGAAAAGAAAAACAATTGACGTCAATGAGTTTACCGAAACCTAATCAGAAATTATTATTTTGAGTAGAATGAGTGTATCCAAGCATAAAAATGCATTCGTTTTACGTACAGCACGAAAATAACGGTTACCTATGGCCGTATATCGCACTTGAAATGTGTATATTTATCTGGTATTTAAACGTATCTGACTTTAATTATTCGTTGTGAACTGTAATTATATTTTGTTTCTGCGCTATATCCTACAAATATAACATTTTCAGTGTTAAAGTAACAGTAACAATAAATACTATCTGTAATATATGTACTTTCTACGGGAATGCTTCATCTGGAAACAGTGTTAGTTTTATAAGCTGTTGCATAAAGTGGCATAAATTTCGGTAATCGGTTACTCCTACCGTTGTTAGAATATTTTAAATGTCACCATTGTGAAATTTGTCGTTTTCTGTCTAAAGAAACATTGATACTTGGTAGCATTTGTATATGCTAAGTCAGCAATTTATAAAAAAGTATAATTCAACTACGAAGAATTATATGCATTATATGCATTTCTTACGAGTTTGGGAGTGTTTTAGCTGAACATCAATATGTGAATCCTCTTTTCTCGGCCTTTGGTAGTACCATTTAAAACTATAATTTATCGCTGGTTTTCGGAAGTTTCATCGTACTAGTATCAGTCGTCATCATTTATGTATTCAATAGATACTACAATTTGTTGGAGGATTAAAAAGTGAATCCTGTTAAATCAAACAAAAAACCCCTGAAAAAATTCAATTGTGGTTTTTAACATCGTTAAATGTGACAAAACTTTATTTAAGGGGTAACACCTCTGTAAATTTTATAGAAAATCGTTTTTTTTTACTGGCTTAATAGATGTTTTCAACCTTCTAGAATATGAAGCAGAGAATTTATTACCTGAAAAAAATTTTTCTTTGAAATTACGAACTTTTTCGCAAACGTGTCGGGCATCTCCGAAACGACTACTTGCGTTAAATAAATACCTGTTGGGAAAATACAGCCTAATGTCTTACCTTTTTATTTCTAGCTCATCTAATCTCCTAATCTTCCGTGTTGAGTTTAGAAGTCAAAAGGGCGTTAGTGTAGCGTCAGTACATGTACAAAAATAACATAATTTCCTCACTTGAAATCATATGTAGTGCTGATTTTTACATCTTATTTGTAATCTAAGAGTACTTACATAAAGCGAGCCAATAGTGTATCCGGACCGGAAGGGTACGAAAAATCGTATCCAATCAAAACGAGTTGCTAAACCGTTGCTTGGGAGGTTAGACACAAAATACCAACAAAAGTTTCAATGCTACTGTTTGGAATTTGGTTCCAAAATCTTACTCAAATGGCAAAAAGTCATAAATATAGCGACTGATATTGCTGTGTGCAATTTTAATGATAGTCTGACAAATATTCTACCATTCATGAAAGTCTTGGAGATAGATATTGGTATCCAATCACATAATTTTTGTCTTGAAGCTATGCTACGCGGATTAAGCACGCCGAACTGCCTTTGACAGATGCGGCAAAAGGCACGAATGAGTAAGAATATTTGAAAAATTGCCTACGTATTTAGCTAGCTATAACCATGTAGATTGAGTTTTCCTTATTCCGGATTCAAATTTGCACCAGCTACGTGCCGCAGACCGTGGTGATAATTTTTTGTATAATCCTTAAACATATGCTTAATAACTTCTTCGAATATTATTATCCTATCACCTTTTCTTCCATTCAAAAGAAATTGTCAAAAAGGCGCATTTTTTAGCCTGTTGCAATGGTTTTACCCTTTAATTTTTATTCGTATGAGCCTGAAACGAAGCTACAATTGAGTGTTTGTTTTTTCATGAAGTGTGTCGAAGTAAAAGATAGCTCATTTTTCGGTTTTTCATTGTACTATCTGTTTGTCGCCAGACAATCAACGAAACCAAGAGATTAAATACAAAAGAATGGATCATTCCTTACTATGGTAGTACATTATTACAGCAAACGCCAAATTTAATTTACTAACTAATTTACGACTAGCCCATATAATCCCAATTTTAGTTCAAATGATTTCGTTTGTTTCTATTCGTCAAAGGTAAAGGACACGAAGTCTATTCTTCAAAACTTGTATAGTCCCTAGAACAGCAGTCACCAACCTTCTCTATGTGTTGAGCTACTGTAATACTTTTCAAATATAGAGTTAGGTATCTATATTACCTACATATTATAGATTTAATGTTATAGTGACGAATGCTTGTCCGTTATGCCACAAAACACAATAAGAATTTATGGAAGTTTCTATCCTTTTCTATCCTATTTTATAATACATCTATAGGCTTTCCTTATTTTTTTTTAGTTTCCCTCGTAGTAGGTGATCTGATAATTTATAGATAACTCCCTGACGAGATCTAAAGAAACAGTTACATATCTCTCACTTCTTCTTCGATTCTCTTTTTGCCCTGACAGGAGGTGGAGTTTCTTGTTTCATTCTTCCACCCATCCTCCAGGTCCTCCTCAATCTACCTCTTTCCCTTCTCCTTTCGGTCACCACCCTCCTCAGCAATCGGTAACTGTTCATCCTTGTTATATGTCCAAACTAGTTCAGCATTCTCTTTTCTTTTCTACTTCTTATGGATTTTTGGTTTTGCTATCTCCCGATCCATCCTCCCATCCTCCGATATAATCACTCCCACGTATTCGTATGATGTTACTTGTTTTATTTGCTATCCTTTACTTGCTAACCCCTCTGTCTCCGTTTCCATTCATGTTTTCTAGTTTAGTATCATGTACTTCATCTTGTCAGCATTTATTTCCATACGCATTGCTTCAAGTTTTATGTTTAAGTAATTTTGGAGTGGAGTGATCGAAACAAAAAAGAAAAATAGGTAACGCACCAATTTAGACCATAAAATTATTCATTCACAGTCACTTTATGAACATGCAATTTTCGTTGTGTGTTTCAGCAAAATACCTGACGTTGTAATTAGGTGGGCAATTTTCGCCTGAACAACAACTATCACCCGGACAGATGACTCGTCGTGACCGTTATTGGATTATACTTAGAATAGACTAGAGAATTATGCGCCAAGTTACACTGTTACAAGTGTACACGCGTGTACTAATGAATTGCTAAGTAATTAGTACATGTATCTATGCTTGTTACATTGCAAGTTGGAACATAATTCTCAACCTAAATATAAGGCAATGACCGTCGGGGCTTCTAACCGAGTAGTAGTTGTTTTTTAGGCAAGAATTGTCCGCCACTTAATCACTTAATCGCATGATTAGGTTACTTGTAATTAAAGAAAGCACACTCAAAATCCCATGCGTACATGAATAGTGTCCAGATGTGGTTTTTCGAAATTAAAAAGTTACTTTATTAGAAATTAAAAAAATTGTGCTTTTTGAGACTTTACAACAACTAACTTTAATATCTAATCTAATCAAAAATGGAGGTTTTTTCAATTCTATTTTAACATTCCACCTTAATATTTGGTTTGTCTATTTCCGATATCATCCGAATTCTTCTGTCAGAATACAAATCTTTCATCCCAAACGGTCTATATCCTAACGTTCTTGAGATATAGAAAAGTTTGTCCGATTGCGTTCGAAATATGCCCATGAGATAGGTTTCGGCGGGCAGATTCTAAATCTGTAATAAACGATTTAGCCCCAACCGTTGTGGAGATATCGACGCTTAAAATTTAACTTTATTCGATCGCATTGAATCATTCATCAATTGATGTGCCTTGGCGCGCTGATTCCAACGGTGTATGATTTGTTTATATTATTTCAAACGGTTGTCGAGAAAATGCAAAAGTTCGCTAAAAATTGCCAAAATCACACACCTATTTCGGCTCCTATGGAACTTAGAACGTTCAGTTCTACCACAGAATATTGAGTTATAACTCGCTATTCTGGGGTTCTACATAAATCGACGCGTCTTGACGATCCGAATTCAGCGGGGTAGGATTTTTTCACTTCATTCCAACGGTTACCGAGAAAATCTTTAAAAAACCTAGAAACTAGGAAAACGTAAAAAGATCGCTTAATTGCACCCCAGACTTTGAAGCTACCACATTCTCTCCTACACCATTTGGGAGAGCTTATTTTTCTGATCTACAATCAACCCCGGATCGGTTTTCTAGCTCTGTATATAACTGCACTACCCCAAAATTCTACGCAAAATGACTACCGGTGTTGAATTAATTTGCTTGAAGTGTTGTCTTCAAAGTGTTACCAATTCCTTCCGTCGAGCTAATCCTTCACCCAGAACGAAATTTTGTCAAAGGTTTCTGACCCGCTCGTATCTGGCTCCAGTTTTACCCGTTTAGTTTTTATATGAACGATTAGCGTTGTAGGGTACAATTTTGAAAGAGTAGATTTTGTCTTCATTCTAATACCTCGGAGATGTAATATCAGAGGATGGCAAGATGGATCTGGGGATAAATAATAAAATGAAGGAAGCAACTAAAGTGTACTGTGCACTAAATAACACCACATTCGGGAAAAAGGAAATCAGTCAGGAGACGAAAACCAAGGTATATCATTCAATTGCAATTCAAATAATGCTGTATGGGTGGAAACGTAGACGATACAAATGAAACACAAATCGATGACAAACGCAGCACAAATAAGATATTTAAGGAGGATAGCTGGGATAACTAAAATCGACAGGTGTAAAAATGAATACATTAGGGCACAACTTAAACAGGAGCCCGTATTGAGGGGAATTGAGAACAAACAGCTAAGCTGGTACGGTCACACGGCGAAACTGGACCAAGACAAATTGTTAAAGAAGATTAACGAGGCAGATTGGGAAGAAATAGAAGAAGGGGAAGATCGAGGAAGACATGGATAGAACAGATCCGCAGGATAGGGGCGGAAAGAGGCAAAGAAATGAGGGATATGCAGGAGCTTACGTATAATAGAAAAGAATGGAAACAATGGGTAAAGGTACTTTAAATACGACGCCCTAAACGGGCAGAAGGATAATGTGGAAGAAGAAGAAGTATAAAACGAGGTTGGTAATAAGATTCTTCCTTGTATTTAAAAAGAATTAAAATTTGTAATAAAACTATTATATTATATACATATATTATGTATAACCAAGATAAATATATTTTTTATGCAGGAAAAAGTACTGAATATTTATTACCATACCGTTGTTTCATCGAGACAAATTGCATGTAATGCAGTTGGTAATAATACTAGAGAAAGTTTGAAGAGGGCACTTTAGAAACAAAACTAATAAATTCTCATTTCGCAGACTCAAACAACTGCTTCTCCGGCCAAATTGACCGTTTTCCCAATGTAACTCATTTAATGATTTTTTCTACCGAATTATTTACTAAGATCTTCGTTTTAACTTGGCAACACTTTCACAAAGTTTCAAAACTTTAAAATTGGAAAACGGTCAAATTGACCACTAGCTCTAAAAGCGCCCTTTGCATTTTATAACTTTATATTCGCTGTATGTTGTCGAAATATGTAATTGGAGGTATCCAAATCAATATGGGAAGGATACGAACCATTATATTTGAGTTCATTCTAAATCGCATATTTTCCGTCTTGGTTCAAATTTATTTTGGAGCATTTAGTTTTTTTCTATTCCTTCCATAATTTGTCATGAGTGCTAAATATTGTGATAAATTCGTAAAAAAATTATCTTTTGTTTGTTTCAAGTCTTGTCCTAATATCATTAGTTCTTCTATGATAGTTGTAATGTGAAAGGAAGTTGTCATATTTATTGCAAGTGATCGTTTCTTTAACCCTGCGGCCAATAACCGGGTACCCGGGTAACTTTTTTCAGATTAAAAATGCTCGCATTTTTTAATAATGAAAATATGGCTATGAAACTTCAAATCGTCGCTGTTGAGGTCTTTGAAGACAATGAAAAAGAAAAATATAGATATTATTAGTTAAAACTTTATTTAAAATCTTAAAAATTTAATTACATTCGACACCTACGCGAGTCAATGACTGGGTACCGCGATACCCGTATAAGTTTAATTTGTTTTTCTACATAACTTACCACTCTTACATTCTTTTTTAAATTATAAGAGCAACAGGCAAAGGCTTATAGTAAACAATTTAAAAAGAAATACCGTTATCAAAGTAGAACAAAAAAATGCTGTGTGTATGCAAAAGAGACTTCTCTTTATAGTTACGAGGGCCATCCAGTAAATAAGTTTCCCTATTTTTTTCTGCGAACGAAACGTTGTAAAAATTAGTTAGTAGTGTAAGAAATGGTGACTAGGATGCGTTGGAAGCGTGTGACCTTCCACATCATGCTATTCGTACGCGCAAGTCCGTAGCGCTTCAGTTGCCATGGAACTACCACTGGTGAACGTGTCCACGTGCGAACTCCGTTCTGTAATTCGTTTTTCACGGCGAAAAATGAAACTGCGGTCAATATTCATCGCAATTTAGTGTCAGTGTATGGTGAAGGATGTATGAGCATCCAAATGGTTCGCCGATGGCGTTCATGGTTCTTGGAAGGACGACAAAACGTGCATGATGACGAGCGAAGCGGCAGGCCCATTACTGCTACAGACAATGCAGCCGTTGCTGCTGTTCGGAATGTGGTGGAAGCAGATCGCCGCGTCACCATTGACGAAATAACGATTCAACTGCCTCCTGGAATCGAAATTGGACGTTCTTCGATTGGAACAATCATGTCAGATGTTTTGAATTTTCGCAAAGTCCGCGCAAGATGGGTCCCGCGTTTGCTCTCGGAAAATCACAAGCAACAACGGATGGAGGCAGCCCGAGCTTTCCTGGAAATGCATCGAAGAGATGGAGATCAACTGTTTTCCCGTATTGTCACTGGAGATGAAAGCTGGGTGCATCATTCAACTCCAGAAACAAAACGACAAAGCATGGTGTGGAAGAAGCCTGAGGAAAGTGCACCAAAAAAGGCGAAGGTCACAATCTCTGCAGGCAAAGTTATGGCTACCGTCTTTTGGGACTGTAAGGTTGTTTTATTGGTTGACTACCTGCCCCCAAGCACTACGGTTAACGCTGCGAGGTACTGCGAAGTCCTCACTAAACTCCGAGCTGCACTAAAACGTAAACGTCCTGGACTTTTGTCTCGGAAAGTGTTACTCGTCCATGACAATGCTCGCCCCCACGCAGCTCGAACGACCCAAACGTTGCTGAAAAACTTCAAATGGGAAATTTTCGCACATCCACCTTATTCTCCGGATCTTGCCCCAAGCGACTTCCATCTCTTTCCAGCACTCAAGTTGCACCTTGGAGGCAAGCACTTTGCGAATAATGACTGAACCACTGGCTACGAAGACAGGACACAGCTTGGCACAACAGTGGTATCAAAAGAATTGCTACAACGGTACCAAAAATGTTTGGACAGAAATGGTGATTATGTAGAGAAGTAGTCTATGAGTTGTATAATGAAAATAAAATAACTGCATAATTGTAAATAATGTTGTTTATTGGTTAAAAAATAGGGAAACTTATTTACTGGATGGCCCTCGTATATTTGGCTTAGCGATAGAGGACTAATTGTAGGTGAACGTAGTGACTAAGAGCAAAAACTTTCGTGAATTTATTCAACAAATTGTTTATATATACCTTAATATATGAACGGAAACACCATCTACATATTATTGAACTTAAAGCCATAATTTTTAATACAAAAGTGCAAGTACATAGAGATACCAAACTACCCAGTTATTAAGTAACGTATATTTTTTGGTTATTGACCCTAGGCGTATTTTATATTTTGCCGTCGTTTTACTTATTTATTTTATATATTTTTGTATTCCTCTTCTATTTTTCTTCATGTGGAAAATTAACTACAAGAATTCATTCGTTCGAAATAATTTTGTTTGTTATTCGTAATTTTGAATTTAAATTGCTAAAAACGTCCCCACAGTCTATCGTCAAATACAAATAATATTTTATACTGTTTACTTCCTATTTGCGCTTGTTTTAAAGAAACATTTCTTTTTTGGGAAGGAAATTGATAAAAACACCTGCATCAGTGTAAATGCAATATGATCTAGCGTCAATATGAAACAGTAGTGACTATATAGTCCGCTTTGGAGCAGCTAATTAATCAAATACAGAGAACAGTTCCGTAGTGTAAGATATCCGAGAAGTACAATTGCAAACGGTGAGAATTTGTCTACCTGATAATAGACCTCAAAGAGACACTCAACGTCAAATAATACGAGGGATATTCTCTGAGTCTCTATAGTAGGCCATGGGTATTTCTCAACAACTCTTCTTGCTGGTTATTTACATGTTCAATTACTGTGACAGTTGACAAATATACATGAATATTTTTAATACAGATATGATTTTTACATTTTTAACAACTTTAAACGTGGCCTAAGTGGTAGACTATGTTTTGAGGAAATCAAACGAGTGTTTGATAACACGTCGTGTTCTTTAGCTACCATAGGATGGTGGTACAATGGATTTCAACGTGGTCGACTTTAAACAACAGTTTTCGAGCTGAAGCTAAAAACGATCATTATCGAAAAAACTACGGGTATTATTTGGTATTATTAAAGAAGAAACCGTTTAAGAGAGCAATTAGAAACAAGCAGAGAGAAATCTTAATGGTGGACGAAATTATAAAAAACAGGTGGAACGAGTATTTCAAGGAACTCATTGACAAAGGAGATAAAGAATCGAGACTGATGGCGAACAAGGCGAAGGAGAAGGAAAGTAAATAACAGCAAAAGAGCTTGAAGAAATAATTCGGAAACTAAAAATGGAAAGTCAGGAGATGGGCAGTGAGGGGGGATCAAAGGAAACCATAAGGACTGCGACAATTATTAGGACACCAACGTAGTAAGCCTGCTAATGAAGATATATGAACAAATAATAAATATAGGACTCAAACATGAAGTGGAAGAACAATTTTCAGAATAGGAGGAAGTATCCAACACCATATATTTGCAATCAAACGCGCATACAAAAGACATTCCCGCAAAAGTAATCAATATATTTGGTATTCATAGATTTGACATGGTATCACGCAGGAAGCGATGGAAAACATTAAAAGACGATGGAGTCAGCAACAAAATGATCATTAAAAACATACGAAGATAACATTAGTGTAATAATTGACAACAAAGAAAGTTCAGATTCGTTTAAAACCAGAAGCGGACTAATGACAAAGCGAAGCGCTAAACCCAACGTTGTTTATTACGTACATGGACGAGATAATCAAGAAAAGTGAACGAGCAGGGGAAGAAGTTCTTGGTGGTACATATACAGGAATATGAGAAAAATTGATGAAATGAGTCTCAACTGGACCTTTTTGGCGACGTTTTGATTATAGCAGATTCGAAGAATAGTGTACAAAATAATTTGGAAGTGTGGAACGCAGAACTAATAAGAGCTGGAATGGAAGTGAACAAGGATAAAACTGGGTGATGATAGTGTGGCAACAAAAACCAATAAAGATTACAATTGATAATGA
Organism: Chrysina gloriosa; assembly: GCA_038088585.1. Lineage (NCBI taxonomy): Eukaryota > Metazoa > Arthropoda > Insecta > Coleoptera > Scarabaeidae > Chrysina > Chrysina gloriosa. The sequence goes on along the minus strand of CM076087.1, from coordinate 34,362,863 downwards.
AGAAAGTAACCGATTTTCAGTACTTAGGTGTAGACATAAACGGTAATAGAAACATGGAAACAGAGATAAACAAAAGAATAGAGAAAACGGCAAAATTGTACCAATCACTTAAAAACATCATTATAAATAATAAAATAGTATCCAAATCAACCAAACTTCGAGTATTCAAAACAATATACCACCTACTTCTAACCTTTTTTCTTTTTCTTTTAACTTCTGGATGTGAAACATGGTTACTACCATAATTGGCTAAAAGCAATATACAAACGTCGGAGATGAGAGGATGACCAAACTGAACAAAATAAGGAACGAGAAGATACGAGAAGGACTGAAAATACATCCAATGTTAAAATAGATAGAAACAAAACAGCTGGAATGGTGGGTCCATCTACAAAGATCAGAAGGGGATTAGACAGGTGAAGTAAATGTGGATGTCGGCAACACAAAAGATACAAGATAAAAGGATGACCAAGGCAAACATACAACAAATGCATTGAGGTGATCTTACGCAGGCAAGGAACAACACAAAGAGACGCAAAAGAACTGGCACACGACAAGAAGAAATGGAAAGAACTCATCGAAGAATAGAAAAGTAGAACCGGAATCGGTACATGGTAGAGAGGGCTAGGTATATATTGTTCGGGACACGATTGAAGAGGACTGGCATGTAGAAGTAATTACTTACCCTAAAGATTAGTGTGAAAGTAAATAGAACATTTACAGAAGCATTTGCAGGTACGCAAGGTTATTCCCGTTAGGCCCCCAGAATTTGATCACAGTTCAAGAAGAAAATCGTGTGTAATGTTGTAGATCTACACTAGATCGAGGTGACTATGGGTCATATCATCTGGTATACATCATTAAGGTTATTCGTTAAAAAGACCGAGGCAAAAGAAAATCGCCAAAATTTTTGGCATTACTGGACATTTTTCAACTGTAGCACTAAAAGATGGCTGTACTGCCACTGTTAAATGGTTCACTACAGTTTGTTTGCTTCAAGTTCTCCAAAATGTTCACGGAAAGTCTCCAGAGGTAGGGTTATCTTGCATTTTGATAATGCTCGGACTTACAGTGCTGCTCGAACGATTGAGTATTTGAACGCTGAAAACACTGATATATTGGATCGTTCGCCATTTAGTCTTATAACCTGGCACCTACTGATTCTTTTTTGTTTCCACGTGTAAAGTGTAAGTTACGGGGTTTACGTTCTACATTAGCCGAAGAAGCGGTGGACGCATTTAAAAGTGAAATTAATAACTTAACACAGGAAAATTGTAGAAAATGATTTGGAGATTGGCTTTCGTGGATGCAAATATGCATTGACTGTAATGAGGATTACTGTGAAATGTTATAAGTAAACGTGTTTTATCAATATTTATGTATTACTTTACTAGGCTGAACGGAAATAGAACAGCCCTCGTAATTTATTAAAGTACGTACACATTTCTTGCACATAAGAGTTAGTGTGACACATTTTTGTACGTATGTCATTCTTTCGAAATTAAATTGGCTCTCACATACTATAGAAGGTATTTTACGTATGTATTGTATTGTATGTCTTCTTACAGCATAAGTGAATAAAATAAGCACATTAAATATGTATAATAAATAATGAATAATAATTTAATTGGGATCAAGGAGAGTAGTGAATCAATAAAATCATCGCAGAAGAAACATTAAACTCGACGCCTGGACGAGCATGAAGATCACAGGCAAAGATGTGAGGACTATCTACATATGTACATAGTTTTTGCTTCTTAATTCCTTTATTATTGTTCTTCTTGGTCCAGTACCTCCCTATTGTGGGATGCAAAGCAATTATTGTTCTAATATACAAATAGTAAAAATTATAAACATTCAAGGATGTTTCAGGATTTGGATGCATGTATGAGAAAATAGGGTCTCGCTACATCAACTATAATGAAGATATTTGATGCTTTGGCCATTCCTGTAGTGACGTAATAGGTCACCAGAGGACTACATAGTTCTTTGTTTCTTGATTTTGTTATTATTGCTCTTATTATTATTATTAATCCAGTACCTCTCTACAGTGAGAAGCAATTTTATCACACGTCCTCCTCGCTAAGAACAAAACAACTTTTCTTAATAACTTTTTTCGTATCGATGTTCTGGACAGGCGCGATCCTGGTGTAAAAAATCGAGGGTTCGTACATTGGAAGGGTAACTGTCAAAACTTTCCAGCGAATCTTGGTACACGTTCTTCTCGCTAAGAACAAGATAATTTCTCTTAATAATTTTTGTTTCGTATCGGTGTTCTGGATGCAAGGGAATTATTGTTATACAGTGCTGCAATAGTATGAAATAAAATTAATTAAAGGTGTTTGGTTGACTTCTGCCAAAATCCCTCGGATAAAAGGACTGTTTTAAAAATTTTATGTCAACTTTGTATCCAATGTATGGACGGCCCAAGAGGGAGGGGTCAAAAATTTCTGATTCGGGGAAGGAACAGTCACTACATTTCTTCAAACGTCTTTTCATCCTCTACTCAATAAAAAATAAATAAAATACTGTTTCACAGAATGCTATTTATATTTCCTCTTATTTTTCTAAATTTTTATTTAAAGGAAAGTTACATATATATATATATATATATATATATATATATATATCATTTTTCTATCTATTCGACATAAAATGGAATTAAAAAATCTTCTCCAATTATTTTTATTTATATATATATATATATCCATTTGCATAAATCATTTATTTATTTATAGTGCAATGTTGTATATCTAATGAGGAACCTCTTTTGAAATGTCTGCCTCCAGTTTTGATGGAACTTGGATATGTTTTAGTTCGCGCAAATCTAAGGGACACATATTTTTTTGTATCCTCTCAAATTGCTATTAGAGAGTTGAAATTAACCCTTAAAGAAAAGTATGTTAGGGAGAGATTTTGCAGTTTCATATAGAAGCAGTGCTGCGACCAACACGGAAAAATTGCAAATGTTCCTGACGTCAAATGATGACAGTTGCATGCTTTACTTCCCCCGTACTGCAAAGGGGTGAACCAGCCCCGAAATTAGCCTCTTTAACGTAACAAAATCAATTTACAACTGATTTGGATGGAACAAACACGAAATTGAAGAGGGTTAAACAGCAAAATTTTAAATTTACGAATAATGAACTAAATGAAAATATATTGTACTGTGTATGTATATTATAATGTAATATTATATAAAATGGTAAAAATAATATTCATTCAATAAAGGCAGAATACCGCAATTAAAAATATCGGATACCTATTTAAAACAGTTTCCAATCGAAAAAGCAATTCTTTGAATGAAGTAAGTAAGGGGTAGTTACCCCTATGTAATAGGGGTATATGTGGAGCGAGAAAAGCTGTTTACATGATTCAATACATGTATTTTCTGATTACTCGAAATATTTTAAAACGATTTCAACGATTCAACTGCGTGTACCCAAAAATTTTGAATTAATGGTTGCCTCAGTAATCAGGAGTACTACCAATTTGTGGATAGACATATATCGCAAAGAAATCAATATCAACAGGTTTATAACTGAAGGTTCCAATTATAGTTGTTAGCAAAAAATTGCGTCTCTTAATTTTCTAGTACATCGGCTACTAAATTTTTCCCCTTACAACAGAAAGATATCAAAGAGCACTCGAATACTTCAGAAACATAGCCAAATACAGTGGTTCCGAAACTACCATTAAATTACCATTCCATTATTACACAAAGCCCTTTCCAAAGTTTTCAAACAGTTTAATTTACAGATCGCATATAAATTAGCTAATTCATTATGTAATATTTTAAGAAATGCTAAAGATAAGGTTAAAATAAATCGAAAATCAGGTATCTACGAAATCAGGTGTCAGGAATATGGCATAAAATACATTGGACAAACTAGGCGATAAAAGGGGCACATTGCTCATTTTCGGTTCAACAGGCATTATTTGACGTAGGAAAAATTTTGCAGTTGATTTTATGTCGATCGGAGCACTACTTCTATGTGAAACTGACAAATCTCCCTAACTTGGTTTTCTTTAAGAGCTAATTCCACCCTTTTATTATCAAATTGAGCAGATCCAAAAAATACATCTCCCTTAGATCTTTATGAACTAAAACATATCCAATTTTCATTAAAATGGAGATGGATGCATAAGAAATGTTAATTTTTTACCCATACTGGCTCTTCCAATTGTTCATGTTTTTCTTCTAATGTCTCCAAAAATGCAATAATTTCAGGCAAGATTTAGAAATCTTTCCAAAAGACTTCCTTGGCGGAGTCACGGAACATGACAAAAAGAAGTAAATCTTCATATTTCGAGTAATTGTCTTCAAGTTGACTACGGAATAGACGCGTCCTTAAACTTCGCCCTCTTATCGAATTAGCAAATTTTCACTGCTACATCCATAATATCATTAACATCCAATATTTTTCACATAAGGCATTATTATGAATTATGCAATGAAATGATATGTAATCAGGAAACTGCTCATTTTGTTTCCAAAGTGCTACAAATCCATGATTTCTACCAATCATTGAAGGTGCTTCGTCAGTAGACATAGCAACCAATTTATGCAAAGGCAAATTTGTTTTTTCAGCAAATTACATAAAAGTTGCCATCATATCAGCATTTCTAGCACACATTTTTAATTAAAAGATTTGAAATTAACCTAGTAAATTATTTAAAACGTCTGCGATCGACCCACCCCTACTATATATCAAGAAATCCTAGTCATTAGTTATTTTGTTAATGCTTCCCGAATAAAAAGCAAATGTTTGTTTATACATTTATCTAGTTATATTTTCACTGACGGTGTTCCGAAAATGTTTGTAAACGTTCTGAGAATATAACTATTATCTCCATCACTTTTGTTCAGTTGACCTAATTGTGATAGAGAACTGTCACATAAGATAAGTATCAAAATACCTTATGCGAAAAGGCCATTTACAAGAGTATAAACGCAATTGTGAATTCGTAATCTGAGGACGGTTGGTATATATTTCGACCTGAGTAAAGCGTTCGACTCGATAAACTATACAATCCTTTTTGAGAAATTAAATAAATATAGTATCCGTGATGTTGCTCTTGGTGTACTGACGTCATTTTTGAGTGGTAGATATCTGAGGGGCAGTCTCAAAACTGGAGACGGACTTTTGTGGTCTCTGAGTCGGTCGAAATGGAAATGGGTGTGCCTCAAGGCTCGGTTCTGGGACCATTTCTATTTCTTTTATATGTCAATGACTTAAAAATTATGTTGGAACGGATGGTCTGGTTCAGTATGCGGATGACACTTCTCTTATAGCAAGCGCTCACACTCTGGCTGACCTGTCATCTTTGGCATCAGTGATGGGAAAACGCACGGATGAGTGGTGTGAGATGAATTGGCTGAGCATAAACATTGAAAAACCTAAACTAAATCTCTTTGGTTCAGCTGTTGAAGAATCGTTGTATGTCCCAATTCAAGGTAGATCGATTCCTGGAAGTGGGTCGGTGAAGTTCCTGGGTCGTACGATCGACAAAGGGATTAAATTTGAAGAACACATCCGAAATTTATCTAAGAACGTAAATAAGTCGGTTTTTGCCATTTACCATCTTCGCCAGGTCGTCTCCCTTGATTCGTTGAGGACTTACTATTGCGTCTGTGTTCAGTCTTTGTTCGCATAAGGTATCTTGTTTTGGGGATCATCGCCGCATATGTCTAAATTATTTATAATTCAGAAGCGGATGGTGAGATGCATGTTCGCTCTATCGATCAGAACCTCATGTAGAGACTATTTCATCAAACTTAATATATTGACATTGCCGAGTTTGTATATTTATAAATTACTGGTATTTCAACATAAAAATCGCCATCTGTTCTTGCGCAATATAGATGTTTCAACAACTATGGTCACTAGAAATGCTAACAAGCTAGTGACCCCAAGACACTTTGCAGCAGTACATGAGAGCGCATGTTACTACAAAGCTATTACGGTATAGCGTCATCTGCGCGTTTCCTTGTTTTCCTCGGGGTTTGTCAAGTTTTTGGGGACTGTTTTGTGTGGCCTGTATGGGAACAATGCCTTGTGCCTTTTCTGCCTTATTTATTTATGTTTATATGTATATCTATATCTATATATATATATTTTATAATTTTGTTTGTAAATTTACTCATATGTCACTTGACGATGCACATGTTTGCTATGCAAACCGATTGCAAATAAGTTTTATTATTATTATTATTATTATTATTCTTATTATTATCATTTTTGAGGCATCCCCTCTTTCGCCGTCCCTGTATTAGATACGAAGTTGTACTTAATGTCAAAAAAGGCGCGAAAATAAAAATTGACGTCTGAGGATTTTTGACAGAAGTCAACAAATCGAATTTAATTCTTATACTTATTATGTATTGGTTATTCATTTTAATTTAATTAAAAAATTAGGATTCGCCAAAGTATATCAATTTTAATGATATTGTCTTCAAATAATAATAGGTCATATCATCTAGAGGGGCTGTATCAAGACCTGTACATATGCTGTATGTCTTTTGTATCTGCAATTCGTTAACAATTACACGTATACGCGCACACGAACAGCTCGAAATCCATAAATATCGTGGAAAATAGGTAAATAAATCCGCTCATATCAGCGGTATTGCAAATAAATCGCGCCGATATGAAAATTTCGCATTGACGGCGAGAACGGCGACATTCTTTTGTTAAAGGTTAAAACCGTTTCAGTAATATGCAAGAATGAAATAAAAGTACGTATTAATGAGTTCCCTCTACTTTCCCCACTTGTTCGGCGGCATACACGCTATTAGTATAATTTTATCGTCAGTTATCAATATGTTGTTGCCGCTACATAGGTGATTATATTATTATTACCGTGCCGGAGATTGTGGCAGCTGTTTACGCGGTCGTTGGAAATTCGCGAAAGATGCAGAATTTTCCGGGCGGGACGATCGAAATCGAAATTCCGCGGGGATAGTGAAATCGGGCCGAGCACATTTCTAGCTTGTAGCGTTAATGCACCATGGAGACTTTGGTGAATAGGATCTACGGCGATGTATATGATGTAACGTTCTTCAAAGAGGTTTGTTAATTTTGACACAGTTCTAGCGAAATCGAACCGCATCGAACGAAATTGGCGTAGTTCTCGAACACAATATTGTATTCGGAGGCGTGTTGCGAAATACCACGTGTATATGCAAGAATTTATTGCGTGCGTACGTAAATCCCCTCGAGTATGTTTCATATTTTCAATAATTGCACTTGAAGTGAGTGACAATTATTTCGAATGACCGATACACATTATACATTAGTTCTTTTTTTTTTAATACGTGTATCGGTTTGATATGGAGCAGGCCACCGAAGCAGGAAGTTAAAATTCTTACATATACTTTCCCTTGCCGGCCCGATCAGTTAGAAATATGTTCATTCGCTCGGATAATTTACAGTTTTCTAAGTGTGTCATTCATAAGTTCCTGCTAAGCGGCGCGATGAAAATATTTCGAAAATATCACAAGGGATAAAAGGATGATTTTCTTTGTCATTGCAGGTGACTGCTAATACGGGAACGTATCTAAACCCAAATGCCGACGAGTTCGAGGCAAAATCGGAATCTGATTTAGATTCAGAAACGCATAGTTGCTGGGACAACCAACTAGTTTCACCATCGGACGCTTATCCACTACAATTAGACGGTAAGCGATACGAAACTGCCAGCTAAATGTATTTGTTTCGTAAAAACCTGTTTCACTTTTTTGTTTTGTTATATAGCGACAGCTATTTCAGACTGCTTTTTCTTCGATATCGCCAGATTTCTTCAAACGAGACGCGACCTCGAACGATTGTTTTTATTAATGGACGTTAATTATTTCGCGTTTTTGGTACTTACTCGGCCGTCTCGAACTCGGCGCGAACGGTTTTAAATGTCCCTCGTAAAATAATTAACTCCATCGATTTACAAAAGAGAGCACCACTTCTGTGGTTCGATCTCTGTCTTACTCCCAGAACATTAGTTTTCTGTGGCATGTGCCCTGCGACGGCCATTTTGCAAGTTTCCGTGTGAAATTGTGTTGAGTTTTGCAAAGTAATCTAAGCGGTAAGCGATTATTTTCATATACAGTGTTTTTATTGTCGCGCTTAGTCGTATTGCTTATGTTCAGTGCATTCGGTGTTAGCCTGCTATTAAATAATCGTAAACATCTGCGGCGATTTAGTAATTCAGTTTATTGTGCCACCCGTTAAGACGTTTGCTATATGGAAGCCGAACGATAGGGCACATGGTTTCCGGGTCGCATTGGAAAAAATAAACTCTAGCCGTTCCGTGCAAAATCGATGATATTCAAAACGTACCTGTTGTGAGTTATGTCGGCTAGCCCGAACGAATGTTAGAGTACCCGTTTGTTACACTCGTTCTCTATATTTGTCGAATGTGTTTTTAGCGCTTGCACTTCGGCTTTGTGCGTTTTCGGTTTAATCCCGCAAAAGTGTCGCGTTTTCAGATTTGCGTTGAACTCTAGAGTGGTTTTGGTAAATCACGTAATTCCGTGGTAAACTTCAAATATATGTCAACCTTTTCCAAGTGAAAATTTCGCGAGCTACGAAAAGTGCCACTTCATTCGAATATCTTTAATCTGGTGTTTTGATTATTGTACGAAATAATTTACAAATCGATTAAGTCGAAATGCCAACTTGTAACTTAGAGTGTAAATGACCTTGATGCAAATATTACACCTATCACTTTTTTAAAATAAGGTTAGGTCTAGTTGTACCTGGGCAGTCACCATATTTGATATCATGCATGGTATGTAATATTTAAACTGAAATTATACTATACTCCCCAGAGTTGCTGGAAAGTCATTTCATTGTAACTCAACATTTTTTCTCCATCAATGTAATTACACAGTTTCAACAAATTATGAAATCCGCCTTGTTTATTCCACCATATCCAGTACACACGTACAATGTTTTGATAGAAAGATCTTATTTATAGGTTGTGTGTACATGAATGGGGAACTTGGCAAACTGCCTTCAGGGGCGGTGTACTCCACCACCTCTGAAATTACCAATTCGATGGCCACCGTACCAGACTATGTTGCTGTCAATGGGGTAGCAGAAGGAGCTGAGGGACCAAGCCCCGGACCTCCCTCAGCTCCGCCTGATAGTGGGGCATCACCCGCCTACCCCTTGCCTCAATTGAAGCAGATGCTCTCACAACAATTGGAATACTACTTTTCCAGGTGACTTGACCTATTACATCATTGCATTCAATGCGGCTAATAAAGTGTTTATTGTTAAAGGGAAAATTTGGCAAATGACACTTACCTACTGTCCCAAATGGACAATGATCAGTACGTACCAATTTGGACAGTAGCTAATTTCAATCAGGTTAAAAAACTTACCAAAGATATAAAGCTCATCACACAAGTTCTTAAAGAATCCCCGAACGTTCAGGTTGATGAAGAAGGCATGAAAGTTAGGCCGAATCATAAACGATGTATTGTTATATTAAGAGAGATTCCGGAAAATACGCCGATCGAGGAGGTCAAGGTTGGTTGATTATATTTTTATCAGTGATGTGTTAATGTTCGAATTTTAGGATCTATTTTCCGGAGAGAATTGTCCGCGCTTTATCTCGTGCGAATTTGCTCATAACACTTCATGGTACGTTACTTTTGAGTCAGATGAAGATGCGCAAAGGGCATATAAATATCTTCGGGAGGAAGTTTGTGAGTTTCAAGGAAAGCCAATTATGGCACGAATTAAAGCTAAGCCCATGAATCGCTTACCAATACCAGCTGTGGCACCTCTTAAAAATGGTTTTCGTTTAACTCCACCACCTGCTGTTTATGATCCAGCTACTTTCCCTCCCGGACAGCAAAGGTTCATCTACCCAAATAACACTCCAGGACAGTCTGTAACGTACGCAAATCAAGTGCAAATCTATGTAAGTTGGTTTCTCTTTTTCATTTCTAAGCTGCTGTTTCAATGGATAAAAATTTACATAATTAACTACTCTTGAAAAGGATTAAAAAAATGTTGCTTGGAATAACCGTGATTTTTTAAGTTAATCATTTCTTGGATGCAAAAATATTGGCATTTGAAAAAATCAATTATCCTTTAGACTGCCAATTGTTACAGAAATATACACAAATTGAGGTGTGAAACAAAGTATGCACTGTACCAAGTTTGACGTTGGATGAAAAACTTTGAATTTATTTTTAAGGAACTCATATATCTGGAATCGAAAATTATCAAAAAATGCAACAATTTTAGCATGTTCTTGTCTAAAATCCCAAAATGAATCAGGTTACCTAAAATTACGCCTAAAGTTTCTACAAATGTGAAAGATGTGGTACGATGCCCGCAAATTTTAGTTAGATATGCAATTTTCTTTAGAACTACATGACTGCTTGGTTTTATTTTTAGCCATACCAACAGCAACAGTTTTATGCATCTGTGGTGCAAGCATGCTACACAGGCGGCCCCTACTATGACATAAGCAGTGTTTTTCAAGTAAATGGATTAGCGCCCCAGTTTAAACCCCAATACAGATCGAGTACTAGGCCACGTAAACAATCAAAACCGACATCACAATCGGATAACAATACCCAGGGAACGTCTCAGTCCAGCAGTACTCAGGGCTCGAGGCAAAGTTCTTCAACCAGTACTGCTACAGCTTCTCCGCAAACGACAGTAAAATCAAACGCATTCGGCTCCAAATCGTTACCGCCGCTTGTAGGAGAACAATCGAGAACGGTTCATGTACACCAAGAGGATATCAGCAGCATTGGTATATCATACAATTAAATTAACGAATTTGATTGGCATACAAAGTATTATGATTTAGTAGGTGTACCAGTAGTTGGTGTCCTTCATCCGGATATGGGCGACACTTTCAAACAAGTAGCTCCTTCAGCATCGAAAGAACAGTTACCTCCAAGGCATAGACGCAAAAGGAAAGAAGATGATGCTGCTTGTAACTCGCAGCCTACAAAAGACGCTGTAATTAGCAGAGGACCACAGTTTGACCTTGAAGATTCTGCTTTTCCTCCGCTTCCAGGTAAATTGCCAAAGTGGTGCCAAAAGTCTTTTAACTAGTATCCTGTTATTGTTAAAGGTCTGGATGGAGGACTGATGACTGCAGCTAAGCAAACAATACAGGCTAGTGTAATTCCTTCCGAGCAAATTATTCATCACCTTCCGCAACCTGATGCTCAGCTAAATCAAAGTCACTGGGGAGAAAGTAGACTGGCCGATGTTGTTAAAGGAACTGTGAAGGGTAAAAGCAAGGAAAACGGAAGTAATCCGACTTCGCCGCGCGCCATGTCACCCCAGCAGATCTGTCAGGGAAACCAGATGATCCATACGAGACAGAATTCCATTTTGGGTGTTCCAGAGTTCAAAGATGTTGCGTCCGGTAATGGAGAGATACAGTTCAACCCCATCACGTTAACTCCGCCTAGTTCACCTGATAAGTAAGTCTTTTTATTCCTATATTTGTTCTTAATCTTTTAACGCTTAGAATGGGCAAGCTAAAAACTTATAGAATAGATGTTTGAGTATAAAAATATTCATTTTTAAACGAGATTGGCTCTCCTATCCTTTGATATATAAACACCACTTGTACTGATAATTTTGTAATTGTATGGGAATCAATTTAAAACGATTAACCCCCAAATTAGTAAAAGGAAAGTGAATGTAACAAAAAAACTTGTTGTCAGGGGTTATATTAGTGTTGAAAGGTTGGATTAAAAATAGGAATATCTGCGATTTATAATGAACTCAAATAGAAAATGGTTACTCTTACCATACCGATTTGTAGACTTTCAAATATGTATTATTGCCATCCCCACAAAAGACAGCACAAAGAAAGGAACGTTATTCATGAATTTTAGCTAATACTTGACAATGCCAGTGTCAACTCTGAAGCAAAGTGTGCTGTCTAAAACAAATGTTCAGGCCAAAGAGCCAAAGTTCATGACCGACGTTTCCTTTAACAGGTGTTATCGCAATATATAATTGGAGGTATCCAAATCAGTATGATAAGGACCGAAACGTTGGTTACACAAAGAGTGACGGGGCCGATACAATTTGTTCAACTTCTCGATTTTGGAGTTGTATACGTTAATGATTCACAGAACAATATAACATACAAGACAGATGAAACTTGAAAAAGTTGTTCAGTAAAGAATTTTGTTGTAGAAGAAAATTTTTTAAAATTGTATATACTTGTTCGAATGTAACATTAACATGTTCAATTTCCACGAAAATAGTAACTGACTCATAAGTACATCATACGTCGTATGTTCCTTAATAAATGATTATTTCAATGTGATCATATTTGGTCGAAATTTGTGATGAATGGTATACCTATATTTAAAAGACACCATAGCCTTTACAATCGTTATTGAAGTGAATGAAACGAGTATATTTGTAAAATATTTTCCAACGTTAACTTTGTAAATTTAAACTTTAGACTTTTATTGTTTGGCAATCAATACATTACATTCGACATACGTAAATATTAGGGAGCAATTTATTTCTTTTTTAAATGACTAATCGCCGCTTTTACACTTGTTTCGTGTTTTCTCTCTTTTACTTTTATTGAATTTGATTGTTATATATTTTGATATATTTGATCTATTATTAACTTGAATGAGTGCCAGCCTTAAACTTAGACAGCAACTGGTCGCAAATATTTTTAATACAGGTCAAGTTCTCGCGTTTTTTCTCTCATTTTAAAGTTTCGTGGTCATAAATTAAACGAAATTTAACTTTTAAGTGGATGCTATTTTAATAATACACTTTTGTTTAAGATGCTCGATGTTTTCGTGTTTGTATCAACCACGGTCACGTGAATTAACGCCGACTAACATTAATATGATGCAAAAGAAGAATGGGGAACCCCAAAATTCTTCTGACGTGGTCGTAAACATTTCATGTTGTGAATTATTTTTCAAATTGCAATTGTTAATCAAATACTTGATATTATTAAAAGATTGTTTATTAATTCATGCGATATGTTTACTTTCCGTTTAATACTTACTAAAGACTAAAATTATTTCGCGAATGCGGTTTTGTTGTTGAAATTTTAACAGTTAAATATAACCAGAAGATTTCTAGCAATTGATGTCGTTAATCGTGGCGCGAGTGATTCACAGAATAATAGGCAAATTGATAAGATAAATGTCAGCAAATTCAAATAACTTAGCGTTTCAAACTTGCTACTTTCGTTATGTTTCCTGCTACGTAGTTTCAATTTTACATTTTATCATCTGTATCTTTGCGTTCGTCATTCGTACAATTTGTTTATATTTTATCTAAAATTACCTGGATAATAGTAACATGTCAACATTAAATAAGTTCAACTTTTACATTTCTTCATTCTGTTATAATGTATATTTTTAACAAACTTACTACTTATGTTTTTCTGGAATTTAATTTTGTAGTCTAATTTTTTCATTGAGATACTAATTATATAATGCTGCACGAATTGCATAAAACGGAAATCCAAAGTTGAATATTTTACACGTATAATGTCATGGTAGTAGATGTTCCAAGTCCAAAGTTTATCTTGTATATTTTATCTATACTCTCTTAATAACCTTATCAACTGATTCAGATATTGAAGCAGAAGTATTTTGTAGTTTTATTTACAGTAACCTTAGTACAAAGTTCAATAAGCTTTCATATGTCGTTAACGCAAACAATTAAATTCACTTACACCTTTACTCCCGACAAATCAATCATTAATAGATGGAGGTAAGTTGAGAGTTTACAGCTTATATTTCATCACAACTAGATGAAGTTTTTGCATTATAATGCACCAGTACACTCCTTATTTTGAAGATGTACAGTCGGTGACGAAACTCTACACCCCGCAAATTTCTAAATCCTATTGTAATAACAATATTTTTTCAACAAACACAAATTTATTTAAATATTCACTATTTACGAGCTGCAATTATATGTACGAAACATTTTTATTTATTTTTTTATTTTTAAAAACTTAACGAATTGCATATCACTTAATCATCGTATACACGCAATATGTGGCAGTTAAACAGGTAATTCTCCTCTCTCATAGGTTATTCTCGGTAATGCTTGCTTTACTTTGTCATCTGACTCCTATCATGTTTTACAATTTTTGCGTTTGTATTCTAAAAATGGGTTTGATGAGGGAAACGGCGGTTGAGATAGGCAAACTAGTAGTTAAACTCCACAGAGAACAAAAAAGATTTGCCGAGCGAAATAGTAAATACTATTGGAATAGCCCTTTCGACAGCACAATACTTGATTAAACGGTACAAAACAACACAAACAATTGAAAAATTTTTGGGTCGGAGGGAAAAGGAAACGTATGGAGAATGATCAGCGTTGAAATTACAAAATTTGGTTCCCATTGTAAAACACCGAGGTGGATCTGTTGTTGTTTGGGGGTGTATGGCGGTGATTGAAGTTGGTAATTTAGTGTTTATTGAAGAACCTATAAATCGCTGCGTAATTTGAAGGTACGCCCAGAAAAAATACAGTTAGGAGATCGCTAGATATTTCAACAAGATCGAGATCCCAAACATAGTTCTGGCGTTGTAAGAAAATTGTTGGTGTACAATGTACCTCGACAATTACATACCCCTCCATAGTCACCGGATATGAATCTGATATGTGTAGCACTTGTGGCATTATTTAAATACGAGAATAAGAAAACATACAATGACAAATAAGGAATCATAACGAAACGTATTATTAGATGAATGGACAAAAATTCCAACACAATTTATAGAAAAATTGCTATATTCAATGCCACGACATTTGGCGGCAGTTCATCAATCACGAGGGAGTCGAACTAAGTATTCAAATATTTCCACAAACACATCAAAGTTTTTAGGGGAAGTACGATTACTTTTGTGACATTGCTGATAACAATTTATGTGAGTTTACAAGAGTTGCAGTATACAAAAACGTTTCGTGCATGCAGTTGTAGTTTATGAGCCATGTATATTTAAGTAAATTCCTTATTGCCTTAAAAATCACCAAATTATGGAGTGTATGAAGAGTTTCGTAGCCGACTGTACATATTTAAAACATATTTCAACGACATGGTTTACTCACAACAGAAATTGTCCCTCCTGTTATAAGGCAAAATTATTTGCAAAAATAAAATCTGAATATAAGAAATTTATTAATAAAACTTAACTTTCAAAATTGTGTTTTCAAAAAATAAAACTCAAAATATCAGTTAACCTTCCTATACTCACGTCAAAATGAAAGACGTATACTATACTATATAAGTCTGTCTCAGACCGTATATTGTTTGTAGTAAAATAGGCTACTTATAAAGTTGCAGATTTGGGTAATTCCCCGATATCCCGATATTAATCTACTGTATGTATAAATACATAAGTTTGTTTTGGTTTTGTCGCAGTTTGTGCAGTGTTATCTTGTGTAGTATTCAGGTTCACAGAAGAAAGTCGTGTCAGCGGTTTTTACATGGAAAATGTAAAGACGTTAGAGCTCGATTAATAACTGATGGCACTTGCGCTAAAGACATTGGGGTTTTGAATGAGTAGACAGCGTTAAATGAGATAGATGGAGATAGGGTTTGGTCGTATAGTGTCAGACCTACAAATATTAGTCCGCATTCTGGTCAGTTATTCATCTGCTGTTGTATTGTGTATTGGTCTGGCTCTACGCGTATCTTCCTGATATTTCTCTTTCTTACTATACGTGTTATATTATGGACAATTTTTGTGAACAATTTATAATGCAAGTTAATGATAGCGATAGTGATGATATGTTCAATCATTCTTCGAACGAAGATCTGGAGTATTAAATAAATTTATATTAAGAATACCTACACCATGAAATATCATCGTGTAGTTATTTCATTAAATCAAATAAACAAGTCGGTTGTTTTATTTTTCTTGAATCCAATGTTGACACTTACAACTCTCGCAATAAAGTTGGCGAAGGGTGGGAGTGAGTTCGCGCAGATAGAGGAGGGATAGATTGCCTATCATTCGCCCTGCAACGTAATGGTATTCCTATGCACTATCTGAATCAGACAGGTGGGAGGTACGTGTCCTAAATACGTTTACGGCGCATCCGCACCGCTCGCCAACTTGTATTGCGAGAGCTGTACTTGTGGAAGATTACCTAATCATAGGTACAAGTACAATGAAAAATCAAAGTCAACTTTTAATTAGACCAGCAGATTCTTTTACATATTTTTTTTTCCAATTTTATCTACAAATTTTAAATTTTACAAGAAGATGATGCATTATATTTATACAATTTAATACGATAAAATCGGTGTTACACGCTATCTATGCTCAGTGCTTGTTTAAACGTTTAAAACGCCCGCGCTTTGGTGATTTGGATTGACATTTTTAGTAGGTATAGTATAGTGATTAGACCACGCCCTCGTACATCTCAGGTGCCATCAGTTACTAATCGAGCTCTATATTGATAAAAATACGATAGCGAACGAAATTAAAAAAGATACGTTGTGATAATGAGCAAATGAATCTTGGAAGAAATAAAGAATAACGCAAAAACAGCTCACACCGACTAGCTAGAAGACTAGAAGAATTAGAGCTACGTATGCAGAAGAAAGTATATCCAGAAAATAGAAGAGTATTAAGGAAAAAACGTCAGAAGAAAACTGTATGTGTACAGTGAAAAATGATGACATGATCCCTCCAGTAAACGACCTAGTTTCTATAAAGCGTTAGAATTTTCTGTATTTATCGGTTCATACAAAACGTCCATTCTATAACACGAGCGAGACCACAATCAAACGACCGCTCACCTATCTATGTAGGGGAATACCTTGAATTTACAGAGCATTTCTATACATGCATGCGTTACAGTTGCATGTAAATAGGGGAAAAGAAACGACATACCATTCATTCGTATATGTATCTTTTAGTTTACTCTTATACACAATGAATTTAACAATGTCTGCTCGGGATACAAAAGACGAAGTGCTAACTCTTGAGAAAGAGAGAGAAATAGGTCAAAATAGAATTTTTCTCCACCAATACTTTAAGCCAGCTTCAACCACTGGGCCAAGGCATTAGTCAAAATTTCAAACTCTTATATCGTCATAGGATTTTATCCGCATTTGCTGCAAGAATGGACGAGGCGATCAAGGTTCACAAACTACAGAAGAAAATTGACTTGTGTGATTCCTGAAAATGGTTAAATGAAGCATGGGGTGATGTAGAACCAGTAACAATTTCAAAATGTTTTGAAGCATGTGGAATTGAAACTGGGGTCGACGACAGTGCGGAAGATAATCAGAAAGACATCCGAAGAGATATTAGAAAAGTCGCAGAACGAGCTGATTTCTTAATTGATTTTGATTTTGTCGAAGAGGAACATACGTGTTACGATCGTTCTGAAAATTGGTAGGAGGAACTTTTCCACAAAAATGTGACTACCAATACTAATTAAGATCAAAATCCTGTTGAAGATCAAGAAGAAGCGGAGGAAGTGATGGCAATTTCAGGTTATTTAAATGCTCTCATTAAAACTCTTAACAAACAACTTATTGTCCCATGTGAAAGCATTATTTGAAAAACAGATTTAATTCAGGCAAGCAAGAAGGGCGTTCAAACATTTATCTATGACTATTTTAACTGATTGATGATTTTAAATTTGTAATGAGAATTTATTTAATGGTTTTGCATACCACTGCAGAAAAAATGGGAATTCGGAACACGTTTAAATTGCATACTGACAGCGACCCACAGTAGCTTTGTTGCGAGGAAATGGAATCTCTATAATTGCCCAAAAGTAATACAGACACCTGCTCAATTACTAGATATAAACGTTATTGAAAATGTGTGGAATGAACTGGGCCATAAAATCCTTCAACATCCCATTTCAAATAAAAATGCCCCTTAAATGAAGAGTGGACGAAAATTTCACTAGAATTTTGTTCCACCTTAGTAAAATCAGTACCTAGACGACTACAACCTATTGTACAAGCACAAGGATATGCTACAAAGTACTGAATACTCATTGTATTTTTATTTTTAATTTAAAATTTGAATGTACGATTTTAAGTGAAACATAATTTTTATAAGAAAAACGTCTTGGTTTATATTTACTTCCTTAGAATTGGAATTTTATTAAATGGAATGCATATGGGTACGATACATACTATATAGTATCTATTTAAATATACAATAATATTTTGAATAAATCTATATTATCTTAAATGCAATAATATTGTTTCCCTTATCGTTCGTTGTACGATTTTAACTGACAATCACTGTATGTGTTACTGCTGTAAGATTGCGCTTGACACCATAACAAATAAATGGAAGAATGTGTTATACACGGACGAAACCGAAAACCCAAAAACTTAGATGCAACAGTGAAGCCGTGAAGTGCTTATGTTGTGAGGACGGCAGGTGTTACGAACATTAATTTTAATGAAGGCAGATAATAGTAACAATTAATTTAAAAACGTTAGAGAGGAACGAATAAAAAATAGATTAAAAATTTGTAATTGTAACTTATTTGTAGATTACAGTTAAAGCGTTTCATTGTGTAGATCAGAAAGATAAGTCAACAGAGCATATTTTGATGTAAATATGGATAAGGGAGTTCCCCAAATGTCAATTTTGTTTCGCAGTTTATCGTATTGATGGTAACCCTTTTTTATCAGCATTTTGATTTAATGTATGTAATTATGGTTGTATTAAAATACGAAAATACTCGTATTTGATTATTGTCAATAATTATTATGTGTCGGAGACTAAATCGAATTCTATATTTAGAAAGATAAGTGTGGGGACAAAACAACAAACAACAATATATACAATGCAGATAAAGGTTGACGCTTTAGACTTCCAGCCTTACTTCCATGTAATAAGAAATTGTATTGTAAAAAGTATATGTTTGGATTAATTATTGCTAATTACGATACAATTTTAGTAATGATCATTTGAATTTGTAGATAAACTTATGTGAAATTATCGCTTATTTTCATGTGTAAATCTTTGGTTCATGTAACACATGCCCTTTTTTTCCTTTTTATTCCATTTTTAGGATTGCGTGTTTAGTTTGACGGATTAAAATATGTACAGTGAAAGTCGGTTATAACGACCCCGGTTATAAACAAATCTTCGATATTGACGAACCATTTTGAAAATCCCGTCCGAGTTTCTATTTAAACAGTGTTAACAAACAACCTTTATAACGAATCCGTGTATTATAATCTTTCGGATATAACGAACGAGTTTGAACGAGTATAGCTTCGTCTATATATCGAACTCCTCGTCGCACAATGAAGCGTTATCGATCAGGGAACTGGGGAATACCCGAATTATGTACATATTTCACTTGCATTGCATTTTTACTTAAAGATAAGTGTCAGATAATTTATGATTTACGAAGTGCAAAAAAAACCGAAAGAAGTTTGCCATTAAAGAAATCTCATCAAATCTACTGTTGGTACAATATGGAAAAACAGAAATGAACTACTTAAAGCATTTCAGAGCACAAACGAAGAAGTTAAGAAGATGCGGAAATGTCACTATGATGACGTAGATCAAGTACTTTTGAGGTTCACTCAACAAAGGCTAAACAACGTAACTATAAGTTGAGCAATTTTAAGCGAAAAGAGTTTGGTAGAGTTTGTGTGCGGCGAAAGTTGGATAGACAGATTGTTGGTGAAACAGGTCTTTTTAAAAAATTAACATCTGATAGAACATTAAAAGTTAAAGGAGAGCAACGCAAAGAAGGCAAATTATTAAAAGATAGAATAACCGTCCTTTCATGTCCAAACATCGTCAGGGATAAATGAAAATTACTTATAGGAAAATCAAAAAATCCTCGTTTTAAATTTTAAGCGTTCCTCCACGTGACATCTGCCACAGTAGAACAACCACAGCAACCTATTATTATTATTACTATATTAATAGTTTCAATAGGTGGGGTGTCCGCATAATCTCAATGCTGGATATGAAGAATGAGTTCTTTCTAACAATGTTGTGCACAACAGATAAAAATCTTGAAGGTATTGAAAATAACGGACAGTATGTTCTACGATGAAACCTTTTACAAAAGATATATTTTATCGATAAAAATTGTAAAGCAATCCAATACGTAATATATTTTAGAGAGTCTTAAATTTTTATCATCGTGATCGATTTATATAATTTCCATGGATAAATATCGTTACTATGTATCGCTAATTACAATAGCATCATCATTTAATATCGATTGCAAATAATTTTTCAATTATTTCTATTAAAGATTACATTTTATATAATCATATGTGTCCATTTTTGCGTTGACAGATTAGTTCCTGCAATTTCGGCAAAATGCACTATGGCTGACAAATCTACGAAAACAGATGATGTACTGTTGAACGGCGATCTCGAAGCGCCTTGCCCGACAACGACGAACGCCGCCACCATGACTACGGAAATGGCCTCCGAAGCGCCCTCTAGATCAATACAGGTTGTTGCTAGTTCTAGCATGCGAAACCACATCCCTCACGGTCCAATACATGGCCAAGAATCACGTACTGATCCACCTAAGCAGCCACCTACCCCACCTCCACCTGTAAGTAAATTATTTTGGAAAATTATTGCTTAAGACAAAAATTGTGGACGATTTCAAATATATTGTTCAATAAGGTCGTTATCTTGAGCGAAGGAAATGCAAGTGAGAGGAAGCGTCAGATACAAACTTTGGCTAACCCTTTATGTGCAGAGCACATTTGACCATTTTATGACAGGAATTGTAGAGCGAGTGTTATCCGAAATTCACATGTGACGTTTCCTTTTTATTGGATGACAAGTATGTAAATTGGTAAAGAATTGATAAAGAAATGCAAATAGCATGTGGTTAGTAATTGAATTTCCAATGACTAATTAACGTTTTGTTTTTACAGGATATTCCTAATAATAATCCACCTCGTATGAGCTACGCGCAGGTAGCGCAGCATCACAAAGAACAAAGGGAGAAACAGGCTAAAGATAAACTAACAATCGAACAATGCCAATCATCGAGTAATAAGGCGGCCAATACAAATATTCCTAATGCATGTAACGTTTCCGTTAGGGTACAAGTTGACCAACAGCGCGATACTAGAGAGGCTAGAGGTAGGTTTTTTTCTGTAGTTAACTGTATAGAATCGAATTCTTATGGAATGAATTTGTACGAGGACGGATCATTAAATACCCATGTTTGACGTAACGTTGCGCTGCTAGCATAAAATTCATTACTATTGTCATCGTTTAACCCCATCTTTTAAAACAAGCATGTCACAATTTCAAAATAATCCCCGGATTTATATTGTTTTGACTGTCATTTGATGTGACAGTGTCCGTATTTTTATCGTACCATGGAAAACGATAATATCTATCAGTGATTGGCTTTTCCTTTTTTATTTGGGAGGGGAAACCCTGCACTGTTAATGACAATCATAGTATATTCGTTATACGAATCAAACCATCCGGTTTGTACTAGAGTGTTCATTTGCTTTCAGCAATTATGACATTTAGGCAACCTTCTATTGCGGTTGGAGATAAAAGAATTTATACAAATAGACGTCTTAATAAAGTTTTAGTGTGCCGTCAGTGCTCTTAGAAGCAGGATTGCGAATAACATGGAAACGAAACGAATTTCCGTGCAAATTAGAGAATTAATAGTTAACGGCCGGCAAAAGGGGCTCTCCAATAGGAATATCGGTGAAAAGTACAATGCTAGTGAAGCAGCGGTTAGAAAGATCTATAAAAAATTTGTAGAGCTTGGCACAGTAGCCGATAAGATCGCTCGCGAACGGAAGAGAAAGACAAATTCAGTCGGGGATCGTAGGATTGTCCGGGAAACGATAAAATATCCGACTATTACTAGTCGTGTAATCAGGGAAAATGTGTAACTCAACATTTCTGAACGAATCATGCGCAGGAAACTACGGGAACCTGGATTGTGGAACAGTTTGGCACAGCGTCGCCCTTTAATTCGAAAAGCAATTTGCCAAAAATACGTCGGCTGACTTCTGGAAAAATGTTCATCCACCTGATGAAGTCACAGTGTGGCGAAACAAATTTGTAGTGGTACTATTACTAAATATTTTGAAACTCAGAAAGTCTTTATGATTTTTATAAGTTATTCGATTATGAGGTTTCAACAAGTGATTCCCCCATCAATTAATTCTTCTGGATAAAAATGTCCAAACAACTGTCAAGCACGGAGGAGGCAGTATCATGGTGTGGGAATGTTTTGCGTGGTCGGGTGTGGGAAATCTCGTCAAGATCGATGGTATTATGACAGCAGACATACACATTCACATCCTTAACGAGAATTTCGAGGAGCATTTCTTACAGATTGATCTAGAAGATGACTTTATCTTCCAATAAGACAACGATCCTAAACATACTGCGCATAAAACTGCTGCTTTCTTTCGTACTTCGAGGATCAACGTGCCAGATTGGCCAGCACAATCCTGTGGGCCATTTTGGACAAGAAGGTTGACAAGGGCGATATAACGAATAAATTCAGGTTATTCGAAGCTTTGGAAAAGGTGTGGGAAAATATCGACGAACAGCACATCCGGAATCTCGTCGAGAGCATGCCTTGGTCTTTGCAAGCCGATCATAAAAGCAAAGGGCGACCATACAAAATACTAGTTCTTAATTATATCTTAATTTTGACTCTTATCACATGCGTACTTGGGTCCAAGGAAAATATCCTTATAAATGTAATGGACCTGACTATTGACAGATGCTAAATGATTTTGAAATTATTTTCATTAAAATTTAAGAGTAGACTTAGAAACCTTCTTTTTGTTGGAATAGATCATTATTCCATTTGTCAATTCTACCATGTTATTCACGTCATTGTAAGTTTATTCAAGGTGCGTACTTTATTTTGTCCATTACTGATGAAACTTGGATCCAAGTAAACTCAGGAGCAACACTTATAGGTTTGCGAAATTTTCTTGTATACCCTACAATCCAAGGAACAGTCAAAACTGGACCTTGTCGTTCAGATACCAACTTGGTTGTCGGGCAGAAAAGTGATGCGTATGGTTTTGGAGGATTAAGGATCAATGATCACGGGAGAGTACTACGCTGATTTCTTGGACCGATTGAATGCAGAGCATATGTACATAACAAACGCCATTTAACAAAGAAACGTTATTCAATAGGGCGCCAGTACATTTATCCATACCTACCCTAGCCAAATTGATCGAATTGTGTTACAAATTGCTACCATAAAGTCCCGTTTCATGACCCCCGTGACCTCGTTCTATTCCCAAATATGAAGAGATGG
The DNA here is from genome assembly GCA_038088585.1 of Chrysina gloriosa. Taxonomy (NCBI): domain Eukaryota; kingdom Metazoa; phylum Arthropoda; class Insecta; order Coleoptera; family Scarabaeidae; genus Chrysina; species Chrysina gloriosa. The sequence continues at coordinate 34,339,575 of CM076087.1, read as the reverse complement.
CTTGAAGGACAGACCATTGAATAAATATGCTATCGTAGAATCACACCTATTTCGCGGAGTTTGACAAATCACTATTTGGATCAGTGTTCGAAAATTTACTGAACATTATTTAGTGTATTGTACACAAACCCAGAAACGATATCTATTTTTTTAGTGTTTGTGTATTTTTACACAACCCGAATACAGTACATAACGATTTTATAACGCAAGAAACAAACATTACGTAGCGTTCTCTTTTTCGTCCTAAAACAGTACAACTGTAGTGGTTGTGTACTACATTATATTTTAGCGTTCTGTGTTTTTGCTTGCGGCATTTGTATGTGCATATGTCAAGCAGTTTAGTTTACCCATATGGAGTGGGCGCCCGTTTTTAGTAAACAATTCTACAATGGCAAGCTCTATTTTTTATTGATAGAATTTGTTACACCATTTCCTTTCAATTGCATATGTTATGTAATTGTGTTATTCTTTAATTTCTTTTGGTAAATATACTTTTTATATACATCTGGATGCATCAGTTTTAGATGTCTTTCTAAATTACCGCTGTGGGAATTTAACACTTTATTTTCGCAATTATCATTATTGCATATAATTTCATTACTTTCGTTTGTGGAATACAATGTTTGCAATAAAATATTTTTTGGACGCGGCATTATAAAATTTAAACAACATTCTATAGCACGAAAGCCAAACGAATACTAATAGTAAATGCACAAACTGTTCATTAAGATAATGTGCTGAACCGATTACAATTAAATGTTTTGATCTTTATGTTGAGTTAGTTTAGTACAGTATTCCCGTTGTGTAGAAAGATCACAAACATTTGTATTTGCTACACAAACACTATTTGCGTTTGTGTATTAAATATTCTACCGTACGGAACACTAAAGTACATTATATAAGGTAAATTTTCGAACACTGATTTGGATAGCTTTTGAAGCTTACCAAAAAAATATTTAAAAAAATGTGTATTAGTCGAACACAGGTATTTAATGATCGGCGTATATTTACATTATCGAGCGTTAGCTGTATTGATTACTATTTTTCGTCTTTCGTGACTGTGACAACTATAAACTTACATTTTCCTCCAATTAACAAATGTTTCATTCCTTGCAAATTCACATTTGTATTCAATTTCAGCAAAGTACTACGAATTACTATTGGTATGAAAATTTAATCAGTTCTTCCTATAACTTATTTTAAATCTATTGACAAATTTTAGTAATTGACTTGTATTAAGCCTACATTTTAACTCTGAGTTATACGGGGTGTTTCATTACTAATTGACCTATAACACTTCATACAGTATGTTTTATTTAAAACCATAACGATTAAAGATAACTGCATTTAAGATTTCCAATTATTTTATATGTAAATTAAAATAAATATCAAATTTTACCCTTTACCTGCATCTCACATGATATCAATAAAACAGGCTATTGATAAATGAGTAATAGGCTGATGTTATTTGTTTATGTTATAACTGTCAGACAATTAATTTTCATTGAAAAGTGCTATATTAGTTACTGTTAATATATATGTATTTGTGGTTTATGCAAGATAGCGCCCCACTGGTGCGAAATTATTTAGATAGTGGGTTTCCTCATAGATGCTTGCCTGCCCGGGGCCTCGATTTGAACCCCTAGATTTTTATTTGTGGGGACATATGACGACAAGATATTGATATCCTACAAGAATTACAGCAACAAATACAAAATTTTGCGAATCTTATTAGAAATCAAACAGACGTATTTTTAAGCGTTAGCACAAATTTTAACGCAAGAATAAAAAATGCATTGAAGTCAATGGGGGCCATTTATTATAATTTTGATTATTTTTATTTTGTGTTACAAATAATTTAAATATATTTTTCGTGAAACCTAATTCGTTCAGCTTTAATCGTTGTACTTTTAAATAATATCTCGGTTAGGAGGAATATTTTATCTAAGTGTTTTAGGTGAAATCGTGATATTTTGGGCTAAGCATTCTCCAGTACCATATGGACAATTATTAATGAAACAATCTGTATTTCATTCTACGCCGTCGAGTGCGCGATTTTTCTAATTTTCTTCAGTATGGCCAACTTAGGAGTTTAAGACGTTGAGGGTGAAATTCAAACTGACGACAATCATTTTCACATGGTACATTCATTCTAAGATAAATTAGTTATACTTCAAAGGTAGAAAATGTTCTAGAAGTTTCTATATATTAAGGATAAATGGCTGACTCAATTGTACGTTCGTATGATTTTCGTGACGTGTGAAAATTGCGAAAACATTACAACAGCTGCGTCAAGCTCACAAATCCCTAAAGGCGTGTGCGCCGGAGCTACATGTTGAACAAGGACACTCACACAGTGCGATACTTAATCCTTAAGTGATTAACAAGCCTAACACGCACTAATGACCAAGAAGGTACACATGTACTTACACATTTAATTCACAAATTCTATCAGTATTCTTGTTTTCTATCCGTTTTTTCCTATAATAAAGGTGACGTTGCTTAATATACATATGTATATGTAGAATATACTATAATTATGTAGATGACTTAACATATATAACTAGCAATAAGAGTGCGAATAATGATGCACATATCTATGTAGGTACAGTATAGATATACGTATGTATATTATATTCAACGAACGGGCTTCAAACGAAAACAATCGGTGGTATCATTGCCAGTATTTTTAAACTATATATGAAGATAAAATATGTTTATATAAAATATTCATACACTTTTAGAAGTTTTATATCTTACCGATATAACCAATTTTATGTAGTGAAATACACATACACATACAATAAAGCTGATATAGTTTTAAAACATTTTACATTTTTTAATAACTTCATGAAGAGTGTTTACAAATAGAAACCAGATATGTAAGTTCTTCATACAGCTCTCTGAAACTAAGAAAAATCCAATGAGGTGCCGATATTATTTCGTAGGGTAACTTCATGGTTCCATAACAATTACAGCTAATACCGTTCTCCTTTCACTGCTCGCCCTAAATCTCCTGTATTTGTTATGTCACGTTTTCTAACCGGTATTTGTAATTCTTGCCACAAATTTTCTGTGGGGTTCATGTTCGACGATTAGGGTAGAAGTTTTAAAACGTCCGGTATATTATACGAGGGGATTCGTAAAGCAAGTTCCGTTTGTTTATTAAAGAAAAACACCATACATAAAGAGGTTTGGGCGCATTGCCGTGGTGAAGCAACACTCTTAACAATTTTCGGGCATTTTTTCTGAATTTCTGCCTTCAATTTATCGAAAAGTGTTGTGTAATATTGGCCAGTAACAGTTTTGCCTTTTTCAACATAACCAATTAGCAAACTTCCTTTTGCGTCTCAAGAAACCGATGCCATCATTTTTTCAGCCGAGTGAGCGGTTTTGTTTTCTCCGGAACCGATTCACCGCATGCAATCCACTGTTTTGAATGCATATTTATTTCTGATGTGTAGTGATAAATCCCGGTCTCATCGATTATCGTCTCTTGAAATTAAACAATCGGCTGAGGTTCGAGCTCGAATGCGTTTTCGTTCCAAATGCGGCACCCATCTTGCAGAAAGCTTCTTTAAACCCAATGCATTATGTAAAATATGAACTATTCGTTCATAAGAGATGCCCACGGCTTCCTCAATTTCACGCACTTTTATACGGCGATCTGCCAAAACCATGTCATGGATTTTTTCCACAATTTCTGGCGTGGTAGCCGTTTTCGACCGTCCTGAACCTGGTTTATCACTTGTATGTCTTCGGCCACGCTTGAATTTCGAAACCCAAAAACTCACGGTGGAAAATGAAGGTGATGAATCCTCAAGAACGGCAACGGTTTTCCCTTCCAAATAAAAACAAATTGATGACCGCTCAAACTTTGTTTTTATCCATAATTGAAAACACAAAAAGGTACTTGACTTAAATGTTTGTCAAAGCCAGACTATTTGACAGATCGATTTAACATTTGCAGTCAATTGATTGAAAACGTCAATAAATCTACCCTCGTAGACCTTGTCAGTCACATAAGAGTTAAATAAATCTAACAAACTACCGAAGCATTTAGTGGTTAAGATATAACTCGCACTAATCGTATCAGTAAAGTGCTCACTATACTGTGTGTTTCGTTAGCAAAGAGCCGAGCATATTCAAACGGTCTTTTATTGAGTGCAGTAAGACACAGTTTGAAGAAGCTTGCCCCGCTGGTAGCGAAACACGTGTCACTAGATTTGATTAAATAATTGTATGGCGAGACGTTTACTTATATAATTAGTTTTCGTAACTACACCACAGTCTTTGCAATCGCCATCAAAGATATAACTCGTCATTTTCTGTACTCAAGTAAAATTACGTTTCTTATTAATCGACGTATTTTTTATAGAAGTTATATGAATTTGTGAGCTTGGCGGCACAGTAGCATGAAATTTTATTGTTACATAGCGAAATAAAAATAATACAATTGCTTGTGTATATCCTCACGCATATTGATTTCAATTTCACAGACGCAAGTCAACTAAAAGACAATTCTGGTCAGACGAGGCAACAGGGTCCGGTACGAAGTGGTTCGCGGTTGAGCTACGAACGTCCACAAAGAAGAAGACAGGAAGCAAGAACGTCCCAATTGCGCGATTTTGTACCACCACCGCGTTCACCGAAGTAGCAGAGAAACGACGAATGGTTCGAGTGTTTGTGGGACAGATAGTGCGCATCTTGTGCTGTCTCCAAAACAACAAAAAATTAATAATAATCATTTAGTCCGATGGAAAACAAAATAACGAAAACAAATCGATCGGTGGATCAATTATCGATCGCCTGTTATCTCACATGCACACAGACTGTTGCGATTGCTGTGGGCGCGCCCCGTTGAAAAAAATTACGATATATAACCACGGAGGTATTACACGTATATACACAAAATCCAATGACTAATAATAAAATAAAATGACGCGGGATATTGGAACAAAAATACTGGAAACTAGAGTGAAGAAGTGGCGTATGTAAAATAAAATTCGCAACACATGATAATAAAAACGAAGCGATAAGTAATAACAATAATAAGTGAGTATAACAAAATAATATTAAAAAAAAACAAAAACAGAAAACGACAGAAAGAGAGAGGGAGAACTAGACAATACTGCCTGAACCTGGCATTTAGGTGTATATGTACGTTTTAATTTCACTTAATTTTTTGCGCGAGTCATATGTTCCTAGCTCGAGATATACACTGTTATTGTAATATTATAAATAATTGATATATGTTTATTAGTGCTGTACAATGGATATATAAGCGGCGTTCTTTTAGTGGTCGGCTTGCGCGTGCGTCTGTGATAGGCCTTTTTTGAGCGCACGCCTAGTTTGCCTTCAGTTGACTTATTAACCAACAAACCACGAGTCAACATCAGTCCGTGTGCAAACAAAGCTTACTACTCTACAACCTCTTCAACAATATGCTACTATTCTACTTGTCTATTCTGACATCAACAATAAGAACAACTCTGCAAGTATAATTATTAATTAGCTATTATTACGACTAACGAATCCGTGGATTTTGTGATTTTTATTAATACTACAATTTCAATTACTTCTAATTATTACCGCTCTCAAATTTATATTTATTTATTGTTATATGGTGCTTGGGAGATATTTATTTGATGCGATGATTGTTTTTTTGAGGGAAAAGACGCCCGGCGCATCTACTTTGTTGCATATACAGGATGATTAATTATAGAAGTGCCATGTTTTGACACTTTTCCGAGCGATTTCATATTATTCGATAAGTGTACGTTTTGGCTCTTTTTTTTGAGATTTGAAGACGCTCTTTTCTGTTAAGCATATTTTGAAATAATTTATTTATTCTGTACTGTGAAAGCTGCCTATTTTAAGAAAGAAAACGAGGTTTTTATTAGATTTTTAATTAAAAAAAAGAAATTTATTTTTCTTTGAGTTGCGATTGGAAATAACTTCATCGAAATTAACATCTGCTGAACAGCTACTTCACATTTATTTGCTGTTCTAGCAATCTTTCTGTTACTCTGTGATTTGAGAAGGAACACATGCACAGGAGAAATATCTCAGCTAAACTCTGTAAACATTCTCGTTTCCTTATTGATTTGCAATCATTTTCTAACAGATATAATAGCATTTAATTTAGTTTACTTTGCGTATTTGGATGTGTGCAACCTAGAATACCGCTTGACAAAAAAGTAAGAAAATTAAAAAGCTCTGGACGTTTTTCATTCATAATTTGTTTGATTGAGCGTTGAGTTTTTGTAAGAAAAACATATTTTGTTTATCTGTATGTCGATCTAACTATAATAATCTGCATTTTAGATAGAAGTCCATTTTTTCAGTTTTCCGAAATGCAATAAGTCTTACACAAAACTTGAGTTGCATTAAAAGCATTTTTAATTCTTGTTTTTTGCTTTGAAGGCTAAAGTTTACTTTTGCTATATTTTTCTGTTAAATTGCTCGGACAATGGTCTAAAAAACTGGTACATATAGATTTTTGTCACCCCGTATAGGTGAAACACTGAAAAAGTATTTTTAAAAACAGTGTCGTACACTGTTCTGATCAACGCTTTTGGGGCGGTGCGCCAATATAGCATGTTGTACAGGCTAAAGTTAATGAAATTATTATCTTCAACAATTACCAATATAAATATATGTATAAGCTGTATAGGGGGAGAATAGGTCTAGTGTATATTATTGTTGGGTTTTCTTTTAAAGTTAGTGCACCAGTCCTAAAGTTGCTCAGGTCTATGGGTTTTGACAGCTTCTGACACAAACACACTCTCTCACACGACACACGTAATAACATAGAAACGAACACGTCTATCAAAGCTCGAGGATGAATAAAACGCAGACACAAAATGCAAAAAGTGATCATCCTGTAGTTTGTAAGTTTTTAAAAGTACGGCAATGGACATTTTTGTTTTGGCGACCAGCGAGGAATTGTGTATGTAATAGAAAAAATAAACATAAAGAGGAAACGGCATGTAATGATAACGAAATATGAAAATAGGATAATTATTATGATCATTAAGAAGTGAATGTCGGAAAACTGAAAATTATACATAGATTAATAATTTGTGCTAATTTTAAATACTATTTATGAACCTAGGAATATAGATGTAAAATAAAAGAAATTAAAATTAATAATATAGGTTTGTCATTGAATTAGCAGTATGGAACTGGGGCAAATTGGAACACTACTGTCTCTGTTGATGTGTAAATGTTGTGTACCATACTTCTGTGCGCTCTTTCTCTATTTGCTACGCCACAACGAGTCCAAAGTGGGAAAAAGGGCGCCGCAAGGCATTTTGTAAATAATATATGTATATATAAAAATTAAACGATGCTAATCAGATAATTATGAAAGATATTTTATATTATTACTTTTGTGTCTAAAGTAAAGAGCGGGTGGAAAATGCTGTCACCTGTTCAAATTCGAAATTATGCTTTCTTAAACGTTTAAAATCGGAAAGAAACAGTAAAAAGCGTGACATTCTATTACTGTTATTTGTATTAGACATACATGTAAGAAAAACCAAGCAAAAAAACAAAGTGTATCGCTGCGACAATTCGCTAAATAACTAAATATATAGAAAATGAAGCATGAATATTACTTTCTATTATCACAGTTTGAACTATGTTTCATATGATGTAGATATTTATTAAATCGCTGCATTGTATTTAGTTTGTATATGCTTGTCGTCAGTGTATGTAGCAGCTCTGTATTATTACTATAATCATTTTCATTGAAATTATTGAATGTCTTTACTTAGTAACAACAATGCAAATAATAATTACTTTGGTAGGTATATCGCATTTTGCACTTTTCGGGCGATAAAGAGAGTATTACTTTATGAACATCGATTACGAGCATGTATGATATTGTATTATATAGGGATGCTCGGAAATAAAACAAACAACTAAAAATATATTGTGGTTTTGACAATTTTAATATTATTTTAAAGGTGTGAATACCTGTGTCCCCCACTATTTGAATTGTTAAGATGAGATTCGAAGTAAAACATGACGAAACAACTTTTAGTCTTAAAAATTGAAGAGGTAATTAGAAAACATCGTTTGTTTCTTAGATGTTTAATAACATTCTAATGGCATGCTACGTCAAGTTTTGTAGGTTAACCTACACCGATATTTTTGGTATTCAATCAAAAATGAGTCTTGTTAGTTGCATGAAATGGAAGCAAATAATAAGTTGCCTGTAAAACCTGCATCATACTTCATAAAATGGTATTGGGAGATACTTTCATCCGTACTTAATTGAAAAACAATAAAACAAATGAAGGAAATTCTAACATCACTATCTTGACAAATTTTTGCGTAAAACGTCAAAACTATAGCCATTATAACGCTGTATTTTTTATCACCATTAAACGAAATCCTAAGTAGTTGGATAATTGTTCGTAATTCTTTAAAACGTTTGTAATAGCATTAACAAAATCAAAAACAGTTTTTATCATTAGAAGAATAATTTGTCAGTTTGTATCGCGAATAAATTTTTCCAGTTTTTTATTTTACCATTTAGGACTGCTTCCAAATTATTTTTGTCAGAACAGATGATACATTTTGTGATACATCGCCGTATTTGTTCAGAATGGTTTTGTGATGTTGGCATTTTCTGATGACAATTTCGTCATCAAATTTGGTTGAGTTATGGGACTAAACTTTTATATCTTTTATATAATTCGTCACTTACTCAGTCGTTTGTTTCATTTCTGTTCATTTTTATGTCGCTCCCAATTAAACGAAAAATCATACCAGGTCTGCAACTTTTTAGTAATAAAATAACTTTCATGTATATCGAAACTAAATCCGATTTATAGATTATTTTATTATTTAATTTAATTAAATCATGAAGTGAAACACTCTTGTTTCTCATGTTGTCATTTGGAATCACAAAATTACATACGTTAAGCTTGCGCTTTGTCTACTCGGAAAATAAATTTCTACATTACACACTGTATAGGAATGATATATATTTTTCGTGAAAATAGTAAGTGGGCATCGGTAGTGTAAAATAGGAACTTATTTCTTCGAGTTCATCAAGAATTCTAGCTTTACTACTTGTATATTTGAAAGATAAAATGGAGAAATCCGTTATCTACATAGTTATAATTGCCATTCATATTGTTATATTCAATGATGTATTCTTACATATAGGCTGTGTATGTATATAAACGAAATTTCTTTGGTTTAGTAGCCTTGATGCTTGGAGAAGTGCGGATATAATAAATATATATTAGATTATGTGAATGAATATGCGTTGAACCTGAGCAACCATGTGACTGATTTCTTTCAGTTTATCAATATATGTATTAAGTTATTATTTTAAGACTGTTAGCTGATTATTATTACTACTACTACTACTACTACGATTTATTGTTATTTTTCCTCTGTGTCCCTTGTTTTTTCGTCCCAACTATATATCTGATAATGATAATAATGATGATGGGATGATCAGAGGTAGATATGATATGTCGATGTGACTATGACATTGCATTACAAAAGAAGAAAGCCACATTATTATTATACTGAGAAAAAAATTAAGTGACATTTGTTTTATATTATAATATTATATATAGATTTAGCTGTCCGCACGTAAAACAATACGTTTGCATAAGTTGGGTGTGTTTCAAAGAAAAATGGCACATTTATGTCTATTTATATATTATAATAATTATTAGTTACAATTTACTATGTTTATCATTATTTTTCTTTTCGTGTGCAAGTTTTCTATTAATATTATCTGTTTCTTGTTGCAGGGGTGTGTATATATATCTATAAAAAACAAAAACGACGAAAAAAATTTTAATCTCTTTTATTATTTTTTGTAATTGCGATTTTCCATCTCCCACGTCTGTTAATCTTATAAAGTCTTTACTTTTAATGTAACATGTATCCTTTCCCGAATTTGAAGGAGATACAGCCTTAATTATTAATATATCGAATTATTTGTATGTAACACCGCTACACAGGAAGAAAGGAATTTCGTTTTATCTTTTACTGTTTTTCTTATTTCCATTTCTTTTTTATATTAGTTTATAACTGGATTTTAGATGACGTTCATCTCTATTATAATAAATAACTAGATAAATAAAGTAAATACTTTTAACCATGTAATATATTTTAAAATGTTATTTTAATATCCCCAAATAAAAGTTTAATTTCCGTCGTTCTAGTCTAATTTTAAACGATATTTAACGATCGATGATAGCGCCGATTTAAGGTGATGGGTTTTATTTGATTTCATTAGCTTTGAAACCGATTACTTTTGTTGAATCTGCGAACGGATTTAGTTCTGTTTTTTTTTTTTTAATATTTAATTTAACATTACATTTCGTCACCTTAAACTGCATTTTTTTGATGCCGCATCTAAAGTCCAACAAATTATGGTTATTACTTTTTAAAATGCACCCGGCATCCCCTGCATTATTTATAAATATGATTTTTTGAGTTGTATGATAAGCTTTCTGATGTTGCTGATTAAAATTGTTATAAAAAAAACCGCAGAATTTTCTTTTGTGGCGGAACCCTCGCTTTCGTGTACTGCGCTCGTAACGCCTTCAATTATGGATACTACTTTTGATTTCTTAAAACTTATTTACATGATTGTTTTATTGTTGGTAATGTACTCCATTTTGGTAAATAACGCCAAATCAAGTCGATATTGTTTTTATTGCTTCGAAACTATCTTCCTATTTTTGAGGGCTAATTAACAATGATCGTTGTAACACGGATGAGAATAAAATTTTAACTATTAATACATTTAACATTAAAAATGGGAGTAAGTTGAGATTAAGCAGGCAACGTTAGAGAAAGGTAAAGATTATAATTGTTTAGTAGTGTTATAAATTGAGTATTAATTAAGAGAACTAAGGAAAGGTGTAGAGTAGAATAAACTTAAATGTGATGGTCAGGGGCGTTGCCAAGGCGGGGTAACCGAGGGGAGTTAGCCCTCGCTAGAATTTCGATAATTTCTATCTTATCTATTATCTCTCTAAATTCGATAAATAGGTTGAAAAATGTGCAAACTGCGTAATGTGTGCTCTAGAGAGTGGATTCCTATACGGACCGAAATTATAAGCTGCAGTGTATGTAAACATTGTTCAAAGTTAACACGTGACGTGTTCAATATTTTTATACATACTTTAATTCTCAAAATATTTTGAGATATTCGAATTGGTGTGGCAAGAGTAAGGAATAGTTTCGTTTGAGTTTATGCATGTAAAACTTTGTCCGAATTACTTAATTGGAAACGAATCAGTTTAAACAAATGTATCTTTTGTTCTTTTTTCTTGTCTCGAAATATTACGATCGGTAATATATTTTAATTATATACAATTGTCTCTGGATTGAATTCACTATAGGTATAATAGGTCAACAACCTTTGAATCTCGTTCTGCTGTTTTGTGATGCGGTCCTGCTTGGTCAGAAAATAATTTGAAGTACATTTTTACATTTTAAAAATTGAGGCTATCATTACAATAATACAGGAAAATCTTATGCAGAAGTGCTTATAATATGAAATTTGCATTGTAATTACATACAAACAAGTGTTTTGTAGTTATCAAACAAAAAAATTAAGTCTCTAACAAATAATTTTTATTAAAAAAAAAAACAAAAGAAAACACATAATTACTCGATTTGAATTTCTCCACGATCGACAGAACCGATTTCAAACAGTTTTCTTTTTAAGATTTTAATCTTAGATAATGACAATTTCATTTATGTTTTATTGTATTAAAAATTCAATTGTTTACATACTATGCGAGTTTTTGTTTATTAAATTAAAAGATTAGAACTGCAGATCGTGGACAAATTCAAATTGAATAATTGTTATGTATTTTCTCCTTTTTTTTTTAATAAAATAGTTTATTAGAAACTTACACAATTCCTTTTTGGCGGCTTATACAGAATACTTGTTTTTTTGTAGTTACTATGCAAAAATACAAAACAATATTGATTTAGTCATCCGATATTTGTCAAATTTTGGGTAAGGTCATAATTTCATATTCTTCCTCCCCGTTTTCTCAATACGATTTTCAAGTATTATTGACTGAAATGTCCATTTTGTTCAACAGAAAATATTTTTTCTCAATTGTCATCTCATGACGGCCGTGATTTTCAAAAAGTAAAAATGTGCTTGAAATTCTTTTCGGACCAGGGCCACATCCCAAACCATTAAAATGAAATTAAAAATTGTTTGATCAATTCTACCTATACTGAAGTAAATGCGGGGACACTGTATATATTTATTATCCAGTGAGTTATAGTTTTTGCTTTAGAGTTCTTTATTGGTACTAAGTGACAAGTGAAACGGTAGATAAAATTCGAATTGATTTAGAATGTGGTTGATTTTGCGCGAATGCTTTCTTTAATTACAATAAATTTCAATCAAAGTACGCGAATCGATTCCACATTATATTTTCGATTTTTAGACAATGAAACTCATTTTCGCAATACAAATTTGAATATGCAACCAATATATCAGGTTTGTAAAAAGTAAAATAAAACTAGGTTAATTGGTATATTCAGCAATTAATACCTTCCGTTGGTAGGAATTGAAAAGTAATTCTATTGGTTGCAACGTTAACTTATGATTTTTATTACGAAAGTTTTATATAACTAGAAATTCACTGAAAGATCTACAGGTGTTCTAATGCAGTGGTTCCCAAAAGACAGGGGTCGCGAGAAGATTGCCAAAATAAAGGAAAGTCGTCTTATTAATGCGACCCATATTTTGGGAACCACTGTTCTAGTGCGTTTGTAAAACATTCCTACCCCCTTATACAATTTAGGAAAAGGGTTGGGAATAGACATAATTTAATCAGCACTATTTTCTTGGTCAACCTTTTTCTCTTTTCTGCTTTTGATTTAATTAATTAATTTATCTTTTGTTTATATGAAGAGTTAAATGCAAATGATTAGTTTTATCAATGTGGAAATGAATTAAGTTTGTATTCGCATTCCAGCAATATTCAGTCTTCTCAGTCAGTATTGATCGTCAGTGTAAGGTAGCAAAAATTCGGAACGTTGGGAGACTTATTATAATCTTAGATACTGAAGTATTTCAAAAACTGCCAGGTGGGTGTATATGTTGGAAATGGTGGATAAAGTCGATGTGGAATTAACAAAGGACGTTAAATTTTATAAAATATACCGGTGTTATTAACGCTTTGTACAGATGTTTAGTTTTGAGTCTGAAAACTAATGCGAAATCGAAATATTGTTCTTTCGTCTGAATGTGAACGTCGCGATCTCGGCATCGGAATGTGAGATGTATGTAGAATGAAACGGCAGTATGATAACAAACGTTTTATTTGTATTAAATAGAGGTCGTTGTGGATGTATTGGCAGTAATCGACTGTTGTAATTTTGAACTTGCAAACTACCCAAATAGATCGTTGCGCTCTTAATTTATTCTTGGAACGCGGCGATCACTTGAATCTTGTCTAAAAATCAAAGAACACCCTTTCAGTTTTCTCGTTTTATTTCGGCGGACTTCATATGAAAGAGTGACAATCCGCTGGTAGTCATATCCACATTCTAAGTATCGCTCAGACGATCACTTGCATGTAGGAGTGGACAAAGATGTCAACCCATTCTCATGTGTAGTGCAGAAATTTTTGTTAAGGTTTCGGGATGTGTCAGGCTTGAAAGAATGAAGATTATTTGAAGACCAATCCTTGCTATTAGGGGTAGGGGTTGACAGACGTCTGAACCCTTACTCGTGTGTAATTCAGAAATTTCTTGAAAAAACCTGTCCAGGGTTGAGGGATGTGTACGGTTTGAAAGAATGAAGGTTTCGAGAAGATCAATCCTTACCATTGGGGATAGGGGTTGATAGAGGTGTGAACCCCTTCTAGTATGTAGTTCAGAAATTTCTTGAGATAACTGTCCAGACTTGTAGATGTCTAAGTGTTGAAAGAATCAAATTGAGAGAAACAATTGGGGCAAAATCACGTAGTTGAAATTGGTTGTCAAATTGGTCATACGCGGTGATTTCTTGAATAAAACAGAGTGGAGGGGTCTATTTTCCTCATAAATCTTTGCTATCTAATTTGTGGTCGCCGCACTTGAATTGAATTGTATATATTCTAATCTAAATCATTCTTACTTAAACATTTTTCGTCTAATTACTTTGTCAAAAAGTCATCAGGCGAAATTCCGTGTAATTCAAAAGTAAATCCCACGTAATACCTTTAAAACCTTAAAATCTTTCACGCTCATACAGCGGAATATCTTAATTCGCGTCGCCCATTTAACTTCTCTTTCCGATTAGATGCGCGGAAGGGTACAGCTATTTCTCTTGAGGTATAATTTATTTATGAAATGTTTTACATTTAAGATTAGAAAATATTTATCAAAGCTCACATCTTTTCCCGAAATGGCGTACATTTTCATCATCAAAAATTATATTAATTGGCGTATTACTGCTAGTTTTTTGAACAGATTATATACATGCTCCAATCTCTTTACACTTTTATTTAATTTCTTAACAACACTAAATGGAAACTCTAGAATTATATTTCTCGTTGTACTCAGTGTCAAATTCTATTTACTGTATATCGTTAAATGTGTGGATACTTGAAATGTAAAAGAAACTGTATATACATATTACATTAAGTATACATATTGTAATATTATGATAACAAGCATGGATTTAACTCAAATAAGATTTCTGTGGTCTGTGTTGGATATGTCAAACAAACATCCTTACATCAAATACTTATTCATTATTTCATTAGAATTTAATAAATAGCCTCATGGACCCGCGGTCAGTATTTGTACGTATTTGAAGAGCATATGATCTGTACGTGCTGCCAGCTATAATTATTATCGATGGACAGTTCCAGTATTAGAAGTAATAGTTCGAGAGTCGAAAAGTTAACATTACCTATGTAGGTGTCTTAATCATTACAGTTAGTCGGTTGGCATTGAACCGCTTTCAATCTAAGTCACACTACGAATCTATCTCCACTATCGTGCGATCGATTCTTTAAACACTTTCTATTAGAGTAGCAGGCGAGAACGCCACTGCCAGCCACGTGAGTTCAGTAGTAGGAGACAGAAAACTACGATCGCCTAACTGTATAAATCACTAAGGGAAGCAAAAAGTTACCTACGTTAATAATTTTTTCGCTTAAAATTACACGCATAGATATTTTTAAAACTATACAAATCCAAAGATATGTAAGTTTAGGATTGTTTGCTCTTGAAAATTAACAAAAATTATTGATAATCTGAGAATCGAGCTTAACGTTTTGTGTGTAATTGGACGTGCGTATGTAGATCCAAAGGTAATGCATTAAGCTAAAGTTGGATAAGAATGAGCTTTCCGGGGATTATGTAGGTGAAAAGTTTGGCGGCCCGTGTAGATCATAATCGGTTTGGCTCTCTTGGCGTTTTGCAATGCATTATAAGTGCTACAATACAATTGAAAGTAAGCAACGTAGTTGCATTTGAAAACTGCTTTAAAATCAAAACATGGATTTTTCTTTAGTATTCTTCTATAATTAACTATACTAATAATATTCGCGTTGCCAAAAGGAAATTTATGCGACTGCTTGGTATATGTCTAGCGTTCTAAAGTGTTTTTTAACTACTACTTTAGACATGGGGCTATTTCAAATTTATCATCACCGTAAAGACTGTATACTAAAATAATTATAATTATTGTATTAAAAAGGAATAAAAGAAACAATATAACAACATTATTACAGAGGGTTAAAAAGTACCTATTATAATTAATTGATAGAAATCACTGCTTTGGTACCTAAAAGAACATTCGTAAAATTATATTAATATATATATATGACATAACATATATATTATTAAAATTAATACATATTAGTGCTTTTCTTCACAACATAGTATACATATTTTGTAATTATGTATTATTATTATTATATTATACGATATATAATATAGAGAAATGATAAAAACGTGGTAAAATGGTACATACGATAAATAAATGCACAGCACATTTATTTATTTGATATATGATGTAATAACATGTCCCGAACATATATTTCGTCTGTAACGCGATCTTAATTTCCGTATCGTATTTCGTTCAACACCGACTTTTATTTTTCTAAACTTCGTAATTTGTTGAAGGAATTTATGTACAGATTAATATAATAGGCCTTATTAATTACCATATACGATTATCGAATTTGTGAATGATTTTAGTTTTATGTTATACATATTTTTGTTGTTTCAAATTGGAAAAATAAAGGATAAAACGACAGAAGTGTTTCTTTCCATCCTTCGATTTCCTTTTGTTTCACTATATCACTAGTGCACAATTTATTGATAACCATCCTTTCCTAAAGGGGGATCATTCAGAAGCACAAAATTTTTGGGAAACCAGAACACATTGTCATATAAAAAATACAAGACCATTAGAATGTCTTGGGCCGGTATCGTAAATAGACACTAATAACTAGAATGTGTTAAAAATGTGGATGACGTGTTATCATTAAGTAATGCAAATCGAACTGACGCTGTCACTCCTCTGAATTCCATTATTCAATGATAACTTATCAAAGACAACTTATCATTGAATAATAAAATTCGCAGGAGTGATAGCGTTAGTCCGATTTACATTACTTATTGATAACACATCATCCACCTTTTTAACAAGCTCTTCTAATAACACACATGTCCATTTTACTATAACTAAAATAAATGCATAATACGTTCAAGACTTTTTGGTTCAATGTTCCCTGAAATAACTAATTCTAAAATATTTTTAACTGCAAACTATGCCAAGCAATGCTACAATTAGCTGTGCCAGGAAAACTAGTAAGTGTAACAAAAAAGACACTAGAGGAAACAAGAAATGAGGTAATATGGAACGGAATGGGAAGTGAAAATTTGAAAATAATAAAAGACCACGGGCAGGGAGACCTATTATTGACAACAATTTGTAACTTAGTTATGAAGGTACTAATGAGGAGTAGCGACCTGAAGAGAGAAAGTACTCTGTTTCCAACTAATATATTGCTTTTTCGGATGATATGGCTCTAAAAGCGAAATTCTAGAAGGAACTGAAAAACATCATGAAAAAAATAGTAAAAGAGACAAAAGAATTTGGGTTTGAAGTCAATGAACAGAAGACAAAATACGTAGTAATGGGAAGTCAAGAGAAAGGAGCAGCATCAAGATAGGAATTTAGGGACGGAACCGAAAGAAAGTATGACTTTGAAGAAGTTGCTGAATTTGTGCCTTAGGGAGTACAAGTAGGAAAAGAGGGGGATGAAGAACAAGGTCTGGAATATTCAAAGGAAATAAAAGGTGTGGGACCTCAAATATACTGATAAAATCCAAGTTTATGTCAAGGAATATCAAGTTAAGAATATATAGGGCAGCTATAAGGCTAACGCAACGGTGACCTATGCAAGCTATGTGCGGATGCTAAACAGGATGTCGCAAGAAGCCCGAGACAGATGGGAATGAGGAATATTAAGGGGAATCTTTGGACGAGAAAATACGGAAGAAAGATGGCAAAGAAGAGCAAATCAAGAAATATACATACTATTTAATAAGCCAAGAATAACAACAGACGAGGTAGGCGCCATATATTCTCGGCCTGATCTAGAAGATAAACTTGGTTAAATATCGCAATATCTATTTGTCAATATAATCTTCCCTAACTGCACTACACTTCCTAGAACGATCAACTGATAATTCTAAACCCTTGTAAAAATAATCTAAAGTCTTTCCCACAGAATGTTCTATTACAGTTGCTTGCAACTCATTATCATCCTTAAAACGATTTCTTTCTTTTTTTATAAAACAAAACCATTGTTCGATTTCCTGTAACAATGGACTACAAAATCGGTTTGAGTCACCTCCACACATGTTTAAAAAGTACTGCGCACCCGTCGTTAACGTTGAAGAAGGGAAAGAAATCGCGGTACCCATCTTGCACTGATTTTATGCTTACCTGAATGGTCATGGAGAATTCGGCGAATACTTATTTCAGAAATGTTAGACATTACTGCTAATCCCTTCACTTTCAAACGGCCATCTTCTAATACCATTTCTTCATTTTTGAGGTGTTATGCCTTCAATTGGCTAAGCGCTCATCATCTTCAAGGAATTTTTGCCCCAAACAGATACATTTTGCCCACTTTTTTACAGTGGAATATGAACGTCTTCCAAACGTTGTTTAATGTGATTAGGCGTGTGGCTTTCTTT
This sequence comes from Chrysina gloriosa, assembly GCA_038088585.1. Classification (NCBI taxonomy): domain Eukaryota; kingdom Metazoa; phylum Arthropoda; class Insecta; order Coleoptera; family Scarabaeidae; genus Chrysina; species Chrysina gloriosa. The sequence goes on along the minus strand of CM076087.1, from coordinate 34,321,347 downwards.
TGTTAAAAATTACTAATGGTGCAGTTAGCTGCGATAGTTTATTGCACTAGCCACATGTGCAACTATGACACAACGAAGTTGAAACACGCTTGAACCAGCACCCGTCTACCTCGTATATAAAGGCTCAAAGATTAAGATGGGTGAGACAAGTTGAATAAATCCAGAGAGAGGACGGCAAAGCAGGTGTTGTTCAGGAGACCGCTAGGAAGAAAGGGGAAAGGGGAGGCCGAGAAAACTTGCTGGAGAGGGCGGAAGTCAGACAGAAGTCTATGGAAATATGTTATAGATAAGATTATTGAATACACACGTGATGTTCTGATACAATTGGCCCCAGGTCTCCAAGGCCTGTAGTGCATAATAAATCATATTTTCTAAGAAACATTTTCTCTTGGAGCACAAAGGCATAAATACCGATACCAAAGTTTCAGATAAAATCCATGTTAGAATAGCGAAAACCTCTAATGAGCCAACTGACTGGGATATCCTGTACATGTATGTATGTAGTCTCTTTAATCCATTTCTTTATAAATTTGAAGCTTTAATCTGCCCTTCATTAGCATGGAGTTTTTAAATTAGTATGTTTAATCTCAAAATAAGAGTTAAGTCTACATTCCTTCAGAGCAGCTGACATCTTCTGGAACAAGAAGAGTAAATTTATATACTGTGTGTCTAGCTAAGTTCGCGACAAATGGAAAACTTTTTTATTCTTGGGTTTATGAAAAAGTTATTCTTTATAAAAAGTCCTGCTTCATCCAAAACTTAAATTCAAATTGTCAGATTTTAATATTCAATCACATTCACTTACATTTAGTTTTTAATTCTTACACTTTTCTCAACTACAAAGTCAACAGTTTGATGTACACATTTTTAATCTTAATCTAGAATCCTCTGATAAACAATGTTTGACTAAATCTGTCACTATCATCGTTTACGCTTGTCAAAATACAATAAGTAGAAATGCCTGTAATATTAAGTAAAGAAGATAAAATTGAAATTATCTTAATAGTGGGCGATAATTACAAAACTTTCAGGGAAGCAGCAACTATTTTTAATGAGCGGCATTCTGACAAGAATATTCACCACGAGACGGTAAGACAACTTTTAAGAAAATTTAAGACTTTCGGAAATGTCGGAAACAGATTTAACAACAAACGCCAAAACCATGTTGCTGATAACGAAATGGAACTAGAAGTGATGCTATCAGCAATAGAACAACCGAGGTGTTCGTTGCGGAAAAGAGCATTGTTGATGTCAAACACTATAAGCAAAGATTCGGTAGCTAAAATTCTAAAAAAAAACAAATTTCATCCCTACAAGCCTACATTTGTACACACTCTAAGACCAGGTGATAATGACAGACGATTGGAGTTTTGTGCCGACATTCAGGCAATATTAGCAGATAATCCTTTTGTGTCGAGACAAATTTTATTTTCCGATGAAGCAACATTTACATCGAACGGAACTGTATCGAGTCAAAACTGCCGTTGGTGGACAGATGCCAACCCACATGTTACAATAAAAACTCGAAGTCAATATGCGTTCAAGACAAATGTATGGTGCGGAATATACAAAAGTTATGTAATTGGACCTTTCTTTTTCACCAATCTTTGAATGCCGACCGATATCTAAATTTTTTGCAAAGTGAAATTAGTAATTTTATCGACAATCTTCCATTGCTGGAACGCCAACATATTTGGTTTCAACAGGATGGTGCACCTTGTCATAGCAGGTTGGACGTAAGGCAATATGTTGAAGATTGTTTTAACGAACGGGTTATACACCGCTTTTCCACAATACGTTGGCCACCTCGGTCTCCAGATCTGACCCCACTTGATTTTTATTGTGGGGTTATTATTATTATATTATAAAAAGAACATGTTTATATTCAAGCGCCGTTTACAGATGTAGGCCATCTAGAACGTGTTATTAGAGAAGAAATCCGTAAAATAACTCCACAAACAATTAGAAGGGTTTTAAGGCATTTTTGTGATAGAACCGTTACATGTATGGAATGAGAAGGCGGATATGTTGAAGCATTTGTGTAACATTTTCAATGCTTTCTTTTGTGTAAATGCTGTATTTAAATTGTATAATTTCCCATTCTGAACGACTATTCCTTATAACATTTTAAGTATTATTGAAAATAAAGGTACTTTACTCTTATACTAATTTCATATTTTTTGTCATATCTCGTATATGACTAACAAATATTAAAATCTGACAATTTGAATTCAAGTTTTGGATGAAGCAGGACTTTTTATAAAGAATAACTTTTTTTCATAAACCCAAGAATAAAAAAGTTTTCCATTTGTCGCGAACTTAGCTAGACACACAGTATATATATATATATATAGATTTGTCTTTTTTTGGTTTCTGTTGGTTTTATTGAATTTCCAAACTGCTGAGTTAATCTTTCAAAAGCAACTTTGACGACTTTCAACGTTACTAAAGTGTGGAATTATAGTCTCTATCACCTATAGGCCTAAATAACACACACTTCTTTCAACAGTGTGTTTCACGACATTTATGTTGGAACAAATTTGTTGATATGTAAGTGGCAGAACTTGCAATTAAAGGATAATTACATTGGTAAAAAAATCATTTCGTATTTCAAGTATCTCCAAGCGGGACCGTCTTAGCTGTGGTATGCAGGGGATGCTGCGCATTCGGATGCTAATGATTTTCGGACGCCAACAAAATATATATTTAAATTTATAGCAGAGTTTATCAAAAACTAGGGGTGTCATTCAGAACACCCAGGCACTAGAATCTCGACCCTGTCTACAAGTGGATGGTTGAGAAGGAAATTTCAAACGGCATTTAATCAGAGTTAACCTTAATTCCGTATTTTTGTACTTAATAAACAATCTTGCGCTCTATAAATACAAAGAAGAGCCAGTGTTTATAAAGTAGAAGCAAGAGTTCTAAAATGCCTGGACCGCATATGCGCACCATACAAGGGCGGTTTGATGGAAAAGTGACTTTCCAAAGGTTGGCAATAGTTTCGCTACGGTAATTATGTTGTTGGCTTCCGCCATGTTTTTGATGTTCACTGTCACAATTTCACACAAATCTGACAGATAGGTAATGTTTTATACTCATTTATAGAAAACTGTTTTCGTTGTTTTATAAATATAGAAAAAAGAGAATTTTGAGTGTTGATTAAACATTATTCTTTATGTGGAAAAACAATTAAAGAAACGGAGGAAAAGTTACGTAAATATTATCGCGAATATTGTACTGAGAATTTAGATAATTATATTAACAAGATTGCACCGGTTTAGCTCTTAATTAACGACATCATAAAAAGCATGAATTATAACAAATAGTATTTACAAAATTTTAGAAATCTTTGACATAAATTGACAATATGTAATTACCTATTGTGTTGAGTGTGTTAGTATGTAATTTTTGAGCTTTCTTGCTATGGATCCCCTCTTAAATTCTTTCTTCGGTGCAGCTCTATTTTCTATCAATTGCTTCTCTTAAATTCTTTCTTCTTAGGTGTAGTGAAGCTCTGTTTATTTAATGGTTACTTCCCTTAAAACTCTTTTGCTCCAAATATAGTTGAAGCTTCTATTTCAATCCACCTTCAACGCAGTAAAATAGTACTTGAATGACTTGCAAACATACCCTCATTTTTGTCGGAAACCAGGACGTTTCCTCATCCAAAGTTTACTACATTATCTCTCCGTTGTCCGAATAACTAGCTGTTTACTATTTACCATACATAACACTTCATCATGGCGTGACGTTGTTACTAAGGTCTATATTGTTGATACCCAGATATTCTTAGTTTTTTTATATCCAGCGGTTATTAGGAATTCTTGTGATGTGAAAGGATTGAATGTGTGTTTTTAAATGGTTATATCTTTTAATCGATGCTATTTATAATACTTGATCATTTTATTTCTAGTTACACTTTTTCTCCAATTAAACGTCTCTAGCTGGACTTAAAAAAGAAGCTAACACCCGCAGGGTAATTAAATGCTTAAAAGGTGGCGTCCGTGGTATCAAAAAAGTATAAGTAGAACCCAAAACTAAACCAAATGTCATTTGAACATGAACATCCAAAACCCCAACATTTACTGTGATTTTTAATAACTGAACTGGAATTAATAATAGATTATTTAATGGCAATTAACCATGTGAATATTAATATATTACAATATGCTCCGTCCCATGGAGTGATTTATAAGTGGTTTTCTGCTTTTAAAAGAGGCCGTATGAGCACGGATAATGCACAATGTCTGAGACCGTCTTTTACTGTGGCTACCCCAGAAATGGCTAATAAAGTCCATATCCTTGTCCCAGTTAATGAAGTAAATATTTCAAGCGAAGGAGTATGCAATGTTTTACATGAACGTTTAAATATGAAAAAGTTATTCGTGAGATGGATATCGCGTTTGCTTAATGATCAAATGCGCGTTCGCATTAAAAATTGAGAAAAACGTTTGGGAATCTTCAAACATAATCCACGGGAATTTTTCCCTAGATATGACACAGTAGATGAAACTTGGATAGAACACTATACTCCAGAAATAAAAATACAGTCGAAACAGTTTATTTCTCCCGAGGAGGGTGTCCCATAAGAGGCAAAACCGTTTTCTCGGCACAGTTTTACGGGATTCCAAAGGTGTTATCTTTATTGCTCATCTACAAAGAGGAAAAACAGTATGCCGCTTGGCTGACATGTTTTGATGCCGAACATAAGAAAGAAACGACCGCATTTGCTGTAGAAAAAGGGGTTGTCTATCACGGTAATGCTGGCTCATCAATTGTTGTTACAACAAAGTTAGTCGTATTGGTTTACGATTCCCTGCCTCATTCGTTATGTTCAGCACACCTGGCTCCCAGTAATTTCTCTTGTTTCGAAATTTTAGAAAATGGCTTGGTGGAAAGAGATTTCGGACAAATGACGAGATGGCATTAGAAAACTACTTTCACCATTCGCGGTTATAGCGCTCATCAGTGCGACTTTGCGAGAAGTAGTTTACATTTCTAGATAAGCACTATATATGCTAGTACGTTTGATGTGTGAACATATGCAAATTCAATTAAGAAATTTCCCCAATATGTACTTAAATTTCTTCTTCTTCTTCTTCTTCTCATCAATCCTTATGCCTTTCAGCGTCGGATTATTGTTGGATCTTACGACGATTTAATCCATTCTTTCCATCGTGTCCGGTCTATACTCATACTTCTCATTTCTGCTATGGTCTTCCCTCGCTTTCGTCCCAATTCGTTGACTCAGTCAATCCATTTTTTCCTTGGTCTTCCCTTTTTTCTTCTCCCGTTATTTTTGGCTTCTATTATTTTCTTTGTTAAACTCTTTTGTTCCATTCTAATTATGTGGCCGTACCAATTCGGTTGACATTTTTCAATTCTTTTTAGTATATCTTCTTGATTTATCATATTCCTTATCTGTTCGTTTTCTATTCTGTCCATTTTTGTTGTCCCCACGATCTTTCTCAAAAATTTCATTTCTATAGCTGGTATTTTGCTTTCGTGTTTTTGCTGTATTGTCCAGGACTGACTTGCGTACATTATTGTGGGGGCTACTATTGCATTGTATACTATCTGTTTGATCTTGGGTTCTATTTCTTTTTTCCAAAGATGGTTTGATTCAGAGCGTAGGATATGTTTGTGGCTTTCCGTCCTCTTTTGCTATGTCCAGATTAATTTTTCCATCCTTCGATATAATAGTACCTAAATATTCGTATGCGTCGACAACTTCTTCTTGTTTATCGTTTATTTTAATTATTAGGTTACTGGCTGGCCCTTTATTATTTATCACCATTAGTTTGCTTTTTTCTACGTTTATTTCCATCTTCATCTTTTCTATTTCTTCTGTCCATATTTTTGTTAATTTTTCCATTTTCACATAACTGTCAGCTATTAGTGCCAGATCATCGGCGTACAGTAATGCATCCACAGCTACAGGTTCCAGTCTGTTATATCCTAACAGTGTCTTTACAGTTTCGGTGCGTTTCCTCGTATTTTGCAGGATTCTGTCCATTACTGTAATAAATATTAATGGCTGTCTCCTTGTTTTATTCCCACTTGCATTTCAAAATCTGCTGATCTTTTTCCATTCACTTGTACTATCCCCCTAACCTGACAATATAGACTATTGATTATTTGGCGCATTTTTCTTGGAACCGCTAGTTTCTCTAGACAGATATCTATACTCCCTCTATCTACTGTATCGAAGGCTGCTCGCAAGTCTATGAAATTGAAGTAGTTTCCTCCCCTGTCTCAATTTTACGTTCTATGATGTTTTTAATTATGTGGATATTATCGTTCGTTTGTTTCCCTTTTCTATAGGCTGCTTGTTCTTCTCCCAGTTTGTCTCCTACTAAATGTGTAAGTCGTTCCGCTATTATTTTGGTATAGACCTTAAAACATACTGTCGATAGGTATATTGCCCTATAGATTTCGCACTGACTTTGATCGCCTTTCTTATATATGGGAGTGATGAGGTTATTTTCCCAATCCGCAGGAATTGTGTTCGTTCGCCATGCCTTACAAAAGATGTCAAGGATCCACTCCTTTCCCACCTGTCCGAGCCATTTTACCATTACCGGTTCTATATTATCCGCACCGCAGGCTTTTCCTGTTTTTATTCTTTTCAGGGCTTTCTCTACCTCTTCCATATCTATCTCTTCAAGTTCTTCATTATATTCATTTCGTGTTCCTGATTCTGGTAATAAATCTGTAAGATCTCCAGCATCTGTGAATTTTTCGTAAAGAATTCTTTTCATATTTCAAGTATATCTTCTGTTCTTGTTTTTAGTTCATTCGCGGTATTCCTAATTGGTTTTATTTCTTTCTTTTTCTTTCCATTCATTGATCTTATTAGGTTCCAAAATTTCCTGTTATTTGTTTTATATTCCTCATTTATATCATTTCCAAAATCTTCCCAGCTTTTCTTTTTGGCTTCTTTGATTCTCTTCTTAACTTCGTTTCTTATTTTAACATATTGTTTTTGTATTGCTGTTCCTTTGTTAAAACGTATTTTCTCCACGCATCTTGTTCTTTTTGACTTCCTTTTGTATTTCCTTAATCCACCATTTTGTTTTTCTGTTTTTTCCTGTATCTGATTTGACCACATACTTCTAGTGCAGAATTATAAATAATTTCCTTGAAAATTCTCCACGTCTCTTCTAGTGTTATTTCTTCCTGGTCATGTCTCTTTAGTAAATCATTCGTTTTCTGTTGGTATTCTGTTCTTTTCTTCTCGTTTCTTAATTTGTTGATTGCTATTTTATGATCCTCAGCTATTTGTTGTTCTGTGTTAATTTGTTCTTGGAGTTCTGCCGTTAGCAATCTGTGTTGAGTTTCTATTTCAGCCTCTTTTTGTGTCTTTATGTTTCGTATATTAGTTTTCATACTTTGGATATAGACTATGTAGTCTATTATACTCTTCGCGTTTCTCTCTTCCGCAACTTACTTAATTGAATTTTCATTTGTACAAACATCAAATGAAGAGGTGATATCCGAGACAAATTCATATTTTGACGAGTTTCCGAAATATTACCTTTAGAGGGTTTGAGGAAATTGAAACTCGGTGAACTAAGTGCGTTTAATTAAAAAGGGATGTTGAAAATTAAATATTCTTACAATAAAATATTTTTATTGTAAGAATATTTTGATTGAAAACTCACTCTTCCATCAAACCGCCCGCATATGTACAACTTTTTATTTTAAAAATCTCATTACCTTCTAGTTCGTTTTATTTTATTATTGTTCTATCTTTTTGAGCTTCGTTTTGTCATGTGCGGTAAATTAGGCCATTTTTGATTGATAGTTATCTCTGTTCGAGTAGCTCGCGTTATTGTTATTCATTTTCTGGTGAAAAGAATGATTTGCAAGCGTAGAAAGATGTTAACCAACGCCGTTGAATGTTCTAGAGAGCTAAACATATTGAATGTCATTTTCCAAAACCTGCTATTAAAAATTACGGATCATTAGGATAGCAAAAAGGCAGTTACAACGCGAAAAGCTGAAAGTAACCCTAGTCGGATTTGATGATCCATTAAAAAGACTTGGATATTTACATTTCTAAACGTATGAATTGGAATCTAAATTTTGATCACTCTATATATTGACACAAATATCACATCGGTAAACTCCTCACCACACAATTGTTTATAATAAATTGGTGACACGTGTTTCGCTAGCTCGAGACAAGCATCTTCAACAAACGTATAAACCGAGGTTCGAAGGAGTTTACCGATGTGATATTTGTGTCAGTAAATTACACCACAGTCCTCGCAATAATCTTTACTCTATATATTATAGAATAACGCCTTTATCACAAATCAATATTTTCACACCTAAACTAAATCCATAGCGTGTACAAGGAACTTTGATTCAATGTTGAAATGAATAATTTAAAGTAACTAAAAAACGGTTGTATGTAGGTATAGGGAAGTATAATAAGAATCGAATTATTTTAAATCGTGGAATACACATACGTAATAAAATCTATAGCATTCTATTTAATAAATATTATAACCTATAGCAATAATATTGTAATAAGTTGACATCGAGTTTCGCTATAACCGGAAGTAATATTTTTGGGAAATATTTTTCCTTAGAGGACAATGGTTTAAATATAAATAGTATAACATCGAAAACTTCTAATGAATCACTTACGTGGAATACCCCGTATAGTTATCTCTTTTCTTAAATAAAGCTTAAATAAATCCCGTGAATGAGGGGTGATTGTGTTTAGTTTTGAATAAATTACGCAAAATCGAGGTAGTCAAGTTTACGGGTCATTAAGGTCCGAATAATCGAAATTTTACTGTATTTGATTCCTTTTTACTGTTTCTCATTTCCTTTGAAAACCTACACGTAATATCTATTTTAAGAAATCTGCATAAAATACAGATAAATTTCCAAAATTTGTAGTTTGCTCTAACATGATTCTCCCCAAATAAAAACATAATCGTTACAACACAACTTTATTTTACTCATTAATTCCAGCGATATTTGACTATGTTGTTTATAGAGAAAACGATAGATCCAAGACTTTATATGAAACCATTTCTTTTGTATTCGGGGAACTATCAATTACGACGAGAGCTTTCGTACGATGATGTAAGTTGTAAACAAGAACCTCGCCATTCTAAGAAGTTTTGGCAATATAGCTTTCCTCTCTCCCATTCGTAGAAGCTTGGGGCATGCGTCCTTTATGGATGTTGTATACGTGGGCGTAATACCCTTTTCGTTGGGGTGGGAACCGGCAATCTCTGGCCGAAAACAGGAACTGATTTCCAGGAACCAGTGCCGCAGGAGATTTTAATCGATAGCAGTCTCTGTTTTGCGTTATGAAATGTTTTTCTAAGTAGAAATGCGTCTGAAAGGATGTATTCGTGGAAAACGTTTCAAAGGGTATAAATCTTACCTAATGCATAGCGTTTATATGCATGCATGTTTCGGTTCCAATAAACGAGAAAAAATGTATCGTACCTACTTGAATTGCATTCACATTTTATGGGAGGATGATTTCGATAGATATTAAATTAATACTAATAATAATAATATTTATTTATTACCCAACAGAATAAATCCAACAAGGGGCAATACAAAAACGAAATATGGATAATACGGAAAATTAGTACAATGCAAAAATATAATGTATAATAAGGTGGTGATAGTATCAATTACAAATCAATATCAAAAATAGAATACAATGAAAAATAAAACATCTCAAAACAGAGATTACAGGATTATGTATATTGAATATTGAAGTTCTTAGCGGAATGAAATAAAGGAGCTTTAAGAAGAATATTTGTTCTTGGCGTAGGAACCATGATTAAGTCACCCGATCTTGATTCAAAGCGTGGCACCAGAAAGTTGACCTTTGACAGTAATTCCGGGGCATCCAGCTTACCATAAATCAAATTTACCATAAAGGAGGCACTGGATGTCGATTCTACGCTGAGCCAGTGATTGAAAACCGTGTCTTTCTTATAGATCATTATAATCAGTGTTTTGAATCGGGTAAAAACCGTCCTGCTTGTACGACAGATACTTCAAAAATCTGTATATCGGAAACCAGACCGTAGACGCATATTCCAATCTGCTGATAACCAGAGCGTAGAACAGTGGACATATTGTATTCAAATTGGTAACATCTTTACATGTCCAAATAATGAAACCCAGTGTTTTATAGGCAGAAACAGCAATAGCAGATATATGCTCAGAAAATGTCAATGCCGAATCAAAAGTGACACCCAAGTCTCTGATGAATGACAAGCAAGAGATAGGTATATTGTCGATATGGTAAGCTGAGTTTATTATGTTTAATTTCCTAGTATATCTAACAAAGCAGCATTTTTCGATATTTAGAGTGAGCTTGTTATCAGAACACCAAGAAAAAGTTAAGTTTAAATTTTGCTGTAGAAGATCAACATCCGAATAAGAAAGTATGTTATGATAGATTTTGAGATCGTCGGCGTAAGCCAAGACAGGACATTGAATCGATATAATGAGATCATTTATGAACAGGTTAAACAAAAGTGGACCAAGGTTCGAACCCTGAGGGACTCCTAAGGCTGATACGTAATATTTAGATTTGAATCCATTGTAATAAACGTAGTTCTGGCGGTTTGTTAGGTATGATTCAAACAAGGCTAACAATGCGTTATCGAAGTTAAACGAGCTTAGTTTGTGAAGTAATATTTTGTGGTCAATTCTGTCAAAAGCTCTAGAGAAGTCAGTATATATTACGTCCAGTTGCCCACCCAAATCCAATGTCTCAGCTATAACCTGCGATATGGTGCACAAATTGGTGACGGTTGATTTACGTGAGGTAAATCCATGCTGACAGAAGGACATAGAGGATTTAGTGGGAAATGCGACTTCTTCATGAATCAACGACTCGAATACTTTCGCAAATGCAGAAATAATTGCGATGGGACGGTAGTTTTTAGGATTCCTGGCATCGCCTCTCTTAAACACCGGACAAATTCTTACTATCTTCCAGGCATCTGAAAAGACGCACGTGTGCAAAGCTGGTTTTCAACAAAGCAACTCAACGCATAACGGTTCAGCAAAAATCGAGGCATAATCTCACCACAAAACAAGGTATGTTGTCATAACCAGCAGAGAATTTATTTTTCAGTCTCTTAATATGCCGTACTACATTGTCAGTGGTGATGGAGGAGATGTGCACCAATGGATGGTTAGATGGCACGTCGGATAAACCATTAATTGTGTCACTCTGCAAAAAGGCTAGGAATTCTACTCGAACAATTCTTCCATCTAATGTAATTCCAGAAGGAACGGAAATTTGAAATGTCACCTCTCTCTCACTCACTAAATTTATACTATTCGATTACGTCAGCCGCCGAATTGCCTTGCCTGAGTTTTCAACCGTCGATATTGTAGTCGTAGTGCGAAAATGGACAAGATAAAAAATATAAAAATGAGGAATAAATTGGATGTACATGTTATCGGTTCAAGACCGATAGAAACAAATAAGGGACAATACCGCAGATCTGCAGACCATTCCAAAAATCCTAACAAGGATGAGAAAAATTTAGATACTGAGGCCAAAACGATTATGTCGATTAGAAATATTAGCAGCAAGAATTTGAACTTAAATCTCGACACCTTCGGGAAAAAGAGGAAAAATTATAGTGGTAATGATGGGTCATTACTGACACCCAATTGGATATAGATGAATTATCGATTATATATATATATATATAATGATGGGTCAAGCGATAATTTATACTCGACTCGCCGAACAGATGCAGTAGCAAATTATGGCAACCTTGCAATGCAAATGTCCGACTCACACAGCATAAATCACATGTAAACATATCAAAATAATAACCTCATTTTGTGTTTGACATAAATAAAAATTGCAAAATAAGTACTAAAATAATTTATTTCTTCAAGTGTTTTGTTGAATTAAATTATGCATCTCCAATATATAGAATTATATACAGTAAATAAAAAATACACAATGGTTTTAAGAAGATCTATGTAATATATAAATACAAAATAAGGAAACAAATAATTAATATTTTTTTTTTTTTTGGTACGTATTTATATAAGAAACAGTATACTGTACAAATAGGTATAATCAAAAATAATAAATTTTATACATATTACAAAAATTTAATACAGTAAAGGAATTAATTATGACACACTAAAACGTTCTTAACATGTATCTTCTTCGCTATTAGATGATGTAGACGAATCATCATTAATTGTAATGATTAACGGCTCTATGTGTATATCTATGAGATTGTCAAGTTCAAACATTTCCTTCTCTGTTTGAATAACATGTTTAATAGCATTTTGCCAATTTTCAACAGAAATATTGTCAATACCTCGTTGAAATAATTCTTTCACATCTGCCAATTTAAATGTGGTGTTATGTCTCGCAACATACCTCTTCACTTGTGCCCATATTAGTTCAATCGGGTTTAATTCACAGTGATAAGGGGGAGTCTAAGTACCTTTCTATTAGTGTTTCCTATTAATTCATTAACAGCATATTTCGGAGGGCCAGATAAATGTTCTTTAATTAAAGCTAACAATTCTGCTTTTACCATGTTTTCTTCATATGCAATACTATTTTCCCTCATCCAGTTTTGCATTTCTAATTTGCGACTATTAGTTGTAGGTGGCTTATTCAATTTACGACTATGGTACGGAGCATTGTCAAAAATTATGATGCAATTTTCTTTTAAAGTGGGGAGAATACATCTCATCCACTCTTCAAACCTTTCTGCGTTCATGTCTTCATGATAATCTCCTGTTCTCTTTGATTCAAAGAGGAGTAAACCATTTTCTACAAATCCTTCATCCGAGCCAATGTGTGCAATTATAAATCTTTTGCCTTTGCCTGAAGGATTTTTAAGACCGGTACTTAAATCTTCTATAAATGCTTGTCTTGCAGTGACAACAGACATATCTGTCCATACTTTATTTACAGTATGTCCAGCATTTACCCAAGTTTCATCCAAGTAATATAACGGGGTACCATTTTCACGATATTTCTTAATTTCACGAAGGTATTTCCGTCTCCAGGTAATAATATCATCTTTTTCTTTTAAAATACTATTTCGAGCTCGCTTATTATAACTACAAACATAATTATCTTATGATTAGTATATAGAATTTAAAGTAATAAATATTTGTACCGAAAGTTCAGTTCCTTTAATAATGATCCGAGAGTCGTAATTTTGAAATTAGGAATGTCATCTCTTTCATTTATCACTGTGAGAACTTTTTGAACTGTTGGAGGTTCATTTTTAAAAAAGAAGGAATGTACAATTCTTCGTATAGCATTTTTCATTTCATCATCCACCATATCTAAAACAGCCCTTTTTCTATATTTTTTGGTGGTCGTAATTCGTGATTAGTGTTATATTTTTCACAATATTGTAAACACTGCGTTCAGTAATTCCTGTAAAAGATACTATAATAGTTACTATGATTTGGTTATCGTTTTTGGAAAGATACCTGCTGCTTTGGCTGTCATTTCAACACTAACAATTTTAGTGTGCTAGGCTCTTCTTGAAATGTTTTAAATATATTCAAAACCTTCTCTTTATCTTCTACCGTAAAATGTTTTGAAACTCTCTTCTTAGGAGGTGAGGTTTCCATAATGTAAGTATATACGATAATATAGCAAGAAATAATGTATAACCTACAAAACAATAATGTATTATTGGTGCACTAGAACGATCGATAAATAGTCTTCAGAAACACTGGTTTATGAAATATAATAGATAATGGATCATTTACAAAGAAAGCTAATAAAATCTAATATTCCAAATGCAATATGGACTCGATTTTTATTCTATTGTAAGCGGCCACCCTGATCGACCAATTACAAACGTTATTGGTTATGTGACCTACACACATTGTTGCCATAATTTACTACTGCATTTGTTCGGCGAGTCGAGTATAGGTGTATATTTTGATTGTAGATATGGTAAGCTGTGGAGATCTTAGTCTTGACGGATTTCCGTAGTCTCTGAAACTCACGCCTAAAATGCATGGTACCAGTTGTTTTCCATTTTCTATAATAGTATTTCTTTATTGATAATTCGTTCTTTATATCTGCCGTGAACCACAAAGGATACCTCGAAGAATTTTCAGCTCCCGTCAAAGGTACAGACAGCTCAAGGATTTCGAATAGTTTTACATAGAAATAAAAATCATATGAAAGTGTTAAGTCTTTATAAATCCTTTCTACGAGAATACAGGTGGAAATATGAAAACCAAAATTAACTAACCCCTTAAAGTAATTTATACTTATTGGTAGTACATGGAGATAGAGGCTTGTAAAATATCATTGCTTAGTGTTCTTGATCTATGTTGATATGTTGCTGATAACACAGCCCGAGAAAAGAATTTTTTGCTGCATAAAAAAGCTGATTTTAAATATTTCAAGAACTCTGATTCAAAGAATAGGATTCTGTTTTTCTTGTATCAGCTCTAGTTGTTGGGATAGACAAAAATTAAATATTTCATGTATTTTTACAGTTGTTTTTTTACTTCCCTAATCTTTCTAGGTAAGAAACTATTTCTTTATCGTCTTAAATTCCCCTAATTATCGCCGTTGCACATCAAACCAGGGCTAATGAAACAATTTGTGAAAACTTTAGATCAAAATGGTCTTCAATGGTTTTCAATACTTCGCAAATCAATTCCCTGCAATCAGTAATGAAAAATCAAAAGCAGGAATATTTGATGAATCTCAGATAAGGCAAGCTCACCCTTCACAGAAACAATGACTGAAAGTTGTGCAAAATTTTATAATTATAAGTCTGAAAATTACGAAAAAATAGTGGAAGATATACTTAATAACGTTGAGTTGCCCTATGCGCATTAAAGTCCATTACCTTCACAGTGATTTAGACACACTTCCTGCAAATCTTGGCAACTTTAGTGACGAGTAGGGCGAACGATACAACCAGGATATCAGAATAATGGAAGAAAGGTACCAGGACAGATGATGGCTGATTCTGCTGGAGTATTAAAAGAGGCAAACCTTTTCAGACATACGCAAGACAAACATCAAAAGAAGGTTTTTAAATTAGTTACCAACTACTGTAAATATTTATTCGGGGTAATAACATTTGTAAATATGTGTTTTATAGAATAAACTTAATTTCTTTTATTTGTGCGTTTTTTAAAGATTGTATTGGAATCCATATTTATATGCAAGATCAAGACCAGTTAAATACAAACACGTGGTCACATCTTTTGAAGACGAGCTGACGAATCTGATGGTATTTATGGACACAGCGTACCAAAGTTAGTTAAGAACAGTTAAAAAAAGTCCGGCAGCAAAATATGTGTTGACCAGTGTAATTGAAAGTTACATCATCTTGGTCACTCTTTGTTCTTTATAATTTTTCCACATATCAAAGGCCATATCTTCTTCAACACTTTTTATCGTTTCTTAAAAAGTGGGGTTTCCATCACGTACGTGGTGTCGATTCTGTTCAGATTTTCTTTACGGTTTGATACTCTCGTAAACTATGAACTAGAAACAATTAATTGCAATATTAATTGATGGTAAATGGAATTCAAAAAATCAGACTCAATATGTTTGCTAAGAGCAGATTAATTTTATCGTCTTTAGAATTTGAAAGCAATCTCGCCAGACAATGCAATTAAAACAATTTATACTGAGATAAAACTAAAAGAATATCGTGACAAGGAATGCCGTTAATACATGATTATTACTGCTTGATGTGTGTAATGTTTCTGTTAGGTTTGAATTGTTCGTTCTATATTTCCAAACGGAATTTCTCTCTCTCTCTCTCTTGATATGTCATATTGAAATTTAGGATGAAAGGTAATTGAATTTTTACTACTTTTTTACTTATTAGTAAGTTGACATTTCTTCAAATTTTGTTAGACCACAACAAGGCTAATAGTACGACACTAGTACTATTTACTTGTATTCATTTCAAAATTTTGAAAACTCAAATGATCAAAAATTTGCATGAAAGCGAGGACTTTTTTTTTTAATGATTTTTCATTTAATGACCATGACATCGCTTTAAGTATTGTTGTGTGTATAACTGAATGATTCCGTTATGGTCACTCAGATTGAGTCTCGGGCGAAGTTAAGAATATTTCTTTATATTTAACAATTTTTGGGGCCTATGGACGATTAACAAATAAAAAAGCACTAATTGCTAGAAAAAGGGCCTACAGATAATTCTGATATAACAAATTAACCATTTATGCTGCAAAAAGGTGACTTTATTTCTAAAACGATTTGATACTCAACAGATTAAAATCAAGGCTTCTAATTTGTGTGGTTTAGTTCAAGTTTCTATTATATTATGTCTACTTTACGAGATGAATCTATTTTGACTGTTTCTAAATGATCATTAAAAATTCTCGTATTCCCAAGAATGAAAAACGAAGAAGAGGAAAAGGCAATATACGAGGATAATTAGCAAAAAGACCGCCGTTGGGTGATCAATCACACTCGTGGGCTTCTATTGCGTTTTTGGATATCTAATAAGTGGAGATGAAAAGTAGATTATTTCCAAATGTGCGGTATGAAAACGGACTTATTATGATTACTCTGAGCAAGGTCCAACCACCTCAAGAGCATCATTAGATCAGCAATAGCATATGTTTTGGATGTAGTGGTATAATAGAGAGCACATCGCAGGGGGAACAGCAATCAAACTTCTACAAGATTTGTGTCTAAATGATGAAGTTTTGATAGCTATGGCCTGACATGTGAATACATTGTGGCTATCATATTTGATAGCCAAAGCCTCAAGGAAACATCACCCGCTATCACATATGATTACCATGGCAGTCAATGTGTTAAGTCTTGCTAAGCAATTTAACATCCAAACGTCACACAACTTGATGCGGCTTTTGACGAGGTAGCTCTGTCGAACGGTATTACAATGGATTCCAATCTGGACGCTGTTTTCTCAGCGATAAATTTAGTGAAAATAATCCATTTACCTCTATAGTTGCCACTAACGTCGATGTTGTGGGTACGACGATTAAGTGCGATCGGCTTGTTACATATCATGAGATAGAAGGTACCTTGCTAATTGAGTCACACCATTTGGCACCAAAATTTAGACGTACCGTTTGCAACTGCTGGATCTCACACGATCTAACTGAAGCCCAAACAAACAATGGTATGAATTGGTGCAAAAATATGTTGAAGAAATTCAACCGAGGTCAGTGAAATTTAGTGGACATTGGTATGGGTGACGAAACTTGAATCTACTCATACGAGCAAGAAACAAAACAACAAATACGTAAACAGTTCGCGTGGTTAAGGCGAAACCAATAAAATTCGTTTGCTCAAGCACTGTTACAAAGCAAGTAACCGATTGCTTTTTTACATTTCTGGCTATGTGGCAACTGTAGCTTTAGAGAATCCAAGACTAGTTATCGTTGACTGATATGTAAGCAATATCCCCATTATTGTCTTTTCCTTTTCCATAATTTCCCCGGAGGGTATTTTGCTTACAAACCTTAAACTTGTTAGGCATACCTCCAAAGCCAATTCCTGGACGTTACTTGCTCCGAGTTCCCGAAATAAACCGACGTTATCAAAACCGTCCCGACCGGGAGTCGAAATCAGAACCTATCGGTTCTAAAGATCAACATTTTTCTAAATCTTTCCACACAGCGTCATAAACTGTCAAGTTTTTGGCCAGTAGTGAATTAATGTCGCAGTCTTTGTATACTCTTGATTTAGCATTTTCTATTTTAGCGACAATCGAAAATATGATGCATGGTAAGCATGTTCCTTCGTCCGATGCATTTAGACAATTGCTTCATGAGATATTAGCTTCAGATAGCAAAAAGATGTTTCGGAAAGTATTGATCTGTTCGCATGTGAAAATAGATTGATGCTAATACCAGAAGTTTTAAAGCATGATGGTTATTTAGTAAATTCATCAGTATTCTTTCAACCATATCAAGTTAATCAAGGAGAAAAATTTGGATACACAGAACCGACAAAAGTAGCTTAGAAGTAACTGAAATGGAATATAGAATCCTACAAGGCCCAAGAAGAGTAAAATATTTGAATTTCATTCTTTGATCGGATGTTATTGTAAAAACTATATTTTGTTCTGATTCCAAAAAAGAGAGGACTGACAGTAGCCGAAATAAATTTTCTAAGGAGAAGTACCAGAACATCAAGGCTAGAAAAATCTAACGAAAAGATAATGAGAACTATTATGAATGCTAGAGAGATAGTCGTCCATAGAGTAGAGAAAAGCGGACTGAAATTGCATGAACATCTTACAAGGAGAAGGTAAGGTAATCGGATTTTTGTAATATTTGATATTTTTGGTACATATAGTTTGGACCTTAAATAAGAATACTTTGGTGTAGTTCGACGCAACGTTCATAAATTACCGATATAATCGATGTTGAAGTTTCACCCGCCGTTTAAATCCATTAGATATAATACAATTGTCAACTGGACTCGTACCCCAGTCGATAGCGTTTTGGTGCGATACTCACGAGATCGCTGGTTCGGGTCTCGTCACGGGACATTTCTTTTTCTTCCATACAAAACGCACCGTATGTTTTTTCATTCTTCTTCTCATATCAAAAATTATGAACAAACGAAATATATGAACTATATGCAGGAATATTCTTCAAGTACTTCATTAAAATGCACGATCGGTTGATAAACAATATTCATTTTGAATTAACAATAATGTTACTTCAAAAAAAAAAAAAACGAACGGAGTCAGGTAGGAAATGAAAATTTCTATTATTTTATATCTAGTATGCGACATTTTACGCAGTGTGGCACGAGCCAGAATGGTAGTTATCATAGAAACATGGTAAGCAACATTTTTTATTATTACCTTATTGTTAAGTTAATTCAAAATGAATATTGTTTATCAACCGATTGTGCATTTTAATGATGTACTTGAAGAATGTTCCTGCATATAGTTCATATATTTCGTTTGTTCATAATTTTTGATGTGAGAAGAAGAATGAAAAAACATATGGTGCGTTTCGAATGGAAGAAAAAGAAATGTCCTGTGACGAGACCCGAACCAGCGATCTCGTGAGTATCGCACCAAAACGCTATCGACTGGGCCACGAATCCAGTTGACAATTGTATTATATCTAGTGGTGGGTGAAACTTCAACATCGATTATCTCGGTAATTTATGAACGATGCGTCGAACTACTTCAAAATATTCTTATTTAAGGTCCAAACTACACGTACCATAAATATCAAAAATTACAAAAATCCGATTACCTTACCTTCTCCTTGTTAGACGAACGATAGTCGAATATAGTATACAGATTGTAACCTTCGGGAATGTTAGTTCGTTGCTTCTTGAAGAAAGAAGAGTTATTTTCCTGGATAGGAAATTGTAGAGACTTCTTTTGGGTTGTGGTAGAGATACCGAACACGACGAAGAAGAAGCTATCACTATCGACAGAATCTGTAAGAATTTTTATTTACACCGGTTGTGAAAGCCTTCGCGGATAGACTACGTATGTACATTGTTTATAAAATTAAAACTTGCTCAAGAATTTGTTTGAATCGAAATCCTCTTCAAGAGATAAAGAAGTGAAAAAAAGCTGTAAAAAACGATAGACACTATGGTTTTCCGTCTAAATCAATTGATCTAAAGCTTCGTATTAGTTGTTGAGAAACTTTCATTTAGTTTGCGATCAAAAAGACGATTACGATATTTTATATTTTTCTGGGTTTCTATCGTTTCTATCTACTAAAGCAGAGGTCATATTACAATGATCATTGTAACAAAGAGAAAACTGTCAGTAAAAAGGATATCCATAAATCTCTTTCCAGTTTTCGAACATCACAAAAGAAATATACCGAATCCGAGAGAAAAGATGCGAATGCGTTTCCGGTTGTATACGAGGAATGTTTCAAATGTTTTTGGAATTTGGCTCTAGTTTAATTGCGTAAATCTTATAAGTAATGTTATTGGCCAAAGACAAGTCTTGACACGTTTTATCTCAACTACTTGACTGATACAGACGTATTTCCGTAGCGTAATCACGCCACAAAATCACAAGAGCTATCATTCGCTTTTTATTTAAAGAGGTCAGATAGTTTTAAAGCTGGTAAAACGTCCCTGGAAGACGCTGATTCGCGCAATGGACGGTCGAGAACCTTTGTAAATGGAGGAAACATTGTTGCCGTGGAGAACCTACTGAAATATGATAGGGACTGGAACAGAAACTCAAAAGGTCCGACATATGCCGCGAACTTCAACAGCTTCCAAAAATTGGTCGAAAGAATGGTAGAAATCAGAAGAAGGACCATGCACTGCACGTGCAATTTCGTCGGTGAGAAAAGTAATGTTCATTGTACTGTAGGATTGCGAGGGGATTATTTTTATGGATTATTTATCGAAAGGTTAGCTGCAGTAACGCAGAATAATATTTTAATCTTTTATCTGGCCCATTGGGGCAGGCGTTTTGCAAGAAACGCTCGGGAAATTTGCATAACTGTCCGAAACCACGAAAGACGAGGAATGTTTTTAACGAATTGCGCTGGGAATTGCTTCCACATCAATCTTATTCACCCGATCTGCCTCCTAATGATTTTCATCTGTTCCTAAGTTTGAACGAATCACTACGGGATGTTCGATTTGAGACCTTAAACGAGATAAAACGAATATTATTATAAGTAGGTGGATGCAGAGACTTTGAAAAAGTTCTTTGAAGACGGACCAAAAAATTAATTTTGCATTGAGATAAATGTATTCAAGCAAATACAGGTTATATTGAAAAATGACTTTGCCGAATATCTAGATCTTTGGAAACATCCCTTGTACAAATACAAAAAATCCAAAGAACTAGCGTACACCTGACCTGAACTAGCGATAAGGAGAAGGGCCTAGCTGGGCGAGTGAGTCATAACATCAGGTGCAAGGAACGTAGTTTAGAGCATGCAATAACTTATTCTTCCTATATTATACGCATAACCATTCGTTCGTTTCCAATTGTTCGCTTTTCAATACTACCTTCCGAGATAGAACGAATTAACGTCGGCTTTTGGGACTTGGACGGTCTGTAAACATCTTAGCCGGTGGTATATTTTGATTTCGAACCTACCTGTTAGACGTGTTTCGGGTCACGGTTTTCTTCTTCTTTTTAGTGCGTGTGTAAATGCGTGTTTGTGGAGGAAAAGAAAGATGGAAAGAATACGCTTTACTAACGCGATGAGTCACCGAATCCATAAAATTACAAACGTGTTATTCATATGTGTAAAGATATACTATACTCTACGGTATTACGTAATTAGGATTTAGTAGGACTAATTTGGGTACTACGATGTTTACTATTTTGTATTCACAACAAAAGGCAAATCAAAATGAATTTCTTTGAATTAAATTATTAGTATTGTTCCAAATTATTGCTGCCAAAGTATATATAAAATAAATACAATTACCCTCAACACCTTTCGGAAATAATTCCAGATATATAATAATGATACAGTAATGTCCGATTATAATGAACCCGCTAGTAATGAATTTTCGGTTACAGCGTACTGTACAAGTAACGATATTTTTTCTAAATACATAATGCAGTTTTTACTGGTTACAGTGAACCCGCTTATAAGGAACATTCGGATAAAGTGAACCAAATATTAAAAATGAGGCACAGTTTTCTTTTTATAATGGATTCCCCGATTGATGAGCTATTTCCCCACCAACTTGCTTTATTACATGGGCGCATTTATTTCTATTTATAGCAGTCGATTATTGGTTATCAGGGTGAGTAGGGCGACTGTATTAAAATTACATACGTATGTAATGTATACGTAACGTACGTAAAATGAAAAACCGTAACCTTAAAGCTCTAATCCTAAAAGACAAGTGTGATATTATCCATATAAAGTGGCATTAAAAACGTCATATATACCAGCAAATCAATTTGATAAAAATTATTATATCCATGATATGGAAAAAAGAGAAGCTATTTTGTCATCGTATGGTCAGGAAAATTTTAAGTGTAAAAGATAAGAAAATCAGCGCATCACGAGATGGATAAAGGTCTTCTTAATTGGTTTACACAAAAATTGCAAGAAAACATTTCTTCCAGTGGTGTTATTCAACGAAAAAAGCTATTGAAATGGGTAGTAGAATGAAAAACAAAGATTTTAAGTATTGTAGAAGTTGGATTGTACGTTTTAAAAGGAGACATAATATACGAGGAGAAAAATTGTAGATGAGTCTGCAGCAATAGATATGAATGTTGCTAACTATTGTTAGGCCTGATATTGGAAAAAACTATGACAAGAGACATTTTTAATGCCGATGAGACAGGACGTTTTTTTACCAAATGAGTCCTGATAAGATTCTAAAATTTGTGGGAGGAAGTAGTGCTAGCGCGAAATTATCTACAGTGATAATTACTGTAGTTGCCAATATACCTGGCATAGAAAAAAGAAAATTGTTGCTTATAGGCAAATTCGTCAATCCTAGATGTTTCAAATAACAAACAATTGCCCATAAAATACAAATTAAACAGTAAAGCATGGGTGACATCTGAAATTTTCTCAAACGAACTGCTTGAATGTGATGAACAGTTAAAACGGAAAAATAGGGAAATTGTACTTGTAATTGATAACTGTACAGCTCATCTTGAACTTAAGCTAAATCAAATTGAATTAGTTTTTATGCCTCCCAACGTCCGTTCAAAATTACAACCCAAGGATCAATGCCTAGTTTATTCCTTAAAAATACATAATAGAAAAGTATTACTAATGCATATGATGGAGGCCATGGATAATGGAAAAACATTTTCAGTTAGCCTTTTAAATGCAGTAAATTTTATTCACGTGACTTGGTAGAATGTCAGCAGGAAAACTATAGTAATCAGTTTTAAGCATGCAGGATTTTATGAAAAGAGTGATGAATTTTATTCAGATGATGAGTTTCCACTAACTGAATAGTTAAGAGAAACATGAAGATGACCCTGAACTTGTTTGCCTGGAAGTGAATAATGCAGTTGAAATAGCAGTGAGAGAGAAATTCAGTGAATTGAATTTTGAAGAGGCTATGGTTAAACTGCATCGTTTAATGACAAGCACAGGTAAGTTTTAAATTTCGACGGGAGTTTGATATTTAAACTGCACCCGCGCGCTCGTAATCCGTTAATGATTTTTCATGGAATTTCGCAATACCGATTGCTTGGTAATGCATTAATGACTTGTCCTGGTCCCTTATTGGTTAACGAGGCAGAACATCCCTTTCCTTATAACATAAATATGTCCTAATGTTTAATAGTTTTATTCGATCTTGCAGCTTGTTTGATAGTAGATACAGACTGTCAAAACGAGTAATTTTTCGGTGATGCCTGGTCAGTGTGGTAAAAAAGTAATTGTGGAAAATGGTTACAAATTTTACAAAACGGGAGAAACTCTTTGTGGTGTTAAGTGGAAGTGTGTAAAAAGAGGTTGTACTTCTAAACTTTTTCTAGATAGTGATGTATCGGTATTCCAAAAAGCGGAAACAAGTTACATCATCATTCTCCTCCAAGAAAACTTATCAGGGAATTTATTTCAATTTCAGTTAAAAGGAAATGTGTGGAAGATATAACCGAAAAGCCTTCGAAATTAATAAAGTTGGAAATTTCTAGTGATACTATTAACAACTTGTCAATAACAGATGTCAAGTGCGTAAGAAGACCGCAAGAAGATCTGTTTAACCCGCTTTACCAACTAGTATAGAAGATGACATCTTTTGAAAAATATTGTTTTCTGATGAAGCCATATTTACATCCAATGGGACAGTTTCAACGTAAAACTATAGATTTCGTCACGAGAAAATCCTAATTTTAAAATTGCGACTAAAAGTTAGTATTACAAAAAGGTTAATGTCTGGTGTGGTATTATGTATAGGAAAATCATCGATCCGTCTTTTTTAATGAAAATGTGAATCAACATACGTATTGGGAATAACTTCAAATTGTTTTGTTGCCTGAAGCAATAGATGAACTTATATATATTTGAAAATCTAGTTTGTCAACAAGATGGATGCCCTGCACACTCAAGAATGTTGGTAACAAATTATTTGCATAAAAATTTTCGAAACAGATAGATAGGTCGTTACGCAACCGTCAATTGGCCGGCTCGTTTGCCCGATCTGAGCCCATTGGGCTTCTTGTGGGGGTATGTTAAACATCATGTTTATTGGCCTGGGCGTGCAGCGGTAATAACGTACAATTACGAAACAAGTTACAACAGCCTACACATACACACTGTTATCGCTGTTTGCCCAGGTTATTTATAATAATAATTTGGATAACAATATCGAAATTTTAAAACAAAAAATTACTGAAGCGGTAAAAATGATTTACAATGTTTATGAAAAATTGGGATATATTCGTAGAGCTGAAAAGTGTGGAGAGATTGAAGAAAATAAAATGTTTTTCTCTAGAACGAAGAGTTTTTCTTGTTTTGTTTGTGCCTTTTTAAATTCTCTTAGTTGCTAAAAGAAATATTTAAACTTTTCTTAAACTTTCTCAGAACTGGTGGTTTTGAGGCAAGCAATCTTTTTTTTTTAATAAAGAACAACGTTTTTCGTTAAGTTACAAATAAAAATTTCTTCCCTTTGTTTAGTCTATTTAGGAACACACTGTACATTTGCAATAAAGATGTATAAACGTAAATAATTAATTGTATGAATAGTTTTTTGGCTCACTGTACATTGAGAAACAAATATAAAGAGACCAATTTTACCAACCATTTTAATGTCCTTTTATACTAGGCTACAATCAAAATAATGATTTCGTTTCTATAACCATTATCCGATAATTGTAGAGTTGACGTGGTGTTAGATGGCACCGATTCAGAGAAGTATATCACGCAGATCGGTGCCATTCGAAAAAGCTTTACTTGATATATGCCGTTTCTTAGACAGACTCTTACATTATGCAACATCAACTTTCTTCGAGGGCGTAAAATACGCTCAAAAACTGACCTATTAAAGGCAATCGTGGTTCCTAGCAATCGACTAACGTCGCGACGAGCAACGTCGACGCCAAACGTTCCAAGAAGGTAGGGCAAGACTGGCGCCACACTTACTTCGCTATGCGACGGCTGGTCGATAGTGCTAGATACAGCAGTTACCGCCTTTTACGTATATATATATATATATATATATGTGTATACGTGCCTGTCCGAAAACTACTCCTTTTAAAAGTAATCAGGTATTTTGCAACCGATGATGTACTTAACGGCAAGTTGATCGGTTTCAACTCCTGGAAACGTTAATTGGATAGGCGAGTGAAAAGATTTTCGAATGGATAATCAGGATGGACAGTAAAAATGTAATTACCTATAATGTCATAGAAACTAATAGAATCCTTATTGTTTTGTTTCTGACTGTTATCAGCGGATTTAAAGTAGTAATAGTAACTTGCATACGCTTTTGTGCTGTGTGTTACAACCACAAGGGAAATAAGATATAAGATAGTAAAAGCAAATTCGGGTAACTCCTTTTTGATCTATGTATTTGATGAAGTCGATAAGGTTGTATAAATCTGCCTGTTAAAATTGTTCTTACCGTTATCCATCGATCTTAATACCAACTTGGTCGATTGGATTTAGATACGTTGGTATTTCAATAAAGAAATCAAAGGAAAGGTAGCATTATACTTAAAATGTCCAAATCCCTGGGATAAATAATATAGATCCGTTTTGATGAGATTACAGGCAAATTCGTCCTTATTTTCATTGCTCGTCAATCAAAAAGAAACCCTTCTCTCTTTCCTCCTTCTAAAGAAAGCTCGTCTAGTTCTAGAATCTAGAGAGAGGGTCGTAGTGTATTGACTAACTCACATCTACCTCTAGCTAATTTTTTATTTATTTCGGCCTCTTCTTGGCAGGTGTTTGTTAATAACACTACCAAATACTCAAACTGTTACTTTCTTGAAACTATACTACTTGTTTGCTGTTCTCCATCTGATTTGTTCTAAGTCTTGTATAGACGTTGATTTCACTTCGATATACTTCGTTTTACCTTCGTTGATAGTTAATTCATACTCTTTTACCTTAGATTAGATTAGATTAGATTACTTGAGGTGGCACTGATGCCTGTTCCACTGCGACCTTTCCAGGTCTATTGTGGTCCTCATGTCTCCTTAGAGTACGTTCTCTAGCTCTCTTTTACCTCTTTTACCTTACTCTCGAACATTTTCTTCAATTCTTTTCAGCGTCAGCGTAAGCTATGCATTGTTGCCTATTATTATATATTAGACCATTTCTCTGTATTCCGTTTTCCCTGACTATTATTTCCAAGGTCAAGTTAAACAAACTCGTCGTCAGAGGATCTCCCTGTCTCAGTCCTCTCTTTACTTCAAATTCCCTCGATAATCTCCGTTCCATAATTACTTTGTTGGTGGTTTGCTTCAACATCATTTTGACTAACTTAATCAGTTTCTACGGTACACTCATTTTTTCCAGAACTATTTGTAATTTATTTCTTGGTACGGAGTCGTATGCCTGTTTGGAGTTAATAAACAATATAACAAGCCCTAAATTTTGTTTATATGTGTAATGTAGTATTTCCTTCATTAAAAAGTTTGGGCTATTGTTGATCGTCCTGTTCTAAAACCACCTTGGTATTCACCTGGCTGCTTCTCTTGTATTTGATATAACCTGGTTGTTATTAAGTTTGCAGTTATTTTATATACTACATCTAACAGTGCTATGCCGCGATAATTATCACAATCTGTTTTATCGCCCTTCTTATATACAGGGCATAAAATGGCCATATGTCATGACTTGGGCATCTCCTCTTCTTGCCATATTCTTCTCACTAGCTGTGCAATTCGCTGTTGGACAATTCCCCCACACTCCACCAGCATTTTTGCGGAAATTCCACTTTTGCCAGGGGTTTTATGGTTTTTAGTTTACGAATTACTTCTTTATTTCTGTGAATCCTTGGTTATTCTTCTTTACATATTAGTAGAAATTTCCTATTTTTTTTGTTGATATAATACTCTTCCATTTTTTGTAATTTCTTCTCCATATATTCTCTTTTCTTTTTGTGGCAGAAACGTTTAGCTACTTTTTTGATGGATCTATATTCAGCATCTTCATTCTTGCTTCATTTCTTTGTTTTAGGGCGTTTCTACATTCGTCATCAAACAATTCCGTTTTACCTTTCCTATTTTCTTGACCTAGACATTTTGGACTGCCTGTGTAATTAATTCTTCACATCTAGCCCATTCTTTTTGTATGCTCTCTAATTGTAGATTCCTTTCCAACATATTTGATAACTCCTTTTTAAAACTTTCTCTCGTTATTATATTCTGTAATTCATCCACCTTAAACCTCTTCCGTCTTTCTGCTTTGTCTTTTTTTTTTTTTGATTGGGGAGTTGTTGCCTCATTTTTGCTGTTACTAGTTTATGGTCCAAGTTTATATGTGTGCCTCTGTAGCCTCTAGCATCATTTATCGCTTTTGCATGTTTTCTAGTGTTCTTTGCGTCTCAAAAATGTCTGCTGGTAATTTTGGAAACTTAGATCTACGTTTACGGTATAAACACTTCCGAAGCTGGAAACAACTTTGGTGTTAATCGAGTTCTATGCCATAGGCGACTCACTTAGTCCTTGATTAGTAATTTTAGCTGGCTTTTACCCCCTCATTAATTTTCAAACAGGTATCTACCTAATTATCCGTCTCGTTAAGGAGATTACATTGACTACCGGCGCAATCGCGGCGGAGACTAGCTGTCTCCCATCTTCTAAAAGGCCGGATTTTGCATAGGTTAATTCTCTTCCAATGATAGGTAAATTGTCTCCGATAACTAACAGATACATAATCTTTTAATCCCGGTCAACTAAGTTGTCTCTGATGATTGAACCTAATGATTTCTTAATGACCTAGGAATTTGCAATAGATAATTATCACAAATCGATCTGGATAGGTCAGCAACTTATTGTATACGCCCCAAAAGTTGTGGTCATTAGGTAATTAGAAGCATATAAATAGGGCGGTAAAATAATATTTTCTCGGTGTTATTATTTTTACTTCTTATACAAGTTAAATATTAAAATGAGTTTGCAAGTAGTCTCAAGTGAAAAGGGAAAAGGTAATAAATGGCCACAAGTTTTCTTTTCGAAAAACATTGGCTGGAGGTGTTAAAAGGTGGTCATGTACATCTAGACAAACATTGTGTAAAGCCTACGTTAAAACAGATGGCAAAGATAATGTTATCGTGGATTCGATGTTGGATCATAACCATAATAAGCTATCTAGTCCCGTATTGGAAAGACAGCAGCTTAGCAATAAACTGAAAAGGAAAGCACAAGACGATCTTTTAGAACGGCCGATGAAAATTATCCATAAAGAACTCAAATCATGTGATATTGATGCTCTAACCGTAAGTGATATAAATCTAGTTAGAAAAATATCTACAATGCTCGTCGACCATTACCGAAAAGCATTGGAGTTCAAGTTCATACATATTTAGACGAACGGCGAATAAAAACCAACAATAATGAAGATTTTGTAATAAAAAATGACAGACCCAACAATATCGTTACGTTGACATGTAAAAGTAATATCGAATTTTTGACTACGGCTGCTGAATTTTATTTGGATGGAAATTTTGAATATTGTCCTAAATATTTTTTGCAATTATTTACTATATTTGCTATGAAAGATGGTCATTATGTTCCTGTTATATTCTTCCTGTTACCTAATAAGCAAGTTAATACTTACAAGATGGCTCTTACATATATGGAAGATGAAGTACTCAAAGTAACCGCTGACTTTAAGCCTTTTAGAATTACAGCAGACTTCGAAATATTCATCCATAAGGCAATTCGTGCTGTTTTTTCCGGTACTCTTATTAGAGGATGTCGTTTTCACTTGACACAGTCGTGGAATAGGAAACTTCAAGAAATGGGTCTAAGCTCTGAATACAACAAACAAGAATCTGAAGTGGCAAAATATTTGAATTACATTTTTGGCTTGCCATTTTTTACACCCGCAAGATGTAGGTGACTTTT
The DNA here is from genome assembly GCA_038088585.1 of Chrysina gloriosa. Taxonomy (NCBI): domain Eukaryota; kingdom Metazoa; phylum Arthropoda; class Insecta; order Coleoptera; family Scarabaeidae; genus Chrysina; species Chrysina gloriosa. The sequence goes on along the minus strand of CM076087.1, from coordinate 34,292,332 downwards.
TTGCCATTGAATTGGGTTCCATCCAGCCAACATCAAATGCTGTTACAAAATTTGCAGACTACATTGTCTCCACATACATTGATGACGATTCATTGTTTCCACCACATATTTGGGCAGAAAATTCGTCATCGCTTCAAAGAACTACTAATGCTTGTGAATCGTTCCATTCGAAATCGAGTGATTCTTTTTACTCGCCCCATCCAAATATTTTTACTATTATAGATGTTTTATTGAATTTTCAAATCGATTCTTATATCAGACAAAGAAGTTGCAGTATGGAAAAATGTATTTACGATAAAAAAATATTACAGAGGAAGCAGTTTTTAGATATTCAAATTCAAAAACTGTATTCAAAAGAGTTGACTATGTTTGAATTTGTTAAAAATGTGTCTCATAGGTTTAGAGTAAATAAAAATTAGTATACCTTGAAGTTTTAATTTGTAACAATTGTATCTTATACCAAAGTTTGGAATATAAACATATAATAATGAACATATAATTACAACTTGGGAGAGAATTTATCTATGACCTTTTTCAAACCGTAATTAGAAAGTGACTATCGGGAGACAACTCGGTTGCGGCCCGCAATCGTACCCATGGATTACCAGGCAGGTCTCCTGCCCGTTTAAAATAGGACAGGCTGCCAATAATATCGTTAGAGAAATCACGGAAGAACTATGGAAGGCATCCCAGAGAAGTTCTATCACGAGTACGCTAAGTATAATTGTCCAAAAAAACCAATGCAATAATTTAAGCTGGATGTCAGCTGAACAGTTCAATAAATTTTTAATCCAAAATATTTGATATAATTGCGCAATGTTTATTGAAAAGTGGTATGTAGTTATTTTTCGGTCTAAGTGACTACGAAAGGGCTCGTCTATAACCCGACCTATTATTACCCAAAAATAACCGAGAAACCGACAGGTATATGACCGTAATTATGTCGTTTTGTCCTTTTTGGTATATCTAGCACCCCTCCTGAGACAATCTTAGGACCCTACTATTGCAGTCGTATGTATGTATATACGTACGGTAGTACTATGGGGAGACGAATTTCGCAAAGAATAAGGGGGACCTTCGTCCACTCCATCGCCCGCTATCTACCTGCTAGCTCGCTTTCTCTATCTATCGCAAGGCAAACGATCTCCTCGTTGCGATCTAACGGAGCGAGTACGGCTGGAAACAACTCGTCGAACGGCACAGACTCGTGCGAGAATTGGCGCCGAGAGGACATCGGCCATATTGTGTTCGTTTCTGTGCAACCTGTTCCGGAGGGTGGTCGTGTTAGTGGATGGCATCGCAATCGTGGACGCGATTTCGTTCGGGAACGGTCAATGTGTTCGGGACGTTTTTCCATGTGCAATAATAATTCGATAATTTTAGTGAACATGAGGAATAATTAGTGCGCTTTTGTACGAGCAACCTGTTCTTTCGCGTTTACTTCACGCAGATCGGATACAGAATTTTATAACTGGCGTAACCTGGTCGAGCCGCTCGAGGTTCTAGACTCAAACCAGGTAAGCGGAAACGATGTAAAACGCGTTCGGACCGCGTTGTTGTTGTTGTTTTGATTTCCATATTTTAAATGCGGACGGGTACGGATTTACAGTTATATTAACGACAGCGACGCCTTAACTGGATTGATAGCTGGATTAAGAATCTTTGGGTTACGCCAGATATCGATTACTAACTTGACATTTAATACTTCCATATCCACACACGCTGCAGGTTACATATCTCTTTTGTTTGCCTTTAATCGAGTGCCTTTCCAAATTTATTTTATTGCGCGCATTGATATTATCTGTGAGCGCTCTAAATAATAATTATAAAATAAGCATCTTCCTTACGCATTTAATTTTTTAGTTTGTGCGTACAATTCGTATTTGCTTATCAAATATTGATTTCACACTTATCGTAGAATGAGAAGTATCAATTCCAGATTAAAGTTATTATGTGGCCAAATTGTTATCATCATCCTTATCTATAGTGTGCGTATTTAGTAGTCATTTTTAGCAATACCTTCACAATAGAAACCGTTTTTCGTTCTATAAACCATTTCCCTATAGGTATGGAGATATAACTGTATCTTAAACTCCGTTTGATCGGAAGTCGCCTATCCATTCAAATCAAAAATTAAGATCAGTTTACTCCTTCATAATTTTGCGATATTAAAGCTTACAAATATTAATTTGATTCCAATTGCATTTATCATAAGCGTCAAGTCTAATATCTACTCAATACCGATTTCAGAGTATCTTAATTACAACTTTAAGATTTTCCTAATGAATTCTGGATTTGTCTTTGCTTGAAATTTTGATCTATTTTTGTGCCTTATCTAAAGTGTAAATTTAAAATAAATCATTTTTAAAAGGTAGAGCAGGAGAAAAGACTTGATTCTAAAATACATCTTATACGAGGGATAACCTGAATTTATCAGAGAATTAGAAAATCTAGTAGACTGTGAAAAACAATCACACAGTATTTATTTAGAGCAACTTTTTATCTGTCATTTAACCGTTAGTTGTTGAAGTTACCTTCATTATAACTCAGATACTTATTTATTTTTTAAAAGTAAAATAAAATGGAATTAACTAGAGAGCACTTTCGAATCATAATTTACTATGACTTTAAAAGAGGTTTAGGCGCTTTCGAGTGCAAAGAGAGTTTAGATTCAGTTTTTAGTGAACAAGCACCTTCCTTGGCTACAATTTACCGTTGGTATAAGAAATTTTAACGCAAAGGGAATTCTGTTCAGCATCAAAAAGGAGCCGGGTATCCTTTTACGGTTGTTAACGACAAAAACATTGCTGCTGTTAAAAAAATAATTGAAGAGGACAATAAAGCCACTTATGCGGTAATAGAACATCAATTTGAGATTTGATCCTCAGCTGTTAAAACAATTATACACAATCATCTGCACTTAAAGAAAGTGGTAAGTCGTTTTGTGCCGCATCAGAATTCTGACTTCCGAAAATCAGAGCACGCGAGAGTTTGCCGTGAAACTTTAAATTTATTAATTTTCTGGCAGGCAAACAATTTTTTCTAAAATAGTGACAGGTGAAGAAATTTATATTCCCTTTTTCGACCTTCCTATCCGCCAAAAGAGTCGTGTATCGATTCATAAAGATGGGAAAACTCTGACAATGACTGAGAAGCATCGAGTTATGAAAAAGGTTGTGTATGCGGTATTCTTCAGAAGTACGGGCTTAGTAAATGCAATTAAGCTAGATGGACAAAAGACAGCTACAGCTAAGTAGTACACTGATAAATGCCTAAAGTGTTCAATAGAGTTCCAGACAATGGAATTATACTCCACCATGACAATTCATCGTTCCATACGGCAGTTTCAACTCTCCAGTTTTAGGCTGAAAGGAATATAAAACTAATAGAACATCCGCCGTACTCACCCGATTTAGCAATGTGTAACTTTTGCCTTTTTCGTCTGAAGAAGAGATTGATACCGCAGAGCACGCTTATTTTGAAGGTATTCCGAAAGAAGATTGGTCGTGAGCTTTTAAACAGTGGAAAGAATGAACGGTCAAGTGTAGCATTGCTAAGGGAAATTACTTTGAATATATTTAAAATGAAATCCGTATTTTTAATCTCAATAATTTCAGCTAATCCGTCGTATGTAGCAGATACCGATATGAAATCTTCTGAAAATTTTATTTATAAAATTTGTGCTATTTATAAATAGAAATGATGTTTCAAGTCGCCCTGAACAGTTATATTAGAGGTATAAGGGTGCACCATCAAATACTCAAATTTTGAAAGAATTGTGAAAAGAAATCAGAAAATGATTATACTAATGTTAACGAAATTGTAAGGAAAAGGTTTAAGATAATTATCAGGTTGGTGCCTTAGCAAATTCCTAGTACCTTACAACCTTAGATTTGGTTGCTCTTTTCTACTACAACCAACAGCAGGGAAGAAGAGCTTGTTAAATGACGCAAACATCAATTTAATAAAATCATTCCAATAATTTGTGTACCTTTTTCTAATCTTCGCCTGAGAAATGTTGACATTCTCTTACAAAATTAAGACCAGCAAATTTAACGCGACTTTTTAACAGGTCTTTGGACCATTCGGCGATTTTCCTATATTGGACGCCCTGACAATTCTAGTGGAAACTTCTAAGCATTTTTCTTCTAGTCTTTTTAATTGCTTTTACCGTAGAAAATTTACTTACTGCCTGGCGAACAATTTCACGCCCAGATCTCTGTGAGATAGGGTAGAAGTGAGAGGTCATTTAATTTTTTTCGCTAAACGGAGTACAGTAGGAGGTAGTTTGTGTAATTCTGGAATTGGTTGTTGTGAATATTTGTACGACTCTAAGCCGGCGGGTACCAAGTGCACACCAAGCGTGGTCTACTGCCTGGTATCTAAGAACACTCCGATAATCCCGTAGACAAGGTGTACACCACCACCCGGGTGATGATTTTAAAGTTATTTATTATCTTTTCTTCCCTGGGGGTGGTACGGTGCACGTGGGCAACGGTGGTGTACACGGGCAAAGAGGAGGATTATCTTATTTGGGGGAGAGGCGCAGAGCGCCGAGTATGCGTATGTTTCTTTTGCAATTTGGTCCAATATCTGTACTTACTGTTTTCGCTAAACCAAAATAATTACTTCAGATAAAAAACAAGTAGTGTAATAATTTACCCTTTACAATGAAGAAGCACTAGCGCCAAACAATCAACAATACCGCACAACCTAGGTTTTATTGGTTTAGAAGGAAATAAAAGAAAATATGTTATTTTCATATTTTCTCTTAAAAATTGGTCGTACTTAGAACTTTAATATCATTCTAATGGGCTGCCATTGCCAGTTAAAATCATTAATAACTTGTTCGAACGGACTGTACATCACGTATTTGTGACTAAGCTAATCGCATGAAGATGTGTAGTTTATAGTAACCAGTAATAGGCCTGTTAGAGAACACAGAAGATTCTTACCCAAGTTCAACAACTTTTTCGCTTTATCTTTTGGGTAGGTTAATTGATTTTTGATTTTATTGTGGCGTCAACGTGGTAAAGACAAACGGTATTTTATAAACAGCGATAGGTACTGTTTCATTTGAATATGCAGCAGAGAATTGAAGAAGTGAAGCTCATTATTCAATTGCCTTCACAATTGAACAGGTAGTTAAGACTTAAAACGATATCCCATTTAGGCATTTTCAACAAGTATTTCTCAAGCTTTGTGTGTTTGCGCCTCTTGCCGACAGAATCGTCAGTGGAACCACATCCACAGGATAAGAATCACTGTCGTAGAACACAATCAATCTGTATTTATTTATCTAATAATTTGATTTATTGATGTAGGATAATATCAAATATTGGGCTTGAAAGACTTTGATATGAACGTCAGAAATATTTGGTCATATCTAAGTTTTGCTAAGTCTTTATGTGAATCCGTTAAGTATCTTGCCCAGGTAGTCAATTTTTGGGAAAACTGATAAAGTAATCAGATTATGACGCATATGCAAATATGCAGGTATTTGTTTTAATACTTTTAAGCAAAGAGAGAGTGATGTAATTTTTATGGACGTTGTCGATCTCTTATTTAGAAGTACGTGCATATTATTCCACAATATAACGGCATTCCAGTTGGTAATATCCCAATATGTATTACATACTGACACATTCTTTTATTTTCGTTGAGTAATAATTGCAATCTATTAGAACGAATTCAATTTGGTAGTGATAGCTCGATTGTTATTCTAACTAGAATATCTCGGTCTAAATCTCGGAAACGTTATATATTTAGACTGATCACAAAACAACTGTTCGAAAACGCTTCAAATTGATACCTACATTGAAGCAAAATCAAATATGATCTCACATTCTTTGTTTATATTAAATATTACCATCGAAATTATCGTATGATCGGGCCAGTAAGTAGTCGTGGCTAAAGTATGTATCGCAAAATACCTCGAAGCAATCAGGTGATATTTTACCTGAGATTATATAGATAATAACACACGAATAATTAAGTATACTGGTATTACTAATTTAATTGTTATGCGTCTGGAATGTTGTTTATATTTAGATGCGATGATTTCACTTAATAGAATTGATTGTTTCCCACACTACAATATAGTATATTTGTGATTTAATATTGAAATGTCGTTAATTCAATGAATTTTGTGATGTCGTCATTTGACATATTAAATGATTACATTCGGAAGATAGGTAGGTAGATAGATGGGTATTTATTGTACGAGGGACGTTTCCAAAGTTCTCACGATTTCAGTATATATAATTAATTTTATTTCGTCAATTTTTATCAAAAATTACACTGTAATGTGTCAATATAACTTCTATTTAATCGAATACACTTATACCAACGAGAAACTAGGTCTTTTAAATTGTCCTCAAAAATTTTTTGGAGTCTCCAATCCACCTATTTCTAGCAAGATTCGTCTCATTTAAAGTTTCAAGTAAAACAGGCGCAATACGTTTAAAAAATCGTTCATCGCAATGGGCCATATAAAAAATTAGAATAATACTCTGCGTTAATTGTGGTACCTTTCGATAGATAATCCATAAAAATAATCCCGCGCAGTCCTAGAATACAGTAAGCATTACTTTTCCAACCGACGGAATTGTACGTGCTTAAAACGGAGGCCTTCCTCTTGGTTGCACCATTCACTTAACTGATTTTTAATCTCAGGATTGAATTAATGTATCCATGTTCCATCGGTTGTTATTATAAGCTGCCAAAATTGGTCGCCGTAACATTCTAAATGCTCTTGAGATTGTCGGTATGTGCCGGATCTCTGGAGTTTCTGTTCCGGTACTAAAAGCTTTGGTACCCAGCGGGCTGAAATCTTGCCCAGGTCTAAACGTTCGTGTACAATCCCATGAAATTGAGGTCTGTGATGTTGACACCGCAAAATAGAAAATAAACCTTGGAAATGATACATTTGTTTGACTAATTTTTGATCATGTTTGACCACAAAATAGTTTTGTTTGACCACCTTTTCATTATCGCAAGCATCAATAATCCATGATAAAATATCCCTCGCGTATAGCAAATCGTTTGACCACATTTGAATACTGTTTAGAATTTTTCAATAAACATTATATATTCATAAAAATTGTTTGGCAACATGGATATTTTCAGATTGATAGTCAAAACAGCTTAAATAATCATTTGACCATGTTTGCCCATTTCATGAATTTTTAGCTAAGAGTAACAGAAATTATTTATTTATTGAAAAAGGTTATTCAATGTAAATGTTCAAGGATTTAATGTCAAAACCGTACAAGAAATCTTTTGACCACGTCTGACCATCGCTTGAAATTTCATTACGGCATAACAGAAATTATTTATGTACCAGTATTATTTACCGAAGTCATTTTTTCAGAATTAAAATCGATACTGAGCGGAACAACGTGCGACCATGTTTGACCACCCCATGAATTTCTATCCTGATGTATAAAAATCATGTATTCCTAAAAATTGTTCAACCTCAGGTCCGAAGGTCGATACTGTACAGAAAATCATTTAACCACGTTTGACCATTGCTTGAAATTTCATTAGGGTATAACAGAAAGTATTTATATACTAAAGTTATTTCTTTCAGAATGGAAGTTGATACTGAGCGGACCAACGTTTGACCATGTTTGACCACCTTATCAAATTTTTTCCTGATGTATACAAATCATGTATTTCTAACAATTGTTTAACCAAGTAGATATTTTAAGTTCGAAGGTAGATACTGTATAGAAAGTGGTTTGACCACGTTTGACTATCGATTGAATTTTTATTTTTTCAAAAATTTTCGTTTCTCGGTAATGAAAGATGGTCCAAGAAAACTATTTTGTGCTCACAGATGGCTAAAAATGGTCAAACAAATATGTTATTTCCGAAGATTTTTTCTATTTCGCGGTGCCAACTTCACAGATCTATGAAACTGTACTGTAATTATTCCTATACTAACACTAAATTCATGAATAGTTATTCGCTTATTCTTTTATTGTGGTGGCCGACTGCATGCAGCATGGTGGGAGTTCGTCCATGTTATGTTATTCTTATAAACTTTATAGTTTTTAGAAGAAAGAGATTCCAGTCTTCCCATTGTTTTCTATCGATAGCCTTCTTCTTACAAATCTTAACACCAAGCTTCTTCTCTTTCGGAATTCGCCTCTTTGCTTCTTACCTTCCATTCCTCTCGTTACCCTCTTATCTTTTATTCCTGTCGCTACTCTTGTTTTTTCCATTCTCTCGCCAAGAATTTTAGATAACTTTAGGTGGCACCTTTTAATGCTTAGTTACCAAAATAGTATCTAAAAGTGTGGTTCTTTGTCGAAATCTAATGGGTTCTAACATTCGTAGGCATAGGTTTCCAGTATTCTGTCTTAAATACTCTAATTCACAACTAATATGAAAAAATACAATTTCACATCAGAACTTCCTTAAATAGGTGTTGGCGAAATAAAGGAAGAAATGTTCAATTTGTGGCCGTTCTGCTTTATGGTAACACAGATGTTACTTACAATTAGTTAAAAGTGCCAATTCCAAATCAGTTCACTGGTGTTAACTTATCTTTGTGTATAATCGTGCCGATAGCTGCAATTAGTAATGCAGTTTACATTTTTGCTCTCCTGATAAATAGTAAGTTTGTAATATTTTGTTTCATAGTAATGGATGAATCAAAACGAGAGGACAACTTATTATCTGTAACATATAAAATAAATTCTTAGGCATAGTTAATATATTTAGCTTTCGGAAATATACGCATATTTCATTTGTGTTCAATGCTTCCCAGAAATCTAAGACTCGCGGGTGTATTACAAAAATTCGATATGTATAACTTGTGCTACCAGAATTTATAATAGAATAGCACATATGGGAGGGAAGTAAGTCGAAATTGCCGCTAACTAATTTGTCAATTAATTTATAGTCTGTGCATAGCGTATTACACAAGAAGTTACCGTGGTGCTTCAAAGTGAATATAGTGTCAAGGTATTTCTAAAAATTGAACCCCTTCATATTGTTTTTTAAGGATGAAGAATACGCAGATTGTGTTTTACAACAGTCTATATGTAGGTAACATAGGCATTTGCATTTTTAACAATAGTAGAAAGTTTGATCATATGCTCATTAGAATTTAAAATGTTGACAGTCATAGTAGTCTGTTAATAAAACAAAGGTGCTATTTGTTTTACAAAGTGGCAAATCACCCACAGAAACCAAAAGCTCAGCATCGACTGTGGGGCATGGTCAAACTAAGGAAATACATAATAGTATTTCCTTAGAAGTGATGAGGAGTGACAATCTACCCGAGAAACTTTTAATTTTTCAAGTAATATTTTAAATATGAATATAAATTCAGAAAGTTAGAGAAAGGTGTAGTATAGAATAAATTTGTTCCTACTATATACATATAACCGCCCCTTACAAATTAGTATTCATCTTTCAAAGGCGATTGTATTAAGGAAATGCTACCATGTTATTATATTTATTGTGTTTGTTAGTATAGTCGAAAGATTTTATTATATTGAAAAAATTACTTGCGCGTAACATTTTAGCCCGACATCGTTTAGCATTGTGCGAACTTATTTATTGCAACAGTAGTGGATTTTTAGTTACGAAAGCCAAATTAACTACACACATATGTACTATTAGGTGAATTTTAAAGATTCGAAATAGTTGTTTTTAAGATTGATTCGAATATTTTGGAGAATAAAGGAGCAACCAAAACGATCAGTAATAATTCCGATAATTCTTATTGTATCTTCTAAATAACTAAGCAACGAACAATAACTTTAATATTTTACGGTAGCTATGTTTTAGGTTTTCTCTGCCACTTTTGATACGCAAATGATAAATATACTAAATAGACCAAGAATTATATCTACTTATTTAAGGAAGTTAGCTAAATTGAAATTAGAGCGTTGGACCTTGCGAAATTTTTATTAGTTTTCCTTCTAACCTTCTAACCGAAATTAACAGCTAAAATGAAAAAGGCTCGATTGCAATGTGCAAAGAAATTGTATATATAACTTACCCGTAGCGCGTTGCTGCGACCTCCGAACAAAGGAAATTAAAGGAAACTCGTTATGATAACATTTAATTTACATTGTGTCATTCTAATTGAAACTTATCATTAGTCATTATTTACATTAAATTAAATTGAATTTGTTTGTATACATGCACGCCACCTATGTACTATGCCAAAAACAGTCGACACACGCGCGCCACCTATCGTAGGGTCAGTATTACACATATGGAAATTCATGGCTTTTCTTTTTTGGGAACCGTTGATTAAATAAATTGATTTGGAATTCGTTGATGCCACTATGCCAGTAATTTTCGAGGAAGTGTACTAAACAACTTCTGAAGGTTTCATGGCGATCGGATGAGTGGTGTAGTAATGCATAAAGGACACAGACATACATATAGATATACCCACCACATATGCAGTATATAGTAGTGACTTAAATTTCTGTGCGAAATCAGGGAACTGAATCGTTGATCCATCAACGTGTACTAGTCCAGTAACGAGAGATGTTTGTGAAGGTGACACTTTTCCGTAAAAAATTCGGAGCCAGTCCATTGCTTTTTCTAGTATCTATGGACTTTATCAAGAATATGCAAGACCGCTTTAGTATCGATGTGGTTACAGTACGAGTTTTATCCTTGTTGGTTGCCCTGAAGATTCCTTTCCTTCTTCAGAAGATTGGATCTGTACCCCCAAAACTGAATTACTAATTCTGCTAAAGCGCCAATCGCAATAGATCTGTTATTTTTCTTTGCACCAAGACTTGAAATAAAGCTATTTATGTGTGTTGGTGGATTTTCACTTGGGCTTCTTTTTTTCTGGTTCTGTCCCGTGTCACTCCATTCAATTTTCTCATCGAACTAGACGTATCTCTGTTTGTCCAGTTATACCCCCTTATAAAATGGGATTGCGCAGATATAAACTAACTATAATCACAGAATAGACAGGAGCGATAAAATTAGAAAATCGTGTGGTAAATTTTGTATGCGCATGGCCGAGAACCATGTTTTAAATACGACGACAGTGTTATATTTGGCCAGCTTCATTAATGTTATTATTCTGCTATGGTGTGTGCATATTAAAATCAAAATATACGATTATTGTTGTGCATCACTGATTTAACTTTTTAGCCAATACTATTCTTTTAACATATATATATAAAACTCTAATGTTTTTCCATTAATACGAATAAATGTGCACCTTTCGCATTTTCAAAATGGCGGTGGCTAACTTCTGAGCTATTTCGAGGACATTCAAATCGACCACATGAACATTAAGCTGCCGACACGCCTTGTCGCTATTCTGTGCTATAATCGTCTTCGTATGACAAATAGATTTCTTCATACATCGACGAGGAGTTGTGCTGATCTGTGGGTATGTTAAAAATTCTATTCAGAATCAGAAAGAAACTTAGAAAAAACTTAATCAAGTTGGATGGATCAGAGACGAACAAAACATTGATGAAATAATAATCTCTTTGGATTTGGAAGACAATAAATAAGGATGTCTTACTCGGTACCGAACCTGTAATTTCGGTAATTATCCCAAAACTAACAAAATTACTGAAATAAAATTTGAAAAAGACAAAAACTGTGCTGGAAGTGACCACGATTTGTATGCAGATAAGATCGAGCTCGTCACGTGTATCATTCTTGCCCTATTTTTTCCGCTAATGTTCACTTCAAGGCACCTATAGTTAATGTTTTGCTTCGTAAACTCTTTCTTTCAGATATTTGCATAAAAAATAATCAGGGTTAGTGTGGTGTTTAAAGTTCTTTCAAAATGACGCGGTGCTGAAAGGGGACAAAATTTCGGTAATAGTAGCTTGTAATGTGCGCGTTCGTTGTTCTATTACATTACAGTTAACGTTTCTGTCTAAATTTCATTGTCAATATATTCATTAGGGTTGGAATTAGTACAGAAATTCCGGATTGAGTAGCAAATGGAACACCCAATATCAAAACATGTGATTTAGAATAAATTAAAATAAAATCACAACCACTTGCATACTCTCCCCAAATTAGTATTTTACCATCTAAATTGTTATTTAGTTAAAAGAATTAGAAAACAAAAAGAGGGGAACTTTAACTAACACTTCTTTGTAGAACACACGACATACTTCACAACGGATTGAATATTGATTGTAAAATGTTGTAGTTTTGTAGTTGGTATCGAAGGATAAGTACAATTCTTTTAGGCGTACAGCAAGGTATCAAATGATATCCACATACAATGTTGTCTTCTAGTACTTCTGTCTGCCATCGGACTAATCTTTTTATTATCTTTTGTGATTATTAATCCTGCAGATAGTACGGAATTTCCATTTTGTGACGTAGATCCTTACTTTTTATGTAATGAATTTACCGCAGCAGCACGAGTTTCTGTAGTACAATGTGGTTCAAAACATATCTATCTTATCGTCAATGTCCGTATGTATATAAAAGGAAAAGAAATAAAGCAACAGATGTTCGTGAAACAAAACTAGTCGAATGTTTTGAAATCGAGCTTATCAATTTGAAGAATTACATGGACAAATGTATAAACACAACGTACATATGTATGTACGATCGCTAAACGTGTACGATTAAAAAGAACGGTGCTCGTTCTTATTTCAAAGGTTGTTTCACCAATTATACATACGTTTGCCTTGCTCATATATGGAGTATTTGGATAAACGATTGCCCGAAGACTTTTTCTTCATTTTGTCTCACTTTACCTCGACGCAATTGCAAGCAAGAATCCACCGCTAATTCGATATCTCGGTAATTGTGTCAAGAGAATTATAAAAGCCAAAGAAAAGTCACTTTATTACGTGAGCAACTGCAGCATGCTAGCAATAGACGGGCAAATTATTTATTGTTATTGCTATTTTCTAAAGTCGTTAATAATAATAAAAAAATCTGTATCGAATTTGTTGTATAACACCAATTTAAGAGAATTGCCGGATTATGCGTAGACAAGTCCTAAAACCGGATCACATAAAGAAGTTTCTAATGTTCAGTAGTAACGTGCTTTTACCCTTCACTTTCGGTATACAGGTCTGGGACTTGGCTGTGTATCGATTTTAGGTTGTAGAGCGTGTCTGGTGGAATGAGCACGCTTGGCAAGCTCTTTTGTTATCTTGTTTCCTGAAAATGTACAAAGATGTTACACTGAAGGTACCTTCAAAGTATAGCTTGTATATCATAAAACGTTAATTTGTTGTTTACACAGTTATCGTACAACGTTATCGTAATATCTTTCGGGTTACCATCACCACTCTCACAGATTAATCAAAGACAAAATTCAATTTAACAGGATGGTAAATAATATCGTTTTAGTACAAAATGTCAGGGAAATATAAATACAGTTACGGTGTTATATTGAATTGTCGTTCATTGACCCAAAACAGTGGTGGAGGTAATCCGAAAGATAACTATTTATAGGTCACGATTTATATATATATATATATACACCTATATATATATGTATATATATAGTTATTTTAATACGTAATTTAATCGAAACGAAACTGTACATACAAAATCCGCTTACTGCTACATCAATCATTTTAGATGGAGAATGACGTGGAAAATGAATTAATGACTTTAATAATAGAAGAATGTCTAACAATTTCAGTAAAGTATAATTAATATAAAGTTTCAATATGACACTTTATAATTTTTTGAGACATCCAGAAATGATGAAAAACAAAAATTAAGCATGATAAAGTGAAGGAAGAGTATGGGAAAGCAATAGGTGATAAATTGAGGAGAAAGTGAGACGAAAGGAATGATTGGGTTATCGAAGAACGATGGAACATCTTTAAAAATTTGATTATCAAAGCAGCAACGAAAGTATGTGGTATAACAGGGATAAGCAAATTCATAAGACAACTGAATTAGAGAGAAGAAGCAAGCCTCGAAGAAACTACAAGAGGTAACAAATGAAAGAAACAGAGTAAAATATGTGGAGAAACGTGACAGGGCAAAGGAGGATGTAAGGGAAGCAAACAAGAAGAGCTGGGAAAATTTTGGAAAAGAACTGGAAGAACGCTATAAGACGGACAATAGGAAATTTTAGAACATGATAAGAAATTTGAGAGAAAAACAGTAGGAAGATTGCGAAATTGAGGATAAAGATGGGAACATAAGGACATAAACATCGGAGATAGCAGAGGGCTGTAAACAACATTTTCAAGACAAGTTTAGACAGGAAGAAATACTAAATGTATATCAAATAGGAGAAACACAAGAAGAAGTGGAGGAACTGGAAGAAAGCACGATGGAGGAAATAGAAGAAGCACTAAGAAATATCAAGAGTGGGAAAGCAGCGGGAGAAAACCAAATCGAGCACGAAATGATAAAATTGATGGGAGAGATGGGAAAAATGGAAGTAATAGAACAGGGGTCTTTATTCCAATATCTCGGAAATGTAATATCAGAGGATAACAAGATGGATCTGGAAATAAGCAATAAAATGAGGAAGGCAACTACAGTCTACTAAGCAGTGAATAGAACCATATTCGGGAAAAAGGAAATCAGTTAGGAGATGGAAACCAAGAAATACAATTCAATTGCAAGTCAAATAATGCTGTATGGCGCAGAAATCGATAATAAGCGATATTTAAGGAGGATAGTTGGGGTAACTAAAATCGACAGGTATAAAAATTAAGACATTAGGATAAAATTCAAACAGGAGCCAGTATTGGGAAGAATTGAGAATAAGCAGCTAAGCTGGTAAGGACGCATACCCAGATTCGGCCAAGACAAAATGTTAAAAGAAGATTAAGGGGACAGGATTGTGAAGAGAGAAGAAGGGGAAGACAGAGGAATATATGGATGGAACAGATCCGCATGATAAGAGAAGAAAGAAATGAGAAATGTGCAGGAACTAAACAGGACAGAGTGGAAACAATGGGTAAAGGGGAGCGGTATTCTAAATCCGACGCCTAGACGGGCAGAAGGATAACGAGAAAGAAGAAGAAGAAATTATGTGGTAATTTCTTCTTACTTCAAGAGCCAAATTACATTCGAATTTTACTGAGAAAAAAACAACTTTACAGCAACTTTAAGTAAGTTTTGTTCTAGAATCTCTTCACTAATTAAAAATCCGTTCTACTAATTTTTCCTCTTGTTTGCGTTTTCAATCATATCTCCATCATTCACATTCTTGACTATTATTGCTTATAGAGAAGACACGATAACACCCATATCAATGCTGTTTAGTTGGGACATTTCAAAATTATAGTTAACTACTACTGGTGCCATGAATCTTGACATTTCTCTAATTTGAGATGAAAGGTGTAAAATTTGGCTTTTATAGACTTATGAAGAAAGGATAAGATTAGAGAGAAGATAGATGAGAATTAAGTGACAAGAATTCTCCCTGTGTGATATGAGGGTACGGACTTAGGATTAGAATGACCTCAAATGAAGTGGCTTTTTCCTACCACATCTAGTTAGATATATTCACTCATGAAGAAAAAGTTTTAATTAACATTGGTACATAAACCCGTTATTCTAGTGAGATTTTTCCGCTGAAGATGACACCTTAATTACTGCTAATTGACGTATTTGGGGACATTAAAATGGGTGTTTTAAAGGTATATTCATTTTAATTGACGAGAACGACTTTAAAGACCGAAGTTGCTCCTTTGGAGCTCTCGCATAAATATCGTAGTTAAATGAGGTCAAAATCCCTTTGATTCAAGAGTCGTTGACCTTAAGTCGATCCGCAGTAATCTCATTGGTGATTTTGGCGTAAAATTGCTTGATATTTATCCCAGATTTTAATTGGCTTACATGATAATGGAGAGCTAACGTACGGTTTATTTCATCAGGAACTTTTCCGTATCCAAAGATTTTCTTACATGTTTTATATATTTGCGTATAAGTGATCCTTAGTTCTAATAAAAATATTGTATAGTTTGAAACAAAATATAAATAATAAATAAGTAAATATTTTCAACACGTATAACTGATTAAGCTACCTATTTCCAAATTAAATTGCGCGAATAACAATTCAAGTCAGACAATTGGAAGCTGTAGCTCACTAATTTAATTTATGCTTTGTATTCTTTTGGTAGATATTGATGCCTCTATTTGCTAAGAAAGAAGCTTTTCAAACCAAGTTACGAGGAGGAGTTGAAATGTTTTCGGCCCAGCCTCATTTAGAAAATGCCATCTTGAAACGCCGCCTTTCTTCAATATAATCTGTGTGCTTGGGAGAGCTGCTTTGAGTTGTCTCAATTCTGTAATTTTTAAATTAAGTAAAATCAGAATGCAAGCAGTGATGACAGATTTCCTTGTGTTTGTCAACGTTTATTTTCTATAGAGATTAAGATAAAATTGTAAAAGCGTGGTCGTACAAGCAGTCAAGGTGTAAACGATCCTAAAAGGTGTAAACGATCCTAAAAGTATACGCTGAAACTGACGGAAATAGCTGGGATTGGACCTATCGAAAGAGAGCATCATATCCCAATTAATATCTCGGAGATAACCAACGTGCCGCGTTCAAGTGATAAGTGTAAGTGGCTAATGGCTAACGTCGAGGCCAGAATAATAATAATAATAATAATAATAATAATAACCAACGTGGGTGTCACGTTTACTGCCTCAAGATCAAAAAGCGCAATGCATGATCGCATCGGGACAGTATTTGGCTTGCTGCGAGTCTATCCTCACAGACTTTTCGAAGCAGATTATTACTGTTGACTAATTTTGGAAACCAAATAACAATCTTTGGACAGAGTACGAAAATCCATGTGGAAAGTGGTAAAAAACGAAGCGAAGGTTATGTCACTGTGGGACATTTGGGACACTAAAGGAATCTCGTTGGTACATTACCGTGATACGGGGAGGATGGTTAACGTTCGGTTGAAACAAGAAAATTAAGGAGGAAAGGCTAACTTTGGCGAAAAAGAAAGATCCTCCTTCATCAGGGCAGCCTTCGCAGTTCCGAGGTGGTATGGACAAAATTCATGAACTGAAGTTTGAAGCCGTACCGTATGTTTACCTGACTTTATCCTTCGTCCTTCAACCTCTTCCTGAACCTTAAAATTTGTTGCTAGGAGAAAGTGCGGGTCTCATTACGAAGTCATCGCAACGGCAAACGCTTATTTTGCAGATTTGGACAAAAGCGTGTACAAAGATGGGATCTGAGCACTGAAGCGTGTATCTTTAAAAGGAGACTGGCACGAAAAGAAAGTAAATTCATGCCATAGTGTTCGTTTTTTCCTAGTTAGGTCATAGATACTTCGTCCCATCCTTGGACAAGCCACGAAAAAATACACTCAGCATGTAGTCCAACATTATACGTGCTTTAGACACAATCCTTGCGTACGTTACTTTTAAGAATGTATACGAGGTCTATTCAAAATGTATCCGACCTTTGGCCGGGTAAAATCGGACTGTTCACTTACAGATATGAACGCTGAAAGCCCTTTAAAATACTGTACTTGGGACCGTATACACTTATCCCACTGTTGCGAGTGTTCCTAGAAGGCTGTTTTCGAATGCGGCTCAGCTGCTCCGTCGCATTCTGCATAATGTCCTCCCCGGCGTTAACCATTTTCCCTTTCAACGGCATTTTCAACATTTGGGAAACAGTCAGAAGTTACAGGGAACCACGTCGGGGGAATAAGGAGGCTAACGAACAATTGGGATGCTGTGTTTGGAAAAAATCTGAATCAGATGAGAGGAATGCGAAAATCTTCACTCACAATAGCATGCATCTAACCAATGCTTATCCCAACCTCGTCTGACAATTAATACGACCGTCCTGTTGGACTAAGATGTTAACCTTCTGAATGGTTTGGTAGTTTCGGCTTGTGGATGGTTTGCGAGAACGTCCGTCACTGCCGACCGTCGTGCGGGCATCTTTGAACCGATTGTACCAGTTCTTGATTTGTGTAGTATCCCTGGCATCGTTGCCGAAAGCTTTCTAAATCTTCCGAATGATGTCCAATTGAGTATCATCAAGCTTCTGATAAAATTTGATGCAGTCGTTCCGTCATTTTGTAAAATTTGCAAACACGACGAGCCACCAGCACACTACAATGGGGAATCGGTGATGCTGTCGTAACTTATTTTGTAATTGTACGCTGTTTTCGCTGTTTGCCCAGACTATTTACCAGTGCCGAAGATCACGAGCTGCGCACGGGATATCTTACACACATGCGTAGGAGGGTACACAACAACTCCTTATCATCGCACTCGCTTTATTATTTTCGCGAGAAACATGGCAGGTGGCATGGGTACATTTTGAACAGACCTTATATGTTTGAGATCTATTTTTCCAAATGATTGTACTTCTATTGTAGCTAGTGAAAATAATGTCCTGATGAATATTTTCTATAAACTATGGAGGTAGTATGAGGCGACTAATTTTTAGCATATTTACATCGTATTAATCAGTTTAAATAAATCGGCGCCTGGCTAAAATTATTATGATTACTTATTTGTTGCCGTTCTCGACTATATTGTCACATTTTTCAGGGCAGCGAGTTCTGGTAATTGAATAATATTTATACAAGGTTATTATTACTACAATTTTAGTTTTTGGGATCGTCAATCATATTGATTGAAATAATAGTTTACTGTGTTATTTATCACAATTGCTTGCTATTGGAATATTTAATCTTTTAATTCGAGGATTTTCCGTTTGTGGTTGGATTTTAAATATCTTCTTCTTCTTAATCTTTTTTACCCTTTCTACCTTTCGGTGTAAGGGTTCGGAGCCACCGAGCCGTATATGTACACGCATATACCGTACCGCTCCTGGCCCACCCAGTGGCATTTCCTTCATTTTCGCAGCTTATTAGAGGTCCAGATCCCTTTTTAGGATTTTAAACTGCTACGCTCTGCCGCTACCGAGTCTCGAACGCCGGCCCTTCGCACTGTGAAGCGCGAGTTTTACCACTCAGCCACTGAGGGGTTGGATTTTAAATATAAGTATAAAATATATAAATCGAAAAAATATACATAATTCTTATTGTTGTATGAAGAATGTTCTGTTTCCGTTGCGCTTCTCTAGCAAGCCATGCTATTTTTCAATAAATGATATTGCTAACTGAACAAAAAACATTATTGAGCTGTTATTTTTCCAAATTTAAACATGACTTAAGCCGTACCCGATATTTTGAGGACGTTAATCGAGTGCCTGGCGACAAATCGTGTTCGTGAGTTACCACAAAGCGGAGGTATAATGAATTTCAACGTGGTCAACTTTCTTTTAGCCTCGTCGACCAAAAGCGATTATTACTACTACTATTACTATTATTATTTATTATTAACATGATTGAAGAGAACCGACATGTTACACTAAAGATTATTCAAGCAATTCTAAGGATTGCTGTGAATGCAATTAACTCAACACCACTTTATATAAGCATTTGAAGGTATGTGAGCTTTGTGCCCGTTGGATCCCCTACAATTTGAACCCAATTGAAAAAGAATGAAGTGATGTAGATCTACAGCAGGTCGCATTGACAATGGTTGGTCTCATCTACCGTACTTACGGCATCATTACAATTGATGAAACATTGGTTACCGCTGTGATCCCGAAAGGAGAGACAATAATCGATACTTTTGGGCCCTTTTTTTGGGTGCAACGAAGGTTACCTGTGAAACAGGCCGAAACGAAAGGATCGTTGCCAGATGTTTTGGGATTACCGGACATGTTTCCAATGTAGAACTGAAGGATCGCAGCATTGTTAATGCTAAATGGTTTATTATAGTTTGTTTGCCCCAAGATTCCCCAAATTTTCGCGAAAAGCGCCCAGAATCCATTCATTTGCATTTTTCATTATGACAATGCTGGGCACGACACTACTGCTTAGACGATTGTGTATTTGAATGTCCAAAACATTGCAATAATGAGTCATTCGCTGTATTACGAGGGCGGATTGATAATGAAGCTACCTAGCGCTACATGGCAGCACAAACACAAAAACTTTTTTTTTTTTTTAGAAATTGCGATCTGTCAAACGTCAGCTGTTAAAATTTCACCCAAATTCATCTATTAGTTTAGTTGTTGTAGTCGTTTGAAGTAAGCAACTTTTGTGTTTCTTGAAAAATGGAAAAAAGTGAATTTCGTGCAGTGTTTAAACACTATTATTTGAAAGGGAAAACGGCGAAAGAGACAAAAGAAAAGCTCGATAAACATTACGGTGAGTCTGCCCCGTCAGATTACATGGTAAAATATTGGATTGCTGAATTTAAACGCGGCCGAACAAGCACTGCAACAATACCATCAACAGGAAGGCCAAAAGAGGTGGTTACTGAAGAAAATATCAAGAAAATCCTCGATATCGTTATGAATGATCGCCGAGTCAAGTTACGTGAGATTGTTGAAATGGTAAACATATCATATGAACGTGTGTTCAACATTTTGCATGAACATTTGCATATGAAAAAGCTATCGGCAAGATGGGTGCCGCGTTTGTTGAGTGTCGAACAAAACGAGTTCGACAGACCACTTCACAGCGGTGTTTGGACATGATAAAGCGTAATCCTGTTGATTTTTGGCGTCGATTAATAACTGTTGATGAAACGTGGGTCCACCACTACACACCTGAAACCAAAAATCAATCGAAACAATGGGTGGAAGCTGGTGGAAGTGCTCCGAAAAAGGCGAAGACAGTGAAATCGGATGGCAAGGTTATGGCCACTGTATTTTGGGATGCACACGGAATATTGCTCATCGATTACCTTGAAAAAGGATCCACAATCACAGGAAAGTATTATCGTGCATTATTGGATCAATTGATTGACGCAATCAAGAAAAAACGACCACATTTAAAGAAGAAAAAGTGCTCTTTCTTCAAGACAACGCACCGGTCACACAGCATTAGATACGATGCTAAAATTACGTGAAATACACTTCGAATTGGTTGATCATCCACCTTATAGTCCAGATTTAGCTCCTAGTGACTTTTTCCTGTTTCCAAACTTGAAAAAATGGCTCGCAGGAAAAAGATTCATCTCAAACGAAGAAGTAATTACTGAAACTAACGCGTATTTTGAGGGGTTCTCAAAATCGTATTATTCAGATGGTATAAAAAAGTTGGAATATCGTCTTACTAAGTGTATTGAGCTAAAAGGAGACTATGTTGAGAAATAAATGGTTTTCGAAAAAAAAATGTTTTTTTCCTACTTAGGTAGCTTCAATATCAATCCGCCCTCGTATTTCCTTTTGTGTCCACGTGTAGAGGATAAGTTAGGTAGTTTCCGTTTTATACCCGCCGGAGAAATAGTGGACGCATTTAAAAATAAACTAAACAACTTAACGCGGAAGGAAGTGTATTGACTAAATGGGAATATTTTGAAAAATTATAAATAAACGTGTTTTATCAATATATTGTGGATTACTTCACTGGCATCAGCGGAACAAGAATAGCCGTCCTATTTCAATAGCTATTCGAATATCAAAATACGATGAATTACAGGAATATACTTTCTTAAATAGAAACAAAACCTGATATTGCGGTTGGTTTTCGACCGGTTTTCACCCACATAAAATGCATAGATAAGGGCGTAACGTTATTAATATACTTTTTATTTCCTCCCTTTAGCATGCACACGCCAGAAGGAACGCTAGAGAGGGGCTTTCAACCGCCGCCACCCTACACGGCACCTAGCAGGCCTAACATAGAGGAAACGACAAGTAGAGAGGTCCAGGTACCACACCTGATGTCACTCCCCACTAAGGATGAGTGCGATAACTACAATAACAGGTGCGTTGTTTTTGCTTGTTTTCTTTTTTGGTTTCCTATAACACGCAAAATGGGGTGTATAACTTTTATGAATACGTCTGTTATTTCTATCAAGCTTAAAAGTTGTACTGCCGACGTTAACTAATTTATATAGATTTTGCAAATCGTAAATTTTGGGCGTTTTCTTTTAAAAGTTCGAAGCGTGTGTTAAAATTGATACCACATTTTTCTTGTTTTGAAGACAGGATCGTGTGTAAGTTATTTCTAAATTGGGCGCCTATCTATTCAATAACAATAACACTTTTTTTAAATTTAAATCAGATGTTTGTTTAAAAAAGAAAGGAGCATACTTTATAATCTGTGTCAATAATCCTATCATCGTTCCTTTTAATCTGATACTATACCAATCTGCCAGTTACAATCTACACTAATATCATTGACGTCATTAAAATTTGTGTTGGGTCGCTTTCATCGTTGTTATTCGGTCGAACCCTTTACATCGTAGTTAAGCTAACATCGAAATGCGTGTTTCGCTTATCTTTCCGCGCAGTGGTTACCCAAACAATATTGCAATCTATGTTATTCTTTTCCACCAGTATATGGACTTGTTAGTTATATCCTGTATATGGGAAGTGGAAGATGTATAATACTACTGGAATTGAGATTTCTAGACTTCTTGCGTAGGTTTTAGGTCTTTGGGAAGGGATTTCTGCCGGCTCCATTGTAGCCCTTCCTAGACATTTTATCCATGAGTGAAGCACGTCTATACATTTGCATTGCATCTGCTTTTTAACAGTATTCAAAATTCTACAGTTATCATCTGTTGTGTGCTCTCTGGTCTTGGGATGGTATCTCAAGTGACTGTGTTCTGTGAGAAGACCCGACACTAGTTGTGGGTTTTCTTTCTATAACTCGAGGAGTATCTTGACTTGTTCGACAGAATAGGTGATGAACCTTTTGCTCTAGCAATATTCCTAGAATAAGGGGTCTTTGTTCCTTCTTTCCATTCTCGTATCCTTCTCCTCAATGGTTCTGCTTCGAAAAGGACGGTGCTTGAAATCCTTTTCTAGCAAGGCTGTAGGTAACCTTTTATCTATTCATGTCCTGACATCCACATCAGAGGCTGTTTTGTTATTGGTCAGCCACCTAAGGGATTATTTACAGCCTCCCACTAAAATGTGACTGTTTTAAGAACCTTTAGCGCTGTCTGGTTGTTTGGCCATTGTAAATTCTTGCCTTTCGCAGTCGTCTTCGATATATATCTGGGCATATAAATTTATTGCATGTATCCTTACTTGGAAGAGACGCCCATAGATTACAATAGACGAACCTGGGTTCAAATTTTGGTATTCCAACTCCATGTTTCGGTTTTGAACAATCACTAAATCATGGTGTTATCAAGACGTTGTATCACCATTTAAACATTTTGGCGGTCACAAATTGCCACTTTAGATGTTGTCTTGGAGTCATACGTCTTGAGCATGTCCATAACATCCCGACACATAGTGCTAACAAGCTCTGTACGCCCGGTAAGATTACCTGCTTTTACTTTCGTTGACTGTAACAGCTTTGGGGTGTCGAATGGCACCTCGCCCTCTACAAGTTAATGTAGACGAACGATATTCTGCATCTCCTCTGTAACTACACCGGTAGCAATTATTCATGGCCCGCGCGATATCCATACAAATCTGTTTCTGCAATTTTTACAGCATTTCCTGGGGAGAGAATTCAAAGAAGTTTCTTTTTATAATAAGCCAAACTTAAGTGCAGTTGCTTTGATCACTATTAGCTTTATCAGTCTAAATATCGAATACGGGATTACGCTTAAAATTATATACAGGGTGGCCCACCACCAGCGCCTCGGACTGTAGCTCCCAAACTAATAATTTTTTCTTTAAATCTCTTTTGATAAGATGGTGTACGTTTATAATGGCCATAATTAGAAAATATTGTCGTTTATACAGGGTGCACCAACAAAGTGCTAAGTATCAAAGTTATGTTTTTAAATGGAACAATATACATTTTTTCCTTGTTCGAATTGTATAGGAAAAATAAAGGTAAGTTACTTCGATGTTCCATATACCTATAGTTAGCCGTTTTCGAGGTATTTGAGGATTTTCGAAAAAAGTAAGTTGTGACCTGGGTGGCCATTTACAGGGTCCTTGTCTTCCAATCCACTTATTTGGGAACATTAAATTTAAATAGTTTCTAACATCTACGTGGAAATGTGCAGGAGCCCCGTCTAACTGCAGCCACATTTTGCCTCTTGTAAATAAGGGAACATCTTCTAAAAGAGAGTCCAGAAATCTCCTTGTAAAAATTGTAAAACACGGTGCCCATTCAATCGTTCTTCAAAAAAGTAAGGTCCAATAACATAGTCACCAATAATTCCCGCATAGACATTTAAATTCCAGCGATTTTGGTGATCCAACAGTCTTAAATATGTGTGGATTTTCTGTATCATAATAATGAAAATTATGTCTACATACTAATCCATTATTAGCAAAGGTAGATTCATCAGTGAATAAAATATATTCAGAAAAATCCTCCTCTTCTCCAACACGATCCAGAGCCCACAAGCTAAATTCCAATCGATGGTCAAAGTCCATCCCATATAAATGTTGATGTATTTGGATATGATATGGGTGATACTTGTGTTTTTATGATCCTCTGTACACTAGATCTATTTATATCCGTTTCTGGAGTAATCTTCCGTGAACTGGTACTAGGATTTTCAGCAATTGACCCTAACACTAGAAATTCATTTTCCTCGTTGTCAACGACTGATTTCCTTCTTTTTCGTTTAGCCCGCTTTTCAGGATGTCTTCGTTCAGGATACTTTTGCGCATAAACTCTGTCAGCCAAAAAACAGTTTTTCATGACATTCACCTATGGTCAAAATCATATCCACTCGTTCTAAGATAGACAAATCATTGTAAAAATATCTCAAATAAAAGAAAATAACACTTCAATTACTTCACAAGTTCTTTTTTAAATTTCTCTAATAGTAGTTATGTACCATTATCAAAGAATAAAGTATACTAAACTAAAGTAAAATTGTGCTGACATTTAAAAGGTATGTCATTATGACAATTTAATTGCTGTATCTAGTAGTAGGCTGTTTTTAATTATGAGGAAGACAAAAATAATTAAAATATGTACGAAGGGGTTACAATTAATGAAAGAATACAATACATAGCGTAAAATGGCGATCATGTAGAACATTTATTATAATACTTATCATTTAAAGGCATATGTGTTTCATTAGCAACTTTTTCAGATCGTTGAAATAAAAAACAATTGCATTTCCATATTCAGCAGCTAGGTAACATTTAAAATATCTTCAAATATCTCCGAAATCACAAGAGATAGGTATAGGAAACCTAATACAGTTTGGGTAGGAATTGAAAAACCTTTCTCCGAGTCTGAAAATATACAGGCTGTTCCATTTGAAAT
The DNA here is from genome assembly GCA_038088585.1 of Chrysina gloriosa. Lineage (NCBI taxonomy): Eukaryota > Metazoa > Arthropoda > Insecta > Coleoptera > Scarabaeidae > Chrysina > Chrysina gloriosa. The sequence continues at coordinate 34,267,169 of CM076087.1, read as the reverse complement.
AACAAAGTTATACACTATTAAAGTTGAGACAAATAAAGCCGGTCTATGGAATCACCCTGTTCATTATTGTAAAATTACATACCTGAAGATAAAGTAGCCCAAAATATACCAAATCAAGGCTAAAAACATGATTTGAAAATTTCAATTAGTTTGTCTGTCATGTCCATTTTCAAAACATCTTACTTTTTCGAAAATCCTCAAATACTTCGAAAACGGCTAACGATAGGTATATGGAACATTGAAGTAACTCACCTTTATTTTTCTATACAATTCGAAAAACGCAAAAAATATATCTTGTTCCATTTAAATAAACATAACTTTGATACTTAGCGCTTTGTTGGAGCACCCTGTATAAACGACAATATTTTCTAATTATGGCCATTATAAACGTACACCATCTTACCAAAAAGATTTAAAGAAAAATTATTAGTTTAGGAGCTACAGTCCGAGGCGTTGGTGGTGGGCCACCCTGTATATTTAGAAAATCAGTGTCATTCGGAAATGAACTTCAAACTCAAAATATACTTTGCCATACAAAATTGATTTGTTTCAGGATTTTCTCAAAGACATTCCCTTACTTAAAATTTAAGAATTAACAACTCTGTGTTTTTTGTCTTATAGAAATCTACAAATTTAAAATGTTATCTAATTATTATATTATCTATATTCATTATTATCTCTGTCCCCGTTGATCAATAAGAATGTGTTGAATTTTATCAGTAACTGGTTCAAGTGCAAGTTTTATAAACAGCTGTTCTGTATATGCGTAGATATGGTGCAGGGAAATGCGAAAAATTATATTAACACACAACACACACAACGGCGTGTATAATTCAAGCTAGGAAAGATATGATAAAAGGCATTTATTTGACGATATTATCTGAATGAGTTAATTAACTGATAAAGTCAAAAATATCTATTTAAGCCAAAAGCAAATGTTTCGGTTCCAACTGTTTGTGCCAGTATTCTGATCGTTTACCATATCATTTACTAATTCTGCTTACCGAACAAATGATGTCGGAAATTTTAATATGCTATACAAATATTTTACTTGTGAAGGTTAGCGATGGTTATTTAATGGATATTGAAATAAGCAAAGGGGTTCACCATTTTGAGCTTGAATGTGGTGTATATGTTACCGTTATTTTGACAAATTTGGGTAGTATGCATAATAACTGGGTATTATACATACTACCAAGCGCTTCTGATTAATGTGATACATATTTGATATTTTAAAGAATTAATCACATTAACGTGTTGTTATGAATAATATCCAGCACCCTCCGGTTAGTATCATAAATGTTATGCACGTTTGAATCTGTCGTTGTGTTAGACATAGAGGAAGAACAAGAATTTTGAAGCAGTTGCAGAACAAATACAGAAACATCACTCAAGAAAAGGTAATGTAATGTACTTGGCTGGCATTATGTGAAACTTGACGTGCAGTGCGTCCCATGATTTTTGAGGAGCTGAACCCAAGATGTCAAGTCATTTTAATTGATATCCAAAGCCAGTCTGACTATGACTACAAATTCATCCTCGTCTACCAGGATCATGTTACGAAATTTGTACCTAGTTGCGACCTTTGAAAAGTAAAAGCGTAGAGAAAGTTGCACATAACCTGCTTGATATTTGTACAATTTTGGTGCTTCTAGCATACTGAAAATGGTGCTAGAAGCACCATTCAAGAAGTATGCAGAATGTGAAGTGAATTGAAGATAGTGCACGGCAATCCCAGACATAGCTGGTCGCAAGACTTTGTGGAGCGTGCAAATCCGGATATTGAAAACATGTTGACGACTTGCATGGAAACAGTCCACTCCACACTGATCTGAGGTTTGTTCAATTCAGAAGAACAGAGCTCATCACGAAGGCATAAATTGCACCCCCATTTAAGGCCAGATTTGGGGTTTCAGCAAAAGTTAGGCTTTCAACATCATCACTTCCTACTGATGTCATCAGAAACCTGCAATCTGAAGACGATCTGGAAACCTTAATCGACTCTTCTTTAGGTGCTTTAGTAGGAGATGAAGATGGATAAACAGAGAATGGTGGCGAAGAAGATGGAGAACTAATGGAGAATGGTGAAGAGGAAGATGGACAAACAGAAGGCGGAAATAGTGTTGTAAAGGATATTTCGGCGGAAAATATGATTTCAGACAAAATTATTTTATTATTAATTATTAAAAAGAAGAGAGGAAATGCCATAAGAGGCAAGCTTGAAGATATTGTAAAACTGCAGGAGATCTTCCGTACCCACAAAGAAAAAGCATCCCCCAATAAGAACAGAACTTGTGTCTTGCTTTATAGTAGGTATGATACATTTTAGGGCAACATTTTTTCATGTACTAATCTTCGAACGAACATTCGTCACTTTTGAGCGAAGACTTCGAATTTAGATTCGTCGGTGCAATGAACTTGTCACCAATTCTCTACTGACCAATTTCGATGCATTTGTGTCCACTAAATGTATATATATATATATATATTTCGTGACCTTTTATACTTATCTTATATGATAGAGATCTACCACTAATAGGTCAATAAAACAAGGCTGGTTTGAACGATAGTTATATTTTTAGAACGTTTACAAACGTTTTCGGAACACCTTCGTCAGTAAAAATATAACTAGATAAATATATAAACAAACTTTTGTTTTTATTTGGGACTATCAACAAAATAACTAGTGACTAGGATTTCTTGATATAGAGGATGTGTAACCAACTTTTATATATATATAAATTATAAAAACTAAATTAATGTGTAAACATACATGCAAATTAAGTAAAACCTTATATCAAAAAATCTTTGTCGAAACCTTAACAATTCTGTTCAAGGACTAGGGAAAACCAAATTCAAAAACCTAGCCAAAGGTTTCCTTCTTAAGAAATGCAAATGTCATTTTAACAAATTGCTATATATGTACATTACTTAAATTTTGAATATCGGTCCTGAAATTAATAGTATTAGTGTCTTTCTGTATATTTATCATTTCATATATTAGTCTTTTTTTATAATTATTCCCTGTTTTTAATATAATTGTGTTTTCAAAATCAAAGTAATGCCTAAGATCTTTGTAATGTTTTGTTACAGCGGTCATTGCACCAAAATCATTATTTAAAGAATACTTATGGCTATACAACCTTTTCTTTAAATATTGTTTCGTCTGACCGATGTAACAACCATCACAGTCTTTACAGTTTATTTTATAAACTACATTACTCTGATTTTGTTTAATTATTTTGGTTTTAGTATTAGTAAAAAGAGATCTGTTACTATAATTTGGAATGAAAGTAATGTTTATGTTGTTTTTATTAAATTTTTTTTTATTTTTCGCTTAAACCTTTTTTATAAGGAATAGTCCCAAATAAAAAACAAAAAGTTTGTTTATATATTTATCTAGTTATATTTTCACTGACGAAGGTGTTCCGAAAACGTTTGTAAACGTTCTGAAAATATAACTATCGTTCAAACCAGCCTTGTTTTATTGACCTATTAGTGGTAGATCTCTATCATATAAGGTTTGTGTCCACTGAAATTTCCTTACTTTCTTTCGCCTCTGTAATGACGGTTTTTGAACTACTACGTGATCATGGAAATTGGTTTCTTTCAATTGTTGCTTTGCCGTGCTCACAGAAATTTATGTCTGACGATAGGCGGGTAAATTCGGCCGCGATTTGCGAGATAGTTAACCTACAACTACGTTTACTAATCAACTTAATATGTTGATCATCAGACTTTGGCGTGATTCTGGAATGACCCAGTGGCACATTATCTTCTAAATTGCTCTTGGTTTGATATCGTCCAATAATATCATTAACTGTTGATTTATTCAGCTTTATTTTCTCTCTAATGAAGTGTGCCGAATCGGCAAGCTCTGTGCTGCGTTTTTGGCCTCCCTCGAGGCAATTTTTAAATAAAAAACACAAATTTTCGTTCCAAAACTCTATTAAATAATCGATGCGCATACTGGTACTTATAATGAATAACTAATCTGTTTGTAAAGTGAGGTCAAGCATAATGTACGTAAGTAAATTTCTTGCGTTTATGGCTCACTTCTATGAAATAGACAACCGTATTCAGCATATTCCAAACAGTATTTCTTGGAATTCCAATACAATATAAATAATTAATATAATCGTTATTAATTTTTTGAATGATTTTGGAAGTTTTTGTTCAATATGGACACGATTTAGAATTTACAATAACTATTGGGTCTCAAACAATTTCTTAAGGAGTAGATCTTCTCTAACGTGTTTAAAAGCTTTGTTTATATCAAATTTTTAATAATTATATTTAATGTTCAACAGATACAATCCTAGATGACATGAAAAGTAATGACGTTAAAGAAACTGCAAGACACAAACTTGACTAGACACGAAAACATCATTAAGTATTCTATTCGCATTAGCTGCACAATGCAATACTAAGCGTTTTCCAATGGATGTTAGTGGTGGGTATGGAAAGATTGATTGCTCTTGTTATTGTTGAAGTAGCTTGAGGGCGAAGGCGTTCACCTTACAATTATAGAGAGGATTGGACATGTTAATTCGATTGTTAACTAGGTTCATAGCAATCACTGCACCGTACCGAGTCGCTTCCAGCCAAACCAACAAATCTATTCTTCTCCACTACACCATCTTACTTCATGACTCCTCTGAAGTTGGCGCCCGTATTAAAAGAAATCAAATTCAAAGAGTTCTGAGGCAAATAAGTATAGTTCTGGAGTTCTTGCATAAAATTTTCAATAGTTCTGCAAAATTACTCAAAACAAGCAACTATCTATATGTTTCAGGGCTAGCGCCCTAATCTGATCGTTTTTTTTTTTAGCTTACAGGTAAGATTTCTGGAGTTCTTTATTGTTTTCGGGAATGGTTCAGCAACTTTTTCTGCAAAAGTTGCAATTTTTTGATTTTTTGATTAATGTGCTATGTGCCGAAAAGAAAAGAAAATCGCACAGGAGTTCTGATTAGAGTTTTGGGTAGCGCTGAACCATTCCCGAAAACAATAAAGAACTCCAGAACTCTTACCCGTAAGCTGAGAGAAACGATCAGAACTTTCCAACGAACAAATTACGGCGCTAGCTCTGAAATATGATGGTTGCTTTTTTGGGGTAATTTTGGAGAACTCTTGAAAATTTAATGCAAGAATTCCAGAACTGTACTTATTGTCTCAGAACTCTAAGAAGAGAAGTTACTTCATGCCGTTTAAAACTCATCTACTTGTAAAAGTTGTTACTTGTGAAAGTCTCTGAATTTGATTTAATTAGGTATTGTCAAAAGTAAACTATATACCTATATTCCAGTTTGCTTACAATGAATGTCTAGAAAAGCGAGTCAACTACGTTTATGGAAATCCTTGGATACCCTCTGGATATCTTGATTGCTTATCGGCCGACTTATTGATATTCTCCACATGATTAGTAAACGTCAGTGTTGTGTCGAAGACTCCTACATCTTTGATCGTTGTACGCCGAGGTATCAGAACATTATGTTATGAAATGTGTTCTCACAATTCAACTGCACTGTAAAGGATATGTAGCAACACTTACATTAGAAACATTAAGAACAAGTTTGTTTACAATACACCAAATTGTTGCAAATTTTCCTGCAAAATTTGAACGTCTCAGTATATATGGAATGGAAAAATCTTCACATCATCCGCATAAGACAACATGGAATAATCCAAGGTGGTAACAAGATCGTTCACAGCATAAGTAGGAGAGACCTCAGATTGGATCCTTGAGGAATACCTGAAGAGACACGTGTGAGAAAAATCTATAAATAATCGCTGTAAGATACATAATACGTAATACATCTGTTGTATAGCTTTTGCATATCTTAGCAATGTTTGGAGTTATTAAGTTAACGGGAATTATATTAGAACCCGAATCAAAGGCAATTTGATTTAGAAATAAATTCGGATAAAACGTAACCGTTTATTATGCGCTGATTATATCGAGTTGATCGCATACTAGCAATACGTCGGTTTTAAGATAACATACATTCTAATTTATTGATTCTTCGCTTCCTCTGTCCATAATAGGTGAGATGGCATCATTATAATAATCCGATACTTACTAATATAGTTATACAAACGAATAGACATTGAAGTTATCAACATTAAGTAACTGATTGAATAATAGTGATCGATTCGATCTGTCACGTAACGACCTATGTAATTTGAGCTGTATCAGTTACGTTCAACATACAAAATTATACATTCGTACTACATAAAATCTCGCAGAGAAGGACGCTTAAATCAAACCTGTTTGTTTTTTTTTTTTTTTGAAAATAATTGTCGGTTGGCTTTCCACATCACAGTTTTTTGCTATTAATAGTAAGAGTATTGGAGTTTACTGCATGCTACTCTTATTAGCAATAATTAACTGCAATATTAACATTAGGTACGAGGCAATACACTCAATAAACTGAATTATGTCTGGTGTTTCAATGAGGATGATGTTTTTAATATTGTCGGTAATAAAATTGAAGAAAGAATGGTGAGCTTTGTAACATTCAAGTCACTGCTATGGTAGTTTGTAAAACCACATTCTTCAATTGTAATTTTAAAATGTATGTGTGAATGTAAAATGTGGGATTGTCGATCAGTAGTTATTTGATTTCCTTCTACTTCTGCGAGCTTAAAGATGTCTCTACCTTCTGGCAAGTAATTTTCTTAAATTTAAATTATTTCAATGGACTTTCAATTAACGCGCGGTACATGTGGTACCAAACAGATAGAGTTAGATGTGGACAAATAAATGACTTTGCAATCCAACTCGGCGTATCGTTAAAACCTGTCACGGAAGTAATATTTGCTCTAAGAACGGAACATGCTTTTGTAGACAAGTTGGTAAATAGAGAGCCAAAACCAACTAATATTTAAGTATGTAAATACATAGGATAATCCCAAAATTCAGGGTCTTGACAAGATTCAAACCAACATAAATTATTATCAATGCAACTCTTATGTTTCTGAAACATCACCTGGAAACTAAAAAGTTAATTGAGAATGATTTGTTAATGTAGATATATGTATGTATTGTAAAGCGAAGTGCGTGATAATTGTTTAATAAGGTGCGCTTAGATGTTTCTATCCGGAAGCTTATGGAAAAGTAATTCATAGACACAAAACACTCATTTTACTGACCTGATGTGTAATGTAAAGTGAGTAAATGAGTTTGAATTGACATGACGAGTTAGTGGGTAACATGTTCATAAACATTACATTGCTATAATTTGCAATTCTTTTCCCCAACGCGTGTTAAGATATGATGCTTTTAAAGAATATTTGATATTATAGTTCCTTGTTATTGTAAGTATGATTTGACTTAATTGATTGTGTATTGTTGTTATACTTACGTTTATACGTTTTCCAGATAGTGATCGTTATATGTTGTTGTCATTTTGTTAAAATGGATCGAGCAATAGTAGCTCTTCTGCCCGTGACATGCCACATCTTGATTTGCATTCAGACCAGTTAACAGTCTAAAACCAGACAAAATAACTCGAAAAACTATTTTTCCAGAAGCAAGTTAAACTCTATCCGTCACTGATAGTGACGTATTCTGATTCACGTTATTTATATCCCTTTTAGAATGTGTGAATATCTGATTTGCTCAAAGAATCTCTTCAATTCTTTCAACCTTCAGTCTGTTGGGTGCCCTTTCTGAAACACTTTCGATTGAGTGTGGTTTATCCAGATCAAAATAGGATAGCCTGCGAAGGGCAATAACATGCAATTACAGGTGCTAATTTTGTATCAATTTGTTTTCTGCGAAGGTTTCTTTATATAATGCAATAATACAGAATTAATTACAAACACAGTTTTCTTGTGTTGGTTAAATTTGAAAAAACCTACCATACGCTACCTTACTACATTTTTTTCCAAAACATGAGAATAACGGCGAAATAAATGAAAGTAACTGTCCTACAAGAATATTTACTTAGATTTATACAAAAAGTATAAAAACTAAATTCTACGCACAAACCGTCTTTGCATATCATTACCAAGATTTACAAATTTTGCAATATTTGAAATTCCCTTTTTTACCCGGCTTACAGAACCATCTCGTCGGTGAAAGCCTCAAGACCGAAGTGCGTACATTTTTTGTCCAGTGTTTGTCAACCCCTCTTTGCATATTTCCCTGGAGTAATTCCACACGTAGATATTTTTGAAACAGTCGCGTATATCAACTCAGATACATTGAAAATATTGTTACACCTTTGACTCCGTGTGGGGTGTACCAGGACAAAATGCTATATTGCAACAATTTGAAATTCTGAGGGACTTTCAATATTTGAAAAGCACTGCGACGATAGAAATTTTGAACAAAGTAATAATATTATTGTCTAAAATTTTCATTTTATCCTGGACTGACCCACCACCTCAACGAACGGATGTATAAAGCAATGATGTGTCGGAGTTCCAAAAGGGAATAACTGTTGGTGCACGAATGGCTGAATTGTATCGAAGTCCACCGCTTCTTTCGCCACATCTCAGTATGACAACAACGACAAAACACCTGTAAGCAGACGTAGCTGTGATCGAACATCAAACCTTACGCGAGGGATAAAAGAGAACTTTGTCGGATTGTAGTTAAAAAAGAAACAATTACGACTACTACTATTACTGCAGAGCTGAATGAAAGTTTAAGTATCCCATTTCAGTAAAAACTGTCAAATGTATCCTTCATGACGAGAATATCATCAAAACAAAACAACAAAACAAATTCAATGGAAACGATTATTTTCTTCTATTTTACGTGCTATTAGTGACTAATAAAGCAACATATTTTCATGATTTATCAAGTTCACAGATGAAATAACAAAACCGGTAGGAATAGAGGATCTTCTTTTTGCACTATATATGCTAGCATAAAAGGTTATACATGCTCATGTACATATGTACACATATTGAACTATTTAGAAACAACTCACTAATCGAATCTAAAAGTTATAATGGAACGGACAACCTTGTCTTCGGATGGAGGTGAAACTGTCGGTCCGTTTCGAAGATAAAGTATCCCCTCTAAATTCAGAACCTTGAAGCGGTCCGCGACTCATTAAAATTCGAATTCTCTATTCGGTGAAAACAACATCCCAAGAATTATACTTTTACCTACACATACTTCCACATGATGCGCCTGTATTCACGAACACACACGCACATGTATGTGCATACATTGATAATGAGTTATTTCCTCACGTGATTTCGATAACAGATCCGACAGGCATGCATACTGATATGAAATTGCCAGTAGTTTACGGCATATCGGTAAAAGTATGCCTGTAAATTTAAAGGCTGCGAGCATTAAAAACGGGTTCCCACATGTTGCGAGATAACGTTTCTATAACGAAATGTTCATTCACATTGGCGGATTTCAAGGCGTGATATTTAGCAATGATGTAATGTAGTTTATCCCTATACGTACTCTTGTACATGTTGGGTTTAGGTACTTCTGTATTTATGAAGTATATGTAAATATTAGTTGACATCTGAACAAATGTGGGGGATTGTGGTTTAGGTATAATACCATTACAAGAACTTATTTGGAAAAAATGTAACTTTTAGTGGAAAAATCCGTGGGAGAAGCGTGTTGCACATCATTGAAGGAAGTCCTGAAGTCATAAACTCAAAAAGCTTAATTAAGGAATTCTCATCCAAGGATCTTTGAAACCGTTCCAGTCCAATCTGATAATGTTAACACGTGCCTCATTGTTTTTTTACAAAAATCCCAGTTTTTCCTCCTTAAAATCGAAACCATTTGTTCCAAGAATCTCCTTATTCCTTTATCGGCTGTCATTCAATACTCTTAGACGTTCCACTAATTTTTTAGCTTTCAAATAATGTTGATTTTCACACCACACATCGAGATCAGTATTTAAAAAATCTGTATCAATTTCCGAGAAGAAACGAAATAATCAATTTCTTTGTCCAATAAATTATCAACTTCTTGGAAATTAAGGTTTGCTGTTACATCCCTGTCGTCTGAATTAACTTCATCGTTTTCTACTTCGGACTCTAATTTTCTAACCATTCTTGTTTTGATATTTTTTTCCAAAGTATCATCGAAAAATGAAAAAGCAATTTGGTCTGAACTGAGATACCACAGATGGTTAACTGTTTTAGACAATGTCTTGTCTGCAATTTCTTTATCAATTATTCTGTATGGAACTAACGACTTTACTAATTGTAGGTCTTGGTTGGAGGCCAGGGCGGGCTTGTAGACAGTAAACCATGCTTTTATATAAATATTGAAAATTGATCCCTGAAGAGATATATTTTGAGACAACAAATGGCCTTTGCCATCCATCTGGCGTAATGAATAGCTCCAGGCACTCTGAAAGTATTTTTCCGATAGAAGATGTCCTAAACACATTAGGGAAAGTTGTATGAATTCTATATAATCATCTCTGGACTGGCGATTTTTTAATTGTTCAAAAAGAAAATTTGAAATTTGGTCTGGATTACTTATATTATCTCTAAAATTTTCATCTTCTATGACTGTTTTGTATTTCTTTTTGTCTAGCTTAGACCACGCATTGTGGAATTTTCGAAAAATATCTGGTTGAGGTGCAATGGATGTGCCCATTTTGCAATTGAAAACTTCTTTTAAAACAACTTCCAAAATATGGTAACGACATGGTAAATAAAGATGATCTTCCTCTAATAATTGCTTTAATACAATGCAGGTTCCTTTATGGCGACCAGTATTTACTGCCGTGGTATAAAAACACATTGCTTTCTTATTTAGAATGTATACAATTAAGATCTAAAATTAGTTTTTAATGCGACCACTATGACCTGGCCAGATAAATGCTAAATGTCACTTGATTTATTAGTTTAAGCAAAAAAATTATTAAAATTAAAATGAATAAGAATAAAATTTCCTATGTAAATAATGCTCGAATCAGGTTCCTGGAACAAATGGTTTCGATTTTAAGGACAAAAAAATTTTTGTGAAAAATCGCTGTTTTTTTCTAACTTTAACCTCAATGAGGCACGTGTTAACATTATCAGATTGGGCTGAAACTTTGTCAATCACATTTTCTAGCCTATTGGTACATTGTAGAGGGGTGCCCCGAAAGATAGTACAAAAAAATTACCATATACCTTGTAACCGTCCTAGTTAAGAGTCACCTATATAAGATGGAAACCTATTCTGGAATTCCAGATTACAGGTTACGCGAACAAGGCGCAGAAACAACTCTACATATAATACATAATATGTATACTGTGTGACTGCTAGGCCCTTGCTCGTAGGTAATACCAGATTTCCATTTGCTCCGATTATTGCTCGCAAACAAAGTACAAAAATTATAGCTTTGTGTGAAACAATCCCTTCAAAGAACCGTGCGGCAATTGACAGTGCTTATTTTAACTGCAATATTTTTATTAGTCTTGAAATATCAGAAAAATAAAAGATAATTTCTTTTAATTACTGATTCTTGATTTAGCAAAATAATTATTTCGCCAACCTTGGGTAAAAGCAATTATATTATTTTTATCTTGGAAACCACAGTCCCGATCTAATTATTTATTTAACTTTGTACAATACTTTTTATTACGCTTAACTTCGTTACGTTAAGTTTATTTTTTGTTTTCCTTATTTACCGCGCACAGAAGCAACAATCCAAAACCAGTTTTTCTTCTTTAATTATACGCATAGCAATTACGAATATCTCTGCATTTAATATGCATAATGTGCATCTTGTAATATTTCATGAACGATATCTTATAGTTGCTCCTCCGTTTCCATCTTTACGCTTTTCTAATTACCTGAATTATATACGTCCAGACCCGCTGCGTAAAACACGTCCCTCCAGCAGGAAAAACGATATCCTAGTAGTAGAAGAACCTATAGAAAATATGGCGTCTAGTCAACATAACAATTCTTACATCCGGCGTATAATTGCCTACTAAAGTGTGGGAATATTCTTTTCTTCAAAGTCCGTGTGCTTCGACCGGGACGGCTCCATCAATATTTGTTTTGTTTGTGTTGTAAAGAACTTACACTACGGTACAAACTCGTAGCGTTGGAATAAGAGATGGCTATTTAGAATCGCTTTTCAGGTTTAGGTTTTATCTGTATTTGTGGAATGGTTTGCGGTTACTTTCGAACAATTAAATAGGGGAAATGAGTTTTGCTACTTTATAAATCTAATACGATGAAAATATATTGAAATAGTTCGTATTCAATGATTCATGAAATTATCTGTTTTGTTCCGCAATCTGTGAATTCAAAAAGATCTGGAAGGAGATGAAAATCTATTGGTAAATGAATTTGGAATTCAAGAAAATTTTAGAAACCAATGTTTAACACTACATTCCTGCTTCTTTTGATGGGAGAAATGTGACATTTCCAAGTGTGTGGTGTTTGTATAATTTGAGCTATGAAAAATATAGAATGATTATTGGATAAAAGGTGCTAATTCTATTGGAGTACGTTGCCAAAATTTGGTTTTTTGCGTATTAAGTTTGATTTCAGACTGGTACTTTTCAATAACTAGTTTCAGGTCGCTTCAGGATAACTTTTTCGAACAATGTCGATATGACGCGTAGCAATATAATTGGTCGATAAAATTCCAGCTCCAGCAGTGAAAGGTTGGGGTACCATAATTACTTATGATTTCTTCTACGCCTGCGGAATATACTTGAACCTGATGAAAGTATTAATCAGGGTAGTCAGCTTAACAACACCAAAACTCACACCCCTAGTCCGAGGTAGCTGAATACAGCTCACGCCCCTTAGGTGTAGTCAGGGAAGTTGGCAGTGTGAGCGTTCGGTTAGCAGCGCGTGCTTCGAAGTGTAAGGAATGTAGCAGATGTTATAGTCGGTGGAGTAAGCTATCGTTCTTCAAATGGATTTATTGTGATAGGAGTATTGTACGGTTCAGTGTAATAATGTCACAATTACGAACATTGAAAAAGCTACCATTGGCTACAAAGTAAGGAATTTTATCGCTGAATCTCTAAATTTAATATATGATGCAGCTAAATTAATTTGTAAAGTATGTGACAAAGCTTTCATGTTCCGGAGTAAATTTGAATGTAAGAAACACAGCTGAAGAAATGATGTGGGATTTAGTATTGACATTGATTGCGTCTAATGTTCTATCTAATGTTTAGTAAATGATGAATCATTTTGTTCTTTCTGGCATAAGTGATCGAAGTGGTGCGCAATAAAATTGAAAACGGCATTAAATCAGAACTAAAAAATAAAAAAGTGTGGCTATATGTGGACGAGTCGACTGATCGTCAAAAAGATTTTGTTGTTAATGTCACAGTACGTAGAATGTAATCACTAAAACTGTCAGTTTAATTTTTACTAGCTAGTAAAAGTAATGTATTGAGGAAGTAATTACAAAGAATGTGTTAGAACAATGAAAAATTTTAAACTTCAAGAAACCAACTCTTAATCTTTATGACTAATGGTGCCGCAAACATGCTTTGGTTAGCCCGGTCTGTTAAACAAAATTGTGCTCACTTGTTTCGTGTTACATGTAAAATACCACATATTGGGGCAGAAACTATTCGAAGGTGTTGTCCAGAGATAAATGGTTTAATAGCGTATACAAAAGCAGTTTCAAACCTCCAAGATGTATTCGCAAATTTGAATCTCTACAGACGATTCTTATACGCCGAGGAACATGGTTAAAGGCAGGGTTTTATTAATTTCGTCAGTTCCAATAAGTTAAGCCTTTAGTTTTACAATTTGATCCCAGAAAAACAATTACCATCAAGCAAAGTCAAAACAAACTCGAAGATGCTCAATTTGCAGTAGATTTAAGAATTCTTCATAATAATTACAATAAACTAATTGAACCACATAAGAAAATTACAAAATTCTTCGCTGTCCTTTAGAGTATTCAATGCAGATACTGGATACCTGATGCTGCACATAATTAACCGATTTTCTACACTTTGTGCATCAGCATACTCACATTATTATCTACTAAACACTTCGTAATTCTTTGAAATACGTGCTAGTGACCCAACGCTCGTAGTGCCAACTTTAGTGGTCAGTCTGGTGCTCCAGAAAGTATCCATTCGAAATGAACATTTTCGCCTCACGTGTAGTATCCACTTTTCGTTGCACATTATCACACGATCAAGAAAACTTTCCGATACGAAGAAACAAATTCGCTAATCTCATACAAATATGTTAGCGGTCTGTTCTGATGGGTAGATTGATATGATTTTATTCTTTGAATTTCGTCACACGACTCGTTTAGTGATAGTTAATTATGCCATATTTTGTATTGCAATTTGAAGAATGCAATTTGAAGTATGTGATAGGAAATAAATCAACAGTCCCGAGGGCGAACTGATCTTCAGGTTTCTTCCAAAATTTAATAAATTCCTCATTTATGAAATTTTAAACAATTTAGTTTTTACAGATAAGTATTTATTATTATATAACGGACTTAATGTAGTCGACATGAACATTAAGCAGTTAATCGAGCAATAAATGACCGGCGTGTTGTGGGTTGGCAAATATTTAATATTAGATTAAACTAACACTTAAATATTTGATAGTTGTCGATTGTACTCCACTGAAACTACACGTAACCATTTTGCGCTGTATATATTTTGCACTTTTAGTTATATGTGGTTATAGCTTTCCTTTGGCTTCAAGAAAACGGAGTTATGGTTATTATCTCTGAAATATGGAATGACATTTTATTGCCCAACAATTGTAGCGAATTATTTTTTTACGAACGGTACTGTTTATTTGCTTTCTGCATTATAATAACGTTATCAATGGCAGATTAGGATAAATGTATTTAAAAAGTAAATCGGAGAAACTCCTTCGTTTGAAAAGCGTACAGCCAATAAGAGCTTCTACCGTTTAGAGCTGGGCCATATTTTGTAACGATTTGTATGAAAAATACGCACGCGTCCGTTCGTTCACGTATTCTGGGTACCTTCGAAACTGGTTTAGAAAGCAACTAAATTCAAGTCGCCGTAATTTGTTTATCGCGACCAGCCTTGAGCGATGGTTTCTGCAACTAACGGCTCGATTATCTTTTGCCATGAATTAAAAAATAAATTATTTACGAACGCACATATCTCTATGTAAGTACATACAATAGAAACATTCAACACGCCTGTACATTTTTCGATTTTAAATTTAGAGAGTTTTACGTTATCGTTATTCGCTGCAGGAAAGAAAAGGCGTTGGAATTAGTATCTTTTCCATTCACAAGAAGATTTATCAGAAATGTGGCTATTTAATGTTTTCATAGCTACGTCTTGAAAAACGACTTCTACATTTCACAGTGTTTTTTTTTTTGACTTAAATCAGGACGATATAGACATTATAGACCATTAATCGGCACTTTATTACAGACAATTACCCAAGCACTTCCTATCATTAGAATCGACAACAATTTCTCATTTTTAAAAGTCATTTTGAAGTCTTCTCACACAAATATTAATGCTAATTTTAACTCGGTAAGTTTGCTGGAAGGACTTTTCTAAAATTTTGTTAACACACCAAAAGTAGTCGTATTCAATCGTTTTACGGAAACAAATTCTATCGTTCAAAATGGTGTTTTAGTTTTACGATATTTAAGGAAATTACAACTAAGAATAAGGAGACTATGGCTAAAGCAATATATAAATTAAATAAAATTACCCTTACCACGTACGATACGTATTTCGGCAAAACTGGGGGAATTAAATATCACCAGCAATATCCGGCTAACGCCCAAAACGAATACACCGCAACGAGCACAGGAAATTGTTAAAAGTTGATAGAGAATAAAAGCGTTCATGGTCCCGATCCTGCTTATCACCAAATCGGAACTACTTCATTGATTTACTGCCAAACAGTTTTCAACATATTTAAAAATGTCAGTACACGAAATCTAATCCTAAATATTCTTCTTCTTCTTCTTCTCACAAATCCTTATGCCTCCCAGCTTCGGATTATTTCTGAATCTTACGACCATTTAATTCATTTCTCCATAGTGTCCGGTATGTACTCATTTTTCTCATTTCTTCTATGGTCTTCCGTCCCAATTCGTTTATTGTATCAATCAATTTTTTCTTGGTCTTCCCTGTTGTTTCTTTTGGCTTCTATTAACTTTCTTGTTAGACTCGTTTGTTTCATTCTTGTTATGTCACCGTACCAATTCAGTTCACTTATTTCAATTTTGTTTAATATATCTTCTTGGTTTTTCATATTCCTGCGCCATATGCTCGATCTTTATTTTATCTATTTTAGCTCCTAAAGTGATGGGCATTGGAGACAACAGAAAAGAATTCAAGTTGTATGTTTATACAATTGGACAATGAGAGACTTGAGCAAGTAGAAGTATACAAATACTTGGAAGTAAAAATAGAAAAGGGGGAGGTACGAAATAAAAATGTAGAAGAAGGAATTCTCAAAGGAAGCGCAGATTACAGTGTACAAACCTATCTTTAGACCAATATTAACTTATGGAAGCGAAAATTGGGTCCTAACACAAACATTGAGAAGTAGATTAAACGCCATGGACATGAAATATGCGAGAAGGGTGAATGGAATCACGAAACGAGACAAAATCAGGAACAGTATAGTCAGAAAAGATCTGACGGGGGAAGCAATCGACAAGATAATTGAAAGAAATCAACTGAAATGGTTCGGACATATCTGTAGGATGAAGGATAACAGACAAGTGAAACAACAATGGGAAACAAAAGTACCAAAACGTGTCGTTCCATTAGCAGAAATTCTTAAGAAAAAGAATATACCGCGGGGGAAGCAAAGAAAACTGCCCTAAACAAAAAGAAATGGACGAAATTTGTATACATAGTAAATTAAAATGATATGTAATATATATATATATATATATACAGTACCTGGTGGACCGAGCCTTGCTCGGAGTTCCCAATATTTTTTGAATAATTTTGAACCAAATAACGCTCCTTATTTTAGTTTTGATATTTAATTAATATTGTATATTTCAAGTATATATAGTAGCACATATATATTAAAAGTTTATAAAAGTAGTATTAAAATTAATATTAACAGTGATATTTAAATACTTAAAAATAAATAAATTCAAGCTCAAAATCTTTCTTAAGAAATACACATTTTAAGTAAACATTTATATACCTTCTTTTTGCAACGCCAACTAATTGTGTATAAGCTTTTTTATTTTGATTAAAAAACTCAGCTCCGATTACTTTTGTAACTGTAAACAAAGTATGTGAATTTGCATGTTGTTTGTTTTCGTAGATATTTTTCTTTTATTAACATACTACTTTCAGTGCCATCTATGGTTTAGTAGTAAAGTTTTCATTACTTATAATTTCGCTTGGCTGCATGATGTTAAAGAAGTTGCTAACCCACGTTTAGGCGGAAATTTGGTGAAAACCTGGACTAAATGGATTAAATCGAGACCGGGACCATGCGAAATCGGTTTTTCGTCCCCAAAAACTTGCAGATACTAAATTGTAACAAAATCTTGAGAGTAATTTTCGATAACACATTTTATGTACCGCAGAAATAGGTAAAAGCGGGACAAAAAAATTCCTGGGACCGGGACCATGCTAGATCAATTTTGTGTTCTCGAAAATCCCCAGATACTAAATTGTATAAAAATTGCTGAAGTCATTTTCGATAACCAATTTCATATATCGCAATACCAGAAATGTGTGTAAACCGGGTCAAAATGGATTTTCCCGGGACCGGGACCATGCTAGATCGATTTCTCGTCACCGAAAAGCCCCAGGTACTAAATTTCATCAAAATCTAAAAGCGGGACAAAAAAATTTTCCTGGGACTGGGACCATGCTAGATCAATATTTTGTTCTCGAAAATCCCCAGATACTAAATTGCATAAAAACTGCTAAAGTCATTTTCGATAACCAATTTTATGTACCGTAATACCAGAAATGTGTGTAAACCGGGTCAAAATGGATTTTCCCGGGACCGGGACCGTGTTAAATCGATTTCTCGTCCCCGAAAACCCCCAGGTACTAAATTTCATCATAATCGTTAGAGCCGTTTTCCATATTATAGACAAGAATTGCTCGTTTAAATATATTAGATATATGTATATACCATATATAGGAATCCGTATTTTTTTATATCAGGGATTTCGGTCACAAAGCAATGGAGTATTAAAGGATACTCATTTATTATTGCTCAATATTTCGGTAATGTTTATTCCCTTCATCAGGAGCATACTACAATAAAACAACAAAAGCAAAGTCACAAAGAGAAGTAATAAAATCAGAAATTGAAACTTTTTAACACACTTCTCAATTTTTTGTCGCTTGGCGTTTTTAGCAACTCAGTTTGTAAGTTTCAATTTCTGATTTTATTACTTCTTTTTGTGACTTTGCTTTTGTTGTTTTATTCTAGTATGCTCCTATAAATGAGTATCCTTTAATACTCCATTGCTTTGTGACCGAAATCCCTGATATAAGAAAAATACAATTCCTACATATATAGGTGTATATATACTTTTTCAAAGAATATCCCTTTATAGTCTATGTATGTTTGCATTCGTGAAAACCAATCATCAAAACATTCTCTTCAATCTTCCCGCGTTAGGTTGTTTATTTCATTATTATTATTTAAATGCATCTACCGCTGCTTTGGTCGATGTCAAACGCAAACTCCATAATTAATCATTTCTATGTGGAAAAAATAATAACTTATTATGTGCCAGGTTTGGACTATATAACGATTGACCTATTATGTAAATGTTTTGGGAATTAAAATATTCAGTCGTTCTGGGCGTCATCAAAGAGCAAATCGATTGAACGGTTTTCCCAAGGGGAACAAAGCTTACGTACGTTCAAATGCTTGTGTAAAGTGGTGATATTTGCTTTCATACTAATCTTTAGAGTTGTCTGAACATTTTTGATGGTAGCGTGTTGGTCCTCCTCAATTGTATTTCAACTAAGACCTACATTTTTTCGAAAATTGGGGTATTCCCGATTTTTTTTTTTTGTAGTTTTTTGTTTATGAAATATTAAGTTAATCATTTTCAGGCGTTTCTGCCTGCCGCCTCAAATTTCTACGGGCGTCATCTCTCTCTTACAGTTGATAAGGTGTTTTATTTAGATTCTCTTTGTAGCTTTCGGTGTTTAGAAAATGTTCATTTGGATTGAATCAAAATATGTGTGTACATATGCGTAAACAATAATTATACTATGTGCAAGCATTTGATTTCTTTTATGAACTCGTTCAAAATATAGCTTGGTTATTGTTGATATTAGGGTTTCAATCCAAAATCGTCAAAAATTCTCTAATAGGTAATTCACATTTTAAATGATTTATCTATTAATCTATGCAGCCAATTGAGGAACATATTTACGACGCGTACCAAACATCCAAACGTACATTAACTCCATTGTGACGTTTCAAATCGTTTACAGAAGATATTAGATAAGACGGCGACATTTGGAAACGTTTTCGCGCATTCCTACTACTGAATTTCCTGCCCTGCACTTACGAACGAATTTGCAAGCGATCTACGTGCTTCCACAGTAGAGCATGTTATTTGGCGTACATATTTCGTTATCTAACAGTAAAGCGAATTTAATGCTGTTTACCACTTTCTAAGTAAGTTTCGACTTTATATTAAAATAAATGGCGTCCGTACGGCATCTCTTTTATCCGAATCTGGTTTTCTCTTTCCGTCTTGGAAACGTATTATTGGATAAGCAAGCCATAAAATTTCCAGTCGCGACTGTTACGAAAGTATACAAAAAGAAATAAAAATAAACGGATCTAATTTTATAAGAAGCATGCTTTTTTATTTTTCTTGATTTAGCGACGGCTTTTCAGAAAGGATACAATTACTAATTCCTTAATATATAAGTATACACTTGGTGCAACATGAGTACGACTTAATATGTACGAGCATAAAAACAGATTTATTAATCAGCGATGATTCGACTTTCTTTTTCTTCGTAATGTGGTTCATTGTCCAGCGCACTGACGTTTATTGCGTCCCTTGGAAATCCGCTCCACCAAGTTGATTGTCCTCGATGTAATCTACCGCCTTGCTAATGGGAATATTTTTACCTCTTCCGACTGCAGGAAGCGCGATCCAAACTGTTTAAGTCTAACAATGCTCATTCCTGACATTCACAGAGGACATATTGCAAAGTTTTCTCTTCCCACAAGAAACAGATATGATCTTCCAGTGTTCCTAAGCTGTGGAGATGTTTGTTCAGTCGGTAGTATTGTGTCACAGGGCCAATTTTTTCTTACTAATTTGCAGCGGTTGTTATTCGTTCTCTGATAGTCCTTCAATGAACTTACCAGGCTGCCTTAGTCTCGTCGGCTCCTTCAGCTAGTTGTTTAACATTAACGGTTTGATAAGGAATTCCACAGGTAGGTTCAGGCCCTATAAGCTACTTCTTTGCTTTCTCCCGTGTCGAGGCGTTTGTCTTTTTGTTCCTAGTATGCCACAGTGTCCTGGCACTCAAATAGTTTTACTTTATTGGTATATTGACATGTCAGTATTCCTGAACAGTCCTTGATCGCACTTGTACGTTCTGAATTGCGCCAAGAGCTACTCGACTGTTGTTATATAGACGGTTATGATTGTATCTCTGTCTCATGATTGGCGAACACGCAGTTTTGACGGTAATCTTGGACAAGAATACAGTCACATAGGCTCCCAGCTTCATGCTCACCCTATCTAGTGTTTTTGCTTCATACAAACCTGATTCGAGTATATTACTCTATGTTTAATAAGATATGACTAAAACTAAAGCTGTGAATCGAGACACCTATTCTTCTAGAGCTATTGCCCATAAAGTCACTCACACCACTTATCTTGAAAAATAAAAAGAAATAGGTTAAAGCTATACAAAATATCCTACAACCAACCGAAAACTTTGGACAACATTGTAAGAAGCGCAGATCCTAGCTGGACGTTCAATACCTCACAATGTAAGGTATATAGCACTTGTACGTATTAAGAATCAAGAGATCATCAAGTTTAAAAGGGACTCATTGTATGACTCGTCATCAGTTTCCTGAACTCAAAAGGGGTCTACAAATGAATGGTAGGATATGTTGCCTTTAGCGATAAAAACAGAAATTCAGTTTAGATGGGTCGGATAGATTCTCTTATTATTGACGTAATTAACAAAAGTGGGCTACGATTCGATCTTGAGAATATTACGGTTATTATGGTATGGGAAGCAATATCTAATTTTTCTGATTATTACTATTATTATAATCGAATTCCCTTTTACCGCTAGGTGTCGGGGTTTGCTCTAATATGTACGAATTTTTTCCAAGCTGTTCTGTTTCTTGCTGGTAATTTTGCTTCTTCTCTTGATTTGCCTCTGGTCCGCAGTATTTTACACATCGTTTGGTCCCAGGTCATCCTTGGTCTTCCTCTTCTCCTCTTTATCTGTATTTTTGCTTCATATATTTGTTTGACCTGTCTCTCTTTGGGCATTCGCTGTAAGTGTCCCCACCAGCTCAGCTATCGTTGTTCGATGAATTCTGTTATTGGTTGTACCTTTAGTGCTTCTCTGATCTGTGTGTTACGAATTCTATCTAGTCTGGTTATTTCTTTAATTCTTCTTAAGTACTTCATTTCCACAGCTTGTATTTTACTTCTTTGGTTGTTTGTAAGGTTCCATGATTCGCATCCGTATGTTAAGATCGGTATATGGTGTTAAAAACTTTTATTTTTGTCTGATTCGAGATTTCTCTTTTGTTAATAAATTGTTTTATTCATTGCATAATATGTTTTTATTGTTTTACCTATTCTTTCGTTGATTTCGGCATCCTGTTTTCCTGTCCAGTCCAGTGTAACTCCTAGGTATTTAAATTCTCTTACTTGTTCTATTCTGTTGTTATCTATTACTATCTGAGTATGAATATTCTGGTCTCCTATTATCAGTATTTTCGATTTATCCATGTTCATTTTGATACCTTCCTCCTCCGTTATTTCTTTCCATATATTCAAGTTTCTTTGTAATTGTTCCTCGTTTCCTGCTATCAGCACTACATCGTCTGCAAATGTTGCCGCCGCTATCTCCACTCTTTGTAGGTTTTTATGTGCGACCATCATTCTATTGGTTCTTCGGTTGCATTTCTTAATGATTGTGTCCATGTGTACATTGAATAATGTGGGGCTGAGGCTTCCTCCTTGTCTTAGTCCTGTGTCTGTTTTGAATCCTTCGAACTTCATGTTTGTTTTTATTACGTAGTTCGCATCCGTTCTGTACATGTTTTGTATAATTCTTATTATTTTACTGTCTACTCCTCTATCTTTCAGTCCCTTCCATATTCTGTTTCTAGGGACTGTGTCGAACGCCTTTTCCATGTCGATGAAGGCTAGAAATAGGTTTTTATCTTGTAGGTGTCTTTTCTCTATCAGTTGTTTGATTGTTAAGATATGATCTTGGGTGCTTCTTCCTGGTCTAAATCCGCTTTGTGATTCATCTAGTTGAGGTTCTAGTATTGCTTTTAGTTTGTTGTTTATAATTTGTTCGTAAATTTTGGTAATAGTATTTAGTAAGGTTATTCCTCTGTAATTGGAGCAGCTTTTTTTGTCTCCTTTTTATATATTGATGTAATTAGTGCTGCTCCCCATTCTTCAGGTATTTTTTCTTCTTTCCATGATTTGTTTAGTATTTCTAGTAGTACTTTCACACCTGTCTCTCCTAAGCTTTTTATCATTTCTGTTGTGATCTTGTCTTCACCCGGCGCTTTTCCATTCTTTAGTGTTTTAATTGTATTTTTCAGCTCTCCTATCTCTATTCCTTCCATTTCCTCTTCATTTCTCTGTTCTTCAAGCCCTCTTGTGCTCTCTTCATCAGTTTGTAGTCCGTGTCCTAATAATTCTTGGAAGTATTCTTTCCATCTCCCCATAATATCCTTTTCCTTTGTTAGTATTTCTTGTTGTTTGTTTTTTATGTATATCTCTGTTATCGGTTTTTCATTTCTCCATGATTTTAGGATTCTATAAAAGAGTTTTTGATTACTGGAGCTATTCTTTTCCATTATGTTTCCGAATTCTGTCCATCACCTTTCTTTTGCCTCTTTCACTACTGTTTTAACTCTGTTTCTTTGTTTTTTGTATACTTCTTGTTGTTCTGTTGTTTGTTTTGTTAGATATTTTTTCCATTCGATTTTCTTCTTTCTAATTTCTTCATGTATTTCAGTGTTCCACCATGCTGTTTGTCATTTCTTATCGTTTGTTCTGACGGTTCCGCATGTCTCAGTTGTTGCTTTTAAAACTGTCTTTGAATATGTTCCATCCTTGTTTGGCATTTATCGTCTTTATCTCTCTTAGTTTATGTTTCAATTTTATTTCGGTTATGTTTAGGTATTCAGCGGCTATTTCTTCTCTTCTGAGTTTGTATGTTCTAACTGTTACATGGCTTCCTTTGCTTGGTCTTGTCCATTTTACGGTTTTTATGTGCACTTGTTTTATTTTTGATACCAGTAGGTGATGGTCACTATCTATGTTGGCTCCTCTCCTTACTCTCACATCCATTATATTTTTCCTTTCTTTTCTTTGGACTAGGACGTAATCTATTATTGACCTTTCTCCTCTATTTGGTTGTATTCTGGTGTATTTGTGTATATCTTTGTGTGGGTAGAAGGAGTTGGTAATTATTATATTTTGTAATTTGCAGAATTCCAGTAATCGTTTCCCGTTGTTATTTCGTATTTCTTCTCCATGCATTCCTAGTATTGTCTTGTCTTCTACCTCCTTTTTCCCTACTCTACTGTTAAAGTCACCTGCTATATAGATTGTTCCTTTAGCCTCTTCTGTTGTTGCATTTAGTTCTTCCCAAAATTTTTCTTTATCTTCTCTTTTTCCATTTTCGTCTGGTCCGTATATTGATATTATTGATCTAACATCTCCCTGTTCATTTTCTATCTCTATCAGCAGTATTCTCTCAGATACAGCTTTCCATGTTCTAATTTGATTTGCTAGTTGTTTATGTATGTTACTTCAACGCCACTGCAAATCAGTATATGGTCATTTCTTAGGCTTATTCTTCCGGTTCCCTTCCTTTTTGTTTCGTTTATTACTAGTATTTCGAGGCCTGTTTCTTCAAATTCGCTTATTAATTCGTTTTCTTTGCCATTCAATCCTCTGACATTCCATGCTCCCAGCTTCCATGTTCTTGTTCTACTTTTTATCTCTGTCTCCCTGTGTATTTTCCTACTTATGTGTGTTTTGTTATGTTCACGTACCGTATTCATTTCCATTTCCATTGCCCGGTCTGTTTCTTCTTTACCTTTCCTATCTGCCTTTTCTAGTTTTTTCTAAATGTTGTTCTTGTTATTTTTTGAAGTTGTTCATCGATATTGTTTCCGGTGATCGGTCTTGTACTGTTCGTTTTTGGTTAGTGTACTCAATATTTTGTATCCTCTTTTTTCATGCTGTATGTTTTTTATTGTTCCTTGTATTTCGTTGTCTATTATCAGTTTGTTGTATTTAATTATTGCTTTATGTCCCTTATTTCTCATTTCTTTTAGTAATGGTATTAATTTCCTTCTTTCCTCTTGTATATTTTTTGGGTAATCTTCATCAATCCACATTTCTGTGTCTTTTAAATATTTTGTATTTCGTAGTATTCTATTTCGAGTGCTTGTCTTCGTTAGCTTTATGAAAACTGGTCTCTTTCTGTCTTTTATGTATTTCCCTATTCTTCTTATTTCATCTATTTCGTTTCTCTGATCGATATCGACTCTTATTTTTTGCATTATCTTGTTTACTTTTTCTGTTATTTCCAGTTCTGTTTCGTTTTCTTCTTCATTAACCCCTTTTACTATTGTATTTCTTGATCTAACCTCTCTTTCCAATTTTTCCATTTTGTCTTCCTGTGTTGCTACCTTTTCTCGTAGTTCTTCATTCTCTTCTCTGATTTGTTTCATTTCCTGTACAAAATTATCCATCTTATTAGTCATTTGCTTCATGTTTTCGTCCAGTTGTTGGAACATTTTTTCGATTCTTTCCATGTCTGTCGTTCGGGCTTGGGTTGTTAGCATACTGCTTGGTTGTCGAGTTAAATTCAGAAAGTTATTTTGTTATTGATGTTTCGATTATCTGGGTACGGTTCTGTTCTTTGTTGTTTCTTCCAACGTGTACTTCTTTCTTATAGCACCGCGCAAAGAGCCCTTGGCCGGTCGTCCCGTCGGACCTTGGACTCTTATCCGTGCATATATTGTGGCAGACTATTTATGTTTTCTGAATTTATTAATTATTTTTGGCTGTTTTAACTATTTATACTACTTACTCACGTAACAATCACTTTTCCGGTAGCACTGGTCACGCTTGTTTTTTGTTGTTGTTAGTGTCCTTAGATATTTGTATACCAGTCGTTTTGTTCATGTTTTTTATAACTAAGAGAATTCAACTTTCTATTTTCCATCTTTAGAACATCACTGTATATAAATACTATAGTACAGACCTTGTATTACAGGTAGAAATGTATTATATGTACGCATTTACTTTATATTATTCTTGACACAGTTACTGGGACTTTATATGTGTGTACTGTAAATACATACGTAAACATGCTTATAAATGCAACCAGAGCTTGCCTTAAAGACAAATGCGGCGGTGGTACCCTTGAAGAAGTTGTACATATTTTAACAAAAATCCAATTAACGAATTGACACTTCAAAGTATTTTTCGTCAAAAGTAAACCAAGCAATATTGTTTTTAGTGACATTTCACAATGGATAGAATTGAATTCGAATAGAATTGTATTTCATTTCTTATACTTGCAAAATATGTATGTACATAAAATGTAAATGTTGTTATAACTTTCTAAATATTACCTCTAAGCAACTAACTACATGAATATATAATAAGTAGCTACGCGATATTGATATTTGCTCCCACCAATTTCGATTAACGATGGGGTTTCCCGTAATATCACCAGTTAAAGCGTAAATATAGATAAACGTCGACATGTGATTCCAGCCACATCAGGTCATTTTTGGTTTCGTACAAGTTCTGTGTATGTATGCGTTTATTATATGCTGGTTTTTATTTGAAAATGCGGAAACTATTGTTGTAATCTTTGGCAAGACGAATTAATTTAA
The DNA here is from genome assembly GCA_038088585.1 of Chrysina gloriosa. Lineage (NCBI taxonomy): Eukaryota > Metazoa > Arthropoda > Insecta > Coleoptera > Scarabaeidae > Chrysina > Chrysina gloriosa. The sequence continues at coordinate 34,241,116 of CM076087.1, read as the reverse complement.
TAAAATTTAATCAGCTGTACTTATTATAAATTAGATTGTGGGAATTCTAATTCAGGAAAAGATGTGTCAATTAGGAATTATTTTTCTCCATTAGAGACATTTTCAAGAGACCATGATTCGATAAGTAATTATTCAACCTATAGTTATAGTGCATTTAACAAAAACGTAAAGATTATAAGATTCAGCAGAGTATACCTAGATGTTGAGAATGAACGATGAACGATGAACGATGAACGAAGATTTTAATTTTGGTACACTAACAATATTTGTGAAGGGGCGTCAACTGAACCGTTAAGTTGTTCCAAAGATTATTTTAATTCCGCTAATATAACGTCACTAGATATAGATCGCTCGTTTTCTGCATATAAACACTTCTTCACGCCGCACTTGGTTTGCTGAAACAACTGTGGAAACATATTTAATGTTGCAGATATTTTGCAGATATTATTCATTTTTTGATTTCACAGTTGAGTCTTAAGGCGGTAAGCGTTGGAGTACGTATTATAATTTATTTCTGACCATTTATTTTATGTGCAAATTTTAATACGCCCGACACTGGCTGGTGGCGCAAATTGAGTAACTCTAACGGTGAATGTAACAGCGATATGACCATATGCTGCGTTGCTCAGTTTAGTCAAGATCAAACTGCATTGATAGCAAATCCTCAATTTGGGGAGTACCACCTGGAATTCCGGTAGAAGACGTCTGTTCTCGCTATTTACAATGAAATGAATTTGAACAATATATTATGAATGCCAAATAGTAGCACTTGTAGGTGCTCGATTGATTTTAACTAGTTTAGGAATAGAACGGACCATTGAAGTTGGCCATGAATGGATGGATTTTGGAAATTTTTGAGGACATATGGAACAGTTGTATTTCGAGAATGACGAGACACTTCACAAAATTTTAGTGGGTTTACACCGATTTTCAAAATTTAACTTACTTATGTTTACATCATTTTGGAAGTATTGTGTTTGGGGGTTGCAGATTGATTTCGGAGATTTTTCAGAGCATTTTTGAGGGTAAGAGGATGTCAATCGATTTTGTTGTTTTTTTGAAGTGAAAACTTCTTTAGCACCGTTGTGAGTGATTTGAAACTCGATGAAACGACAAAAGCGACACTAAAAGAAACAAACATTACATCTATAGGATTTTTGCTGCGAGAAAATGAGATAGAATAGCTTCCCCACTCTTGTCTACCAAGCGTTGTATATATATGTGCTTGTGTGCGCCTGCATATTGTCGAGTCGAACCGAGAGAAAATGCATCGTATAGTGAATATAGTAGCTATATTTCACTGCCCAATACTTGCTTAAGTTACGACTGTTTGATGGACACAGTTACAACACACGTAGAAAAATAAGTTTCGATCGGTAATTATGGCGCTAGTTAACATCGAATCGGACGTTTATTACAGAAATATTTTCTAAATAATTGTATACATTGAAATTATCAAATGTAAAAGAAAAGAAAAGAACAATGTAGTATAAAAAAATTATTTATAAAAAATAGAAAAAAAAACAGTTATACAGCCTGTCCCACAATTGCTGGGACTTAGAGCTACCACGTATTGTAGAGGTCAAAATAAGTCGAATGGACGCAATTTATATATATACCAAAATGTATCGTTTGTTCGTGAGAAGAGTTCAAAGTTTAATTAAAAAATCACGTTTTTGTACGCTGTTCAGAAATGCGCGAAACAAATTTAATGAAATTTGGGAAAAGTACATTTTAGAGGATTACCCTACTTTCAGTAATCAAAGAAACCGAAAGGAAATTGTAGAAGGGTGAAACCGCCCTCACCCCCTGATAATGTTTTTAAATTATTTCCTAGGGGTGGTAACGGTTCTAAGCCTTCTTCTAGCGGGAAGGTTTATTCATCATCTTCATTTTTTGACTCTTATAAAAACTCCGTATTTCGCATAGTTTCGAAGGAAAAAAATATTTTCTCAAATACTGATCACCTACATTCTTAGTACAAGTTTAATAAAATTATAATACAAAATTTACTTGGTGGTGGACACAAGGACAAAACTTTTGTTACAACAGGTGTTCAATGTGACCTCCATCTTCGTTAATGCAGAGGTCAATTCGCCGTAAAAAATTGAAATGCATCCTTCTTAAAACATCGTCGTTATCTCCTAGTGTGTTTACAGCATTTTGAATTCTGTCCCACAGTTGTCCGGAATTATTAATTTGAACTTGGTACACTTGTGGTTTTAACGCTCCCCAGATGAAGAAGTCGCAATGATTTAAATCTGGAGAGCGCGGAGGCCATTGAATCGGTGCTCCCTTCCCCTACCAATCCATCTACCAGCAAACTGTTCATTAAGATATTCTCTTACGGCACGTGCAAAATGAAGTGGTGCACCGTCGTGCATGAAGAACATGTTTCGACGCAAATTAAGGGACAAGTCTTCTGGCAAAATTTCTTGAAGGAAACGAATGTAAATAGCGCCATTTAAACAATCAGGTAATCGGAACGGCCCAACCAAAAAATTGTTAATAATTCCGACCCAGACATTAATTTTAAATTCTCATTGATATCTACCTTTTAATAGTATGTGGATTTTCATCTGCATAAATATGCTCATTGTGTAGGTTGGTCATGCCACGACGTGTAAAACAAGACTCATCAGTAAACAAGATATTAGTGTGGAATCCGTTGTCGACTACTCAGCGCTCCCGAACAATTTGTGAAGAATTTAAACGTGAACCCTGATCAGGTGGTAATAACTCTTGGATTAGTTGGATGTGGAATGGACGAATTAATTGATCGCTAAGAATCCGTCTTACAGTGCTTTTTGAAATCCCAGTTTATCGTTGCAATGTTCTGGTACTAGTCTCAGGATTGTTATCAATCATTTGAAGAACAGTTCTTCCGCAATGGGTGTTTGGGCTTGTCGAGATCTTCCAGCGTTCATTCTGACTGGCTTCAACATTCCTGTTTCTCGAAGACGTCTTTCGATTCGGGCAAAAGTTTTGTGATTTGGAATTGTCCGGTTTGGACACCTCTCTTGATACACGCCCGACACTTTCGCGGCAGTTACCTTGACAGTATCCAAGAACTAATACCACGTCTGTCTGCTCATTAAAAGGGAAATCCATATTTGATAGCTGCCAAAGTAATTGCAACAACAACAGAAATAGCAATTAAAGCAATAACGGTGATCGCGATAAAAATCAATACAAAAGCAACTGAAAGTGAACAAATTATTGAAATTATTTACTGTCAACAATAAACTGGGACGATTGTGAATTTGTTTCCTCTCAAAATCATGACTTATGTCTTTGTGTCCACCGCCAAGTAAATTTTGTATTATAATTTTATTAAACCTGTACTAAGAATGTAGGTGATCAGTATTTGAGAAAACATTTTTCCCTTCGAAACTATGCGAAATACGGAGTTTTTATAAGAGTCAAAAAATGAAGATGATGAATAAGCCTTCCCGCTGAAAGAAGGCTTAGAACCGTATTACTACCCCTAAGAAATAATTTTAAAACATTATCAGGGGGTGAGGGTGGTTTTAACCCTTCTACAATTTCCTTTCGGTTTCTTTGATTACTGAAAGTAGGGTAATCCTCTAAAATGTACTTTTCCCAAATTTCATTAAATTTGTTTCGCGCATTTCTAAACAGCGTACAAAAACGTTATTTTTTAAGTAAACTTTGAACTCTTCTCACGGACAAACGATACATGTTGGTATATATATAAATTGCATCCATTCGACTTATTTTGACCTCTACAATACGTAGTAGCTCTATGTCCCAGCAATTTTGGGACACGCTGTATAATATGGAACAAAATAACATAATTCTAATATTTATTTATAAATAGACAAAAACATAAATAAATAAATAAAAATAAAACTGAGCCTATAGTATAAATTAATCTTCAGAAACAACAATGTTGTAGAACTTTTGCATACGAAATAACGATAATATATTGCAACCGTTATTTCCATTAATAGCAATAACGGTCGAAGCTGTTATTTTAAATAAATTGATGTTTGTACATGTGAGAGGGATTCGATATGAATTCTCTCACAATGCACGTATTACGCATTTTTTACAGTTATCTTTTCTACAGAAGTGGACAACTTGCGTTGCCACAGCCTCCTGCAGTAACTGCAGTCGCGCTCTTCGGCTACCCGCCGTGGGAGAAATGCAAATTACAAAATTTTGATCTTCTCTTGCCATCCGTAGACGTACGTTTCGCGGTTATACCGCTCGTCAGTACGGCTTTGCAAGAGCTGTAATTTCGTATACAAATTTTATGTATATATGGTCTGAACATTGATGTTTGTACATGTGAGATATGTGTATACATAAAATTTGTATACGAAATTACAGCTCTTGCAAAGCCGTACTGACGAGCGGTATAACCGCGAAACGTACGTCTACGGATGGCAAGAGAAGATCAAAATTTTGTAATTTTAAATAAATAAAATTTATTTAAAATAACGATTTCCCATCACTACTTGCTTTGGTCAAAGCGTTCTGTGTGTATGTTTGCACGTGTGTTAGTACGTGTGTGCGCGCCTGCGTATTACAAAGCTTTGGTACCAATATTATAATAAATAAACCCGACAATTATCCCACTCCTGATACTGCATTCGCCTCATTCTCTCGCAGTTTACTTTTTTGAAGGTTTCAATTCTACCGCGTATGAACTCCATACATTTTGAAATTAGCGGTTAATGGTCCATTGCAGAAGTGCGAAATTTTTCTATTCTATTTTTATTTGCGATTCCGCATTTTGTATATAACTCTGTTACAATCTATAGTCAGATAAGCTTACTTTTCCCGCATCACTGGTACCTGATTCTGCTTAAAAGGAAGCCTTATATTTCCTATGTTCAAATAAATTTCTTTGAACTTTGCGACCCCTAAAAGTTCTCTTCCGACTCCTCGGAGGGTTTGGATTCATTGTTTGCTCATTACTGGTTTATAGTAATTGTGTTTGACAGGGGAAGAATGCGCGTCAACTGATTCTCGAGGTAAGTGTCGACAGATTTTGTAAAATTTTAGAGAGGATGTTTTGAGGAGGGAGACTGTGGATTAAGTTTGAATATTTTGAAGAATGGAGGATACCGGGCGATTTTGGAAATTTTTGCGGGTGAATAAATCATTTGGAGCGGTTGCAGTTTCTGGTTGAATGAACATTTCCAGGATTGGTATCCATCGATTTTGTAATCTTCTGGAGATGGTCTTTCGTTTGTTGGTTGGTGCTGGAGACTTTCGGGGATGAGCTGTGTCGATATCTCATTTTGGCTGGTTGTCACATTTGAGAGATCTTGATCAATTCCGAAAACTTGAGTGGCTGCTGATGATGTCATAAAGTGAGCTATGTGTATGTTAATCGCTTAAAAATTTTCTAAGAAATTTTGGAATGCTACTTGGAATCATCTATTGATGCATGTGTAATTAATACTTTCCCTATCGATTCGTTATCTTATTGCATTTTCTCTTTGGAGACGGCGTAGTTTTACACGCCCTTCTTCTGTGTACCCGCAGAAGGATTCGTACATAAATTTTATCAGCTCAAATAAGATTGCACATATACATACATACATAACATACACATGTCTAAATCTAATCGAGGTCGAGGTCCAACGCATACATTTTCACCACGTACCGATCGCTTTTTTACTGTTTACGTCAAAACAGTTACTATAATAGTCCATTTCGAGGTGTACGTGTGTTCATACATGGAAAGGTAAACGATGTTTTTAATTATAGCATTACTCGCAAAAGCAGTTGAGATTATAATTTTCCACGTTTCTCTCCTAATAGCCCATACGTAGTGACAATTAAGCGGTTGCTCTATTCGGTCGTCGCTATCGTTATCAGTCTTTCGTCGTGTGTGTGTTTATCATATGTATGTGTATGAGACATTTGTCCGACGGTAAAAGGACAGTAACGATCGGTTTGTCGTACTATGGTACTCATAATTCGCGATGTAGCCGTTGTTTTGCTTCTCTTACGGGTCGCTGGTGTATCATGTTAATAAATGAACTTGAAAAGCAAGTACAGAAATTGAGAGAAGGCATAAAGAATTCGGTAGTTGTGTTTGGATTGAGTACAGTGAATATGGTGATTGTAACGCTCGGTGTTGGCGAGAAACTTAAGCAAAGTTACGACGTTTTCGTCGTTGGAAGGAGTGATCATAACAGAAGGTATTTATGCATATATAGATATTTTTTGAAATTAAAACAATCTTGCGTAATGGAAAATTATATCTGTTAAAATGGATGGCGAAGTGTTAGGTGCGGTTATATAACTTCCATATAGCTATATATGTATTATGCAAATACTGGTTTGGCAACTAATTACGGATATTATTAGGAAAATAAAAGAGTCCTTTTCTTCAACAAAATAATTTTATTCAGGTTGTATGTATGTATTATCTATTCTTATTGACGATGTTTCGCCATTCATCTGTAAAACTGATTGAAATTACAATTTAAGAAGTTTTGAAAAAAACGACATAAATGATAATGATGGCGCAGATTTCAATAATTTTTCAGGGACCAAAGAACCAAAAGATGTACATAGCCTTGTATTCTCATACCATCACGATTTGCAAATTCTTGCCTTTCTTGCATTAAACCGAGACATCTGAATTGATTGGTTGACTTTGTGGTAAAATTTGGGTAAGGCAAACCTGAATATTTCAAATTCGATAATAATTGATAAAAAGGGAGAAGAATGGAAGTGCGGAAACCATGGGGAGCAAGAAACAAAAAAGACACACGGAATTAATAGACGAATAATAAGCAGTGATGTACAGAAAACCGTTAAATGCACTGACTACCAACCAAAAATCTAGCTCTTGTGTTGTATTGCCAATATATAGACAAAACATTTTGCAAGTGTTGATTTTTTCCTCGATTTGGTCATATTGGACGGGTTTAGAGGTGTTGGTTGGTTGGTTCTTGGATTGTGAGGGGCCCTGGTTGAATCCTATCGCGTTTTGGTGGAGATGAGGGGAATTGGTCCAGCTGGAGATAGTTGCCGTCAGTTTGTGGACTGTGGATCATCCCCGTGGAACCGATTTCCTTCGTGGTTGCTGAAAGAAACTGGCTGACCAGTTTTTCATTGCCGAATCAGTCATTCACGATGATTTTGTTTTGTGTATTTAGATAATTATAGAAATGATTTATTACTGAATCCTTTCGTGGTATGGAAGAACCGTATACCTTCAGAATCTTGGGGATTAGGATAATATCGTGATCATTTAGAATGAAATAAAGACTAGTGCCAGACCGATATCCATTGAAATTAGCTGAATGTGGTGTACTGTTTTACGTCGAAACAGAAAAATGGTAGTGGGGAAACTATTTGGTGCAAAAAACAAAAATTTTTTGAAACAAACGGAAATAACAGATGAATGCTACATAAGCGGTGATGAACACACAACAGTTAAATGCACTGATTACCAACCGAAAATCTAGTTCTTGTGTTGTATCGCCATTACATAAACAAATGTTTAGAGATGTTCGGGGTAGTTGGTTTGGGTCAGTTGACTGATGAGGTTTATCTCATCTCAAAGGTTCGGGTCCTTGGAATGTGAGACGACCCGGTTGGGTCCAATCGTGATTTGGTGGAGATCATGGGAGTTGGCCAGTTTTGAGGTAGTTGCTGTCGGTTTGTCGACTGTGGAGCATCCCCGTGGAGCCGATTTTCATTTTGGCTCATGGAAAGGATTTGGTGGATATCGACGGAGTTGGAATTCGCAGACAGAGATATTATTTTTTTCATAATAATATGCGCCAAATGAATCAGGTACAAGGAAAGAGAAAGTTTGAAAAGCCAATTTTATTTGTTTTACTTCTTTGTGGTTGGTATGACCAATTAGATTTCCGATTGGTGGTCAATGGATTTGAAAGTTTGGTGTACATCACCGCTTACAAAAATAATAGGTGAATACTTTTGTGTATTTTTAAGAATTTTTTCTGTCACCCAATGTACAGCGTTGGCGATATGTATTAGACACCTTAGTCCTACGTACGAAAAACTTTAAATTATTGTTACCCGTAGTACAAAATCAAGAAATGAAATCAAAATCACAAACAGGAATGTATTCATCAGTAATTTATTAAAGAATGTTAGTTTATTTTAATATTTAGTAGCACCTCCACCTGCTTTTATAACAGCACGCACTCTTCTCGGCATACTTGCTACCAGGTTATGGCACATTTCACTGGATATTTTTGACCATTCCTCGATTATTCTTTGTTTAAGAATGTTTTTATTGTTGCATTTATGTTTTACCACCTTAGTTTTTAAAATATTCCATAAATGTTCAATTGGGGAGAGGTCCGGAGACTGAGCTGGCCAGTCTAGAATCTCTACGTTATTTTCGTTGAACCACCCCATTGTTTGCCGTGATTTATGGCAAGGCGCATTGTCCTGTTGAAAATAATATTCAGGTACATCTGTATCAAACAATTTTCATACCGATGGCTCCAATACCTCCCCCAGCATATCAATATAAGCACCACTGTTCATACGACCTTTGCACAAGAAGAGTTCACCGACGCCGGATGCAGACATGCACCCCCAAATCATAATACTGCCTCCACCGTGTTTTACTGTAGGTACTATACAATCCGGGTGATATACCTCTCCTCGTCGTCGTCGAATGTACTGCGCCCCAGGTTGGCCGAAAAGCTGGAAAATAAAGTAATAAAATATACTTTAAATTGGCTGTCTTTTTTTGAAAAACTTTAAGCGGTAATTTAACTTATCTACGTTTACTAACATTATAAATATCTATTCGTACATACCTCTATATTAGATTCATCGGACCATAATACTTTGGCCCAGTCTTCGACGGACCAATTTTTATATTTTCTAGCCCACTGAAGTCGCTTTTTCTTGTGTTCTGCAGTTAAGTATGGTTTTCGTCGAGCTCTACATCCACGTAAACCAACTGCCATAAGCCTTCTCCTAACTGTCCATGCAGAAATATCAATTGCATGATGCAGGACTAATTCGCTGGCGAGATCTTTCGACATTTTTGTCCGATTCCGTATGGCTGTTCTCTCTAAAATTCGATCTTCTCTTGCAGTTGTTAGGCGTTTTCTTCCATTTTTAGGCCGATTAGTGAATGATCTCGTCTCCTCGTACCTTTTTAGCGTGGTACGAACCGCACATCGCGAACACTTCATTTGTCTTGCGATCGCTGACAGTGTCATCCCTTGCGAACTGAGCAGAAGGATCTAGCCGCGCTGCACTTCCGTTAATTCACGAACTTTTGGCATTATTTTATACTTTACTGTATACACACTAATAATAAAAAATACACACTTGAATGAATGAATATAATTTCGCAACAAACTCCTTTTCGTTAGCGTGTCGGAAATAAAGTGATACTCAAAACTGTAAAATGACCCCTTACTTCAAAACTACCTGCTTAAGTACACGCGACCCTCGTTAAAATTACATTAAGGAGTTTTATCGAAAGTATTTCCGAGTACTATTTATCTGTAAATATAAATGTATTCATAATACGGCATTTTCACAGAGGTGTCTAATACATATGGCCAACGCTGTATGCCGCACTTTCTTTCTCGTTTTAGGGTTTAGGGTTAAAATCGAAGAAATTCGATATTTCGATAGTACAGTATTCTTCAATTTTTCCTTTTGTAATCCTACCAATAGCGTAACTCTTCCTACATCAATATTAATTATGGATGTTGTTCAAGTTGCTCATTCTGCTTGTTCCATGATATTTTAGAAGAGACATTGTTGTGAACAACACACTTTTTATTGTCAGTTATTAATCTTCGATATAGGTCATTTTGGTCACGTTTCGTAGGTAAATCGTAGATGTTGATGTATTGAGTTTTCTAAACTTCGTGAGGAATTTATAAATCTATCTTTTTACGTAGTCAAGTTGTTTCACCATATACTCTTCCATTTACGTGATACATTGACTTTCTTCTCTGTAATTATGTTGTGTTATGATTAATGTTAGACGTGAATTTGTCCCTACTACTACTGCTAGCGAATCTGACTCCAGTGTCACGCAGACAATTAGACTGGCGGTTGCTTGTTTAGTTAGCAGGCGAAAACACTGCCAGCACGTGTAGCGTGATAGTGGAGGCAGAACATGAAGATTGCCTGACTTTAGTTATGGTGATCCGAATCCATTACAGCTTTAATTTGTTTATCAATTTTAATTGTAGAAACCAGGTTTAATTTTCTATTTTTCATTCGATGATTTTTCTGATTGATATGTACACTATTGGGCAGCATTTCTAGGACGTAAACATATTTCACATTCCAACCAAGGCCGTGTATAAGTGAATTCCACAATTACTTAATTACAAGTAAATAGTACAACGGGAATCCAGCCGAGTAATACATTTTTGAAATAATTCTCTCACTACAATAGAAAACACTAGGATACTTGATTAAACACAATACAGCATTCCAAGACTAATTGGAACACTTCAGTCGCGCTACTATTCGCTAGGAAATCGCCGTTAAAAGCTCACTGTCTAATCAGACTCTGAAACTTCCGCGACGATTCCGTATATGGTCCCAAAGAACCCGTGTCGATCATTGCTTTCTGTCATTTAGCTGCAGCCAGTCTATATCTATATCTATATTCGTATTTCTTCACTTATAATGTTTTCTTCGGGATATATCGTAGTATTCCGCTTACTTTTTGACGAAATGTATGCTTTACTAGTTGTAAGTAATGGGAAGAGTTTATTCCTGTTAGGCAACGCTGTCCCTGTTTTTTTATTCTGAAACTAAACGTTATACTTATCCTAGGCTGATTTTAAGTTCTAAGTTACAGCCATTACATATCCCATTGGAATAGTACGCAAGAAATTGGCTGACTAGTCTTTTCATTTGCAAATCAGTCACCCACTATGCATTTGTTTTATGTAGATCATTATAGAAATGAATTGTTCCTGAATTCATATACCTCCAGAATGTTATCTTTTTCTTGGGGATTCGAATAATATCGAGGTTATTTAGAACGAAGAAAGACTACTGTGCGACCCACATCCATTGAAATCACCTGCATGTGGTTTACTGTTTTCTAAACAACAACGGGTTATGTTTTATTTTATGCCTCCCCTTTTAGGCGTTAAATCATGTACGTCCAGTCACTTCGTGTCAAATGTTTAGTAGGACGCTGTGAATTTTATTTGCCGACTATAAACCACCATTAGACAATCCCGGTGTGCCCGGAATGTATTCGATAATACCGGTATTGGAAAAAGGACTGAAAACTTTCTACAAATTTCTTCATTATTTTGATAGACAATCGGTCCTAACTTTTGAATACTTTTCGTGGGTTTTCCAAATGCTAACATTTCTAATTATAACTGACAATTGCAAACGCAAAATGTTTATAAAGCACAAGTGTATGCTAATATTATTGTTGTCGATCTACTAATATCTCGCGTGTTATCGAGTATTACCAAACAAGATCGGTTGTTCACTAGCATTGACTATTGTCAATTTTTACGCTGTTATGCTAGAATATCTTCATTTGCGTCGCAGATTTAACAATCTCTCTGCCGATTCCCGCATATCACCAGCATTCCACTTTCTGTAAAACTGTAGGCTTACATATGTATGTACATAAGTTAAGAAAATGAATTACTGTATTGTAAAAAGCATCCGTACCTTTTTATCAGTTACAATTTGATTGCGTCTATGGGCTCCAATACATACAGTTCATGGCTGTAATTAGATTCATAGATCGTCATTATCGATTTTATTTCTGTCGTGCCTTTGCATATGAATTCAGGATCTATCTTGTTGAAATTACTGAAGTAAATAATGGAAGATGACCGAGAAGATAGCCTTTAGTCCTAGCTACAAAAGACATGAACAACTGTTGCGGATACTTTTTAGATCAGTTACATACTTTGGTTACAGTTAATAAAATTTTCATTTGAAATTGTGCTGGATATAAATTAGTGTCAAGCCCCGGTAGATATGGAAATTCCCATCAATTATAAATAAATACAAGATTAGATCGTAATGTGTCGTATTTAATTGGTTAAATTACGAACTACGTAAATATGTCCCATTTAATGAATTGCGTCTTAAAAATCATTTTAGTCTTAAACTTAAAAAGAGATCTAAGTCTGATTTAGTAGACCAGGAATTTACAACTTGCTAGTTACCATGAGTCGCAAACAAAAAGATATAAAATTCTGTTGAAATTTTCTCAAAATTATGAAATTCTAGTATTAAAAACTGGTTCAGATTTTGGCTTGGTTCTTCTTTGTTGCACAGAAATTTTCATGTGCATGTTGTTGCATGACTGGTTAAATTTAATTTACTATTTTCTGAATTAGATAATATACAGATTTTGAACATTTGTGAATTTTCTATTTATTTTTCTCCTAGGTAACTCTGTCGCGTCTTGTCGAATTTCAGTGAACATTATTAGGCGCGAGTTATCTTGTATATTGGTAGGCATCCCATGCAGCCCAGGGGATAGGCAATTCAAATTAGCAAATATTTCTTTGTAAAACACTTGATTTACGCCTCCTGCCCTCTTTGTTTCTATCGTCGCCGGAGCGAAAGTGAACCCCCGAACTCAAGCCTACTATTTTAAACAATCCTAACTCTCGAAAATTTTATATGAAGATAATATGTAAATTCATATTTAACATTGCTTTTAATTTTTCTCTTCTGATGTACTTTGATAATTTAAGACTAATGTTGGTATTTATCAGTAAAGTTGCTCGATCTTTCAAGGGGAACGTCAAGGTTGTGACAAAAATAATTTTGATGGGTCTCAAATATATTATAGAAGGACCTCCCCCGACTACCTTGCTACCAGCTTTTGTAGCCATTCGCCCTAGTCCTCGAGAAAATTACAAAAGTTTTCCTGACGTACCTTTTTATACCGTTAATGTGAATAATTTTCTGAATAAATGGGTATAGTGCAATGGACAAGATCTAGGCCTACTGCCCTGACGGCCTCAATCTCATTGCATATGATATTAACAAATATATTTAATTTCATGCAAAATTGTTCAAAAATATTTTTCGCCATATTAATTTTATTAATAAAATTAATCGGAAGCAAGTGTGCATCGTGGTGTGTATTTTAATTTTACAATCAAATCTTATAATTAAGTGGTTTTATCACTAGTGATAATAATTTAAAATACGCACTATGATCGGCTTCCCCTTCTACCCCAAGGTATAGGGATAACTTTTTCTTCCGAGTAATTTTATTAATAAAATTATCATGGCGAAAAATATTTTAAACAATTTTGCATGAAATGAAATATGTTTGTTAACATTATATGCAATGAGATTGAGAAAACAAAACTACAAGAGCAGGATTTGAACACGAACCGCCAGGATAGTAGGCCTAGATCTTATCCACCGCATTATACCCATTTATTTAGAAAATTATTAACATTAACGGTATACAAAGTACGTCAGGAAAACTTTTGCAATTTTCTCGAGAACTAGGGCGAATTGCTACAAAAGCTGGTAGCAAAGTACTCGGGGAGGTTCTTCTATAACATATTCGAAACCCGTCAAAATCCGTTATTCACAACCTTGACGTTCCCCCTGTTACAGTTGGTTTTGTTGCTTTAAGATTTCATCGATTTTATAGAAATTCTACGTAAAAGTTTTATAACCTAGTTTGAAATTCTTTTGTTTTGTAACTTCACTAATTATATTGTATTTCCAAATATTTTTATTTATTTGGTTCATGGGCTTAAATTAACTGTTTTACTCGTCACTTATAATCATGCTTTACTTATTTAATAAACCACTAGTTTGTTATTTCTTACTTGGTTGTGTTTGTGCGCACAATAAGTCTCTTACAGCCCCGTGCATCAAGTAGAACAGCTGTGAATCGAGGCAAACGCAAACGAACCACACGTATTTGTAAGAACTAGTGATGGGTCGTTATTGAACTGTCTGTTATTTTAGAACCGTTCTCGATCCAGAACGGTTGCAACTGTTATCTCGCTGGGCAAAGAACGGTTCTTTTCGGACGGTCTCCATCGTACGCGGTTGAAGAAGAAATTCCACATCATCGACTTCTTTCCTATTAAATATGATGATTATTTTGCCTGGGAAACTTCCGGATGAATTAATTGTGATTACTTGATGACTGTTCCTATTTCTAGCTACGGATTGTAGCAAACGGATGTGTCCACAATGAAAACGGACTTAAATGTTTTGTTATATTTATTTTACACCATGTGTGTAAACTAGTGTTGAATGTACGTAGGATACAGTTACATCATCAATAGACAATCATATAAGTCGGGGAATCACCAAGATGTTAGAACTAGTGATGGGAAAGTATAACGTCGGGAAAAAACAAACTAAACATCAAATCAAGCAAAGGCCGCCAAAGGCGATGGACGCATGACATATTTTATTGATTTTATGATGCGTTATCAAATAGAACTGTTGAGTACGAAACAACGATGACCTGTTATATTGGAATCGTTATTTCAAAATCACGAGAACGGTTGGAACTGTTCTTTTAAAAGAACGAGTTGTCCCATCACTAGTAAGAACCTTCTACTAATTTACGAACCTGATTCTTATCTTGGCCGGTGTAAAAACGGCTAATTGTTGTCTATTTACCGAATTAGTGGTACTCATTGTATCATCAGGCATCATTTTTGTGTAACTGCCTCGGGAAATTAACTTCTCACTCACACCCTCATGCCAGATTGTTTTTGATTATCAACAAATCTAATTTTTGTAGATAAACTGACTTTCTTCCCGACCACCTTGTTCCAATTTAGTACGTACTTTAAGAGCTCTTAAACTCAAACTTTTGTCACTGGTTTTCAACCTTTTGGATCTTTAAAGTTGGCGGCTGTGTAGGAAACGTCGTAGTAATACATAGGAATTGAAATTTATAAACAAGTGGTCGTACAAGTTGATGTGCGTATTAGAAAAACAAGAAACTGTGAATAACAACCGGAATATTTCAAATTACGCAGTAAATTAGTAATTACTGCAACGGCGTTTAATATAGCGGAAACCGATAGATGTAAGGAGGGTTCTATATTGAAGTAAATTGTTAGAAATTAAACATTAATAAATAATTTTATTTAGACAATATTCCACTGTCAATTCTCTCTATAGGTACAAAGCTCTTTATAATGGTGAAGTGTGATTTGTAAATGCAAAAAAAAAAAAAAACTTGCGGTGAGTAGTTTTAAAGCTTTGGTGATTAAATTTTGTCTCAGCATTGCTAGAAAACTACATTTTTGGAGTTGATATTTTGATATGATTTCTCCTTCATATTGAGAGGAAAATTAACTGTACATATTCAAAGTAACCGCAAAATAAGTTTGATAATGCTCCATTTTATTTTCAAGTTAATTATCTACGGCCACAGTCCTAAATATTATCGTTTTCACTTTTTCGCTCATCTAATCTTACTCGGCCATTTATCTTTTATACGAATGATTCCGATAACGTGTTTTCGAGGTCAATAACAATACGCGTTGTATCTTGCTTTGGTTTCAAACTACATGGTTATTATTTTTACATATTTCTAGAAAGTCCATCCGCGTGTATCAGATAAATACTACACGAATTGTTGATAATTTTGCGGGGCTCCAGGAATACAACCGGCGGAACGTTGGTTGATGATATGAATTTTTAGTTTCTGAGGGACTTTGTTTCGTTTGATTAATTTACACATATAATTGAAAAATCACATATTGATATGATTCTGTTACTTTATCGAGTTTAGTTTTTAATATACGTAAATGATTACTATGGGTATCAAATATCTAATCTCTATACGGAAGAGCTATCCCTTTCACACCCTAAAACCCTTAAAACTGTCTACATTTGTTTTAGTGAATTCAAATATACCAATAGTTTTCGCTTAATAGCGCTAATTGTTTAGATATGGCAGTAGCGTGATTTACGTTACTTCATCCTTAATGGGGCTTCTGGTTTGGGAAAGAAAACATGAGAGATTGTAAAAAACAAACTATATGGTATTTTCTTGAGCATTCTTATGAGAAAATCTAACAGTACGATAATAGTTGATCAAATTAAAACTAATTAGAGGAAAAGTTAGTTGACACTACGGAACCTTCTTTTGCGAGATCTTTTGTAAATTCCAGCAGTAATCGGCTATTGCGTGGGTATGCCGTATCCCCTGATATCCATGCCGTATCCATTGCTTTCATATTCTGGTGAATTTTTTCACCCTGTTCTTCGCCGTTGTCACCCAAATGTTTACGAAAGTCGTTCAAATTGTTTTCTAAGTAATGCACATTTATGCTTATGGAACATTCGAACCCTCTGAAGATTTGGTATGATGCTTTATAGCTTAACATTGTTATATGCTTTGTAATTGCGAAAAAGTGCCTGACAACCAGCACAAATGCCGTTTATGCACTTTGTTCAGCTTCGGTTATTGAATCTACCATGTAGGATCACTTATGAGTAGAGGCCGGATTATATGCAAAAAAAAAGTGGAAATATGCAGATGTTTTGGTCTAAATATGCACTTTCTTATGAAAAATATGCAGATAAAAAACTAGGGGTAATGCTAGAAAATACAATACTATACAAAAAAATTCTATGTTTACTACAAATTTATTTATTTACATTTTACAACCTAATTAACTATGAAAACAATTTACAATTACATATTTCTCAAAGTTTTCAATAGAAAAATTGTGGCGCTTGTCGGATAATATGTATTTATATATTGAAAAGGTTCGTTCTACGTCCACGCTTGTTATAGGAGCATATTTCAAATTAGAAATATCCTTTATTGTCACCTCAATATTTTCTACTGACTCACCACACAAGATTTTAGCAATACCCTTTAGCTTTTTAAAACCCTCATTTTTTTCTATTACACTTAAAAATTTTTCATATGCGGATTTTCCCACCCTTCCTTTAACATCAAAACATAACTTTTCAAATTTGTTTATTATTTCAACGCTCTCAATTAGCGACATAAATTGGTTTTCCAATTGCAATATAGAAGTGGAAATAAAACTGTAGTTGGCTTTAATAAACGCCAACTGTTGAGGTATTTCTTTACTCGAATAATACATCTTTTGGGCTTCTAGCACAGATTGTGTATCGCTATCAAGATCCATAATAATTGTCTTTATTTCTTCATAATGATTTGCATGATAAATAGCAGCTTCCAACCACGTTCCCCATCGTGTGATTACTGGTTGAGGAGGAAGCGGAATACCGCGTAGATGTTGTTTGTAAAACTGAACTCTTAATGGAGCCTTTAAAAGCACTTTCTTAACCTTCCTATACTCACGCATACGGTCTATGAGACCGACTTATATAGTATAGTATACGTCTTTCATTTTGACGTGAGTATAGGAAGGTTAACACTACTAATTAAAGTATTTACCAAGGGAAAATGGTTTCTTACTTCTTCTGCAACACGATTTAGTCCGTGCGCCAAGCAAGTTCTGTGAATTAAATTTGGGTAAAAGATTTTCAAGTTGCAAGGTGCCTTCACCATGTATGGTGCGGCATCCGTTTAAAACAATAGAATTTTTCTGTTGGGATCGATTCCGGTAAGAAAAAGGTTGTCAGTTCTTCCTGTATAAACCTTGTTATTGTCAAATTATTTGCCTTTTGCAACTGTTTGGATGAAATTAAATAAATTTTGCTGGAACCGATACGTTAAGGATACCTATCATTAAATGAACTATTTATCGGCCCACACTATCAGTAGTTTCATCTGCGCATATGTAAAGGTAATTATTTGACACAGCCTTCTTAATGCAACTCAATGTTTCTGCATAGATACGGTGCATATAATTTTTATAAAGGTGCTCTCGTCGGGAATATTATATTTGCTGGAGTACTTTTGCAAAAATCACTTGACATTTAAATTGTTTATTTTATGTAGTGAAATATCTGCCGATACAAACATTAGGCACAAATCTCCATTAAATTGTTCTTGTTCCGATTTTTGGAGCTAATGCGGGAATGTTTGCGGACCCTTCTTCGCGAATTTCATCTTTGATAGTTTTGCAGCATGCGATGGAGTTTTAATATGCTGGTCGACTTGAAACTTTCTCTCACTTCTAACCTGCATAAAAATATCACATCATCAGTTGTTTTCTTATAAAATAAGTGTTAGTAAAAGATAAAGCAGTAATAAAAAACTAATGCGTAAAGAGTTTGTGAAGCAATCGGAATAAACGACATTTAATAAAATAACCAACACAACGCTTCGACAAATAATTTTATTTTAAAATGATTTTTATTTAAAAATCATCAGCAGAATACGGGATATCAGATATTCCGTATTGTGCTGATGATATGCGAAAAATACGCATGAAATATACATCTCATTTTACTCATTTTAAAATAAAATTATTTGTCGAAACTTAAATTTTACTTACAATCTTGCTGCATGCTACGGAAAATACTTTTTCTCCATCCATACGCAATTCTGAATAAGGTGCAATCCATCCAGGCACAGTCGCTATTTTCGGCATTTTTGCTATTATAATTAATAACAACCCACCAGTTTATACTTCGAAAAACCAACGTAAAATGACGTTTAAAATAAATAAGATTGCTTTCGAATATGGGAATAAATTTCTCCGAATAACAAAGGAACACCTGAGCTCCTAATTTTCTGGTAAAATGTATTTTTGTATTTACTTAGAAGTTTCAGGGAATTAGCTTTTCCTTGAATTCTGTCCCGGTCTAGATGTATGGGAACAGCATTAATAAATTTTTGGAAGCGCTTATCGGAAAGGTATCGAGAAGAGGCTTTATAGAATGCTATTTTTAATTTAAAGAGGGCCGTTTAATTCTTTGTTTGTTACAACCACGACATATTTTTAGTAATGCCTATCCTATAATAAATTACATCCAATAAATAAATAAAACTCGGATACTTCAAATATGCTGAATTACTACAAAATATGCAAATAATATACAAAATGCATATATTATGCAAATATGCAAATTTATTCAAACTGCATATTATCCGGCCTTTACTTATGAGTTACCTTGTTTGGGGACCGCCAAAACTGCTAGTTCTAAAATGTATTCGTCGAACCTAACCTTATGTACAGGAATGCTAGGAAATTAGCAAGCTCGGTAACTCATTATTGTGTTAATATTGACTCAAGAGCGAACGTTATGTAAGGCTAATCGGTAGGTCGGACCGGCACAGTACGTCTGCAATAAAGCCAAAATCAATTACAATATTCTAGGCACCAAATAAATAGTTTCTTTCTGTTTTTATACATTATACCCATCATCAATACAAACAGGGTTAGTACACACACATTTCTATTTTTGGGGCAATTATTTAAGAGGAATCCTATTCGGAGACTTTATGATCAAACAAGTCATTATAGACGCAATTTTATGACTAACATAAGCAGCGTGAGTATTGTATACATATACATACATACATACGTAACTTCATTCAGTATCCACTGCTGCCTATACCGCCAATTTAAATACAGTTGTACTACACGCCAGTTAGTTCAGGCATTCATTGCACCTTTATGCCAAAGCGACCGTTGACATACCTCTTGTCTTAGTCATCGCACAATATCCCATTTGAATTTTTCTCGGAGCTTCATCGATATGCACATTCTTGTTTCTGTAATGATCGTTTGGAAATATTAATCATTCTTTAGAATTAGTGGAAGCATTATTGCTTCCTGTTTTATGGTGCACAATGCGCACATGCATTAACTGCATTAGAAGAAACTTTGAAATTGAAATAAAATAAATTTAAAAAAGGTGTTTTAAAAATGCTCTGTTATATAGGAGGTGCATCTTCCCCGGAGAAATACACTTGTCTTGTGAGCTTTCTTCACCAGGATTCCGAGTGGCATATTCTGATTTTTATCGGACATTTTATATATATTTTTTCTACCTGGAAAGTCCTTATTATGACTTTTGTAACCTCCTATTCTATTTGCCATCTGCTGAGGAGCAATAAGTAAATGTTGTATATTGGTGCCAGGAGTAAGTTGTCTGACAATCAGGAGTTAGTGCTCTCACATTAAAGACCTAACATGTATTTCTGTTTTGTTGTAATTGTACATACACTCCCAGTCACGGTAGTTGGAACACCTCGTTAAATTTAGGATATTGTGCAATAAAAATTAAAAATCTTACACAATACTGAGAATTCTATTGCGTAGTAATTATTACTGGTTAGTGGATCATACAGCATTATTAGGAATGCTGCACTAATGGAATTTACAATAGAACTTAATCTTAATTACAATAATCCCTAATAATCGCAATATAATGATTTCATAGTATTACCGAAAGAAATATTCAAGTAGTATTACAATGCTTTATGTGTCATAAACATTTACAAGGATATTTCCAAGAACGATTTTATGGTCATCAAGGTATTATCCTAATCCCTCTAGTACCTCGGACCATTCAGTTTACTTCTAAACGTCTCCGTGTACGCGCGAAGTGCAAGTGGCCGAATTTTGAAAGTATTAACAGTGAAAATGCCGCGTGGAAAACCGATCAGTGTTGAAAAGCGATCGTCCGTGATCACACTCGATAAAGAGGGGTATTCTGTTCGACAAATTGACGAAAAAGTGCATCTGGCAAAATCTAGTGTAGCCAATATTATAAAACTGTACCGTACAACGGAAAGTTTAAATGACCGTGATCAACCAGGTCCGTCTCGTATTACGACCAACGTTGATGATCAGCGAATCGTTTTAATTAGTAAACGAAATAGAAGACTGACAACACCACAAATAGCAGCAGAATTCAATCACGATCGTCAAAACGCGGTGTCAGTGAGCACTATTCAACGTCGCTTGCGAGAGGCAAACCTATTCCGACGAATTGCTGTACGGAAACCGCTACTAAGGCGAACCAATCGTTTAAAACGATTACAGCGGGCCCAACGACATCGAGATTGCAGGGTGGAGGAGTGGAAAAATGTGCTTTGGACCGACGAATCCAAGTTTGAAGTGTTTGGACAAAATAGAAGAGTTTGTGTTCGGAGATCAAAGACAGAAAAAATGCTTCGCGAATGTCTAGCACCCACTGTAAAAAATGGTGGTGGCTCAGTTATGGTGTGGGGTTGTTTTTCCTACGCAGGAGTAGGAGATCTCGTTCGGATAGAAGGTATTATGAGAAAAGAACAGTACAGAAATATTCTAGAGCATAATGCTGTACCTTCTGGTCAGCGATTGATAGGGGAGAATTTCACCTTCATGCAAGATAATGATCCTAAACATACGGCGTTAGTATGTAGGGATTATTTGAATACACAACAAACACAAAATACCTTGCAAATAATGTCCACAGAGTCCCGATCTTAACCCGATCGAACTCTTGTGGGATGAGCTGGATAGACAGGTACGAAAAGTGGCTCCAACTTCGAGACAACACCTTTGGGAAATTTTACAAGAACAATGGAACAGTTTACCACTCAACACACTTACAAAACTTATCGAAAGAATGCCCAGAGTTGTTCGAGCCGTATTGAATGCAAAAGGAGGATTCTTCCACGAGAAGAAAGTTTAATGATTGTATTTGATAAATATTATTATTTGCTATCATTTTGTCATAATAAACCAATATTTTGTTATATATAACTGATTTTGTGTTCTATTTTTATTTTTGTGCAAGTTAAATACTTATATTGAAAAAATATTAACTGTCCCAACTTCCGTGACTGGGAGTGTATGTACTTATTATTTGAATGTCAATCACTTATTTCTAGTGGATCACAGCAAGGAAGTTGGGATGCTCCTCAAGTCGGGATACATACCTCGCAGTCTTTATAAATTTTATTCATATGTCCTTCTGTCAGTGGAAGAATTTTCGTCGAGAAAATCTAAATGTTTGGTAAAATGAAAGCTTTCGAGGGTAAAATTTTATCAATTCCTTCTTTTCACCTACAATTCTTGATTGTCTTCAACAGTTACATCATTACCGCCATCCCCCTCTTTAGATTTAGAAGTTGTAGTGTTAACATGCACTCTATTTTCTGTTGGCTCAATTGGATTTACATTTCAAACTGATTTTCGCCACTTTTTGTTTTAACAAATAACTGATGTTGACATTTTTATTTCTCTGGCGAAATAAATTAGAAGTCTAAGATTATTATTATCAAAATCGTTGCAATGATTCCCTAAAATCCATTTGTATACAGCTATACTCGAATCGGTAAGTCCGATTTGTGCAGAAAACACTTTTTGTTACTTTTGAAACAAAAATGATATTGCGTAATATTGCGCAATATCGTCTCTTTGGAATCATCCCAATTTCTTCCAGTTCTGGTTCTTAAAATAAATCTAATCCCTGTACCGATATCTAGCTTTTATTGAATCGAAATAGCAACCTAAAATATAAAACCCGGTCGCAATACGAATGAAACACTCCCCAATTGACGTAGTCGATGTGTAATAAATTTTTCACCCCGTTTTATCATCCCCGTAGTCCGTAGCTTGCGGATCGATAGTCGCGCTAGCTTCCACGTGGGTTAGGAAATGCTGAAATGTGAATCGACGGAGCGTAAAGAATTGTAATGAACTACTTGTTAGGGGTGCGTGGTTGACTTCCACGCGAAATTAATCCTGTTAAATGCAAGATGATTTGTTTGTCCTAGAAAGTTAGTCGACATGAATGAAGGTTTTTAGATCTTGGTGAGGGCTTACGGTGCAAAGTAAAATCTTCACATGTTTATTACAAAGATGATGCTCAAAAACTCGAGAGAATTATTTTGGTGGTTTATTTTTTGACTCTTCATTCCAAACATGTTAAGTTGTAGAAATCTTTGCTTTGTAGGTAGCAGGTATCTGTTTAGTATATTTTATACATAGCTTTCCTTATGAGAAGTTGATAAAAGAGTAGAAATGTTTGTGATTTGTAATGAACTTAAATTAGATTAGTTCTTACGCTAGCCAGACAGATTTTGGAAAATTCCAAATACCAATTACGGTCACAACATGCATCTAATTTCAATTCAATTTTAAATTCAATAGGTATTTCTTGCGGGTGTAGGGATCGATGAATGCCATACATAAACTACTTTCAGACACAAGAGCCAATTTAGCGGCTCTAAAGAAAAATATGCCATCGAAATGATTTATGTTTTTCTTTATATCGAGAATAAAATGGAAATACCATTGACAAGAAACTAGGAGAAAAATGAAGGAATTGGTTATAAGATTTTGTGGATTTTAAGATTCCAATCTATTTCCAATACTTAACATTATCTAAAGAATTATTTTATTTACAATGCTCAATTTTGTTAACATAAATTCACTCGTAATTTTCCGTTTCTAGAAACATTTTGCATCCTTTCATAAACGTTTCTCACAACTTATAATGTATGTATTTACCCGAACTTTTACTTTACAATTATCGGAACATAAACTAGCTATCCATGCTCGTGAATTAATTATCGAAGAACCATCTCATATACCAGAGAGAGAGGGGGTAGCTTATGCAGCGTGTTGTGTTCTCTTCTTTTGGAAACATAATTTCTGCAATTCATCATTATGCAGTTTATTGTTGAAAGGGTCCAGTATTGACTTTTTCCCAATTAAATTTGTTCGTGACATAGCAACTTATGGCGCTGCCCTATTTTATTAGAAATTTGCAGTTCATCATCGTGCAGCTGCTGAATAACAGGGTATAGTGCGAATTTTTTAAATTAAGCATTCACGTAGTAATGCACATTCACTTTTTCTATAGATATTATGGTGCTTTCAAAAGGGATTCACGAATATTATTTGTATCTCACAACCTGCTGAACTCATGCTCCATCGGTGACTTCATTACTTATAGTTTTATTTAACTTACAGCTCTGTTAAAAGGAAGTACGAATACAATGGATATTTATTTATTTATTCATTTCTTCTTCTGTATAGGCGATTGAATTTAAGATTGCAGCGCCATTGCGGCTACAAATGTAACCAGTTATAGACACATTGCGTTATTGTTTACAATACAAAATTTACTTGTTGCGATAGTTTTATTTGAGTTTTTCTGTTTATATTGTGTTGTAAGATGTGATAAAGACGAGTAAAAGGCAATTTTTTAATTCTAGTGCATTTAATAAGATAGGATATTCTTTCATAATTTTTAATTAACCTTCCTATACTTACGCATACGGTCTGTGAGACCGATTTATATAGTATAGTATACGTCTTTCATTTTGACGTGAGTATAGGAAGGTTAAGGTATGTAATGTGTGAAAAAGGTTATCTTGAAATAATTAATATACGTAATAAGTGTTTCAAAAATATGAATAAAATTATCAGATGCAAATGACGACTAGGCTAAGTATTGTAGAGTACATGAGATACCTTGATGGCACTAAGTGCTCTAAATGTGTATATGAAGGGGAGGAAGTTTTGAATGCTGACCATGTCATCTTCTGTGGAAAATTAAATTTGATAGATTGTGAAACATAACATAAAATAAATGGTGTGTTAACTCTAACACCAGATGGAAATTTTAAAATTAGCAACATGTTTTCTTCATGTAAAGCAGGAAATAGTGATAGATGCAAACATATTCCTGCAGTTCTTATTAACCTTCCTATACTCACGCATACGGTCTGTGAGACCGATTTATATAGTATAGTATACGTCTTTCATTTTGACGTGAGTATAGGAAGGTTAAATGTACAAGGTAATTGTAATTAATATAAATATTTTTGTGATAAATCCACCTTCCGCGTTTATATTTCAGAGAAGATCTTCGAAACATGGAAGTTGTGTCTCAGACAGATTTGAAATGTGTTTGGTCAACCCAAAAAAGTCAAATCAGAGAAAAATATAAATCGGTTCCTCATTCTGCTGCTTCGCTGTCCTCTTCTGTACGTGCATTTTCTACATTGCTACAATCATCTGTAGCTTCACCTTTTTCTCCCAAATTGCCCTTCGTTCAATTATCCGTTTAGTCCTATTAAAAGGACCTGATACACTACTATCCACTAGAAGCGGTAACTTTTGTGATGGTACTGCATTCCTTTTTAATATTTTTCTTTTAACACTGTAATTCTCTGCAAACCTTATATGATAGATCTCTACCACTAATAGGTCAATAAAACAAGGCTGGTTTGAACGATAGTTATATTTTCAGAACGTTTACAAACGTTTTCGGAACACCTTCGTCAGTGAAAATATAACTAGATAAATATATAAACAAACTTTTGTTTTTTATTTGGGACTATCAACAAAATAACTAATGACTAGGATTTCTTGATATAGAGGATGTGTAACCAACTTTTATATATATATAAATTATAAAAACTAAATTAATGTGTAAACATACATGCAAATTAAGTAAAACCTTATATCAAAAATCTTTGTCGACACCTTAACAATTCTGTTCAAGGACTAGGGAAAACCCAAATTTAAAAACCTAGCCAAAGGTTTCCTTCTTAAGAAATGCAAATGTCATTTTAACAAATTGCTATATACATTACTTAAATTTTGAATATCGGTTCTGAAATTAATAGTTTTGTATATTTATCATTTCATATATTAGTCTTTTTTATAATTATTCTCTGTTTTTAATATAATTGTGTTTTCAAAATCAAAGTAATACCCAAGATCTTTGTAATGCTTTGTTACAGCGGTCATTGCACCAAAATCATTATTTAAAGAATACTTATGGCTATACAACCTTTTCTTTAAATATTGTTTCGTCTGACCGATGTAACAACCATCACAGTCCTTACAGTTTATTTTATAAACTACATTACTTTGATTTTGTTTAATTATTTTAGATTTAGTATTAGTAAAAAGAGATCTGTTACTATAATTTGGAATGAAAGTAATGTTTATGTTGTTTTTATTAAACTCTTTTTTATTTTTTCGCTTAAACCTTTTTTATAAGGAATAGCGTTATAAGATTTATTGTTATTATTTTTAATTCCTCTATTGTATAATTTGTTAATTCTATTTTTTATTATTTTTTCATAAAAACTATTTGGATAATTATTTTTATCTAAGATTTCTTTAACTTTGTTTAAATTCTTTTCCCTAAATTCAGGATTAGCTAATCTAACCGCTTGATCAACTAAACCGGTAACTACATTAATTTTATGTAATTTTGATGTTTCTGAAAAATAATTTAAATGTCTTCCTGTATTGGTAGACTTTATATGCCAATTTGTTTTTACAATGCCGTTATTATGCATGACTGTCACGTTCAGGAAACTCAATGAGTTATTAGATTCCCTCTCATATGTAAATTTTAATCTATTATGATAACTGTTAAATGAATCTAATATCTCATCAATACTATCCTTTCTTACAGAACAAACACAGTCATCCACATAACGTCTGTAAAAACTTACACTAGAATTTAGTTTTGCCAAACAAGTTTGCTCTAGGTCCTCCATTACCAGGTTTGCGATAACTGCTGATAATGGAGAACCCATTGCAGTACCGAAAATTTGTTTATAAATTTTATTTTGATATGTAAAATAAGTAGAATTTAAACAAAGTTTCGAAGCTGCAATGAATTCCTCCTTTGGAAGATCTGTAAAATCTTTTATGGAATTCCATTTTTCATCTAAAATTTTTAGTGCTAAATCCACAGGAATATTAGTAAATAAAGAAACAACATCTAAACTGATTAATTCGTAATTATTAGGAATTGTTTGATTTCTAACCGAATCTACAAATTCCCATGAATTTTTCACATTATATGTAGTGTTACCTACAATATTGCTTAAAATTTTAGATAAAATTTGGAAAGATTGTAAGTGGGGAATTAATGCAATTTACGATTGGACGTAAAGGCATATTATCTTTATGTATTTTAGGAATACCGTATATTCTTGGAGATATAGAATTTAGAATTTTTAAATGGTTACTTAAATCTTTAGAAGTATATTTTTTAAAAACCAACTATTTATTAGTTTATTTATTTCAGTTTGGAATTTATTTGTTGGGTCTGATAATAATACCGAATAAGTTTGATTATCTTCCAATAAGGAATTCATTTTGGCTTCGTAATCAATCTTATTCATAATTATGGTTTTTTCTCCTTTATCTGATTTAGTTATTATAATATCTTTATTAGATTTCAAAAATTTTTTGTTTCATTAAAAGCTTTTTGTAAGATATTATTGTTACTATTATTATTTTTATTGTTTTCTTTATTTTTGTAATTTGTCAAAATGTTAACCAACTTATGTCGTAAGTTAGGTTCTAAGTTTTCCTCATAATTTTGAACGATATTTTCTATACTACAAATAAAATCATCTATCGGTATGACATTAAAATCTACAGAAAACTTAGGACCTAGACTTAAAATTAATTTAACGTTTTGACAAATCTCTTTATCAGTTAGGTTGATTATCCAATCTTCTTGTAAAATTGGGTAATCAACCTCTGCATTTTTTATTAATTGATTAAATTTATTAATATTGTTTTGTTTTATTTTATTAAAAGTTCT
Source organism: Chrysina gloriosa (assembly GCA_038088585.1). NCBI lineage: Eukaryota > Metazoa > Arthropoda > Insecta > Coleoptera > Scarabaeidae > Chrysina > Chrysina gloriosa. Next base: position 34,213,687 of record CM076087.1, on the reverse strand, counting down.
TTCATAGTTTATATTAGCTACATCCTGTAACGACATTTGAATGACATTTCTAACATTAGAAATGTCATTCTCTAACATTTTAATTTTAATATAACATTCATTTACTGATAAATCTAACGTCTTTTTACAGAATTCGGTTTTAATTTTGTTGAACTTACGTTTTATTGAATCATTTTCAAAACCGATATTCATGGTCTTACTAATAAAATTTGGAAAGATTATTGACCTATTAGTGGTAGAGATCTATCATATAAGATAAGTATAAAAGGTCACGAAATATATATATATATATATATATATATATATATATATACATTTAATTCTCTGCAAATAAATAATTTGTTGAAACTTGTTAAAAAAATCTGTATATTTAATATACTACTGTTACATTTATTTTCGTTACTTACCTCTATATGAATTTAGTAACTGGTTTTCCAATTTCTAATTTTAAACCCTCTGATTTTTGCTTATCAATCAAAGCTTTGGTTTGGAATTTATTGTAAATCTAACTACGTTGTTTGTCAGCCTCAGGGAACAAGTGTAAAGCTAATTCTGGACTCCTTTTCGCCCAGGATGTACAATGTGGTACAGAACAATATCGATTCATATTAAAAACTTATTAAAACGTTGAAATCTTTGTAGGAATACACAATAAATACAACACATCCAAGCGACAATGTGTCTATAATTAGTTAGTAGATTTGTCACCAGAGAGCGTATCGCTTATGTTCAATCGCGAATTCTTATGCCTTTTCAGAAATTTCAAATTGGAACGTGGCAAAAATTACGTTGAAATTTTCTTCATCTATTTATTACATAGTATGCGGCACTTATCGCAATTTATGCATGAAATTAAAACAGGAGAAAGTTCAAATAAAGTAAAAACAAATCTCTAGCAGAAAATACGTTCCTACTACCACAGAGAAACCAAAATTAATTTTTGGAGTTTTGCAAGAAACGATTACCGCTGAGAATAAGCAGTTAACGCGTCAACGCAAGTAAAACTCGCCTCAAATCTTTAGCAAGGTCAAATGGATATTATGATGAACGTGTATGCTTAATTTCAACGACTTCGAGTCTTTATTAGTGCTTATCCTGATATGTCTCGCGTTAAATAATTCTAGTGTTCACTGTTTAGATTTTAAAAAATGTGAAGGCTATTATTATAAAATTCGGTCTATATGGTTAGCAAGATCAAGTGGGTATTACGTTTCAATGAATTAAGAAGTTTATTCTCCAATGCACCCGGTAGAATGTTAACGTTTAGGTATAATTGCTGATACCGCTGTTTTTCTTATACATTCATTGACTTACTTTTACCTCATATAATCTAATGAATGAATTTCACGCATACTGGTCTTTGGCATCAAATTACAACAGAATAAAGTTCATAACAAATAAAAGAAAACATTCTTCTATTATCAGAGGAAAGCCGAAATCAATTTTGGAAAAGAATATGTTAAGCAAAGGCAAGTGCATATTTGAATCGAGCGTGTGTGTTTGATTTTACGGCCATCGCGTAGAACACCGAGTATATATCGACAGGTATTTTGCGGTCTCAAAACATAATTTTTATTCGCCCAATTTTTGTAATAAATTTTTTCTTTACATTATTTGTAATCATTTTTTTACCCTTTTGATTTACTTCTATCTTACTTTCCCTTATAAATAAGTTTGACGCTTTAGTTGTGAAAGAACCTGTACGTAATGAAATCTATATAACTTATTCTATCTTTGGTTTTCTGTAATTGCCCTTGCTTTGCTTCATTTTCTGTTAACGGGGAAATCAGGATTTGCTACTTTTTTCTATAAGTTATTCAGAATTTCTTCTAATGGCCTGCAGACAATTTTTGATTACGTTTCAGAAATATGCAGAAATGTTCCGGAGTCGCTGTTTGATCTTGTCAGATGGTAGAAATGCAAGATCTTTAATATAAGTACTTCAATAATCTTTTAATCTCGTCATGTTTCCGCATGGAAAAGAGGTTCCAAAATTTTTGGCTTTCTTTTAAAATTATTATAAATGAGTAACCTTTAAAACCTTTTTATGGAACGGTTTACAACATTTGTTTTTCTTAGTTTACGTTTCAGTACCACTTTTATTACAATCGTCAGTGTGCAACAGCTATTATTAGAACATTGATGTTTGTACATGTGAGAGGGATTCGATATGAATTCTCTCACAATGCACGTATTACGCATTTTTACAGTTATTTTTTCTACAGAAGTGGACAACTTGCGTTGCCACAGCCTCCTGCAGTAACTGCAGTCGCGCTCTTCGGATACCCGCCGTGGGAAAATTGCAAATTACAAAATTTTGATCTTCTCTTGCCATCCGTAGACGTACGTTTCGCGGTTATACCGCTGGTCAGTACGGCTTTGCAAGAGCTGTAATTTCGTATACAAATTTTATGTATATATCGTCTGAACATTGATGTTAAAAATGCGTAATACGTGCATTGTGGGAGAATTCATATTGAATCCCTCTCACATGTACAAACATCAATGTTCAGACGATATATACATAAAATTTGTATACGAAATTACAGCTCTTGCAAAGCCGTACTGACGAGCGGTATAACCGCGAAACGTATGTCGACGGATGGCAAGAGAAGATCAAAATTTTGTAATTTGCTGTTATTAGAGAGATTGCCTATTTTATAAGATGTATTTTGCCGTAAGTACTGTTGTAAATGATAAAATATTATTGACACTAATTTACGACTGCATTATCAGCAAGATAATAGACGTGGAACATTTAGTGGCGTGTTTGGCAGTGCGCACATGCTCTGCTAAATACGCCACGTGTAAAATAATTACAAACGTTGTTTGTCTAGTTGTCTAGTAACATCCAGAAAAAATTAAATTTAAAATTTGGAAGGAGGAAGACGTGTGTGAAGAGAGGGGGAAGATCTAAGTATTTGAAGCTTAAGAGATCTAACACATCGGTCAATAAGTCCCGAGGCAAATGGAGAAAAAGACATTTTTTCCAAAAATTGTTTTTATTCATCAACATAGTTTCCTTGAAGAGTGATACAATCAGTCCAACACCCATTTTGAAAAAGTTTTCGCATGAACAAATGTTCATGTAAAATTGTGAAAACACTGCCTTTCGATATCTTCATGATGTCAGCGATCTCCTGCAACTTCACTTTGCGATTTTCCAAGATGATTTTGTGGGCTTTCTTGATGTTTTCCGGTGTAACCACCTCCTTCGGCCTTCCAGAGCGTTCGGTATCATCGGTGCTCGTACGGCCGCACTTGAATTCGGCAAATCAACGTTCCACGGTTGCTTTCGACGGGGCGGAGTCCGGATAACACTTATCAAGCAATTTTTTGGCTTGCACAGTACTTTTTTCATTAAAAAACAATGATAAATCAAGACACGAAACTGCTTTGCATCCATGGTTGACGTCACTGCTAAGAGTACCGTCACTCAAAGCGATGTAACTTGTGGACGGATTTCTATGAAATTTTTTCCCTGTCATCTAAGAGATGGCCCGCGACGGTAACAAAAATGAATTTTTTACCGGCGCCATCTGACAAAAAGCCTCGGGACTTATTGACCGATGTGTTACTTAAATCTTCGTGTTTCGGAAAACAGGTACAAAAATGATATCGCCATCCGTACGAAAATGTTTAATATCAAAATGATTACGAGGTTGTGTATCTATTTCAAATCCTCTTTGTTATCGTAACCGAGAACAAATATTGCAGAAATGTGGAATCGCATGTTATACACCTTATACACCGAGCAGCAGAAGCATTCAGTATTGACATGTTCTGTGCCAAGCCGACTATAAGTAACAGTTATTACCTGGCTGCGTGTACCTAACACGGCACACGATATACAGTTTAGTGAAAAAATAGAAAAAGTATATGCTTTCCAGTTCTGTTATTCGCAAATTTATTTATTAGTACAGAAAAGAATGACACTAGAAAATGCACTATAGAACAAAAGGAAAACTTTATTCACAATAAAAATATATATAAAAAAATTAGAACACAATGTATAAAAGAAAATGTAGATTAGCATGTGATTATGAATCTTTGAATAGTTTTTCCTTGCATTGAGACTACGAATAATTAAGGATGGCTTTCCGGGATAATAATTACAAAATGTGTCTGTCTAAAGTATAGCAGAAACTTTTTACAATTCATATTTTATTGTTACTTCTATTCCAATTACGTAAATACATAGCCGACCACAACATAATTGCATGTGAATACCTAATGAAATTGCGAACTTGGCAGAAAATAACATTGTTTGGCCACGTGCACCGTTTTCGGTAGATATCCTACAGCATGCAAAAGTGATAGCAACACACGTTTTATGAAACCCTATTAAGGACAAAAATATAATTGGACAAGGAAATAAGGTATAGGCGTGTACCAAAAACTATACACACGGCATGGAATATGTTAATTAGGGTGGTGGCCATCTCAGAGCCCCCTTTTGAATATATTGGGCATATATACATAACAGAAAAGTTGAAAGGTAACCCAGAAATGTTGTTAGTTTTGCGAGAAGAATGGTTTAAAATACCCGTAGATCTTATTTCTATCAATCTTTATGTTTCATATTACAAGCAATCAAGACCAAATATATACTTGATTTTCATTTTGCTAAGAAATTGACCCTTTCCTTTTCCTTCTTCGATTTTAATTCGATAGGGAAGTTATACTAAAAAAGTAGTCACTAGTTTAGAACGAAATCTAATGATTTTTGGTGAAGTTAATATGTTTAATGGAAAAGGAAAATGTGTTCAAAAGTTCAAAGTTCATATCTAACGCTTTTCCACTTCGGATTTCCTGCTACTGATGATTTTGAAAAAGAAAAATTAGTACACCGTAAAAACTAGGTCACCGATCTTTAAAGTAGTGTTTCTTACAATCAATGCATGTTTAATGCGCCGAAACCCATTCTCGAAACATAAAAGATATAAATGCACTTGCGATCCTTACATAGTCAAATGGGAAGCATTGGTGGGAGCCCCTCCCCACTCTTCCAAAAATAGGTTCAAACATCTCTTGAAAATTTCTCCGCGCTGACTAAATAGAAAGTGAAGATGTTTGTATAAGACGCGGGGTTTTATGCAATTTTATTTTGAAAAAATTGAAACAAAAGAAATAATTTAGACTATAGGGGAAAGTTGCATGTATCGTACCACTTAAGACATGTTTTGGCGAGAAACATTACGTGATACAAAAAAGAAAATGTGTCTTGAAATAATGGGATTTGTAGCAAATGCAATGTAGTTTTTTTTTTTTCAATATTGAATAACGGCTTTCTTCCCAATAATTTTTTTTTTCGAAACACGTTTCTGTTTCATATCAATCAAGGGTCAACAACAATTCATGACGTCGATCCGTCTCTATCGTACGCACAGTATGGTGACATTTATGGTGACGCTCTAATAATACCAGATGCACCCGATTACCAAAATTTATGTAGCTTCTGTGTAAGCAAAGATTGCTGTCGTCGTAGAGGACACATTTAATGTTTGCTGACTAGGCAAACAAAATATATATAGACCTATGTGTTACTCTACTAATCCTCATCAGTACCAGTAGTTTCAAGACTTTGAGGCCAAATTTGATTGACTAACAGTCACGTACATTTGAAAGTGCATTTACAATTGTAAAGGATGTTTTTGACTATTGTAATTACAACATAAAATTAGAATTAGTTTCATATTATATAACTACATTTTCTTTGAATGCACGATAATAGTTCTGGTCAGAGCAAAATCGGTCAAGGACAATCTAAGCAGGATAGGTTTGTTCTTAGGAATTGATTTACAGGTTCGATAGATGTAAATCTTCTTGGGAATACCAAAAAGACCAGAAAAGGACTATTTCTAGTTGAAACAATCAATTATTTACTACAATACCTGAACTCGAACGATCTGATTTAGAAAGTTGCATAAACGGAACTCTTTCTCGCAATTTTGTAATGAAAGTACGTAAAAAAAATACAACGAATTAAATCGTATCATCGTACCCTATCTCGTTCCCCTTACTCCGCCTAAAATATCATTCACAAATTAATCGAAATTTATTTAGAACGAGCAGCGAAACGAATCGATCTAAACATGGCGATACGCTACAATGCCCAAGCCTTGTTACTATTATTATCAAGAGAATCGAAATTATTTAGTATTCCGTATTCATTTCTGTAATTGCTCAACTTTCCTCTAATTTTCGCTCTTCGATTACAGCATGCTATGCATCGAGAACGATTTGAGTCAGTTGAATATTCACGAAAGACCCGTGGATCCTCCGATGGTGGGAATCAAAACTTTAGGGGCACAATGCAACGATAGTTCACCAGATACTCCCCAACCTGGATTTAACGTCAAACCGGGCTGGATGGACGGCATTTTCGGATGTCTAAGGCCTTTCTTGTCGGTTATCGGGAAAGCCGGCGTTAACGAAATAAAAGGCAATCAAGGTAAGAATATCAAGCCGGTTTTAATACAAAATGATTGTGTCTTAAAGAAAGGATCATAAAATAATTCAAATTTTGTTACACAGATGATTGGGAAATTCCTTTCGAATCCATTACCGATCTAAAATACTTAGGGTGTGGCGGTCAAGGAGTTGTTTTCTCGGGTATACTCAACAATGAAGATGTAGCTGTGAAAAAGGTTCAGGATATCAAAGAAACGGACATTAAAAATCTACGCAAACTAAATCACCCTAACATCGTTAAATTTAAAGGTGTTTGCACGCAGCATCCTTGCTATTGTGTCATTATGGAATTTTGTCCGTATGGACCATTGTACGATTTATTAAGGAATCAACACGAAATTATAACTCCATCTAGAGTGGTAGCTTGGTCTAAGCAGATCGCTTCTGGCATGCACTATTTACATTCGCACAAAATTATTCACAGGGATTTGAAAAGTCCAAAGTAAGTATAAATGTATTTTAAGCATATTTTTAAAATTTTTTTTTGCGGTTTCCTTTAATGGTTATTTTCCTTAAGGTACGTCGTCAAAACATGTTAGGTTTTAAAAGTGATATTTTGGGCGTTACATATTAATTAACACATATGCGTATCTTTGGATTAGCTCTATATTTAATTAATTAATATCTTGCGGGTTACCTCCACCGTTTTCTAGGTGAAATATCAAACATTTCAAATTTACAGCTTTAATTTTATATATAAAAGTGGTGGAGATAATACGAAAAATAAGTATTTAAATATGTCATGAAATGTTTATACATTTAAATTTTTTATTTGCTTTAGGCAAATTTTAAGTTTAATTCGCATTATATCAATAAGCACAACTTCTTTCCTTAGTGTTCTTATTGGAAAGGAAGAATTAATTAAAATCAGCGACTTCGGAACTTCACGGACGTGGAACGAGGTCAGTACTAAAATGAGTTTTGGAGGAACAGTTGCCTGGATGGCACCAGAAGCTTTAAAAGAGCATCCATGCTCTGAAAAAATTGACATCTGGTCTTTCGGAGTAGTTCTATGGGAATTATTAACATGCGAAGTTCCTTACAAGGATATGGAGAGGAACGCTATCATGTACATGGTGGGCGTGGGAAAACTTCGACCACCAATTCCATCGACTTGCCCGGAAGGTTTCAAACTTATTATGCAGATGTGTTGGAAATATAATCCCAAAGAAAGACCATCTTTCAAGTTGATCTGTAATCATCTGGAAATCGCGTCTGTGGAGATTTTGAGCAACTATAACGAAGACAAGGAGTTCTTTAAGAGTCAAGAAAGCTGGAAGGAAGAGATTAAGACCCAAATTATTCATTTCAAAGTGCAGCTACAGAATAGAAGGAGAGAATTGCAACTGAAGGAAGAACAGTTGGTTAAGAAACGCGAGACGGAATTAAAACATTTAAAAGATATTAAAGAATTGTACGATAGGAAATTGGAAAAAGTTGATCAATTATATTTGGAGCTTTCGGCCGTTTTACTTCATATCGAACAACAGCAAAAGGAATGTAGGAAACGTAGACTGATACAGCCTTTATTCACGAAGAAAATCGACAAAAGGAAATGTAATCAGAATAGTACGACTCCCACAAGTCCGGATTGTAGCTTAACCAGTCCAGACAGTCCAAAAGTTGTAAGTAAGATGTATGCTTTCAAGCGAATGAGGAATAAACTTCACCTTCTTACAGGGTCCAACTAAAAGAACATTTTGCGTCCAACTGAACTCTTCTAATCGGCCAGAATCAGTAGCGGTGGCATCCCAAAACGTCATCTCTAGGACTCGAAAGCGACAATATTACGGAAGCTCACCTAGAACGCAGACGACAAGATCCATGGGCACTTCCACCACGCATATGGTGGATATGGAAACGCAAACGGATGTAAGCGAGAACGATTTCAGTTCGAACGTTGCGTTTCCACCGAAAACAAGACAGGGTAGTCAGCCTCAGCGAGTAATTCTGCAGGATCTTAGGGATGGATCTGATAGAGAAAACGTTAATGGGAATGGTCGGGTGCAATTGCACTATATGGTTCAACATCAAGAAACAGGTAGAATTGCTTGATCTAACTTTTTAAGAATTAACGTGGTTCGAACCCTAAACATATAAATCTAACATCTGCACACCTACATTTTCCGATTTTAGTTTTCCAAAGCTATTGTGTATTTACTTATACATGTTTGTGTTCTTCACTTCTGCACTAAGTTTTATTACTATTTACTTACCACATGTTCCATTTCTTTTTCAGACATCAAACCTTTCGAAATAGAATCGAGAACTTCCAGTCCCGATATGCTTGATCAAGCTGATACCGTCAATAGCAATGCTCAACCGATCAGAGAATATAGTGACGACGATAGGTTAGACGCGATTGGTAGAAAGGTGTCTGAGGTTATAAATAGCGCCACTAACGGTAATATTATCTCAGATATTCGCAGCTCCGATAACGGCAACATTACAGAGAGCATAGATGAGGTGTTGAGGAAAAGAAGATGCTCGGATACAAGGAACAATATTGATAGTGCGGAAGATATCGCCAATGATAGTTTTACCGATGAAGAAGGGGAAGTGCAATATAATTATTCGCTCAGGAGGAAAAGGTAGGTTTTCTGTATGAGTATAAATTAGCACATGAGCTAAAATATACATACATATAAAAGAAATAAAATTACCTTTACAGCATCTTTTAGAAATAATTCCAAATATATATTTCCACAACTAATTTGCCATCCTCGGTGGAAACCTGGGGGAATTAAGTATTGTCAGTGTCAACAGTGTTTTGGTGTTTCGCGCGGGCGTTCAGTGTGTGATGTTCATTGTGCAGGGCTTTAGAGTTGTACAATGCTCGTTGCGTGGTGTTCGTCTCGGAAGATAGCCGAATACCGCTGGTCATTCTGAAGATGGCAACTTAGTTGCCGAAATACGTATCTGAAGTTATTTCCGAAAAGTGTGGTATATTATTTTAACCACACTCTCCTTATTCTTATTTGACATTATGTAAAGTTGAAATACATATTTAGCCTTCGTATGACTATGTTCATGGGTTCTATGCAAAATATAAAATGGAATATTTGATTGAGAAATGGGATACAAACAAGAAGTATAAACCAATGACTTGATACAACTCAGAATTATTTGTTTCATAAAAACAATGTAGCCCTATTTATTTGGTGTTGACGATTGCGCTTACATTAATTTAGCGGCTTTTTATAAATCACTTGTTATTCGATTGATCTACATTAATCAGCTATTTTATTTCATTAAAGATTATCATTAAGATGCATATCTGACGGTGTGTTAAATTATATACAGTAGTTGTCAGATAAAGGTTGCCACCAGTATATATTTGAGAATGGAGCAGATGCTCTCAAAATAACAAAATAGTCTCCAAAATTGATTAACCCTATGCCAAAAGAAACAAAATACATATTCATATTTGTTTAAAAATTGATTAACTATAAAAAAATGACACTCGGCCAATGGTTCGTATGTGCAATGCCAAAGTGTATTGATATCAAAAAACAACAAATTCAAAAAATAAGGTTTATAAACAGTAAAAATAACTTAACGATATTCTGAATTTTAATTTCCTATTTAGTGTGTCCACTCCGGGCTTTTATAATAGTTGCAACACTTGTTGACATTGAGCTAACGAGAGTTTGGCAATAATGAACAGTTAATTCATTTTTCCAAACATCTAAGATACTGCTTTCAATTCAGGTTTATTGCTTGGACGTTTTTACTCACGTGCTTCTTGACAGCAGCCCAACAGTTCCCTATAGAGTTTAAATCTGGACCGTTTCAGGGCCTCTTCAAGGATGTAATGCCCCGTTTTTGCGTTGCTTTAGCCAATCAAAACAGAAATGAAAAACCGTTTTATATATTTTTTGGACAGGGTCGCAATTAAAAAAAAAGTATTTCTTACAATCTTCGCTCTGTGAAATGGAGCAGAATCGTCTTGGAAAATGGGGCCAATAACCAAAGGAAACAATGTATCAGTGAAGGGTTTCAAAAGCCCATAAGGATATCGATATCAGCGTTTAAATTGCCGTCTATAAAGGCCAGGGTACTACAACCGAAGTACGATATGCCAGATCATTTGACTTGGAAGCTTACTTCGGGCGATAACCGTGCCTGATGCAAATCTTTCTCGATCCTTCACTGAACGTATAAAACGCCATTGGATTGGTTTATATTTATTTTTGACTCATTTGTAAAAATAACTTTTTCCAGCCATTTTGAGCTGTGCCCACTTTACTACTCAGAGCCGATTTAATTGTAGGAATCCTTACTTTAAGTCCCGCAAATTGAAGCCTTCTGCGGTTCTTGGGCTGATTTTAGTTCCGCACGTTACCTCCAACTCGTTAGCTAACTCTTGTGAGGTTGCAAATCTATTGCGGACACTTTTGAATTTCCATCCTAGCGTTCTGTTGTCTTTTTATTGCACTTTCCAGTCCCTTGAGCTCATAGTACGTGACTATATCCCACTTGCTGGGCAATAATTCTTGTAAAAAGATGTTTTTTTTTAAACACAAGAATCTCACTATCTTCTGCTATTGAAAGCATCTTGATGCACTACACAATATCACTCTTCGCCTAATAAGCTCGTGTTACAAGCAAATTCTGTCAAAAACGTACACAAAAACATGTACCGTTAACCTTAAACATCTACCATTACATTAAAGAGACCTCCAAACGCATTGTACGAAATTCAAAAGAATTGCTGCGAATAGGTACATGATTTTGCGATGATGGTAATTTTTATTTGACCACTACTATGCATTTTAGAGGAACGTTTTCGATTGAAATGTTGCGATTTTTTAAGCTTGGGAAAGCATTTTAATTACAAATGTAACTATAGAAAATATTGGAAAATTGTTTCCCCTGCTGTAATTATCTAGAACCTCATTTTCTAAACAATGTTTTGCAGACTATTTAGTTAGTTTACAGTGCCATTTTATAGTTAGTCGGGGTTTACTTGGAACTTTACTGAACTTTACTGAAAATGTTAATAATAACGTACACCTCGACAATCACTTACAAAAATCACAATATCTTAATCCTGAGTATTATACATGTTCTTACGCGCTATTGATATCATACTTTAACTTTAGGCTGTTATATTATATTGCAATATTTGGATTGATTACTTCTTGTAGAGAATACATATTTCAATAAGATTGGAGTTGGATTGTTTACTTCTTGTAGAGAATACATATTTCAATAAGATTGGAGTCATGAACAGCAGCATAAATAACATAATAGTGTTGGATTATAGAAAATATTCGTATTTGATAAATTTATGAGCGAAATGCAAGCGTTTTACCCAGTTTTATATGCCATAATTCAATAAAGAAAGTAGAAGATACTCATATAAATTCTCATTTGTAATTTGTTTCTTCGACTAATGCACGATATTTTCTAATAGTAAGCTTGGAAAAGAACCTGCGACTAAAGCAAGGTAACTTATTCATGAAGCATGTGTAGACAATCTTTTTCGGTTTGAACTTGATTTCATCCAAGTAATCGTTTATAAACTTTTTCAGCATCGCTCGAAGACCGATTTATCCAGGTCGTCGATCAGCACGACACAAATACGGCCACAATCACAACCAATATCAAAAAGAACCCAACGCCTCCGACGAAGGCAATACTTCCGAGTACTCGAATCCACCGTCCAGTAAATCTTCGACGCTGGAATCGAATTCGGATCGTTTGAGAGGCATCTTGACGACTACAGCGACGAAAAGGCCTAGCACCAGATCTGACGGATCTTCTGATAGCGAATCCGACGAGAACCTAACTATTGCAACGCAGTTACAGTTTAACATCGACAACGAAAACAAGAAAGAAGAGAGTGTAGTCTGAAGTTCATGCAAGGATGCTATGTGATTATGCTGAGAGTAAATTAGCAACAATTTTTTTGTTTATATAGTTGCAGATGATGCTGGAAGGGTTTACTGTGTGTGAAAGCTTGACAAAACGTGAGATTTTCAATGATATTCCTCTTATTTAAAAGTTACTATAGGAAATGTGCGAAGAAAAACCTATTTTTTCTGCATAGTATTTTTATTGTAAATTGTTTCGTTTTCTCGAGAAGAGGAATTATGAAGGTACCGCATTTTGTGCAAATAATGAATAACGTTATGGTGTTTCTTATTTGTATTTTATATCACCTTGTTGATCTAGGTTTGAATAATTTTGTGGATTTGTAGTTTTGGATTTCTGGCTGTTAAGTACCCGCAATCGCTCAAACATGACCCGACGATATCCTTCAGGGATCACAAATCTCATCAGGGTACTACTTCGATTTCCAGAACTCCAAGTGTATAAACCAGATTTGGATCGTTTATAATAATTTTCAAAATTTCCAAACTTAAATTGTCAATCGTGGTTGTTTACGATTTTAATTTGAAATCAGGACAAAGTAGCTCTCTTAGATGAAAGGATCCATGAGAAAGAACATATTTATTGGCGCACAAATCATTCTGATTATATGTAGAAAATTTGCGAATCTAGGTTCATAGTGTAACGGGGATATAAATTTTAAAAAATTAAATTCGAATGAATCTTTGAGACACCACTTCTAACGCATATAAAAAACGTGTGTTTATTCATTATATGCACAATTGTTTGAAGCTATCTTCAACGTTTCTTCGTTATTCAATTTATTTGTTGAAATGTTAGATTAAGCCTCTATCTTTCCGAGATTTCTTAAGTCATTTTTATTTTATATTTCTTTTTTTCTTATACTTATACCTCAAGAAAGATTTTATTGAATTATTATTACTTAGGTTGTATTTACCGAAAATATTGCTAAATTTGGAAGCAACTATGTATTTTTAAGTCGAAAATGTTTTCGATCAATGAAGAACACTTTATAGTGTCGAAATAATTTATAAAACCTTTGCTTAAAAATGAGAAAAGGGAAACATCTAGAACGGATACAAATTTCGAAATAAATTAAAAGATACCCGAACACTACTTTCTAATTCTTTCTAGGAGAATACTATGTTATGTTTGGGAAATAACTTCCATACTAAATTAGAAGAACATAATCAGTAATTGTCAGATGAGATAAAAGGATTAATTTGAATGGTTCCGACTTGCTATACATGTCGTTTCTATGAAAAGCATAAAAATAGGAAGCTTGACTTTCAACGTAGCTTAATTTTTAAAAATTAAGTGAAAGACTTTTTATAGAAAATATTTTTTAAAAGTTAATCAAAAGGAAATATGTATTGGGAGGTTCTAGAAGCTATCTTAAAGAAAATTAGAAAGAATGTAGCTTAGACAATTTGGTAGAAAACATCTTAAGGTGTTGTTTCCAACATTGCCTCAAAGTCCATGAGCATTTAATGTTTTTATTCATTTTTATATGGTAGTGATTGCAGTGATTGTGGTGTATTTACTTACACAGTATCACATCGATCACATCGATAAACTCCAAAGGTTGGCGAGGAGTTTACCGACGTGATACAATTTTATTATCTTTTTAATTGTTCAAATTGTTGCTCCTTGAATTCCTTGAATTTCAAATTTTGTTTTCTTGCATATTTGTATTTCATTCATCTAAGTTGTTTAATTAAAAAATTGTGAGTGTTAGTGCCATTAGAATTTTAAATTGTTCCTTTAACGGTTTCGTAATTTAATTCTGAAAAATGAACTTAAAATAGTGTGTCATTTTAATATAAAAATTGACAAATTTCTCGGGGATGTAAGGAGATCGAATCCAGACGACTGATTGGGTGCACGCTTGAGGGCAAACATTTACAGAATGAAATTCAGATAATTTTATAGCACTACTCGAATTTGAGGGAGGTGCTGTTAATGTCCTTGAGGAGAGATTTGGTTGAAGGAAAATGACTTCAATGTATGTCATTTAGAGAAGATTCATATCTTTTAACGTTAAGTTGAATTTTTGTCCGTCCAGCAAATCGCTCTAATTTGTCATTATCGGATTCTTGTCTATTTTCTGTACTAAACAATTTTTCCAAGAAGTCGATAGGGACATGATGAACTTTACAATCAATGTCCTATTGAGCATGAATACGGGTCAGTTACACCCAAAGACATTTAATTCCCTGCACAAGAAATTGTCTATCTAAAAGTTGTTTGAAATACTTAATTCCCTTGTAAGAGGCAAATATTATTCAGTTCTTTACGAAGCGCCCTCCTCTCGGTCGAGGCGCTTGTCTGTCCGCTTATTCCATCTTATTCCTTCAACTCCACTAATCCGATATTCAAAAAGGAAAACAATCTGGTTCTGGTGGGGCGCCTCTCCCGCCATTCCTCCAACTCCATCAAATCAACGAAAACCGCACTTTTAAATATCACCTAATGCTTTTGTTACCGCGGTCCTGATGAAACGGAAATTTATGCCTTTGGAAAGTGAACGAAATGTCTCAAATAACTTCTAGGTTTGAATCCCCTGTGCAGGGAAAACTAACTGATCCGACACCAGATATGCAACTGATAAAACGCACCTATCAAATTTCCTTAAATGTCCAAGTTTTATTCTTGCAATAATCATAGGTTGAAATAGTTTATTGTTATTCGTTGACTTGCCAAAAAGGAATTCCACTGAAATACGAGTTACTGATAATCACATCTTTATCTTCTTGATTTTTTTATCTTGCCCATTATAAAATTCGCCCTTTTTCTCTAGAGTGACGTTCTTTTAATTGTTATCTATTAAGCTGGTGGCTCGTGTTCTGCGTTGCTTCGGATAAACTTATCCAAACCAAATTTTTGTTCACAAAACTTGTATATATGCAAAGAGAGGAATTCATTATTTTGGAAACAGTTGTGTTGATCTTCCCGCGTTCCTCTTGCCTTTACGATGTAGTTTGAACTCGTATCATTTACTTTGGGCAGCTCTTTTGGTATTAAGAAGCAATGATTTTTCTTTCTTAAAGCATGAAGTTTATTTATGCAACTAGGAAGGTTTTGCAATGTAGCTTTATTTATTTTTTTATTTATTCCGAAACCAATTTTTAAACCAGATTTGCAAAGTTTCACTAGCGAGTAAGGCACAATCGTTGTCCCCAGTTCTCAGAAGGTCCTCACCACTGGAAAATCGCATCACTTTCAGCTTCATTTTCACAACAGTGCAAAGTCGCAGGGAACAAGGTCTGGACTGTAAGGAAGATGCTCAAGAAATTTCAGTCCTGTAGTGGTCAAATATTAGGTGTAGGCTTTCGCGCGGTGAGCTGGAGCGTTGTTATAATAGAATAACCAGGTGTTTATTCTTGAATTTGCTCATAGGTTCTTCATAGATTCGATGATTTTAGGCAGGCATTGTTCAGTGTACCATTTAATTTTGACTGTATCTTGTGTATCCAAAATGACACGTTCCATAATTCTATTCGATTTGAAATCATTTTCTTCTTCATTGATCGGGATTTTCTGACAGCTACATCATCAAGGACCCTCTCAGCGTTCTCCAGAGTGAACTTTCCCCTTCCGAATTCTCTGTACCACCCGAATATAGTCGTACAATTTGAACAAACATCACCTAGTGCAAGTCATTTCGTTTAAGCATTGGTCTACGTTTAAAGCACGCGCAAAGTTATACTGCAAAATTGGCCGTATCTTATTTCATGATCCGATGCCATAGCAAGCACTTTACACTATCACTGCTAACGAATAACTCAGCCCACCGACTTGGCGTAGCGGTTACTGTGCAAGTATGAACAAGCCTCAGTATGCAGCAACAAGCAGATTCCTGCGACAGATGGTTGCGTCAGATTGCAAAACTTTCCTAGTACCCTTTGTACTCCATTTTAAGCAAAAGAGAAACACTTATTGTATATAAAATACGTATTTCGACCTCTATTTAGTTGTATTTTCTTGTAGTTATCATTGTATGGAATTATTTTATGCGTCCATAATTGTAAATAATTTATTACGACCTATTTAAACCATATTAAGACTTTCAATTCTATATTTAAGATTTTGTTTTTGTGAGATTTGAAGAAAGACTGTATGAAACTGATTGATAACTGATGATGAAAGTGATTGTGCGTTTGTACTTACTAAGTGTCATAGGTACCTAATTATAATAATCCTATTTTTTACTCGATTAATTGTGTTTTAGCAATTCGATTATTTGTTAATTCGAACAAAAAACAAAAAGCAACTGCAGTTGTTTTAATATTTAAAACGATACCGGAGAAGTTCTACTTCAACTTAATAAATACGTTATTAATGATGAGACTGTTGTTAGTGTTTTCGAAAAGACTAGGTATTAAAGCGGCAGATGTTCTGAAGGTATATGCTGAATATATCTCATTACAGGAACTACTTTTTCCAATTTAATCTATCGCGGCAACTATTTTATACACAAGTTTGTTTTTTTATGAGATTTCTGTTGAGATTGTACGTACATATATAAGTATGACTGTGTTTATTTAGTGATGATGATGATCTAGCTAGTTGAAACTCATTATATACCTTACCTTGATAATAATGATAGACGTAATTTTAATAAATAGTTTAAAAAGTTAGCTTTAGTCAAATGGGCCTTGTTCGTAACTATGGGCCTATTTCTTTATGGATTTTGTACAAATAAGATTAGGTAGTATATTTTCTGTGTCCGACTATTTTTTATACATTTTTGTTTTGTACAATAATTTATTATTCGTATAATTATTATTACAGTTTCACATTAGTTTATTACTATATTTCATGTTTCATCATTTTTCATATTAGATTATTTTATGTCTGTTATTTAATTGCATAGCTACTTCGTGAGTACTTACTACGAAAATATATTTTTACAATACAAAAGAGACAAAACTAACAAACAAAAATTAAAAGTCCATCTGTTGCCTTTGCAGTTTTTGCGCTAAATCTGTAAATAAAATAGAAAAATAATTATTATGTATTTTGAAAGATCGCGCTATTTTTATTAGATTTTTAACAAACGAAATGAGATTTTTCTAGATGTTTATAAAGGATACGTTGCGAAAAAATATATGTATATGACGATGTTCGCTCTGATAAATCTCCCAATTTTCTTTTCTCTGTGTATTCATATGTTTTCTTTCAATTTGGATGGAACCAATTGGGTCAATAATTTTTTTGTTTACCGCTATCAAGACATAAGATTGATATTTCAAACTTATAAAAGGAAACAGTGTCTGTGGTATATTTGTTTGTTTTCGGTGATTTTTATGACATTCCATTTTATATATCAAGTATTATTGTAAGATATTACATATACATTTTAGATGTAAGCACATCAGGTTTTTGTTCTGATATCAACGTATTATTGCATAGGTTGTGTAAAAAATCGTTTTCAATAAACAAAGTAAATGATTTTCATGTGTTTCATTCATTTACAGTGGCTCTTAGAAATGTGGTGAAAATTGATTCCTTCGACAACTTCACGTTTCCACAGAACATGCAACAAAAGGAATATTTGCTCTAATCCTTTAATAAATTCAATTTTGATGTAACTATCACGATGAATCCCAATAGTTTCACAGGAATAAAAGAAACAACTCGAAAACATAAATATTCACAATATCAAAAAAATATACAAATTTTTGAATTTCGTTCTAATGTTTTGGAATGCCGATTTGTTTGGTGTGAAAAGAATTTCAAGTACATTTCTGCTTTTTGATAATCAAAGTCATCATGACAATTGAGGAAAAAACATTTTTGGTTAGAGTGAAGTGCCATTTCGGTCAATAATGGGGCAAAATGTTGTTGAGAAAAGTTGTTCAGAATATGAAATTATGTCCGCCACCGCAATTAAAAATTTGATACTACCGCATTCCCAGAGCTAGATAAAACCTATAAAGGTGATTTGAATTGAAGCGTTGGTTAGCGAGAGCGTGACCCATCGATGCGAATAAGTGATAGTCGGATGGAGCCAAGTCTGGGGAATAAGCAGCATGCAGTAGTAATTCCCAATTGAACGATTCAGTTGTTTCCCTAACCGGTTTTGCTGTATGAGATGGGGCGTTATCATGCAGCAAAATCACTTTGTGCTGCCTTTTTGCATATTCCGGTCATTTTTCAGTTATTGCTCGGCTTAAATTTATCATTTGCTGTTAGTAGCGTTGAGTGTTGACAGTTTGACCAGGTTTCAGCAGCTCATAATAAATAACACCCTTTTGGTCCCACCAAATGCAGAGCATCGTCTTCTTTCCAAAGCGATTCGATCTTGCAGTTGATGTCGGTGGTTCGGTTGGATTCAGCCATGATCTACGACGCTTAGGATTTTCAAAATAAATCCACTTTTCATCACCTGTCACGATTCGATGGAGAAATGATTTTCTATTGAACCGGTTAAGCAGCATTTCATAGGTGGTTCTTCGGTTTTCTTGCTGTCTTTCGTTCAATTCATGCGGAATCCATTTTCCCACTTTTTGAATTTTTCCCATAGCTTTTAAACGGTTGCAGATAACTTTCTGCGATACATTTAATTGATCCGCGAGTTCTTGTTGAATTTGAGCATCGTCTTCATCCAATAAGGCTTGTAACTCTTTGTCTTCAAACTTTTTGGTGGTTTTCCATGTTCTTTGTTACTAACCTCCAAATCACCACTTTCGAATCTTTTGAACCACTCGAAGCACTGTGTTTTACCGAATGCTTCGACAAGCATTCTATGCGACTATGCAGCAGTTCTTTAAATGGTAACAAAAATTAATGCTGTCCGCAAATCGTAGTTATTAGACTCGAAACTTGACATGTTTGAGGTTATAAAAAATACGGAACGTGGGATTAATGTTTGTTGACAGTGTCAACTTGACGCTTCGTCCGGTTTCATACTACTAGATGAACTATTAGATATATAACCATAGATAAAATACTAATATACAACTGCTCGTTTCTAAAAATGGATATTTAATGGTCTTACCTACTTCTGGGAATCCGCCCTATCAATTTTTGAATTGTTTGTACAGTCCTGGACTTTATTTCCCGAACAAAATGGAATTCTAAACCTTTCTCTGTCGCAAATAATAATGGCAGTCATAGAAAATATAATATTTGACGGCATCTTCTTAATACGACAGTGATTCCATGACAGCGATATCTGTTGAGGATTTATCCAACTAATTTTAAAAAGCGGGCCTTTCAAAATATATTTATACCTTATTGTAAAACTTAAAATTTGTTCTAAAAAAGAACTGCAAATTTTATATTGTTTTACCGTAAGCCATCATTTCAATAAAAATACATATTAGTAAAGAAACAATCTAAAATTACAGATTTTTTATTA
Source organism: Chrysina gloriosa (assembly GCA_038088585.1). Lineage (NCBI taxonomy): Eukaryota > Metazoa > Arthropoda > Insecta > Coleoptera > Scarabaeidae > Chrysina > Chrysina gloriosa. The sequence continues at coordinate 34,193,988 of CM076087.1, read as the reverse complement.
GAACAAATTGTTATCGAAAACTATTATTTCATGGGAAAGGTAAAAATAGAATCACAAACTAAGTATACATTTATATTATTAATATGTGAAATATAATACATCATAGAATATCCAAAACTGGTGCGAAAAGATAAATTATTTAGATTTCCTACGTTTTCTAAATAATTCAATAGCCTTGTTATATATCAGGTCCCTTTTGGGCACGCGATTATCTCTGCCCAATAAAACCGCATTAATACCATTATTTTATGCTATGCGTGTTCAACCGGCTGTAATGATTCAATTCTATGGTGAATTTGTCCTTGTCTGTATCTGTATAGTCAAAATGGAAGTGATAATTACTGATTTATGATTACCAAAAATAAAGGTTACTCTCTTATTAACAAACAATACCTTGAATGTCGGACTGAATCCGCGTTCTTCAATAATATTTGCTCCAAATGAAGTCATTTTGAAACATGCGTTGTACCTTTAAGCTTTCCAAAGAAAATGTCGTGATTCTTGAGTTTCACCATAAAGCAATGTTTCTCCAGCGAACTTCAATGCACCGCAATGGACGCACACAACCTCCATAGGGCCAATTCTGACGAAAGAGAACGAGCTGTAGTCAATTGTGGAATCGTATCCCCGATTCAAATTAACACTTGAAGCATTTCTTCTTGCGGCTCAACGTTGTTGATCTTTGTGTTCCGCTCGACGATTTCTCATTGCCAACCGAGCCGTTTCACGTATGGCGTATGGCCTCTCTTTGTCTTGTGTTTGTGAAGCACGAAGTCGGGCGGTACTAACACGGCGCCCTCCTGTTGTGCGATTTCTTCTTCACCTGCAGTGGATTGATTCGCAATATTCCGCAGTCTAATTGCATTACGGCTTCGTCGTTAAAGATTGAATCTTCTCGCTCGCGGCATTGTAAATAAGACTTTGATGTGATGGATATTGCTGACTTTGCTTCTATTATGACATAACAATTATTCATGCGCGCACAATCACAAATGTCATAACCTTAATTGTCTTTGCGCGCACAATGACAACTATCATAACCTAAACCACCAAACGTCATCAATTTGCGTAATCTCTAATTTCTTTTTATTTATTTTTCAAACGTTTTAATAGTTTTCTTTTTTCGTAAACCTTCACATAGCAATTACGAACAAATCCGCAGAAGGAAGTATTCAATTCGGTTAAGTCGTTTGCAAGTTTTAAGTATCCGAACAAACCACGATCCATTTTTATATATATATATATATAGATGCCTTGTATATGTCAGAGAATGGTTTACGCTCAGTTGTTTACAAGTCTGGGAATCCCTACCATATCCCTATTCATGAATACGAGCGTATTTACGAGCGTGACTATCCCATTAGCTTTTGTCGATAATATCGAAACTGATCGCAACTTTCCGTCCAATGCTATCTATTGAGAATTTATCCTACTATATTAATGGAATCACATGCTTTCATTTAAGATAACAGGCCTAGTTGGCAGTTGTCTAATCAAAAAGAGATGCACGCGCCATAGCAGGCTGCGTACAGTGGTCAAAAATCAAAAAGCTGACCATAATACAAAAAAAATTTTTTGTTTGGTATTTGAAGATTCAAATCATTGTAGTAGTACCCCTAGCATCATTTGAGATCGGTAATTAGGATCAGGCATAGTTTTTTAAAAGAGTGGCCAATTTTAATCAAACAACATGGATGTATTTCGTGAATGTAAGTAATTTAACCTTCCTATACTCACGCATACGGTCTGTGAGACCGATTTATATAGTATAGTATACGTCTTTCATTTTGACGTGAGTATAGGAAGGTTAATAAATAACTAATCGTTAATATATATGACAACAATGAAAATTATGAATTGAGAAACGATGGACTGCGGTTTTTAAATAGTTATATTGTATCACGCTGATAAAAATAGAGTTTAGAAAAAGTCTTGCTAGATCGGGTCCTGTTTTAATATGCTAATGGTAAAATACATATTTATGTAAAATATATCGGAAAATTAGCTGCCGGAAGTTGCGGTTTGATCTTGAGACATAATTGCAATGGAATGTACAGATGTGCTACCAAGATGACAAAATAAAAGTGGAAGCTGGAAAAAGAATACTCAAACTGGTTTCAATTCAACAGCAATTAGGACTTTTAGTAGATGCCCCAAAAACAGGGATATGGGAGTGGTAATGACGCCATTACGGGAATAGACAAAAATCTGATTAACAGGTTCCATGTGATACTTCAGGTCATGCCGTGTGGCTTTAATATAAATGTTGTAATGGTTGAAGACTACGCTTTGTCAGCTGCGCGAAGATTCGTTGAATTGTATTCATGATACTACATGCCTACTAGTATATAGTGTATAAGATTTTAATACATGGGTCACAAATCATAGAGTCATCCTTGCTGTCTATAGGACAAATATCTGAAGAGGTCCAGGAATCTTGTAGCAAATTTATAAAAAAGTTTCGGCAAGATTTCAGCCGAAAATGTAGCAGAATTAAAACTGATCTGATCCTCTTATTTCAAGCCTGCGAAAACTGCATGCAAAGAAAATGAGATCGTTGTCGCCTGAGGCAATCGAGTTATTGCAGAATCTTCGATTGAAATTACAAATGTACCAGCTTCATCGACAGGTGAAGGAGATTGTAGTGAAACAGATTACGAAAATGACCGAATGGTTGGTGCTATGTTACTAAGAATGTAATAAATATATAAATAATTTTATGAATAGATTGGTTTTCTCAGTCATAACTTTATTGTAGTTCATTTAAATTGAGTATCACTATTGAACCTTTGTTTTATTCCTAACAATACTGGGAAGAAACTCATACTTTGCAAGTCCTAAACCTCTGAGTAATTGTTCTTATCGAAAAATTATTATTTACGAGAACCATCCGCCATTTTCTACCCACCATTTTATTTTTTCGTGAAACCAATATCAAATTCGTAGTCAGCGACCCCAAAAACGCCCGAGTAAAACAAGTCATTGCTAAATGATGATCTTCTAGAATGATGGCCAGCTTTTTGGGATTTTTGACCACTATGATGGCGTCGAGATACTTTTGGCCAACACTCTAGATGCATAATCCGGTCTTCTTGTTACGCTAAGTGTCGAAGTTTGATACGTGCTTACTGCGCACCATGTGTCCCTCAAGTGCTTCTCAAAGCCTTTCTGCGTCTTGCTTACAGTTGAGCTTCAGCACAATCGATTCTCTTCAAGAATAATCGCAATAGTGCTATCTCCAAGTTTGCGTAGTTCTTCCACGCTAATTTTTGCCCACTGATAAAACAAAATCCCCTTCTTTAGAATAATTGCTATAAGCACTTTATGCTTATCTAATAAGTAAGTTGCACAGCTTTCTTGGCAAGCTGTCCAACAACGTTCTTAACTTAATAAGTTGTCAGAGAGAGTCATCTCAACTTTCTCTATGAATTAACGGCGGTGGAGTCATACGGACTGAATCAAGTATCCTCTCTTATTGATTTGAAATGTAATAATATAATGATAATACATATGTACAGAGTTTTAGATATATTTAATTGGATAATTTACAGTATTTGATTTGTAACATTAAAAGATACATATTGCCCCTCAAAATAAAAGTCGTATTTGTAAAAATACGAAATTTTTATTTATTATTATTTAACGAATTTTAGTTCTTCTAGTTCTATCATGTTACAAAGTGCCGTAACGAAACTCATTGTGGTTTTGGCTCTAATAAAACGACAAATAAAAAAATATACGAAAATTGTAAAGAAAAAAGTGTTCATTACTTAAATAACTTTGGACCGCAACAATTGAGTACTTTTGAAATATTAGAAAAATGTTAAATACATCTTGCATTACATAAAATTAAGTTTTTAATTTTAATTTGAGTAATTTATTTCTCTTTTGTTCTCCTATAAAATTGATAAATATCTGTTATGACAGTTCGTATTTTGAGGGATGATATGCATATAGAATAACATACATAGAATAGAAATTGCGCTTACATTACACTGTCTATATCACCAATAAAAGGATTTGTTCCAAAAATTTGCTGCTGATTTAGCCCAGCTTCCAGCACTTTGAGTGAGATTTCTTAGTTGAGATATCGATTTGCCCCTTGGTGAAGTTTCGTCCTCGGGAAAGTAATCGGGGCACAAGTTCTTGCAACTCTTGTTTAATACATCTATATACACCTGAAATAAGTTAGTATTAAATTTAATTGGAATTGAAGGTGCTTGACATAAAGCAATAAATTGGAAAGCCGCGGGAAAACATGGAAAAAGGAAAAAGTTACGAAAGAAGAATGAAAAAATAGGGACCCAGAAATCTGGTAAATATTAGATAAAGGTAGAGAATAGATTGTACAGTTTTAAAAATGAAATAGCGCAGATCGGAAATTTGAATCAAAAATTATTACCTTGGTGAAATAAAAAAGCACAAAAAACGGACAGAAAGAAAAAGTGAAAATAGAAGGATGCAAGAAATATCAAGAGGAAACTAGAATGGATAAAATATGAAATACAGCACACCTAGAAGACATGAACATAGAGTTTGTGGAGATATGGTAGGAGTTGGGCCGGGTTGGGGTGGTCTTAGTGTGGATATGTTAAGGCGATGTTGCCCATTTGTGTTGCCCCACATCACCCATTTGGTTAATTATTGATTGACTATGTTTTTCCTGATTGTTGGAAGTATGCTTTGGTTACTCCAATTCCAAAAGTTAGTCAACCTACACAGATGAATGACCTGCGCCCTATCAGTATTCTCCCTGTCTTATCTAAAATCACTGAAAAAATTATGTCACATCAAATCAATAATTATGTCACTCAGTATGACATTATGCTCGATATTCAATCTAGATTTTGTTCTAATCATAGCTGTTGTACAGCTCTAGTGAAGGTGAATGATGATATTTTACGCGCGTCTGATAATGGAGAAATTACGATACTTGTTTTCCTGGTTTACAGTAAGGCTTTAGATACTACTGACCATAATTTATTTTGTAAAATATTGTGGTATGTTGGTTTTTCATCTGATGCTGTTAGTTTATTACGTAATTTCCTAATCTGTAGATTTCAAAGTGTTAAAATTGACAACACTTTATCGAATAAGATTCTTGTACCCAGAGGGGTACCTCAGGGCTCCATTTTGGGGCCTCCCCTGTGTGCAATTTATACCAGTTCTTTTTATCAAGCTATCGATTACTGCGACGTACATATGTACGCTGACGATACACAACTTTGTTACTCGTTTCATCCGACAGATGTTGATGCTGCAATTCATCGCATTAACCTTGATTTGTTTGAAATACATGATGTGTCTGCTAAACATGCATTAACTGTAAATTGGTCAAAGTCCAAGGTCTTGTTGTTCGGCAGCGACGTTTGGTGTTCCCGTTTGAGAGACAGGACTGATTTGTCCATAAATGGCGTCCCTATCCCATTGCACGACAGTGCCAAGAACCTTGGTATGAGTATAGATAATATATTTTGCATTTCTAGAGTTTATGATAATTTGAGGAGGCTTTTCTCCCATTGCCATGGTATTGACATCAGAACCAAGACACTACTTTGTGAGTCCTTGGTACTGAGTCAATTTACTTACTGTGTACCTCTCTACTACAGTTTTCTAGATGTCTTGACTCAACATCGCACACAGAAGGTGCAAAATTTGTGTGCACGTTTTATTTTCGGCATTCGAAAGTTTGGCCACATTTCACACAACTTGAAAGATTTGTCCTGGTTGAACATGAAAGATCGTCGTTATCTCTACTCGGCATGCATGTTTCACAAAATTATTTCAGACAAGCAACCTGCGTACCTTTGCAACAAAATTTCCTTCAGGACCGACGTTCATAACATCAATGTCCGTTCTAGGGGTTTAATAACCCCACCGCCACATAGGTCGTCTTTGTACGAGCGGTCTTTTTCATACAGTATATATATAAAATTTATAATTCTCCCTCACCCAGTGTTAAGGCACTCTCTATCGCGGCCTTTAAAACTTATAAGAAGTTTCTACTAGATAAACAGTATTTGTTGCTATGCGTTGGAACTCCCATTTCCCTAAACAATACCGTTTTGTTTTTAAGGATTGTAATAAAAAAAAAAAGCAGAGTTGGACATTCCAACAAGAGCAGAAATAGAAGAAATTATAAACAAAAGCCGAAATGGGAAGTCTCTGGGGAAAGACGGGATAAAAATGGAAATGTTCAAATATGGAGGACAAGAAATTAAAGAAAAACTATACCAGCTGATAAAAAAATATGGCAACAGGAAAAAAATAATAGCAATTCATAAAAAAGGAGACCAGAGGTTGTGTAACAACTATAGAGGGATCGCCCTACTAAACACAGCATACAAGCTGCTATCCACACTGCTGCAAAGGAGATTGGCAGAAATAACATAGGACACAGTGGAGCAATATCAGAACGGATTTATACAAGGAAAATCAACGATAGATGCAATACACACAATAAAACAACTAATGGAAAAGGCTCAGCATTACAAAATAGAAATACAATTGCTTTTCATAGATTTCCAGCAAGCTTTCGATAGCATTAATAGAAATGAACTAAAAAGAGCGCTAAAGGAGCTGGGTATAGGCGCAAAATTGAGGAGGCTAATAATGATGACAATGGAAAAAACAACAGCGAGTGTCTTAACGCAGAAAGGGGAGAGTTTGATTTCAATAAAGGAGTAAGGCAAGGAGACGCACTGTCAGCAACCCTATTTAATCTGGCTCTACAATATGTACTCCGAAGGATAAAGAAGGGGACATTAAGGACAAGAGGAGAACAGATAGTTGCGTACGCTGATGACATTGCATTAATAACAAAAACACGAGTAAAATGAAAGAGGTGCTGGAAGAAATAGTTACAGAGGGAGCAAAAATGGGATTGAAAATCAATGAAGAAAAAACCAAAATAATGAGACTAGATAGAGAATGCGAAAATAAGAAAATCCAAATAGGAAAGTATGCTTTTGAGGAGGTGGAAAGATTCAAATACCTGGAGGGATAATCACCAATAAGTGCGAGCGTGAAGCAGGAATCAAAGAGAAGATAATCACAACAAACAGAATTTTCTACGCAAATAAAAAGCCATTAAAAAGTAAGACATTAAGCAAAAACAGCAAACTGAAGATTTATAAAACAATAATTAGACCAACACTGCTGTATGCCACAGAAACGCTGTCCATGACAAAGAAGGATGAGGAGAACCTAAGAATAGTGGAGAGAAAAGTAATGAGAACTATCCTGCGACCAATTAGACTAAACGACAATGAATACAGAAGAAGGACTAACGAGGAATTGGCACAAGAAATAGAAATGGATGTAGTGAGAAAAATTAAGCAATCAAGCGCAAGGTGGCTCGGACATGTATGGAGAGCGGGTCCAGGAGCAGTAATATATGATGTGACAGAGTGGAAGCCGGGATGCAGAAGAAGGAGAGGAAGACCGAAGAGTACATGGCTGAAGGAAGTGGAGCAGGATATACGAAGGACCGGACACATCAATTGGAAACAAAAACGAAAAACAGAAAACTATAGAAGAAATTATGTGAAAGCATATAATCAGAAGAAGGGGCTGATCTACCAAATTCTAATGATCTAGAAATCCGGATAGGAGGCTCAACCCCTTCGGGGTGTATAGCCACAATAACAATAATAATAATAAAAAATTGTTATTGCAGAATGTTTTAAGGTTAGGCATTATTTTTACTTTTTTTGTACTGTCGACCAATGCCTAGGTGGAAGAGCAAGTTTATCCTAATAAACTTGAACCTCGCCTTGAGATTTTCATTATTTTTTTGTTCTTTAGTTTGATATGATGTATACTTGTTTCCTTTTTGAAAATAAAGACCTTTATTATTAAATAAGCTCAGATGCATAGGGCGGGTACAGATAATGAAGGAACATTAATTAGTTATAAGAGAATATGACGCAAAAAGAAATAACAAAAGATGAACGGAAAGAGCTGTGAAAATTGGGAGAGAAGAAGTGCGGATATACTGCGCTTGCCAGGAAATCCCGGAACCCTAGATTGCACGATAGAAAAGTTAGTGGATTAAGCAAGTGATATGTAAACGTTTTTGGTGTTTTCTGTGTTAAAACCAACGCATTAATGAGTGGTGGCAAAATGTGTTGATGATTCCCCAAAGAAGATTAAGGAGGAAAAGAGTAAGTACAAGAGAATCACGTTTTGTACAATTGCTTCGTCAATTTAGCTCGCCTATTAACTGTAGCATTTTCTTTTTAGAGTTGTTTGCAAAAGTATGTGAACGTTTCCAGGTCCTTGACCTGTTCTCATTCCTTTTTTCTTTAATAAGAATTTTGATAAAAAGTAATAATTGATAGAAACTTTGTGCAATATTATTGACTATATTGTATTGTTTCGTAGTATATTTGAATTCTAATTAATCGATAAAATTGTAAACCGAAAATTATAAGAAAATAATATAACTTTCTCAGAAGAGAATCTATTTTTCCAAGAAAAGAAACTCATTTTCTTCAAACGCCATCTGAAATCGGATTACAGGTGTATTCTCAGGTATAAAATTCGTGGATGCAGCCACCTAGTTCATTTCCGCAACATTTCACTTCATGAAGTTCCACGTATATTCCACGCGATCAGAACGCTATCGACGATCTCTTCATACTCCTGATACCCGGCTCAAAAGGTGTCCTGTGCGTCGTCTTACGACGTTTCTCATGCAGCGCAACTCGCATGGTATCGCAAGCGCACATACATTTCGACTCGGACGTGGAACGGATAATGTGCTGGCTCGAAAATGGAATCCTCAGTCAGTAATACTTATCGAAAATACCTGATTTCCTAGTTGGACACAAAAAGTGGCTACATTTTGCTATTGCAGTCAAATAATTATTTTCATTTACCACAAACATTACTTTCTGTGATTATAAATAAACGTGGATAATTATAGATAATGAGCAGGCAAGTTTAGGCGATAATAAGGAACAATATGGCTGTTGAAACGAGAACTTTAATAAAAATTAATTGTCCTTGGTTTTCCAATCGTTATAATTTTAGATACCTAAAGTAATAAGCTAGTGTCGTTTTAGTGCGTTCTTATTACTTACTTCGGACATATCTACTGGATTCTTGTGAACAACTAGAATTTTCAAATTACAATTTTCTTTAACGAAACCAACCATATTCTCCAGAGATAGATTTGATGTAACTCGGACCGTGCATTTCCGCCTTTCCAAATCAAAGAGGAATGATACCACACCTTTGATTTGCACTAAACATTCCTCTAAATCTTGTCTGTTAGCCTACGATAAATTTAAGTAAATTTAATTAATTAGTACGTACTACAAAAAGAATTTTTTCCTTTGGGCGGGAGTCCCACACATGAGTTTTACCTTGACATATTTAAACGTTCGGCATGATTCTTACTTGTTTTGAAAACTAAATATGTAGTAGGTATAAAGTTACGGAACGATCAACTATTTACATTTCCAAAGGGACTAAAGACATTCTCCATGTAGTAAAAATTCATGAATTGAGCAGTATTGAATTTGTTTATTATTATTTAAATTAGGTTACAGTTGGTTCAAACTAGCAGCCGACTTCGTCATCCGTGACGTGAGACTCGTATCACAAGGATTTGAATCAAACAAAATATTAAGTATTTAGTGACATTTGTCTTCATATATTTTTGTAATTTTCTACGTTGTAATATATACTCTAGTATACTTTTCAGAACAAATAGTTAATAGCTAATAGCATTATAGTAATAGTGCACTTACTTTTGTAAATCTAATATATTTAAACGAGCAATTCTTGTATATATATATATATATATATATATAGTATGCTTGATGTTTGTACATATGAGAAATTCAATTAAGGAATTCCCCAATATGTATCAAACGTGCGTATTTTTGCAGTTTCTACTCTACACGAGTGTACAACTGTTTTTCGTACACCCTCACGCAGAGCTGCTGTTACGCTTATTCGGGTAATCCACCGTGGAAAATGTGATAAGTAATATGATTGGAAAACTACCTCCCACCATTTGCAGACGCGTTTCGCGGTTTACCGCTCATCAGTGCAACTTTTGTGAGAAGTAGTTTCCATTATCGACTTACGTCTATAAATAGTAGTATGCTTGATGTTTGTACATATGAGAAATTCAATTAAGGAATTCCCCAATATGTATCAATATATATATGGATATATATATATATATATATATATATATATATACAGGAACCATACAATCTTCAGCCATGAATAGTAATATGAATATACAATCCTGAACCAGCTTCGCAATCCTGGGCTATATATATGGTGCAGGATTGTTTAACGTGTTAGAACCAGGGTAGGGAAAAGTTCGGCTGGCGAGCACAATTTCATTAAATTCTCTCGTTCTAAAGTTTGCACAGCGCAAACTTCTTAAGGCTCGCCAAATTTTTGCGCTCGGCTCGTAAGCCGAACTACGACTAGTTTTAAAATTTGTACTCGACCCGCGAGTCGAGCTAAAAGGAATCGTTCGCAAACTTAACTTTTGTTGAAACAATATACATACACACACACATACATACATACATGCTTATGTAGGCATGTATGTATATTCTGCTGAATTGTGTGCATGTGTGTGTGTTAAATCGAAGCCACATAACACATTGTGACGAACACACAGAAATCGTCATGAAGAAGAAATAGGACAGGAATACAATGCAAACAAATTACGTATTTCTTCATATAAAGGAATGCAAACATCTAATGTAGGTGAATTTATATAAATTTTACGGAAAATTGAAAATATCAGTTTTTAGTTTAATTGAAAATTAGAAGGAATTTGCTAATATGGTGCTTTAACGTTTAAAGTATCGAACTACGTATGTAATTAATAATTTGCTTTTAGTTAAACTTAAAAATTTAATCGAAGAAATAACAATTAATTAAAAAAATAGTAATCACATTATGTAATTCTCACTTTATTTAATTATTTAATTATTAAAAAGGAATATTAAATAAAAATATTGTGCTGCAACCCTTTAAATCAATTATCTGTGAGCAAAGGTTAATAAAAATATTAATTTGTATAAATTTTCCACTGAAAATTTATACTTTCTGTCCGATTTCCAATCTTTTTTATGCATTCGGCTCTTTGTACAGCCTTTTTTTTAAAAAATATTGAAAATCGGTTCACGAAAGGCAGAGTTATGTAAGAATTGATTTTTCGGACGGACATTTTGTCTGTATTTTTTATATATTCAGCTGTTTGACCAGCCTTCTTAAAAAGGAGAAAAATTGTTTAAAATCGGGTCATAATTGGCGGAGTTGTGCAAGAATTAATCTTTCGGACGGACATTTTGTCTGTCCGATTTCAAAAAAAAAAAAAAAATTATGGGGCTCAACTGCACTCAACAGAATTTTCAAAATCGGTTTACAAATGACGGAGTTATAGTGGAACAAACATAAAAGAAAATACAACCGAATTGATAACATCCTCCTTGTTTGAAGTCGGTTAAAAATACACACACAGTTTGATTTGAGCAAATTCTGGATTACATTGGAGCCAGCATGTAGTTAGATCATAAAAGTGAAATATAGGTCGATTTTATTTGTAGTCGACTACCAATTTGCCGACAGGGTACATACATGCCTAAATAAGCATGAATATTTTATGGTTTAAAAAATTTCAAATTTTAAATTTGTAAGCAAAAATAAAGCTCGCGAACGGTTCTTTTCAGCTTTATTGTTGGCTCTTAAAAATTAGGCTCGCTTACGAGCTTTATGCTTTAAGCTCGCGAGTCCTACAAGAACTGCTTTTTTAATGCAGAAAATAAAGCTCGCTCGCAAGCGAGTTCAATTAGAGCGCTCTCCGCACTCTGGTTAGAACGCCTCCAAGTGACGTCAATGTATGTGTGGTAAAGTATCGAAATGGTTCAGTTTTGATAGAAATATCAAAAAAGTAGTAGATCGCTTTTCTCGCTTGGAGGCGCTGGCGTCGGATATTTGTATAGGTATTGTATATCCTTTGGCAATGTCCTACGCACAACCCTGAACCAGACTATTTAGCAACACTGTATGTTAATAGATTTGTATTTACATTAAGTTCGTATTAGATTAGGGCTAGAGTTTTGTTTGTAACGATGAAAAAGATCTTGAAGAACAAAATATATTTTTAATTTAGTACTAAGAAACAAAGCAGAATGTTCTGATTACCTACATAGATGCCTATCTACTTAAAGTAATTGTATATGGATAGACAATAGAAAATATGCCATTACATTCGATAAGGAACGGCTTCCAAATCAAATACATACATATCTAAAGTTGAACTTGGCCGTTATAAAATATCAAAATTTTGTTAAAATTTAATTTTGAAAGTAACTTCCACCATTTAATGTCAATTAAGGATGAAAGTTTAAGTCATAGTAATTCCCTATTGCTGCTTACTTAAATTTGCATTTCAACCAGAAGTTACTGCACGAATTTAATATTGTACATAGCTAGTAAAAGAACACAATTGAGGTTGTGTTAACCTATATCAATACTTATTCTGGTTGATATAATAATAATATATAGCAAACAGTTTAAGCACAACCAATTCATAAACTATCCTCTTACAAGAAAATACTGGTAAGTGTGTCTCGCCGATTTAAATGAAACATTGTGGGTTTATAGACCGATGTAGTGTGAAAACAACAGTCATTTTCTTAGCTGCCCAATCTCACATTAGCGAGGATGCTCTAAACTCAACACTACCCTTCGCTAGTAGACTGAATATCTCAGAAGCTATAAGAGAAATCAGAAAAAGTTAAGGGAAGATTTAAACTGTTTTACATGCTCTTAACAATGATAAATATTTTCCCTATAATAAGATGGTGAGGGGTAACCTCCATAAACATATGTATATTTGTTATAGGGAAAATATCACGTCATCGTTAAGAGCATATACGAGGGATAAGCTGAAATTATTGAGAATAAAGAACACGGTTAATATTTTCTAGGATTTTATTTTAAATATGCTTAAAGTAATTCCCTTCAGCAATGATACATTTGATCATTATATCTTTCTACTGTTTAAAAGCTCCCAACGAATATTATTTCGGAATACCTTCAAAATAAGCGTGAACTGCGGTATCAATCTCTTCTTTAGACGAAAACCTTCTACATCGCAAATTTTGTTTAAGTTAAAAAAATTGCCAAAACTGACACATTGCTAAATCAGGTGAGTACGGCGGATGTTCTATTACTTTTGTATTCTTTTCAGCCAAAAACTGTAGCGTTGTCATGGTGGAGCATAATGCCCTGGTCTGAAATTCTATTGAACGCTTCAGCCAAACATTGTTCAGTACATCACTTAGCTGTAACTGTGTTTTGTCCATCTAGCTTAATTGCATTTACTAAGCCCGTACTTCTGAAGAATACCGCATAAATAACCTTCCTCATAGCTCGCTGCTTCTTAGTCATTGTAGGATTTTCCCCATCTTTATGTATCCATACACAACTCTCTTGGGAGGTAGGAAGGTCGATAAGGAAAATATAAGTTTCGCCACCTGTCACTATTTTAGAAAAAAAATGGTTCCCGCCATTATTCAATAAATTTAAAGTTTCATGGCGAATTCTCACGCGCTCTGATTTTTGGAAGTCAGAAAGGTGATATGACACAAAACGACTTACCGCTTTTTTAAATGCAGGTGATCGTGTATGATTGTTTTAACAGCTGAGGATCCAATTTTCAGTTTACGTACTATTACCGCATAAGCGGCTTTATTGTTTTCTTCAATTATTTTTTTTAACAGCAACACGCCCTGCTCCTTGTTGATGCTGAACAGAATTTCTTTCGCGTTAAAATTCCTTATACCATCGGTAAATTGTAGTCAAGGAAGGTGCTTGTTCACTAAAAACTGAATCTAAACTCTCTCTGCGCTCATAAGCGCTTAAACCTCTTTTAAAATCATAGTAAATTATGATTCGAAAGTGCTCTCTGGCTAATTCCATTTTATTCTACTTTTCAAAAATAAGTAGCTGAGCGTAGTAACGAACGTAATTTCAACAACTGAACATCAAATGACAGATAAAAAGTTGCTCTAAGTAAACACTGTGAGATTGTTTTTACAGTCTACTAGATTTTCTTATTCTCAATAAATTCATCTTCTCCTTCGTAAAACAGTTTAAATCTTGCCTTAACTTTCTTTTTATATTTCTGATAGTTTCTGAGTTATTGAGTCATACAACAAAGGGCAGTTTTGAACTTAGGGCGCCATACAGCCCGATAATGTGAGACTGGGCAGCTAAAAATGTTACTGTTGTTGTTACACTACATCTGTCTATAAACCCACAAAGATTTATTTCAATTGGTGAGACACACTTACCAGTGGTTTCTTGTTAGTGTTTATTATTAAATTTATAATAAATCTAACAGTACAGACCGCTCAAAAGACGGTACTCCCTATTTTGGAGGTTTGTCGTCTTATGTATAATTTTAAATTCTCTCTTTGGATACTATTGCCTGTATCATTAATATGGTGACCTACGCCTGAGGATCCTAGTTTTCTATAGCGCTAACCAGCAATGTGCTCTTTGAATAGTCTCGATACGATGGTACACTGTGTCTGTCCGATATAAGAATAATTGCTTCCTCCGCATTCAGTTTTGTAAATATTCGACTTTTCTTAAGCCCCACAATACACCATCATAGAAATACATGTAGAAATACACTTAAAAATACATGTAAAAATCGAAACATTTCTTGTCGGAATACACGGTCATATTTCCGATGATAAAATTCAAGAGCAACAAAGGGCAGTAAAATTTAATTATGGGTATAAGAGAAAAAATATGTTGGTTGTACTTATAATTAGGTAAACAACTTCGCTTAGATTATCGTTCCCATTGTTTATTACTTTCAATAATATAAGACCCTATCGGCACTGATATTAAAATTAAAGGTTGTATCTATATTACTGGCAATGGTGTTTAATGCAGCTCTCCGTTTTGTTTTATTCTTATAGTGGGTATGATCCATTATCTACAGATATTCATATTGCTGATACTATGTAATTAGAGCTGTTGTATTTTCAGGAGCCCGCATGATATTTGATTAATTATTTACTATATATTAGTGTTACTTCAATTTCCGGTCCTATTCGATACTGGATGGTTAAGAAATACGTGTTAGAAAGGGGTTAGATATTTAACAACTGAAAAGTACAGAAGAAATAAGCACGCAACTTAATACCAATACCTTTTCCTTACTTTCTAGCAATTTTAAAAGCTAAAATAGCTATAAGGAACCAAAAATACACGTGAATGACCTTGGAAAATAGGACAGGTTCTATTTGGTCAGATATTTACGTGTAGAAAAAGATGTAAAAATTGAAGGTGAAATTTGCTGTAATACACGCTTCAATTGGCGTTGTTCAATAAATGCATGCAGAAATACATGTAATTTATGATGGTGTATTACCCGCTTAACGTACCTGTTTATTTCTTACAAAATTCCTAATAGGTAGTTTTAACATATTTTTGATATAAAGCAAGTGATCATGTTGTACTTGCTAAAAATAAGATTTATGCTTTTCGATTTTCCATAGACGGGTGCTTTTATAACATTTTTATAGCGCGTTTGTATCGCAACTAAGGTCGATGAAGTCTGTCTATCTGTCTCTTCGTTTGAATTCTAATAAGTATTTTGTCGACATCTCTAGCCAAGTAACCACTGTAAACTGCCATTTTTTTATTTGAGCGCAGTATCAAATCTATTTTGATTTAACGGAAAATTAGCCTAGCGATTCTGGAAGAAATTGATTGACATTTTTTGTTGCACAGTAGTTTGAATTTGTTCCATAGCGGTTCTCTCTGCATTCGCGAAAAAATTTGAGACAGTCATGGTCGACAGAACAGAAAAAAATAATTGTAAATTTAAAAAAATTATATTAAACAAAACAACCTAGAAAAAGATGAGAGGCTCAGAAGCTTGTGTCTTGTTACCCCAATTAATTAAAAAAACCGTAAATGGACATCTATTAAGGAAGTGGTGTATAATATTTACACTATAAAAATAAAAATTTAATTCGAATTAAGAAAATTAGAGGTTATATAGTAATAGTTTGTTTTCAGTTGTAAAATTGTGTATTTGGAAAATACTTTATTTTTACTACTAAATTTTTGATTGCGTATTTACCTCATTTTGTTTCCATATCTACTTCTTATAAACACTGTCAATTTTAAATTATTATATTTTTCACAAATTTTTAACATCATGCAGCCAAACAAAATTATAAGTAATTAAAACTTTACTACTAGACCATAGATGGCGCTGAAAGTAGTATGTTAATAAAAAAAAGATATCTACGAAAACTACCAAAAACGTAAATTCACATACTTTTAACCTTATAAAAATTTTAATATATGTATACGTGCTACTATATACACCCTCTGTCCCAAAAGTAACCGCAATGCGTCTATAAATCAGAAACCAGTGGCGTCATCTCTTGATAGTTGATTGATTATTGTAGTGGGACTCTTCCTTACCAACCTGACAAATTTTCATGACATTTGGTGCATAGTCAGCTGATACATCACGCATCCTGTGAGAGTGTTTTTCGTAAACGGTCAGAAAATGAGTCACGAACAACGAGTCAATATAAAGTTTTGTTTTAAACTTGGAAAAACTGCAACCGAGACGTATGAAATGCTGCAAATTGTTTATGGCGACGATTGTTTGTCGAAGAGGCAAGTGTTCGAGTGGCATCGACGATTTCGTAAAGGCAGAGAAGATGTTAACGATGACGAAAGAGCCGGTCGTCCTTCGACAACTTTGGCCGAGGCAAATGTGGAAAAAGTGCGCGAATTTGTGAAAATTTCGAAGAAATCGTCAGTGAGATTTATGGAAATCGAGCTTGGCATCCCTAAAACAACTATTCAGCGCATTTTGACTGAAACCCTTGGTTTGAAGAAAGTCAATTCGAAGTTTGTTCCGCACAAATTGACCGACGACCAAAAAACGCTTCGAATCGAACACTCCAAAGACATTATTGCACGAGCCCGTGCAGATGAAAACTTCTTGAAAACGATTGTGACTGGTGTCGAGACGTGGTGCTTTCAATACGAACCAGAAAGCAAACGTCAAAGCGCAGAGTGGAGGTCACCAGAAGAAGGAAATCCGAAAAAATCACGAATGGAGAAGTCGAAAATCAAGTCAATGCTGATTTCATTCTACGATTCGAAGGGAATTATCCATAAGGAGTTCGTTCCATACGGCTCAACGGTTAATGGTGCATATTACCTCGATGTTATGAGGCGTTTGCTGGGTCGCATTCGTCGTGTTCGGCCCGAATATCGCGAGCCAGGCAGCTGGAGATTACTGCACGATAACGCACCGTGTCATCGAGCAACGATTGTCACCGATTTTTTGGCGAAAAATGAAATATATTCGATACAGCACCCACCGTATTCGCCTCATCTGTCCCCATGCGATTATTTCCTGTTCCCTCGTCTTCATTTGAAGCAGAAAGGAGTTCGTTATGCATCCGTAGACGCCATTCAAAGATCGACGACCGGCATCCTAAAGGCCATCCCAGAGATCGACATGAAAAAGTCGTTTGAAGCACTCGTTGACCGTGCAAATCGATGTATTGTAGCACATGGAGAATATTTCGAATAAATACAATGATTTTTGTGGACATAACATACATAGCGTGCTTTATTTCGAACTATCGCGGTTACTTTTGGGACAGAGGGTGTATACTTGAAATATACAGTATAAATTAAATATCAAAGCTAAAATAAAGGGCGTTATTATTTGGTTCAAAATTATTGAAAAAATTTTGGGAACTCCGAGCAAGGCTCGGTCCACCAGGTACTATTATTAGTAATCAGGCATTGAACTATTACATTTTCAACTAAAAAATTGGCAGATAAAGATATATAACCTATACATCAAAATTACAAGTGTTATACACAACCATAATCGATGCAATAAAATTATAAAACATGCGATTTCACATCAATGCTAGAATGATACGTCATAACTATAAATGACGTAAGTAGGCTGCTTATTTGAAAATCCTAACGCTGTGTATATTGTTTTAATTTTCGGATCTGAATTAAAAAATATATTCGGAAATGCAATCCGCGCAACATGAATATAATCAAATTAATCAAGTATACAGTGTATAAATAAAGTAAGGACTAATATTCATATTTTTTTATTATCGTTTGGAAGAAAAGCTCAGACTAAAATGAACGTGTCCTTATTCCTCCGGATTTATGGAAGATAATTCCAATTTTCTAGTTTACTACTCTGGAATCTACTACGTCAGTGACCATTTTTTTAACGGAAGCCCCTTATTTTTTAGAAAGAAATAAATAGCAGATCTTTTTCTGAGTTTACCAATACCCCACATATGTCGTATTTAAGATTAGTAGTTTTAGATACGGAGGATTTCACGAAAATAGTTAAACATGAAATTCAAGCAACAATTTGTTTTATGAACGATTAAAGCAATAAAAATTAGTTTTAATTCAATTAATGTTTAAATTGCCACCCATTTGTTTTTTAACAATGATAAAGTGGGAATCGCAGTTCTTCCTAAACATTTTTTCTGATTTCTTCGTGGATATTTCTGCACTCTAACTTTATTTATTTCCCTCAGTTCTTCAATATATCGAGGTTTTGAGTAACACACGTGATTCTAAATACTCCACAAAGATAAAGGTCGAGTGGGGTGAGATCAGGAGAATTAGCCGGCCATTCCATTGGACCACGTTTTCCTGTTTTCTAGCACTTAACACAACTTAATCGTTCTATAACACGAAGCAAACAATGTGGTGATGCCACATTCTGTCGATACCAGACATTAAAACTAGGTCAATCTGTGTCCTCATTATTTGGAAATAATATTGCAAGAGCAGGTATCAATTCAAATCTAAGGAAATCCAAGTACATCTCCACATTTAATGAACCATTGAATCATTGACTCTTGGTGAAACCTGGTCAAGCACTAAAGATTTGTGGATTCGGTATATGCCTTTCTCGCATCCGTGCGGATTTTCAGTGGCCTAGTATCTACAGTTTTGCCCGTGCACTTGCCTATTTAAACAAAACGAAGCTACATTGCTAAAGACCGGGTAGGTAAGAAAATCTGGTTGATTACTGAGTTTGTCATTCATCACTCAAAAATCAAGTCGATGTTCACAATTATCCTAGTTTAGTTCATGAACTTGCGTTACTTTGTACGGATGGTATTTTGCTTTTTTTTTGAAACATTAAAAACATTTTCATGACAAACGTTGTAGTTTACCGATATTCCTCTTATTGATTTGTTCGAATTATCTTCAATTTCTAATAAAATATTCACGAACGTTACCACGTTATTCGATTTTTTGAGCAATTTTGCTGACACAAGATTGAGTTATTGAACGATCAGAATATTTCTCGTTAAAGAGACGAGAAAGTTCTTGTGATCTAACATTTTCGCCATATCCACTCATCATTAATATATCAATCCTGTGCCTTTCTGTCATTGTAGATATCCAAAACGTTACTTACTAACGTTCACTAATTGAAAGTATGTCACCAATGCCAATTTTAATAAAATGCATTCAAACAAATAAGTAAGATAAGATATCATTTTAACAAACAAAAATAATCAATAATCACATATGTATATACGCACAAATGTTTACACCTTATGTTTATTGTAAATTCATTGTCGTTCTTTACTTTACACGCTTGATTCTTTAAGACTAGTATTTTAAAGAGCACATATGGGGTATTGCTGTACCCAAACAAATCAACTTTTTATTTCTTGCTAAAAAATAAGGGGTTTCCGTTAAAAAAGTCGATGACGTCGTAGATCCCGGGGGTTGTAAAAAAATTAAATTAACGTCCATGAAATCCGCAGGAAAAAAAAATTAGATGACATGTTCGAGTTTTTCTTCCAAACAGCGATAATAAAATGAATGAATATTATTCCTTCCTTTATTTATACACATATATATGTTATATAATGTATAATAATGATAAATTTGTCTGAATAAACGAATATCAAAAGGACGCTAAAGTATCCCCCAGTCTCGTATTCGTACAGCTGGATTTACATATACACATTTCTGGAATTTTTCGAATTATCCACTATTCTTCGAGTAAAAACGAGGAATTACCCGTTTTAATATCTATTATCTAATTTTATCTAATTCAGCTTATTAGTCTCTGAAAGTTTATCAAAGCAGTATTAACAAAATAGGCAAGAAAAGAATTTTTTGAATACATCAACGATGTTAGAAACCTTTTTCGGTTTTGAAGTAGGCGGTTGTTATAAATAAGGTTTTATAAAAAGTGGATGACCTGTTATCATCAAGTAGTGTAAACCGGACTTACGCGTTTATTTCTCAGAATTTTAATGTCGCCCCTTGCACGTAAGTGGAGACAAAGACCGGTTTACATTACTTAATAACACGTCATCCACTCTTTCATCAAAGCTTAGTCATAAAGCACAGAAAATTCTTCAGGTATATTAATAAACATTTGGTGATATGCAAGTAATGGGTAGAATGGCGACAGCAACTAAGTGCTCCTTATTCTTCACCTGTTGTATCATGTATCAGTCACTGGTTGCCAATTATGTATATTTTTAATATGGTAAGCAAGCGAGCGGAAATGAAACATAAACTTCCCTATACACTTATTATACATTATGGATGATAAAAAGGTTCGACAAACACGCGTCTTCTACGCTGAAAGAACAGTCTATATACAACGAACAAGACACGCGTTATTGAAAGAAGGACACCTATACGAGTTTGCTATATGTAACGGAGCAGACATATTAAACTCGTATAGGTCTATCGCCTATTTTCGCTGTATATAGACTGTTCTTTCAGCAAACAAGACGCGCGTTTGTCGAACCTTAATGAGGTGTAACACATTTTTCATGATTGTAACTTTGTTTTTTAATTATCACGAAACAGTCTTCTACTGTTGTATCTATTCTCATTACTACATGTACGCCTGAATTTGGAGAACAATGAACAGTTTTGAACGATATGGAATCATGTGTTTTGCCGTGCTATCCGATGAATTATTCTCTAAGAATTCCGGTCCATACACAGATAAAAATTTTGTCAAAAAAGAAAATCGAACACAGTTTTCACTCCTTCTGGTAGTTTTCTCACGTCAATTTGCAACGGAGTGAAAATATTGTACATATTAGGATGTAACTTCAACATCGTCACGTGGTGATGGTATTAAACAGGAGTGTATAAACAATTTCCTTTTAGATGTTAGAATTTCTTGAGACAGGTGTTACTTTAACTTTTTCAGTCAAATTTTAACTAAGAAAATGTGTCAACTTCTATATTTAACTAGATAATGCCAAAATCTACCCACAGTTTCGGTTCTACACCTATTTTGTTGTAGTGGTAATGTTATTCATACTCCCCAAAAAATGAAACTTTTTTCGTTTTCGGGGACAAAATAATTTAAGAACTTGTAATAGTCCAATTTTATCGCGTTGCAGTTGATTTAACATAGAAAATTGTGGATTTCAACTAACTTTTTGTCAGTTTTAGGTAAACTTTCAACTTTTTCCACGTTACTCCGTAAAAATGTTATGTACATATGTACCTAGTAAGAAATTCATATTGTTCCGATGGAATTGATCATTTCATATTCCCAATTAATTATTCTCAATTAATTATATCGTTATTTCTTGTTGCTTAAGTTTGGTAATCTCTATTATTTAGGTTATTACCTCGAGATTCCCATGCAATATAAAATCAATTCAAAAAGTTATTATTTTTGGGTGTTATAGGTAGCAAATTTTTCACTGACAATGAGTAGGTTTTTGGATTTAATAATGGTGTTCTCTTTTATTAGATAGACCGCATATAGATTTGGATTTGTCGCCCCTCTGTTTTTTACATAAAGAGTATCGAAATATACACGTGATTACTGAAAATAAGCAAAAAAGAACATAATTACAGCTGTGAGTTGCGGAACATATAATTGATACATCGTCGTCGTTTTCCTAGCACGTTCCCCTCTAATCCTGAATCGGGTACTGTAAGCGGGAGGGGCGCTTTTTCGTAATACGTCAACCATGACTGTGGCACGATTCGCCTGACCATCATCCGTGCCTCTTAATCTGGAATGTACGAGCATGATTTGGACGTGTTTACAGTTAGCTACTCGCAAGATGTTAAAAACCGTCTCTTGCCAACGTTGACGGCGATATTTCTCGAACTAAACTTACATTCTACCGACTATTCTGAAATCTGTGCGTTTCCGGCTTACCTTACAGCTAACGATTCTAAAGCTTCGAATATACCGAAGGTAGTAATCAGAGCGTAGTGATAACTGTCGTTCTGCACCAAATCGTCGATTATATCAAGACATAATCGCACCACGTTCTTTTCCCGGCTATCCAGAAATGTAGCAGCGTATAGGATGACTGTTTTGTCCTAAAAATCGATTCTTTTGTTTGTTTCAGTTGATTAAATTCTGTGGTTAGGAGTACTTACTTTCATTAGCGATTGGTGATTTCTTACATTAGCCGTTAACTTTTGGTATCTTACCAGTGTTTCTATTACTTTAGATTCCTCATTTGTACTCATGTTCTATTTTAATTATTTAAAATTTACTGGGTTGACAGCTGCCAGGTTTATTATGGCAACAACAGTGAACTATCAAGCGTACTACGTTTACTTTCATCACTATCTCCTACCATTTTAATGGTAGGAGATAATAATAAGCTGGTATTATTATTCTTCTCGCTTTTCCTCCACATTTCTAATTCCTTTCTCTAGAACCAACCTACTTCATGGATCACCACTCTTCAGAATGTGTCGTTTTGCCAACTTTCACTACGATGATATTTTTTCCGGTTGCTGCTAACAATGTCTTCTATTTACATATATGTACATTACCTTTATTCTATAAATATTAAACGTTGGACATATAAATGAAACTATTATTAATATTATTATAAAGGTGATTGCAAGGACTCTGGCGTAATTTATTGACACAAATATCACATCGGTAAACTCCTCACCACACAATTGTTTATAATAAAATCGGTGACACGTGTTTCGCTAGCTCGAGGCAAGCATCTTCAACAACCGTATAAGCCGAAGTGACTAATTTCTAACATTAAAAATTCTACAACCTCCATTTTTACCCCACTTTTTACTGTGACCAAGTGTGTGCATGCATAAATATTTTCCCTCTCGATGACGGCTCGAACGCCTTTTACCCCCGCAAATTCCCATATTAAGTCAAGTGGACGGCCAAGGGAAAAGTACCTGGTAAACCTGAAGTTTGAACATTAAAGATTTACAAGTACATTGTGTGAATTGGTTAATGCCCGAAGAAATGAAATTTTAGTTAAAATTCTTTCATTTGATCATAATAATCGGAATAAACTAGATTGAATCGGTCCCGCGTCCCGATTTAGATTTATATTTTTGTGTATATGTATGGCTTCAAACGCATCGAGTTCTCGCGGTGATTAGAGAATTCAATGGAGACGAGCTTTCTTCCCAAATTATAACTGCTCTTGCTCAGTATTTCAAAGATGTCCAGTTGAAGACTGGTAGAAGTTTCCCGGTAATTTCCTACACACACATCTGAATTTACCTTCAATTCCAACATCTCTGAAGATAAAACTTTCATGAGGTAAAGTTTACAAAAAATATGTTTATTGCAGGAATTTACACAGTCCTAAGTATGTTTCTACGTGACTGTGTTGGTGTGTTTGCAGCCCGAGGTCACCATTTCTACAATTTAATCTTAAAGAATCTTGTTATCTCAAGCATTTAGGATAGGACATGTATAGTTTCTATTCATAAGTGAGGGACCAATATCCTTTAATACGCAATTTCTCAAAGCTATTCGAATTTCGTGTAATTGAAAGTGTCCATTCCTCTACGAAAAACATTATCACTACGTTTCAACATGGATTTCTACAGCAGCGATCTACCGTCGCCAATTTAGTTTGTTATTTGCAATCTCTTTCCGATATATGGATCTTCAAAAGCATTCGGTCAGATTGATCCCTCCATATTGCTTTAAAAGCCTTTATAACTTATGCGCTGGTTTTCACTCGACATTGTGTACGATATCGTAATTTCCATTCAAAACATTACAACTATCTCATTGTCAAGCGTTCCTTAGCGATCGAACCGATGTTTTCTCTTAATGATATCGCCAATATAACTCATCCGGAAATGTTCAAATTTTCATGTATATCTTAATTCTCTTGCAGACTGCAAACTACAACAATTCTGTCTAGCCTTAAACATATCTAAAAATAAATGCAATCTAACGAGCTGAGCTCCTCAAAGTACTCTTACAACCAACAATAAGTTGATAAAACTTCAACACGATTAATAGCATAAAAAGTTAACCACATTGATGTTGTAATTGCAAAGAGATTTCAAATGTTTGGACTTATTTATAGAAATTCATGAATTCAGCATTCCGTGTTGTTTTTATCAGCGTTCAATTAGATCAATGGATTGCAGTCACAGCGATCTACTGGAAACATTTGATTCTTTGCTGTCAAAATACGAATCATGGAATGGACAGATTTTGTTCGACTTACAATTAGCAAGAGTATTGATCGTTTCTATGAAATTTGTACCTCGGGTAACCAGCTCCTGAACTCAATAAAATTACGTATACTGTAATCTAGTACAGAGTATGCTAGAGTGTAATCGATACTCAGCATTTTGACCAAAATATTTTTCAAGTGTAGAATTACGTAATAACTAACTTGCTTCAGTGTGTTCTATATGTTACTCTCGAGTCATGTTTTCGTTTATTATTACTAAAGGCCGGATAATATGCAGTTTGCATAAATTTGCATATTTGCATAATATATGCATTTTGTATATTATTTGCATATTTTGTAGTAATTCAGCATATTTGAAGTATCCGAGTTTTATTTATTTATTGGATGTAATTTATTATAGGATAGGCATTACTAAAAATATGTCGTGGTTGTAACAAACAAAGAGTTAAACAGCCCTCTTTAAATTAAAAATAGCATTCTATGAAGCCTCTTCTCGATACTTTTCCGATAAGCGCTTCCAAAAATTTATTAATGCTGTTCCCATACATCTAGACCGGGACAGAATTCAAGGAAAAGCTAATTCCTTGAAACTTCTAAATAAATAATCTAAAATACATTTTAGCAGAAAATTAGGAACGCAGGTGTTTTTGTTATTCGGAGAGAGACAAAACACGTCAAGTGAGCACCGCCAAAAACCACTATGTCGTCGATTTTTACGAAACATAGATCGAATGAATGCCTATACCAATACTAAACATAGCTCCAAAGCATTTTGCAAAATTTCAACTTTTATTGTTTTTACGGATGTTTAAATATTTTAATCACTTTTAATGCAAAAATTAATTTCTTTAACACTTTTCAACGAAGTGTTATGAAAATTTTACGAGAGATTCTTAGAAGTTTATATTTTCAAATGAAATAAATAATTTTCGTAAATTTATTTATATAGATATTTATTTATAATAATTAAATAAACAATTGAATTTTTAATAATGTTCTCATGTTTCGATTCTTTCGAATCTAGGCGCAAAATGTTCCTCGGACATTGAACTATAAGAATCCGTAAGAAAAATTGACTCCCCGTTAGTCGTTTGTTTACAAACATCGATAGACTACTGCGCTGCATATAAGATTCTTTAGAACAGTTTCATACGCACGATGGGACCTATCAACGAGTGTTGTAATCCTTTGAAAAAAAACAAAGCACAATAACTTGCGATCGAATCTTATACTGATTCAGAAGAAACGAAACGCTAAGTTTAAGATTTATCAATTTATATATGTGTAAATAATGTGAAAAAGCAGTTTATTTTTAAATTCGTGTTCAGAAAAGACTATTATTATTTAATATGAAAGATCTCCATGAACAATATAAAGAAAAATTTCCAGAGGCTAAGACAGGTCTCACAAGATTCCAAAAACGTAAACCACCTGAATGCATTGCGGCAGGTCAAAGTGGTACTTACAACGTTTGTATTTGTAAGATTCATCAGAATATTAGACTGAAGTTATTCGGTTTGAAAAAAGAATTGAAAAAGCATGAAATTTCTTTTGTTGAAAAATGTGATGATTTGATAAAAGTTTCAGTGTGTGAAATTTTAACTCCTGCATGCTTTTTATCGACTTGTCGCGTGTGCCCAGGTATACAAGTTATTATTGAACGGCTAAAGAAACAACTCGATGATAATAATATTCAAGAAATTCCTTACACTCAAGGGACCAGGACTGACAGGTATAGAACATTTCAATTTTTCCTAATTCTCACAATATGTTTTTCGATTTTTCATGTATCACGGTGAAATTTTCATTTCAGATGTAACAACACCGAACAAGTCGTGAGTAGTTACGAATTTCTCAAATCTTTGGAAACAGATTGGCCAAAACTTCTGAAGCATGATTTTTTAGCCAAGTCACAAGTTGCTTACTTTAATAAGAAGACAGAATCGGTGTGTGATGGTGATTTAGTTGTTTCTTTGGATTTTGCTGAAAACTATACATGCTACGTACAAAATGCAATACAATCGCACCACTGAGCAAGTAAACAAGTAGCTTTGCATCCGTACGTGATATACTTTCGTGAAGATTAAAAAATGCAGCACAGAAATCATTTTTTGGTTTTGGAAAAAGTTACACACGATGCCAATTCAGTTCATTTCTTTAGTACAAAGCTAGTAGAATTTTAAAAAAGAGCTGTTTTATTTTTCTGACGGAGCAGGGTCACAGTACAAAAATAAGTACAATTTCATGAATCTGATATGTCACCGTAGTGATTTTGGAGTCGCTGCAGAGTGGAACTTCTTCGCAACGTCACACGGCAAAAGAGCGTGCGACGTTGTGGGTGGATGTGTAAAAAGACACGCGTATCAAGCGAGTTTTCATTGTGTCAACGAAAAACACATAACAAATGCGAGAACATTATACGAATGGGCGAGCAGTTTTTTCAAAAAATAAGTTTCAGCTTCTGTTCACAGTTGGATCATGATTCAACTGAAAGCCGATTGATGCAACGTTTTGCAGATGCTACAACTGTCAAGAATACGCGATAGTTCCACAATTTTAATCCCATAGATTTACATAATATAACTTGTAAGATCTATTCCGAAAATGAAAAAGTTACAATCACCCGAATAACTAAAAAGAAGTGAGTTAATTTCTCGGTGTGCGTAGAACGTACGCTCAGACGCTCTAGCGTAGAGTAAACTTGGATCGAGGAAAATTGATACCGAGTTACAGAATGAGTCGGGGAGTCAATTTTTTTCTCGGATTCTTATAGTTCAAGGTCAAAGGAACATTTTGCGCCTAGATTCGAAAGAATCGAAATATGAGAACATTATTAAAAATTCAATTGTTTATTTAATTATTATAAATAAATGTATAAATAAATAAATTTACGAAAATTGTTTATTTCATTTGAAAATATAAACTTCTAAGAATCTCTCATCAAATTTTCATGACATTTCGTTGAAAAGTGTCCGAGATATTAATTTTCTCATTAAAAGTGATTAAAACATTTAAACATCCGTAAAAACAATAAAAATTTAAATTTTGCAAAATGCTTTGGAGCTATGTTTAGTATGGGTATAGGCATTCATTCGATCTATGTTTCGTAAAAATCGACGACATAGTGGTTTTTGGCGGTGCTCACTTGACGTGTTTTGTCTCTCTCCGAATAACAAAAACACCTGTGTTCCTAATTTTCTGCTAAAATGTATTTTTGTATTTATTTAGAAGTTTCAAGGAATTAGCTTTTCCTTGAATTCTGTCCCGGTCTAGATGTATGGGAACAGCATTAATAAATTTTTGGAAGCGCTTATCGGAAAAGTATCGAGAAGAGGCTTCATAGAATGCTATTTTTAATTTAAAGAGGGCTGTTTAACTCTTTGTTTGTTACAACCACGACATATTTTTAGTAATGCCTATCCTATAATAAATTACATCCAATAAATAAATAAAACTCGGATACTTCAAATATGCTGAATTACTACAAAATATGCAAATAATATACAAAATGCCTATATTATGCAAATATGCAAATTTATGCAAACTGCATATTATCCGGCCTTTAGTAATAATAATTGCATAACAATTGCATATCATCAGCATAATACGGAATATCTAATATTCCGTATTTCTAAATATTAGATATTCCGTATTATGCTGATGATTTTTAAATAAAAATCATTTTAAAATAAAATTATTTCTCGAAGCGTTGTGTTGGTTATTTAATTAACTGTCGTTTATTCCGATTGCTTCGCAAACTCTTTGCACATTAGTTTTTTATTACACCTTTATCTTTTATTAACACTTATTTTATAAGAAAACAACTGATGATGTGATATTTTTTATGCAGGTTACAAGTGAGAGAAAGTTTCACGTCGACCAGCATATTAAAACTCCATCTCATGCTGCAAAACCAGTAATCACATGATGGGGAACGTGGTTGGAAGCTGCCATTCTTCATGCAAATCATTATGAAGAAATAAAGACAATTATTATGGATCTTGATAGCGATACACAATCTCTGCCAGACGCCCAAAAGGTGTATTCGACTAAAGAAATACCTCAAAGTTGGCGTTTATTAAAGCCAAATACAGTTTTATTTCCACTTCTATATTGCAATTGGAGAAACAATTTATGTCGCTAATTGAGAGCGTTGAAGTAATAAACAAATTTGAAAAGTTATGTTTTGATGTTAAGGGTGGGAAAATCCGTGTATGAAAATGTTTTAAGTGTAATAGAAAAAATGAGGGTTTTAAAAAGCTAAAGGATATTGCTAAAATCTTGTATGGTGAGTCAGTAGAAAATATTGAGTTGACAATAGAGGATATTTCTAATTTGAAATATGCTCCTATAACAAGCGTGGACGTAGAACGAACCTTTTCAATATATAAATACATATTATCAGACAAGCGCCACCATTCTTCTATTGAAAACTTTGAGAAATATGTATTATAATTGTAAATTGTTAATAAACTTGTAGTAAATATAATAGAAAATTGTTTTTCTATAGTATTATATTTTCTAGCATTACTCCTATTTTTATCTGCATATTTCTCATAAGAAAGTGCATATTTAGGCCAAAACATCTGCATATTTATGCGCATATTTCCACTTTTTTGCATATAATCCGGCCTCTAATTATTACTCAAAACCAGTTCATGGTTTGGGACGATACTTTGGAACGAAGGAAAAAGTACTGTAGGAAAGGAACTAACTACCTTAGGAAAGAAAACAAAAACATCAAAGAGGAAGGAAAAAGGATCACATCACTACACCATTTTAATGACAGCGAGCTATACGGTTGCTCTTCGGATGCCGTAATTGATTGATTGATTGCTCCCTCTTTTTACTATCTTATTTGTTTTTTGTTGTCTATTCCCTTTCTTTCATCTTAGTTGTCTTCTCTTTTTGTTTAATCCCTTTTGCTTCTGACGAATATTTATTTCCAGTATAAGGTGTTTCAGTTGTAAAAAGATTTTTTGCAATAAAATTTGGACAAGAAATCCTTTTAAAAACGCAAGAAATTATATAATTATATAATGACTTCTTACTCGATTTATTTAATTGAATATTGTTGATAATGCAGGGAACAATATCGACACGCACACGTTCTATTGTCGAAATCGGCGCTCTTTTGTACCTGTGGCACATGGAACTCGCAGTTCGTATAATTTTTATAGCTTCACTATCTACAAATGAAATTGGATAATGATAGCTTGCCGGAACCGTTTAAAATTACTGAAATTTTCGGGTTATTCCCTCGCCCTAAATATTTGGCGATGGATTAGGGCTAAAAGTCTAGACCCGTGCTGAAGGCGATCTTTTGACCACAGAGCGGCAGAGCTTAACCGTACGACGGAATTGATATTATAAATTTTGGGACCAGTTTTGTACAGTTTTATTGAGGAGAAGGGAACCCGCCAATTAGAAAATTCTCGGGCAACTGTAATTATGTCTCCATGTAAATATGTAATAATTATTATTGTCGGAGATGAATGCTCCTTCTCGTACCTGTTAAGCTACGAGCGATACAGTTTCTTAATTGTATATTGTAGTATGTAGTTATAACCAATTATTCCTGGACAGAAAGAAGTAACGTGACCTAAATTAACTAATTTGTTAATTTAAAATTTGAAAATATACTTCTCGCTTTTTCTATGTAATGATGTACTATTGCATCAATGTCATTTTATTAGTTTTCGAAAACGATGGAATCTAACAAAAATTGTTTTATCCTCTTTGAAGTAAAAGTGGGTCATTCTAACTTGCTCACAAACTCTAACTGTATGATATCTTCGATATTCTTTTTATTTTTATTTATTTATTTAATACTAGCTGACCCGGCAAACGATGTTTCGCCTTCAAATTTTATTTATACTTAAATAGCTGACCCGGCAGACTTCGTTCTACCTAGAAAAGTATTGATTTAGGTATTTAATATTTTATTGTTACGGGTATGTTTAAAATATAGGTACATGATAATATTTAAAGGAGATCGGTGCAGGTAATTCATATTTATTTGAAAAAAATTAAAAAATGTGAATAATAAATGAACTATTAAATGATAAAAAGTATATATCTACATAATTAAGAGAATGTTGGTGTTATTCATTATAGTGGACCCGGTGAACTTCGTATCGTAAGCGTTGCCCTGCGTCATTTCAAATTGCAGAACAGCGAGTTCGAATTGGTTTTCAAAGTAATCCACCTAAAAATGAATGGCACAATTGGAAATTAACGTTTGGATTGATTATCGATGCGCACACAATCACAAAGAACATAACCATTTACAATGTGCACTTCATCAAACTGAACTCACCTCTATGAAATCACTTTTGAAAAAATGCTGATAAATCGCAACACACGCCTGCACAACGCAATAGCATGCGATGGAAAGACAAATGAATCAGCTGTCAAAAGTTTATGCACACAACGCCATCTACTGGCAATACCGGAACCAGCATTCGAAATCATGTTCGTTTTTAATGTGTAACAAAAAAATTGCTACAAAAACAATTGTCAAACAAATTTGGTGGAAAAACAATTGTCGCAAAAAATTGTCCAAAAGAAAAAATTGGCACAACGTAACGTAAACATAAACGTCATCCATCATGAAGATGGCGTTGTAAAATCACTCCATACAAAATGTATGGGAAAATGAATTTTCTTGATAATTTTTTTTTTCGGGGAATTTTCTTGGGTATTCTTCTTGTTTGGCCGGAGACCAGTCCGAATTGGTGCGAATCATCGAAATCGGTCCAGGCGTTCTTGAGTTATAAGCGTAGTAACTAACGTCACTCTCTTTTATATATATAGATTGATTGCTTCTACAAAAACAATTGTCAAACAAATTTGGTGGAAAAACAATTGTCGCAAAAATTGCCCAAAAGAAAAAATTGTCACAACGTAACGTAAACATAAATGTCATCCATCATGAAGATGACGTTGTAAAATCACTTCATACAAAATGTATGGGAAAATGAATTTTCTTGATAATTTTTTTTTCGGGGAATTTTCTTGGGTATTCTTCTTGTTTGGCCGGAGACCAGTCCGAATTGGTGCGAATCATCGAAATCGGTCCAGGCGTTCTTGAGTTATAAGCATACTAACTAACGTCGCTCTCTTTTATATATATATAGATTGATTGCTCTGTAGGCCAAGTAGGTCTTGGGCCTAAACGAGTTATACATTCTAATACTTTGACTATTTATATTTTTCTATGTATAATAGTAGGTACGTGATCTCAATTTTATAGTCGCAATATTATTTACAGTTTTTCTAGGGCTTCTTTTACCACTTTTCTTAACCTGTCTCTGTCCACTGAACTTTCTCTCCAATTCTTAATATTTATTTCCTTTAAATACTGTTGGACGCTGTTTAATCATGTATTTCGTGGTCTCCCTTTGCCCTTCTCCCGATTGGTTTCCTATACAACACCATTCTCCGTCTTGCACATGTCCCAACCATCTAATTCTTTGGGCTCCTGCCATTGGTATTATTCTTGGCTCCTTGTATAGTGCTTCTATTTCGTTATTCGTCCTTTTTTTCCAGCCTTCCTCTGTATTAACCTCTCCATATATTATTCTGAATACCATTCTTTCCCACCGTTCCAATCTCTCCTCTCCGCTTTATTCAATACCCAGATTTCACACGCATAGCTTGTTGTGGTTCTAGTTAGCGTCTTATATATTCTTTTCTTAGTTCTTCTTGACACAAAACTCGATTTGATTAAGGCTCTCAACATTCTATGCTTCCGATTTCCCTTTGTTATTCTCTTTTCTATTTCTCGTGCTTCATAATAGTTTTCTCTTCTTTTCCCGACTAAATATGTTAAGTTTTGCACTTTCTCGAAGCTGTATGTTTGTTTATCCGCTTGCACATGTATACAAATTTCTGTATCATGTTGTGTATCACTCATTATCATATACTTAGTTCTTTTCTGATTTATCCTTATACCAAATCGATTTTCTTCCTTTACTAGCCATCTCACAACTTGTTCTAGCTCTTTCTTTGCTTTTGCTAGAATTATTGTCATCAGCAAATATTGTACATTGATATTAATTTCTTAATATTGTTTCTTCATTGCTTATCTTACTTCTTCTAATTATTACTTACTGGGATTAGGTTGAATAACGTTGATGATATCGGATCCAGCTGTCGGAGTTCTCGCTTTACTTCAAAATCATTCGACTTTCTTCAGTTCCAAATTATTTCGTTTTTCGTTTCATTCCCGCAAGACTAATCAATAAGGTTCGACAAACGAGTGAATGACAAGTTGTGTAAACCGGACCGACGCTGTCCCTTTTCCAATTGTTAATGTTGCCTCTTAAATGTAAATGGGCACAAGCGGTAGGGGGCAGTGTCAGTTCGGTTTACACTACTTAGTGATAACTTATCATGTACTCGTTTGTCGAACCTTACTTATCAACTTATTCGGTATCTTTAATTCCTATATGCTACTACTGTTTTAATAATAATAATAATAATAATAATAATAATAATAATAATATATTTGCCCCAACAGATTATAATCCAATTACAGGACAAGTGCTTCACAACATATGTATATTTAAATCTATTTCAACAATGCATAGGTGCTATCACACAGCAATCATCTACAAATACCGAAAGTTAGTAGTACAAATATTTAATATTGAAACCAACGATGAAAAGTGAATATCAATGGATTGATCCGAAAGGTTATCGTAATTCACACACATCCTATAGAGAGGGGATTTAATTAAAATGTTAGTATTTGGTTTACTGCAGTAAAACATCCTTGTAGATCTAGAAGCTGGACGAGGTACCATGAAATTTATTTGATATAATATTTTCGGCGCGTCCAGACTATTGTGAAGTAAATTGAAAAGAAATTTAAGATCGGCATGAGTTCGCCGCAGATCAAGAGGTTCAATCCCGTACAAGTCCAGAAGTAATTTGTGACTAAAGTTCTGAACAGAATAGAATAATCCTTAAAGTAGATATATTTTAGAAAACGTCTTTGGACTTGTTCTAGTAAGTTTATATAGTATTTATAAAAAGGAGACCAAATCAAGGATGCATATTCCAGCTTAAAGCGCACGAAGGAGAAATATAAAGACAAGATCGGATCAGTAGATGTGAAGTTCCATGTAATTCTTATAATAAAACCCAGCATTTTTAAAGCAGAAGAAGATATCCCATTGATGTGATCGTTAAATGTAAGTCGAGAGTCAAAAGTTACGCCCAGATCATGCATAGTTTCACTGCGCGTAAAAGTAGTATTATTTAAGTGGTAATCATATACAACATTATTTAGTCTCCGCGTGAAGCTTACTACTCTACACTTAGATATATTCATATTCAAACCATTATCTGCACACCATGAGTACACTGTATTCACCTGATTCTGAAGCGATACACAGTCATCAATGTTGTTGATAGTAGCGTACAATTTTAAGTCATCAGCAAAAAGTAAGCTCGGGCAATCAAGTATGGAAGGTAAATCATTTATAAATAGTAAAAATAAAAGGGGACCCAGATTAGTTCCCTGAGGTACGCCTGATGTCGGAGAAAAGTCTTTGGAAATATGGCCTTTGTAAGCTACATAATGTCTTCGGTTGGTAAGGTAAAACTTAATAAGGAAGGTTAAAGATTGAGAAAAGCCAATTATATCAAGTTTGGTAAGAAGAAGGTCATGACTAATTCGATCAAACGCCTTAGTCATGTCTGTATAGATAATATCAACTTGTTTATTGTTATCTAGCGCATCAGAGAGATATTGCGTTATAATAGTCAGATTTGTAACCGTAGAGCGTTTAGCCATGAATCCATGCTGATCAACAGAAATCCGAGACTTAATCTGGGGGTAGATAGCCTTGTACATACACAGTTCAAACACTTTGACAAAATTATTTATAATGGCTATAGGTCTGCAATTCTGAATATTGTGTCTGTCACCCCTCTTATATACTGGTGTTAATCTAGCGACTTTCCAAATGTCGGGAAAGGTAGAGTTCATAAGCGACAAATTAAATATGTGACATAATGGACTCGCAAACACATTTGCGCAGTCTTTTAAAATAAATGCTGGTATATTATCAGAATCCGAAGTGAAACTAGCCCTCAGACCCTGAAATATACTCGAAACCTCTGATTCTGTAATGGAAAGTAGATTAATTGATGAGTCGTATGAATAGGCACTTGGAAAATCACGTCGCGTAGATGAATCCGGAAAGGTATACAGATTGAAAGAACTCTTGAAAAGAATTAACAATAGATGATGGATCATCTAGTGGTATTCCACGCATATTAACAACAGAATTAGGAATTCCTGCCTCTTTTTTCTAAAACGCACAAATTGCCAGAACTTCTGTGGCTCAGTTGTAATGGACATCTCAATACTTGAAATATACATTTTGAATAATAATTTGGCATTATTTTTAATTTTTCTCCTAAGGTCCTTGAACAGTTTGAGAAAATAGTCAGACTTCGTTCTTGTATACCTCCGCCGATAATGATTTTTAAGTCTAATGTTTGCAATGTGATGCCGATCAAACCAAACCGAATAGGAAGATCTACAGCTAACTCTAAGGGGAACATATAAATTAATACTACTGTATATAGCCTCATAGAAAGCCGCACAAGCTTTGTTAGTATCATTACAACTATAAGTGGAAGACCAATCCGTATGTAAAGAAGCATTATAAAGATTAACAAAGTCGGCCCTCCTAAAATTATAGCTTAAAGTATTAGTGTTGGCATGCAAATTGGCACTATGTCTACTAGTGTAACAAAGAGAAAGCTTAAGACAGGGATGATCTAAGTCTTCATTCACTAATGGCAGTTGCTCTCTGTCAACGGTTAAATTGTCACTGTAGTTGGTGAGTACCAAATCAAGTATTCTTCCCCTATTGTTAACCACATCGTTGACTTGCTTAATATCAGAGAAGCTCAATAAATTTAACACAGTTTTCTATGTATTCGGTCGTAGGTTTGTCTAAAGTCCACAAAAAGTATATAAAGTACGGTTTTCATATATACCAGGGATGGCCCAGAATTCGATCACGAAGTGAATTTTGGTTGATCATAAACGCAATGTGGTTTTTACTGTTGCTATCAATAGTGGCACCAAAGTGAATGTGTTGAATGTCAAGATTTAAGTAGGTACATCGCGACACAGTTTTAAGAAAAAGTCAATTCTAGATATATAGAAGTTGGCCATTAGTCAGTAACATTTTTCTTGTCGTTATTATTTGTTTCATTTTTTGCTCAGTTATAGGGAGAATTGACAAATGAATAAAACACGAGAATATAAATCGCTGAAAAAGTGTAGTAAAATGTGAGAGTTCATATGTTGAAGTAGTAAACTGGTTTTTGGTTTAGAATACTAAAGTTTACGAAAAAGAAATATCATGGTAAATTATTAGAAAAAATTCAAGGCAATGGAGTTCTTTTAAAGAGATCTCTTACGCACCAGCAAAGAACAGATAAAAGTTGTTAAAAACAAATTTGTTCCAGCTGAGAAAGAAAGTAATGGAAACATTTGGCAAGATAATAAAACCAGTCTACAACAAACTTACGTTATGTGTTACATTAAACAGAGCTGTTGCACTGTTTTGCCAATGAGAATTTCTCTCATCGATTTGATCGCTTAATTTTCTACTGTTTACAACAAAGTATATGAATTGTCCGATAATTTTGGAAAATACTGTTACATTTATTACAGCTTTATCAAAACTTCCTAAATCAACTTTTCATAAATAAAATATGAGGAAATACAAAATATGATTATAATTGGCTTTTATAATTAGGATATTAATTATTATTATCTAAGACAAATACTTAAGAAAGTTAAATAATACGATAACGATTGGTCTAGATTTAGTATAACTTCAACTTGAGTTTGTTTCGACATGTGAATTATAGAATACATTTTTGTTACAACTTGTTTGGCACAATTTACCTAAATTAAATTATCCCTGACAGTTGTGTTTGTTGCAGATTACACGATCCTGTGAATACGTTACAGTTAACTCCAAGTTTAATCATACCTTTCAGGTTTATAAATATTTACAAACAAGATGACTTTAAAAATTATGGTATATGTTTTTCTTTTGTGGGCTACGCAAATATTTGCTACTGATGACGAGTCGTTTCCCTGTCCATTAGGTTATCAAGATTTAGGTGGTGGTGCTTGTGCATCGGGGAACGCAGTAGGGTAATATCCAAATTCTTATACACAAATATGCAAATATTAAAGAAATATATTAGTATCACAAGATTGATATTAATTCAGGATTCTGATTCTGAAATTGCGCAACATTTTCATATGGCAAAGACTTTAATTATAATAAATATTATCAAATTTTATTTTGCAGAAATGAAGAGTTATTGATGGTGGCATCATCTTCCATTCCGCAACCTGTCCTATTAGTTATGATTTTTTGCGGATTGTTAATTCATATGTTGAAATGATTTATTAGTTTTTACTGTCTATTATTTTATAATTAAACTGAAATAAATGCAGGTAGTACCTACATAGTATTGGAGTGCATCTATAAGAAAACACTTAACTATTGAAAAACAATAAATGATTAGCATTTGGAGATGTTTGATCATGTAGTCGCAGTCTAAGTGCTGTTTAACCCAGTAACTTTTAAGTAGCATTGATTTGTCGAGAATCCTTTTCAATCTTTGTTTGTTGCTAGTTTAATTTAACGTGTTTTACTTTGTTGCAATGCCTAGAGTAACATCAACCACAGTGAGCACTTATTTTTACGTATTCAACAGCAGCAAGACTTCAATGGAATATGGAAAGATTTCATATCGTCCTTAGTAGCAAATCAAGATTCTGTTCGTAAATGCACCGCAGCTGTAAGTTTAGACGAAGAGAGGTGCAACGTTCGAATTTCAGTCGAAAGATATTGTTGTACGGATCTTTTGTGATTGTCATTTCTTTCGTTCCATTTCTGTAAACGCTGGACACTCCTCCGTTTCAACAAGACAATGCTCGTTCTCACGTTGTAAAGATTACGTTCAATTGTTTTGAAGAAAGTCATGTCAATCTATTTTAGCTATCAAAATCTAGGGATCTTTCCCTCGTAGAAAATGTGTGACAACATTCTACATAAGAGGCTAGGGAATTTACCAAAGTTATGTTGGCTTTGAAAGCTGTGCGACATAAAGTAGAGATTGCTAGAGATGCAGTAGGCCAACTTCACATCGATAAACTTTTAGATTGGATGTCATGACGTGTTATTGAATACCTAAACACATTATTAGTGAAAAATAAAAAACTACTTTCTTTCAAATTTTATGTAATTTTAATTAATCATTTATTACTATTCAATTAATTAATCAACACGTCGGACCATCTCCATCTGGCGAACGGAACATATGCGAACTAACGCTTCCTTCCCTTACCGCGCGCTTCCCTATCCCTAATGTTATACTAGTACAGTCCGAGTAAATTTGTTTATGTTTTGAATTTCCATTAGTGTTATTTTATTTCTTTTATCAGTCGTGTTCCTTTCTTATCATTATTTCATACCTTATTGTAATTATTTTATCAGTTTTTTTCAAAACTAGAGAAGTATTCAGAAGTTTGTAAGGTACATAGTCAACATAACCTCTATTATTATCTAATTATTAATTAAGTGGAAAAAATAGGACAAATACACTTATTTGTATATAATACTAAACACATCATAATTTGCAGCTTCTATTTTCAAAATGCCAAAAGGAAGTCCAAGGATGATAGGACAATTCTTGTGCAAAATCCTATTAAATTTTGCGAAGAAGAAAAAAGTGCTGGTAAATATTCGTTTACCGTAGATCAAGTGAGAGCAAGAGTAGCAGCTATGACTGGTATATCAGCTAGAACAATTGATCGGATCAAGGCTAAAATATGTGAATCTGATGTGAATCGATCACAACCATCAACAAGCACTGATATTTTAAACAAACCTGGAGAAATAATACAGAAAACACACAAATTATCTCTAGATGATATGGATAGGTAATACTAGACTTCAAATTTGGTTTTTAATTGTCTTGGCATATATGATCTCTGTAATTTACAGGTGTATTCTACGTCAAAAAATATATTCTATGTGTGTGGTAGAGAAAACTGTGCCTACTTTAAAACTCTTACATGAGCATATGACAAAAGAAACTAGTTTTAAGGGCTGTAAAGAAACTTTACGGAAAATATTATTGGATATGGGTTATAAATTTATGAAGTGTTAGTCAAACAGGAAACGTTTAATGGAACGTTATGATATTGTTGCTTGGAAAGCTCGATATTTGAGGTTTATGAAATCAAATGATGAGGCAGAATATAGTAGACCTGTTGTATATATTGATCAAACATATGTGCACAAAAATTATATTGTAACTCGTTGTTGGCAAAGCTCTACTGAGGAAGGTGTGCTAAGGAAGGACAGTGCTGGCCAAAGCTGGGTATTGTGTTATGCTGGAGGTAGTATGGGATTTATTCCAAATGCTTTGCTTTTGTTTAAATCAAAGACAAAAGCAGGGACTATCATGACGACATGAATTATGACAATTTTTCAAGATGGTTTCAAACTGTACTTATACCACAGTTACCACCAGATTCCATCATCGTTATGGACAACGCTCCATATCATTCCGTGCAAATAAATAAAGCACCAACAGCTGCAACCAAAAAGGCTCAAATTATGTGTTGGCTACAAAGTATGAATATCGCTTACCATCCTGTGATGTTAAAGCCAGAATTGTTAGAACTTTTAGAGAAATATAAACCTGCACCTCTGTATGCCATCGATGAGTATGCGATAGCTTGTGGTCACACTGTTGTAAGATTACCCCCATACCATTGTGACTTAAATCCGATAGAAATGATATGGAGCATGGTAAAAAGAAATATTGCAGCACACAATGTTGATAGTCTTAGTAACATGGAAGCCTTAATTAGAGCAGCATTCGACAATATTACACCAGAAATATGGCAAGCCGAATGTAACCATGTTAAAAATATTCAACAGTGATATATGGAAAGAGATGAGATTCTAGATGAAGAAGAGGAAGCAATTATTATTCAAGTAAATCAATATGATACAGAATCAGAATGGAGTGAATTATCAGATGATTAAAAACTTCTTTGTGTATAGCATTAAGTAATTGCAGCATTTTAGGAAACATTTATTTTTTGTATTAATATATATTTTCATTGTAGTAAGTTTGTAAATAAACAGTTGAACGTGAATAAAATCAGTATTTTGGGGCATATTTACTTAAAATTATATTATTTTAAACAGATAACAAATAAGATATTGGCAAGTAATGAATGCAATAACCGAAAATTATACTGAGAAATTATAACATTTATAGAGATATTCACATTCATAATGCGCTCGTTAAAATTGTTTTCACGAGTGTACTTTGTAACGCGACGCTGCTGCGCGGTTCGCCACATTTACTTGGTTATAGCTGGTGCTTTTTGTATGTCAGGTAGTATATTTAGGTCAATTTTAACGTTTGACGTTTCATTAATAGCATCGTGTATGTGTAATATAAAATATGTCGGTAGAACTATTGCCAGAGGCAAGATATTATGGGAATTTATTGTTTAGTAACATTTATTCAGCAGTCTACCTATCAGTATTATAAATATTTGTCGAATTTCGCAAAATTTTTTATACTTTAAAATTGCAAATGTATAGTGCTTTTCAAATGCTTATCTGCACCACATCTTCAATTCTATTCAGAGTTTCCTACTGCAGTGGTTCCGTCTTAACCACAACTTTTAATTTTTGCCTGTAAGTACATTGATAAGTATTGGTTTCAAAATTCCCTGACCTTTGTTTCCGTTAACCTTGCGTACTGATAAATACGTATAATATCGCATTTCCTTTAGCTATGCTTGTCGTAATTCGGAAAAGATCATCTAAGGTTCAAACAGAAGAAAAATGGTAACGGACATGCACTCTGTTAATACATATTTTATTTATTTTATTATTAATTTATATATATAATAATTATTAAGTATTCGATTAAAGGATTTTATTTTCTCTTCGTTTCAAGCAGATGTGTTCAAAATTCATTAATATTGCCTTAAAAGCACTTGCATATTTTATTAAATTCTTATATCGGTTACTGTCACTTTAAACTTAGAGCATATCATGTATGTCTGAACGTTCATGGAAATCTTAGCGTATCTGAAGATATGAAACGGTTGCTTTTAATTAAGGTTTTCCATTTAATAAATTTAAGTAATCACAAAGTTTGCGATTGCTTTCACGCTAACTAAATTACTAACATTCAACGCGTGCTAATGTTATAATGTTGTGTGTTGAATGACAGGTTTTATAACTAACTCCGCTATGATTTAGATTCAAAGCTGTTGACATTACTGGAAAGAAGTAAATACATGTTATGCTAAAGGAAAAGATAATCTTTTGTTGAATACTGACGTTGCAATGTAAAAATTCAGAATACTCTCCTCCAATGAAATTTTGGAATTTTAAATTGGTACGTTCCCGTTGTTGAGAACATATAATTTTATTTGTTTGGTGGTGGATGTTAATTTAGGATGCGATATGACAAATAGGTTTCCTGCAAGGATATCATTTTTATAGACACCTATAGAATTAACTTTATTTAACCCTGCTGCACTGTTCGGGTCTATTTGACCCAAACAGAATTTTGTGTCGCTGTAATATGAATGTTTGTCAAAAAATGTTCATGGCGTTCACTGACTTTATTTGTTACTTTGTTTACGTTAATATTCCATAAACATTTTATTTTTTTATTTTTGTTTGAAATATTTATTTATGTTACCTTTATTACGTTCGGGTCAATATGACCCGACAGTCATCTACGTTATATACATATTTCTAGGATATGTTTTTCGCATTTATATTGTTTATTATTATATACAACACAATTGTGCATATAATAGCGACCCATCACTGCGCCTAATATGTTAGAAAGTAATAAAAATGATTTATTTGTTTTATTTTTTTGCTAATTGACTATCACGTATTACCTTCTTGCATGTTCTTGTTTACGCAGGGTTATTCAAGCTCAAACGTATTAGCGTCTATTTTTGGTTTCTGTAAGGGAACGTCTCGGACGTTGCACACATGCGTGATAGTGTTAGTTTTACTCTCGATTTCAACATGGCAAGTCGAAGACCACTAAGTGATGCAGAACTGCAAGCTCTTGCGCAAGCTTCTGATAGTGGTGGATCTGTTTCTGAATTTGAAGATCATATAAGTGATGTGTCGGAAAGTGATAGTTCTGATAGTGAACAAGACCAAGAAAATCTTCAAATGCCTCAGAATGTTCAGACAATTTTGTCGAAAGATGGTAAAATTGAATGGAATTTACTTCCACTTCAGCCACGTGGTCGTTTTAGTTCTGGCAATGTGATTCGCACTCCTGCAGGAATTACAAGATATGCATGTGCGAGAATTACAGACATAAAAAGTGCATTTGAAATTGTATTTTTCCTGCGATCGAGAAGGAAGTGATAATGATGACAAATATTGAAGGATTACGGGTTTACGATACAAAGTGGAAAGTTTTAGATAGTACCACTTTTCAAGTTTACATTGGTCTTTTGTTACTTGCCGGCGTCTACCGATCGCACGGAGATGCTACAAGAAGTCTGTGGGGCAATGATACCGGTCGAAGCATTTTTCGAGCAACCATGTCTCTTGAACAATTCAGCATGATATCCCGTGTGATTCGCTTTGATGACAAGACTACACGCCAGGAAAGAAGACGTGCTGATAAATTATCGGCCATTAGAAACATTTGGGAAATGTGGGTAGAACATCTCCCCATGTTATATAATCCTGGAGAAAATGTAACGGTGGATGAACAGTTAGTCGCATTTAGAGGTCGCTGCCCTTTCAAGCAATATATACCTAGTAAACCAGCGAGGTATGGTATCCAAATTTGGACTCTCTGTGACAATGAAATATCTTACGCATTGAAAGTACAAGTTTACAAGGGAAAGGAAGAGGGTGCTCCACCAGAAAAAATTAGGGCATGCGGGTGGTTTGCTATCTCCCCAGCGAACTAAGAGGACATAATGTGACGTGTGACAATTTTTTCACATCATACAACTTAGGACAGTTACTGCTGAAAAGAAAACTTACGATGGTAGGAACTGTTAGAAAAACAAGCCGGAACTTCCTCAGCCAATAACTAACAAACAAGTACATAGCAGTTCTTTCTTTTTCACAAATGATACAACCGTCGTAAATTATGTGCCAAAAAGGGTAAGAACGTGATCCTTATGAGCACATTGCATCACGACAACAAAGTCGCTGAAAGAACTGATTAGAAACCTCATATAATACTAGACTCTAATGCAACTAAAGGTGCCGTTGACACACTCGTTCAATTAGTGGGCACATATACTTGTAAAAGGAAATCCAATCGCTGGCCTATGGTAATTTTTTATAACATGCTAGACATTTCGGCTTACAACGCGTATGTATTATGGACTGCTGTGAATCCAAATTGGAACAACAATAAACTAACAAAAAGAAGATTATTTCTAGAAGAATTAGGAAAATCACTCATAAAATTACATATGGAGTCAAGAACGTACCTACCCAGGGGAGAAGAAGCTCGCAACATGGTGGTAAAAGCTCAACAATCGAAAAATCGAAATATAGCCTTAACATCAAATGAATCCCCAACAGCAGCGAACATTAATGCAAAACGTGCACGATGCAAATTTTGTCCGTCAAGTAATGACAACAAAACAAATATTACTTGTGTAATATGCAATCAAACATCTTTGTAAGAAGCATGTAAAATTCTTTTGCCCAAATTGTGCTGCATAGTCTTTTTATAAAATACATTTTTTATGTTTAAGTGTAAATGTTTTTTATTAGAAGATGTAAATTTCTATTTTTCTATATATAAAATATTTCTTTTCAAACAGTAGACTTATTCTTTGTTGCAAATAATGTTTCGGGTCATATTGACCCGAACGATACACGTGTAGAGTAAATTTTAACAGTACAGCAGGGTTAAGCTAAGTGTTTTACAACGACGCCGAAAAATTGTGACGATATTCATCTAGCAATAAGGGAGTACTATGCAAACGTGCACAATTTTGTAATGCAAAAGGTAGTAGTTATGGCTCAAGTAATCGAAATAATGTAAGAAGAAAACACTTTCTTTACCAGTTTAACAAAATTACTGCAAATTAGCTATGACTCATCATCGGCTTGAACCGGAAGTTTTGCTATAATGAGTAATTGGGTACGCTTTCAAGATGTTAATATAACTGTAGAATCGGTTTCTGCAAGCTAAAGCACTTAAAAACGTGTGTATGCCAACAACAGTTTCTATGTTTTCGACCATTTCTTATAAACTGGAAATTAGTTGTGGTCTGTGAGAGTCATACTTAGACTGTGTTACGATGGCGCAGAAAATTAAAACTTGCTGTCGAGCAGTCCTCT
Organism: Chrysina gloriosa; assembly: GCA_038088585.1. Lineage (NCBI taxonomy): Eukaryota > Metazoa > Arthropoda > Insecta > Coleoptera > Scarabaeidae > Chrysina > Chrysina gloriosa. The sequence continues at coordinate 34,149,992 of CM076087.1, read as the reverse complement.
GTCCTTCCAGTCGTCATCATGATTTGACGAGGAATAAAATATGGCCGTAAGTCACTTTTGGCTTTTAATAAAAGTTTCAAAGCAAATGGTTATATAAGAAATGCACATATTTACGGGGGTTGAATCAAATACGTGTCTGCCTTTATACAACGGAGTAGCGTGAAACGCATTGCGTTCGTTACTCGCTCCCCAGGCTTGTTACCTACCAAACATGATATTTGAAAGGCACTCAACTAAGGGTTTCGGGAGCTGTAGGCCAGTTCGGAGGTGGACGACTCAACAAGAATGGATTCCATTTGTTGGTGTAACCAAACTCTGATTTGATGGGCACAGCGCTCTTGTAAATCGGACGATGTTGGATAAAGACACAGACAAGGTCCGTCACAATCTATAACGCTATGAAGCCATCAGCATATTGAATAATTGAGTTAAAATTGCAGTTTGAACACAATCCAGATTCAAAGCGAGTTTACTGTTATTGTAAGGCTGGTGTCAACCGAAACCAGAGAAAATTGGGACAGTGTGTGCACTTACAATTAGAGCAAAACAGGATCCGCAGAATATGGGCACAGGCGCATAGCAAGTGGGAACGTGATGATTGAAGGCAACTGTTGTCCATGAATCACCATTCACTGTTCAGCCGAATGACAGGCGGGTTTTGATTAGGCGTGAGTTTTGAAGCCGAAATAACCCGCAATTTCTTTGAAGAAGGCCACAGTATGAATGTGGGAGTGTTATGATACGATTCGGAATAGGTAATGGAGGTCACACGTCGTTCTGGATGGCCCTCTTAATGCCCGAAAGTACCACAATTAAATCCTGCAGACAATTGCTCTTAACTATGCTAAGGTAACAGGACATCGGTTCACTTTTATGGACGACAATGCCCGTCCACACCAAGCTCGCATTGTGGATAAGTAGTTGGATCAAGTGGAAATCGAGATGATGAACATGCTTGCGATGTATTAGGAAGACGCGTTGCTGCCCGAAATATTCAATTCTGGAACTTCGAATAGAATTGCACAAAGCTGTTTGATACTTGGATTGATTACATACCTGGAAGGTGCGTCCTTTTGACGGTTCTTGGTGCTCACACATATTATTAAGTATTTTGTTCTTCACTTCTGGTGAGGTAACGTATGATCTGTTTTAAAACATGCTTCCTAGAGTAATTAAATGTATAGGAAATTGTCGCGAAGTCATCATTATTAAATAACTTTCCTGTTTGACATTACTTCAGAGGTGAAAATATTATTATTTTTTAAATTTAATTAAGCATGCATTGTTACGAAAAGTTCAATAAAATTGGTTCACTCTTTCGGGGTGTTTAGATTTTAATATGTTTATGTATGTATGTATAGCACGACAGGTCCTGTAGGCCCAAGGCTTGATCAATTACTGCCCTCCATTCCGTCCTGTTTTTAGCCTTCTTCTCCCAGTTTTTAATGCCCATTTCTTTAAGGTCCTCTTGTAGCGCATCCAGCCATATTGATCTTGGTCGCCCTCTTCTCTCTTTTCCACTTACCTCTCTCCACAGCACTGTCTTCGGTGTTCCTCCTTCAAGGAGCCTTATTACATGATGTTATACTGGGTTGCCCATACATGTTCATTATCTCACTGTTGAATCTTCTCCCCTACATCTAACCCTTTTCCTTACCACCGTAAATCCATTTTAGGGCCTTTCTCTCCTACATTTCCAAACGATTCTTGTCCTTTTCTTTCAAAATCTACACATCACATCCATAAATAACAATCGATCTTATTACTGTTTGGTATGTACGCACTTTAGCGGTTCGCGACACACTTTTCGACTTTAATGTTGTTAACAATCTGCCTGCACACCTATTTCCCTTTGTAAGCTTCTCGCTTATTTCGTCACTTTCGTCTACATTATTTGTAAGAGTAATACCAAAATAACTAAATCTCTGAACAGGGTTAAACATGTAACTTGTTCCGTCTACGGTACTCTTTATTACAAACCCTTTTTCACTAGTTCCTCTCATTATCACACATTTTGTTTTATCCTCATTTATAGCCAACCCCACTCTTGCTCTTGGCGCCGCTTCTATACGTCTTGTTATTTCCTGCAGTTCTTTTTTGGTTCTTGCAATTAGCACTATATCATCAGCATATGTCATACACAGCCATGTCATGATGCCTATGATGATAAATTGCACCTTAGGGATGTATTCTTGCGTCCCTTAATACTTTTTCTAAAACAATGTTAAACAGAGTAGTCGAAACAGGACTTCAGTTGTACTTGACTTCTTAAAGCGGTGTACGGTACGTCAGTCTAAAAAAGAATTTTTATGGAGATGAATCGTTGTTTGCCCAATTGTATCTAGCGACTTCAATCATCATGGTCAAGTCGATTTAGTTGACTTACAGTCGCCCCAGATAGAAATTACAAATGGCGAATACACTATCAGAATCACGCGACGAAATTCAGCTCTCTTCGACTGTTTACTTCAAAAACAGCTGCTGAAGTAGCAATGGAGCTATTAAAAATATTTTTGGAAGTAGCTTGCCCTCATATACTACAAAGCGACAACGGCCGTGAGTTTACGACTGGTGTCATACAAGAATTAACAAGACTGTGACCAACGTGCAAAATTGTAAATGGCAGGCCTAGACATCCAACTAGTGAGGGATCTGTTGAACGATCAAATCAAGATGTTGAAGTTATGTTACGTGCTTCGCTAATTGACAATGACACAAAAAATTGGGCTATAGGGTGTTACTTTGTTTAATTCCAAAACAATTCCCCTTTTCATCGAACTATTAAACGATCAGCTTACAAAGCGTTATTTGGCAGAGAACCAAAAACAGGACTCAAATCTAGTTATATTTCGAAAGAGTTGCTTGAAAAACTTATTACTGAAGAGGACTTGGATCTACTTTTTAATGACATTATTTTAACACCAGAAGACTTACCAGCAGCTTCCTTAGAGAACAACAACGACGCTTCAACTTCAAAAAATCTACCAGCATCTGAATTAATTAATTACAATGCTTTAACTTCAAATGATCTATCAATAGTTAAATCAACCACCAATAACACTTCAATGTCGCACGATATACCGACAGCTGATTTATTCACCAAAAAGGCTTTAAATTTAGAAGATCTACCAAAAATTGAATTAATTTCTTGTTCGAATACAAGATAACTCGAACCAGTAAAAACTCTACTTTAACTCCTGCTTCAACAGTTGAGACATCTGTAGTCTTACTTGCATCGCAAGGGGAAGCAGCTGTCAGGGACAGTAAAGTATGTTGTGTTGTTTGTGGAATGGAATCTATTGGAGTCCATTTATGTGACATTTGTAAAAATCTGGTGCATGCAATATGTGGGAATACAGTAAGGGAAGGAGGATATGGACCGAAAATAGTATGCTATTTATGCCAAAAGAAGAGAGCATTGAAGATCAAAGGGAAAATCCGGCACAACATCTGAAAAGATCAGCTGAAAAAGTGTAAGAAGTTTCTTTGAAGAAATTTAAAGACGTGTTAGTGAATTCCGTAGTTTTGGTGTATGTACCTAAGGTAGATAGAGGGCCATTACATGGAAATAGCAGGGTGGGGATAGTATTAGATATAAAAAATAATTTATACCAAATTGGTACCTCAGTTGGAATTATAAAAGGTTGGCTACCTAGAAACGCTCTTCAAATTACTACATTTACCGAAAGAGTCCCACGGGCTAACCTAAATCTGCGTAAGATTTGCAGGAAAATTATCCTTATTTGTAGGTCAAGTATTCCTGTGAACAATCTAAAATACAATGTAAAACAAAGAAAGGTGTGCCTGTAAAAAAAAGTAACGTACTTTCTAACTCCAGATGCCACAAATCAACAACGTGTTTTAATAAAAATTAATTAATATTATTGTCTATTAAGTACATTCACTAAAAATATCCTTTTTGTTTTGAAAAAATCAGCTTAAGTAAGTATCTCTTTTGTTAAATAGTTCCGAATAAATAATTTGTGTTTCAATGTTATAAATGTTAATATTTAAACAATATTATTTCATCTTTTCACTAAAACAGTTAAAGGATTTGATCAAATCACTTACTTTCTTTAGGGAAATCACCCCACAGGGTTGTTATTTTAACATCTTCCGTGAATTGATCATCTACCTTAGGGATTTGACCAATTCTACATTTTATGACTCTCCGCGGCATATGCACTTTGTCTATCTTAAGCTTTACCTGCATCATTGTTTTGTCGTACGAGTAAAGACAATCAATTCATTTGACTATCTTTCTCAAGTGCTGCTGGTGGAGAAAGAAGCACGATTTATGACAAAGACAGAGACAAAGATCTATGAACAAATATTGATGACGGAGTTAAAAACTCTAAATAGACAAAGTGTACATATACCGTGTGTCCCCGGATTGACTTCACTAGAGGTATAATTAATCCAAAATTTTGGAATCTCGTTTTGATGTTTTGGGATCCTGGCCTGCTTGGTCTGAAAAGAATTTCGTGCACATTTTTTACTTTTTAAAATCCAATATGGCCGTGACAACTGAGAAAAAATCATTTTATGTTGAAGTAAAGCGCCATTTCGGTCAATAACACGGCAAATTGTTATTAAGAAAAGTTGTTCAGAACAGGAAATTGTGTCCACATGCAAAATTTCACATATATCGGAACACTTTGATTAAATCAGTATTTGATTTGTGGTTTTGCACAGCAACCACACAAACAAGTATTCTGTGCAAATAAAAGAAATGCATTAATATTAACTGTCATTAAGATTACAGTGATATCTAAAATAATCTGTTTGAAATCAATTATTTATCTTTTATTGTTTGTGAATAACTGTTAGTTTCCTAATTTAAAATGTTGACCTTAGAACAGCTTGTTTATCTAAAGTGTTATGGGTCGGGAGACGTATCTTATTCGCATGCTATTGATAAGTTTCATAAGAAATTTCCAATAGTGACAATTTCTGTTAATGGATTAAAAAACATTGTAAAAAGGTTTACGGAAACTGGAAGCGTGGTTAATGTAAAGAAAAAGAAAATGGTTCATGATCATGACGATGCTGCTACACTGTTGGTGAGAGATTCCGTAAATATTAATCACCGATTATCATTGAGAAAACGGTCTGCTGAATTAAGTAAATCGCACGTACACAGAATTATCCAAGAAAATAAAATTCGACCATTTAAACCCATTTCCAATCATAAATTAGAAGCTGGGGACGATGGTCATCGACTGCTGTTTTGTTTTTGGATTGGAGAAAAATTTTGGAAGATAGATATTTTTATAAAAAATAATCTTTACGGATGAATCTACCTTCACAACAAATGGCGTCGTGTCTTCGCAAAATTGTAGGTACTGGTCTCATGAAGATCCACATTTTCGTACAATAACTAACAGTCAACATTATAAGAAAGTCAATGTATGGTGTGAACCAAAATGTGTGCAATAAGATACGATAAAATTATTGGTCCTTTCTTTTTCGATACTACTTTAAACCAACATCGTTATTTGGACATGCTCGAAAATTTTTCTTACCTGCTATGGAAGACGTCAATTTATAAAATTTTTATTTTCAACAAGACGGATGCCCAGCACATTCAACTCGCCTTGTAACACATTTTTTGAACCAGCACCTTCACGAAAGGTGGATTGGACGATATGGTCCAATGCATTGGCCAGCCAGATCGCCTGATTTGACCCCTTTAGATTTTTATTTATGGGGATACTTGAAACAAGATGTTTATTCATGCGATATTCATGATGACCTTCAATTATTAAAACAGAAAATTAGTGATGCTATAGATGAAATTAACGCAACAAGCATAACAACAGTATTTGAGGAGTTTCGGGTTAGAGTGAACTCACATTGAATAATTGTCATGCATTTTCTTTCTTTTAATAAAATACTTTATTAGAAACATACATGTTTTTGACAACTTATTACAGAATATTATTATTATTAGAATACATAGTTGACACATCAAATACTGATTTAATCATATTTATGAAATTTTGTGTATGGACACAATTTCCTATTCCGAACAACTTTTCTTAATAACAATTTGCCGTATTACTGACCGAAATGGCGCTTTACTTCAACATAAAATGATTTTTTCTCAGTTGTCACGGCCATATTGGATTTTAAAAAGTAAAAAATGTGCATGAAATTCTTTTCAGACCAAGCAGGCCGGGATCCCAAAACATCAAAACGAGATTCCAAAATTTTGGATTAATTATACCTATAGTGAAGTCAATCCGGGGACACACGGTATATGTTCAATCACTTCTCCTTTTCTATTCTTCCTATCATTATAAAAGTCGGCGAATAACAATTACATAATTTGAACGAAGTTAGCGTTAACCATGCGCTAACGTTTCCCACACTGAACTGTAACTAAGGGAGTTGTTTAGTGATATATGACAAGAAAATAGTCCATTTAACTATTATAACGAGGTGTTATTGTCTGACAAGCTTAGGCATCGATTTCAACAACTTATAATTATTTTTAACACACATTGCACGATTATCGTGGAAACAAAGAGACAGCTTGATGTATTTTGAAGTGATTTACATCTAGGGTAAAGTGTGTGGTCATTGAAATATGGTATATTCCTGAGAAAAGAAAATTAGTAATAAAACTATGTAATCGATAATAATCAGGATAACGTTTGATAAAAAAATGGACGACGTATTATCATTAAGTAGTGTAATCATTGATAAGTTATCATTGAATAATAAAATGAATGATAACACGTCATCCACTCTTTTATCAAACGTTAGTAATCACACCAGCAGTGGTTGTTTAAAGTGATCTACTAAAAATAAAGCGTAGAAATACACTACAATTATGTATACCGCCCCTTGAGTTCAAGTTATCAATCTACAATGGTCCGACTTTTTTCCCTCGAAGATAAATATTACAAGATACATCTTGTAGACAGAACGTGTCGGCGATTGGCACTAGCCTTTCGATGCCTTCGGCTAGTCTAGGTGGGTGGATAGAGAGGCGCCTCGCTTTTGAAATGGGGTACGCATCGCTTGCGATCGTCGCCTTGCCCTTTACCTGTCAAAATAAAATCTGTAATAATTAGATGGCTCGCGTCAATTGCACGTGACGGAGACCTTTCGACTTAAATATAATTTGAGGCAATGGGATGTGAGCTGTCGACCTAATTGCTGATCCGGGGCAAGTTTCTACAATTGTTGGATTTCGTAAATACTGGGTATTAAAGGTAAAAGATAATAATTAAGTTCGTTTTCTCGGAGCGATTGTCATATATGTATGTAATTAGATTGAGACAATACTCTTTATTTATTCAGTCCTTATTTACAACATAACACTTAATAATAATAAAATAAATCAGCACTGCGAGCCTAGTAGGCCTACGGCTTGGCTATTGCTCGCCATTCTATCTTGCTTTTTGTTTCCTCTTCTCAGTTGCAAATGTCTGAGTCCATTCTTTACTACCTCGCTGATCCATCTCGTTTTGGGTCTTCCCTTTCTCCTTCTTCCTCCTATTGTATTTGACAAGATTATTTTTGGTATTCTAGACTGAGGCATTCTGTTTATACGAGGGTTGCCTTTTATGTTTCGGGATTTGGCAACCCTAGCGTTGCAATCTGGCAACTGATAGCTCTATCGTAAAGTTGGACATTTTTGAGGTTATACGTACTCAGAACGTTTTGACATACGGGCGCTATTTGTGTTGTTTACAGTAACTTAAAAGATTCATCTCGGCCAAAAAATGGAATTAAATCGTGAACATTTTCGTGCGATTATTTTTTACAACTTTCGACGTGGATTAACTCAGCAACAGTGCATGGATGAACTTAATTCAATTTGTGGCGATGAAGCTCCATCAAGGACCAGTGTTTATCGATGGTATGGTGAATTCAATCGTGGTCGTAGTTCACTCCAAGACGAATTTCGTGAAGGTCATCCAAAATCAGTTGTTGTTCCGAAAACCATTGATGCTGTGCGCGAACTGATTTTACAAGATCGTCATGTGACCTATCGTGAGATTGAGACAACCTTAGGCATTAGTGGGACCAGCATACATTCAATATTGCATAAACACTTGACTGTCAAAAAAATTTGTTCGCGTTGGATCCCACACAATTTGTCAATCGCTCAAAAAAGGCTCGTGTCGATTGGTCGAAGGAAATGCTCAAAAAATACGATTGCGGTGCTTCGAAACACGTATATGACATCGTGACAGGTGATGAATCGTGGATTTACGCGTATGAGCCCGAAAGTAAACAGCAGTCGCCTGTATGGGTGTTTCAAGATGAGCCAAATCCAACAAAAGTTGTTCGCGCACGAAGCACTTCCAAGCAAATGGTCGCCTATTTTTTCGAAAAAACTGGACATGTCGCAACCGTACCACTAGAACAACGCAGAACAGTCAATTCTGAGTGGTACACAACCATTTGTTTGCCAGTTGTCTTCCAAGAAATCAGGAAAACCAACCGTCGAAGACGGATCACTCTTCACCACGACAATGCGAGCTCTCACACATCGGCTCAAACAACTGCATTTTTGAGCACCCAAAACATCGATTTGATGAGTCATCCGCCGTATAGTCCTGACTTGGCACCGAATGACTTCTTTTTATTCCCATACGTAAAAAACAAACTGAGAGGTCAACGATTTTCGACACCTGAAGAAACTGTTGCTGCATTCTGAATGCATGTTTTGGAGATACCTCAATCAGAGTGGCAAAAGTGCTTCGACAATTGGTTCAAACGCATGCAAAAGTGTATAGATCTTCATGGAGAATATTTTGAAAAACAATAAAGTGATTTTCGATGATTAATATTTGTTTTTGTTCTCTAATCCCGAAATATAAAAGGCAACCCTCGTATACCCTAACCATCTGAGTCTTTGTGCCTGTGTTACTATATTGGGTTCTCCGTGTAACGCTTCCAGTTCTTTGTTTGTACATCTTACTCACCGATTATTTTCGATTTTTCCACCGAATATCTTACGCAGTACTTTCCTTTTCCATATTGTTTCTTCCATTTTCCTTGCTACCCTGGTCTCAGGTACATATGTAACAATGGGTCTTATCACCGTCTCATAAGTTCTCTCTGTATATGTTTTTGCTTCTGAGTAATTTGTTAAGCGCATATACGTAGCGATTTCCTCTCATTATTCTATTGCGTAATTCTTCTTTCATATTTGGACTGGTTGCGAATATGATGTCTAGGTACTCAAACCTTTTCACCTTCTCAAATTTGTACATTATCCGGTTCGCTGTTGTTATCGTTAGGTATTGTCCTTGGACACATTTCTTATTTCCCCATTCAATATATTTCGTCTCTGTTTCATTTATATGTAGTCCTCTTTCCCTCGCTTTTTCCCTCCAGTTTTTGTCACATTCTTCAGTTCATCCTTGCTCCTGGTCCAGATTACTATATCATTCACTAGACATCGATGTGTTTTATGATATATCAGCCCTGATCTATTGTCGTTGTTTCTTGTATTATATTCTCTAATATTGAATAACAGGGAAGCTAGCGGATAACCTGGGCTCATCCCTTCTTTCACCTCAAATTTTTCTGTCAGTAGGTTCTTTATTTTTACTCTATTCTCTGTTCTTTGTAGTGTTAATTTTATCATCCTGATTAACTTTGGTGAAATTGTCAGGTCTTTTAGTGCTTTATATAGCTTTTTCATTTTAATTCGGTGGAATGCTTGTTTGAAGTCTATAAATAAAGCCATCGTCGGTTTGTTATATTCGTGACCCTCTGCCTGTATTTTTCTTATAGTATAAATTTGATCCGTACCACATCGTCCCTTCTCCCTCCCCTAAATCTACATTGATATTCACCTATTATAGGACTAGTTTGCACCGCCAATTTGTTCTTAATGTGCGCTGCTAATACTTTGTAAACTACGTTGACCAGGGCTATGCCCCTGTAGTTTTGACATTTTGTTTTATGCCCTTTTTATGGATTGGGTATAGTATTGCTTTGTTCCATTCCGTTGGTATTACTTCTAGCTCCCATATGGTCCTTAATAACCTTTGGACGATGTCTACCAGTTGTGGTCCTCCATACTTGACCATTTCGTTTGTTATGCAGTATCTTCCTGGACGCTTATTGTTTTTTAACTTTCTAATGATGCTTTCTATTTCCATCAACGTTGGCGATTGTTCCTCTAAGTAGCGCTTTGTGGTTTGTACTCTAGTTTCAACTCTTTTATCCTCAATTTTATCATATGCATTGGATTCTTCATGTAAAAACATTTAATAACACTTGTTGGAGTGAAATGACTTAGCAACACAGCAAATAATAGTAAACCAGTTGTCAAACGTTTATGTCTGTTATATTTTTCCAAGTATAATAAAAATCTTCCCTAAAACCATTGTGGTTTCTCTCAACAACACTTAATACTAAATCGAAACATCCAAGAAAATCCCTTCATGCTACATCAGGGTCACGTTCTTGTTGTTGGCCAGGGATTATTTACAGCTCCAGACTTTGAGTATATCTTCAAGATTATCTGTGCGCATGCAAATCCTTGCCTCTCGGCCTCCTCATTCGATACGTCCCTGAGCACAAAGATTTATTACGTGAATCTTTGTTCGAAAGCTGGTTGGAGATGCGTCAAATGGAATCCAGGTTCAAATATTTCAACTCCAATACTATGACTCGGTTTTTGAACCGAAAGTAAACGACGTGGTATTACTATTAGTTTTAAGATCTCGCGGGTTACAAATTGCCACTTCAAATAGGCCTCGAAATCGTACATGTCCTAAACATCTAGACACATAGCTTTAAATGCCCACTAAAATCACTTACTGTTAGTTTAATAGACTGCGTTATTTTTGGGATTTCAATCACGTCGTTTTCCTCACAAATAAATGCGTATACAGGAACGGGATTAAGCATTGTTTTCATAGCAGCAGTGATTTGCAGATAAATATGACGGCGTGATTTTTAAAATCTTAGGTTACCTGTAAGAGATAATTGATTAAATTATCATCAGGAAAAGTTACTATATGACTATAGACTTTAAGCTCCAGTTCCTATTAAAGGGTTTATGCCTTGCCCAGATTGCATGTGCTTTAGCAGAAATTATTTCAACGGTTTCCAGTCAGTCTTTTATTAAGTGCAATTCCAAAATATTATAACTCAATAGGTAAGGGCTTATAGGTGCAAGTTCCTTCTTCTTGTGAACGGAATTATTGTTGTTATTTTTGGAGTTATCTTTAAGTACTGTTGTTCTTGAACAGCGGTTGACAAAGTGTAGTTGTATTTGTCCCTATTTATAAGAACTAGGTCATTTATGTAACTTTAAATATCGAAATCCAGACAAACTATTAGCTCAGCAATGTGGTCATAGCAGTAGCAATAGTACCATGCCGTGGGGACAGTATTCCGCTGCGAATATAGTTGTCGACTTATTACAGTAGTTATCATTTGCCGGCGTGTCACCATGGATTGTTTCCGTCTCGATTATGCAGGTTTAATATCTTTGTTATGCGTTGCTGCATCCAATTTGTGTTTATCTTGCCATACCACAATAACATTTCAGTTCAAAACTATAACTTGCCATTAACGTGTATAAAACCAATTGTACAAGAACTGCTGTACCTCCCTGTTCGTTGTGAAGCGCTATGCACCAAGGGCTTCCTTGAGTGGTCCAAACATATGGAAAACGTCTAGTGACAGATCTGGGCTGTAGGGTGGATGTTCTAGGACCGCCTTGGTCATATTGGCCAATTTTTGTTGTATTACGGCTGCGGTGTAGGGTTTGGTTCCCGTGCTTTCTTAAATTTGTTACACCACTGCTTCATCCAAGTCAATGAAAAAGTTCTTTCACCAAACTGTGAAAGTAAGCGGCGTCGAATTTCGAATTTTGACGACAAACTTAATAATAACACGTTGTGCAATTACGGGGTGTCTCTTTATCGCTCCTCATCATTGCTACTGAGAGTAAGAACCACGTGACACCTCAATATCATTACTGCCTTCCGACCCCCGTCCACTGTCCAAAACGTCGCAGACCCTCACGCCACCGGAGGACATACAATTAAGGAAGGTTCGTTTATATTTGTTTCACCCTCGTATTATAAATACCAAGTAAATTTGTTTCTCTTCAGTTTGCTTATAAATCGTGAAGTAGTTGTTCGAATGCCGAAAATATGAGAAATACCAATAGTGCAACGCAATAACTTTACGCGAAGAAGACTATTTCATTGAATAAATCTCAATGCTGCTGAATATTTCCAAACGGAGAGTGTATAATACTCTTCACCGTGAATAAACTACCAAAAGACTTGTGAATCGCAAACGGGGATACCGAAAACGAATCACATCGAAAGAAGACAAACGCAACGCAGTTACTGGTAAAATAAAGCGTCGTTGAACGGTTCCTGAAATAACGTAAATACAGGTAGGAAAAGTCCATTTTCGGTTAGGGAAAATAAGAAAACGGGGTTAGATTGGGCAAAGGAACACAAATATTGGACAATGAAGGACTGGGAATGAGTCCTGTTGACTGATGAGTCGAAGTTCGAGACGCGTTTATGTTTGATGACGTCCGTATGAAAAAATGTTGGAAGAATATTGAATATTGACTGAAAAAGTTCTACAGTGAAACACGGGGATGGTAGTGCAGTGGTATGGGGGTGTTTTGGAAACAAGCAAGTTGGCGATTTACTTGAGATAAAGGGGAAACTGGTGAAATTAAAATATTTGAAGATATTGACTGACAATGCAGTTCCATCTGGACTGCGTCTGTGTAAAAGCGGGGTTCATTTCAAGAAGACAATGATCCCAAACACTCAGTCAGAATATTTAGAAATTATTTGAGCCAACAAAAGGAAAACGAATTGATAATAAGAATGGTCTCCACAATTATCAAATTTGTCTCCCATAGAGTTTATTTGTAACGAACTAGATCGTAAGGTAAAATCTATAAATTCCGTGAATGCAAATAACTTGTGGGCGAAACTGTAAAAAGCCTGGCAAGCAACATCGTCAGGATAACTAAATTCTTATATGGAAAGAATGCCAAAAGTGTGCGCTGTCTTTATTAGGGCAAAGAGGCGGATATTTCGACGAAAAACAAATAGTTTTATAAAATCGGTTTTTGTATTGCAAATTTTTATGAATCTACTATAGGCGATCACTTGCATGATAATAGATCATCAAAACGTACGTCTGACATTATGCTTTCCATATATGTTGATTTTCTTACATTTTCTTCTGTCGTTCATCTGTGTACCTAGCTAAGTTCGCGACAAATGGAAAACTATTTTATTCTTGGGTTTATGAAAAAAAGTTATTCTTTATAAAAAGTCCTGCTTCATCCAAAACTTAAATTCAAATTGTCAGATTTTAATATTTGTTAGTCATATACGAGATATGACAAAAAATATGAAATTAGTATAAGAGTAAAGTACCTTTATTTTCAATAATACTTAAAATGTTATAAGGAATAGTCGTTCAGAATTGTAAATTATACAATTTAAATACAATTTAAATACGTTGGCCACCTCGGTCTCCAAATCTGACCCCACTTGATTTTTCTTGTGGGGTTATTTAAAAGAACATGTTTATATTCAAGCGCCGTTTACGGATGTAGGCCATCTAGAACGTGTTATTAGAGAAGAAATCCGTAAAATAACTCCACAAACAATTAGAAGGGCTTTAAGGCATTTTTGTGATAGAACCGTTATATGTATGGAACGAGAAGGCGGATATGTTGAAGCATTTGTGTAACATTTTCAATGTTTTCTTTTGTGTAAATGCTGTATTTAAATTGTATAATTTCCAATTCTGAACGACTATTCCTTATAACATTTTAAGTATTATTGAAAATAAAGGTACTTTATTCTTATACTAATTTCATATTTTTTGTCATATCTCATATATGACTAACAAATATTAAAATCTGACCATTTGAATTTAAGTTTTGGATGAAGCAGGACTTTTTATAAAGAATAACTTTTTTCATAAACCCAAGAATAAGAAAGTTTTCCATTTGTCGCGAACTTAGCTAGACACAAAGTATATGACAATGTTATTTTCTGAAGTATGAATAAATGACCACCTATTTATTATTCGAATATTTATTGCGTTTACTTATTATTTTATTTATTTAATAGATTATTACATCAAAATTAAATATGTAAGTTAATTTTCGATTACTCCTAATTTAATCTTCAACCGATAACAGAAGTTTGTTAAGTGTTTTAGGAAACCACATTCTACCTATACCACATCCGCTAACATTTGTGCAGTTTTGATAGAACTGCAATCTGTTTCAAGATTAAATAAGAAATGTAAGCCTCAGCTTTCCAGCGTTATCTAAAATAATTCCAATGAATTTTTTGATGATTTATCATAAAACACATTTCTAGCAGTTTAATGTTCGATGTCCCTCACTGTTAATTAACGGTAAGGTAATCTTTCTTTCTAGTGTGATATTTGTGCACTATAAAAAATTCTCAACCCAGTTGCTTAGTAACGAGGATATTTCTTATCCAAAGAAAAGTTTTGGCTTGTTGGTATGAAAGTTGGACTATCGATAGACAATAATATGGCGATAACCCGTTACCAGAAGGACATACTTAGAAGAATCCAATGATTTCACATTAAAGTAGCGACCTTATCATCTAATAAAAAGATTGTTCGTATAAAAGAAATGACGTCTAACGAGTATAACAATAAATTTAAGATAATCTAAAGGACGGCGGTGTATATTTTTCAAGTTAATAGTTGCAAAAAATTTATGCGAGAAAAATTATGTATAGCGAGAGGATTATTGACTGCCAAAGTCCAAAAAACAACTGCATATCTACTCATATAGCATTCATCTACAGCGAAGAAAAACCTTGTCGCTCAAATGTTCATAGTTTGACGAGCACGAGTCAGTTGTAAAGCAAAAGGAGAAAATGAGAGTGCGTACCTAGTTTACGTATTTCTGCATAAACATAGTTTTATAGATTAGTGACTAAATGTATTGGCGCATATTGAACATTACCCGCCAAAGGAAAACTATAAAATATTTTGTGCCGTTCTCTAGTGATAACTTTCTGTACTTAGAGTTATTGATAGAGCTATGAAAATTGTTTAGACTAGGATAGCTTGCCAAATAGGCCATAAAATTATAATACAGTTATTTATTGGCGGAGGCGGCTCCTCCGGTAGTGCTTCAGACGTTTTGCAGCTCTGCAGCACTACCGGAGAAGCCGCGTTTGTTTATTGCTATTGCATACGTTACACACATGCAATGTATTATTATTATTATTTTCAGTTGTCAATTATTCACACAATTATATCTTCTTGGCTCATTTAGACATGCACTGGCAAGAAAAAGATTTGGTCACTTTGAAATTGTGATGTTGTTTTGTTATTGTCTTTTGTATGTTTATCGTTGAAAATTATAATTCACTGTACTGTCTTTTGGAAGCTAAATTTAATAGTCAATATTGAATCGGAAAGCATTTTTTGATTTTAACGATTTCTTCTCAACAAGCAACAAATTTACATTTATAAATGGAAAAAGGCATACTCTCAATTAAATCACGGATCACATTCTGGTCGATGTTATTCTATTCCTGCAATAAAAGCTCTCAGTTTCTGTGCCAGTTCTTGGAGCCAGTATATGGCTTCGGATACGTCGTCCCAACTCATGCCATGTTCAATGAGATTTTAGTCTGGACTGAGTGCTGGTCAATCAAATCTTCTAATAACCACCTCATCCAGATATTCTCTAACAATTCTCGCTACGTGAGGTTTTCCATGAAAGGCATGACGATCTTCTAGAACTTCCGTAATGTACCATCACGGACTTTGATATGTCCGGTCTTTTGAGGTACAGCTTGTGCTCCTGCTATTGTATCGGTTTTAGCGTCAAGCAAATTTCGCACACACAAGGCCGGGTGTATGTGTATGTGTAAGAGACCGAACATAACCAAAGTCCGTGGGTGTACCAGGGAGCTATTCTGTATGAAGACTAACTCTGTGCGTTCATGTGAAGAGATTCCCGGCCAAAACATAACCAACCCAACGTCAAATGGAAGTCGCTCGTCAATACAAACTGTAGCATATTTTTCTCGTGGTCCTCTCTACGCTATCCGACGTGCGTCTGACCCATTGAGGCCAAAACGCGACTCATCTGAAAACAGAATCTTGTTCCAGTCCTCATTATTCCATGCCAAGCGATTTCGAGCAAAAGCCAATCTTGCAATTCGATGCCGGCGTTGCAATGGCGAATCTGTAATCATCTTTCTGCAAGACAATCCAGCAACACGAAGCCTCCTTCTAATGGTCCATTCATTAACATACACATTTCTAATTTATTGGAGTTGATTTTGCAACAAAACCACAGAAGCTGTATTATTCCGCAAACTTGCAGACACCAATAAACGGTCATCTCTTGGGGTGGTGAATCTTTTTCGCCCGGATCCCACTTTCCTGGTTATTAGCCAAGTCTCCTCAAAGCACTGGTACACATTTTGTACAGCACATAGGGTTTTACCAAAAATTCTTGAAGTTTCACATTGTCTTCGACCATCTTGTATCAACATTACAATTCCTACTACAACAATGGGATCTAAAGGTATTATCACTTATTAAATAAACATTACAAATACTAAACCATGCAAACGATAGATTTTATAGAGAGAAATCAACGCAAAATTGACAAATAGACAACGCAACGAAAGCTTTTAGTTAGAGTTAATGCGCGCCGTTTCATAAAAAGTCCTAACTACCGTGGCAATACACGACAGGTAACACTTATGTCAGATAAAATTTCTCCAAAAACACATGACTCAGCAACTACTAGTACAATGATTTATAAGTTGGAAACTATAAACCTAAAACATCACAATTTCAAAGTGACCTAAATTTTGTGCTCGCTAGTGTATGTCTTTTTGGGAGAGACAACCCAAACATAGATTAGAACTTAAACAAGGCTGGAATTATTTAGAAATGCATAATTTTCTTTAACACCCAACGTCCAATGATACAAGGGCAAGTGAAAGAGGAGAAGTTGATGACAATCAGCAGTAAGATAATCGCTGAGAAAACATTAGTAAAGCAAACGGTTAAGTATACTTTCTCGATAAGTTATGCATCTTGAGTTGGATGAAAACCACACAAACTTTTTTGGTTATCTAAATTGATGCGACATTAATGCTTTTTGAACTTATTCATCCATTGATCTTTCAACAGTAAGTAAGCTTCTATGTAGGCACTAAATTGTATCAGTGATTCCGCACGGTATAATTATTAATGAATTCGGTAGGTGTTCCACCCATATCGTTAAGCGTATCTTCCCGAAATTTATTTACAATTCAATTAGATACGGTTGACAATAGGTTCGTTCCAACATGCAGTTTGTGTATCGTACATGTACGATACGTGGACTAGTTCTTGAACCGTTTTCTACGCATGCGTTAAAAATGGATTACTTTCGGACTGATTCTGTTTCATGGGGTGTTGGAACTTGGAACGGTTCACCGACATTTACTGACGGTCCAAATCGTCATTACTGGAAGAATTATTTAACCTTCCTATACTTACGCATACGGTCTGTGAGATCGATTTATATAGTATAGTATACGTTTTTCATTTTGACGTGAGTATAGGAAGGTTAAGAAATCGGAGATTCCTCCCAAATCGCGCATTTTAGCAAATTTATTAAATAAATACATACAGTAAACAATTACGTTGTTTGCAGGCTATAAGCTGCTCTCATTTATTGCATATGCGAAAAACAAATAAGCAAATTACATTCTGTGCAGAAGACTCCCCCAAATCAGTTTGTGAATCGACGGGTACATGCGCAAAGCAAATTTGGCGTTCCAACATAACTTCTACATGAAATGTGTACGAATAGTTGGTTGTTCCGACATAAAATTTGACGATGGCCGAATCGTTCATTGAACGGTCAAATCGATTCGCAGATTTTTACGGAACTGTTAGTCAGAAACATGCGCAGAATGTAATTTGTTCATTTGATTTTCGTATGTGCAATAAATGACAGCAGTTTCTAACCCGCAAATAAAGCAATTGTTTCAGATTAATATTTATTTAATAAATCAGTGTAGGAGATTTTTAGTACGGACAGTTGGGGGCCGAAAAAGACAGTTAGCAGCTAGGGAGGAAAAGTGACAAAGGGAACTGTATGAGAAGAAGAGGAAGAAGAAGAGAGGTTATAAAAAGTGGGACCTACGATATTGCTTGAGTTATCGGTCGTATTTATTTCAACATCCTTTTATTTAAGTGTTCTGTTATTACATTATTTACATCCAATAAAGAGAAAAAAGAATCTCTTACACATCAGTAGTGGGATAAGAGCAAACATACCATGTCTACGGATCGTCTTACGGAAAAGCAGTTAAACGACGCGATGGAAGCGGAAATGGCTAAACAAATGTCGTGGGAAAGCACGTTAAAACAACAATCGCAGACAATAGATAAAATGATGACTGCCATGAGTGATATGATGAATATGATGAATGAGTCGAAGCAATCCAAAGCTGAAGTAGTCAAGTATACCCCGGAATTGGTGCGGAACATCAAAATTTTCCGAGCAGAAGAGGATGTTATACAGGCTCCAGAGTGGTTGGAGAGTATAGTCCTTTCTGGGAAATTGTTTGGATGGAGCGAAGAGGAAAAATTGGCTACGGCTAGAGCACACATGGAGGGTTCTGCTTTACATTGGTATTCTTCACATCGTAATAATATAAGCAGTTGGGAAGACTTCCAACATACCTTTAGGAAAACGTTTGTCACGTTAAAATCGACATCTGATAGATGGGATTCTATGAGAAAACGAGTGCAACGTGAAAGAGAAGGGGTGATGCAGTACTTTCTAGAGAAACAGAAATTATGCAAAGATCTGAATTTAACAGTGAAAGAGGTACGAGACGAAATTATTAGGGGATTATATTTTCAAGATCACAAAATCGCAATTTGTGTGAAAGAATATCGTGAGGAAGAAGATATTTTGAAAGATTTAATCTCATTGGAACAAAATCGGAGTCACAAGAAGGTACCACACAGAGACGAAGATAGACGCAAGCAAATTACATGTTTTTCATGCCAGGGAAAAGGGCACAAGGCTGTTACGTGTCCATCGAAGCAGAAAATTCAAGAAAGCAATGTGGAAACAGACAATAAGCTAGTAAAAGTGTGTTTTAAGTGCAAAAAGGAAGGACATTTTAAACGAAATTGCCCAGAACTACATAAGGAGACAGTGAATTTCACAAGATTTGACATTTTGGACGCGAACAAACTCGTAAAGTGGGTGTATGTGAACGATGACATTAAATTAAAAGGACTAATAGACAATGGTAGTGCGGTGTGTACGCTAAAGTCAAACCTCGCGAAGTACTATGAGCTGGAGACACGTAGCGGAAAAATGGAACTCTATGCTTTCGGGAATTTGACTAAACCGGCTTTAGAGTGCATCAACTATACAGTAGTGGACATCAGCATTGAAGAAGCAGCGGTTAAATCAGTGAAAGTGTGGTTAGTCCCAGAAGAAGCGCAGGAATACGATATGATTGTTGGCAGATCATTCACCGAAGACAACAACATCGGCTACTATAGGGTTGGTAATACTTTAAAATTCGTGAATACCCAGGAGACCAGAATCAGCGACATCCAGACCGATATGGAGCGAGCTTGGGAGGATGTGATTGCTGAACGGGAACAAGTCATCAAACCGAGTATCAACGCGATAACTCTCAAGGTTATGAATGATTCATTTGACGTGCAAATCGAGAACCACAGCAACACGACAGTAAGTGTCCCATCTGGAGAAATCGTCGGCAAGATCAGCTATGAAGAGGATAAAGCTGAACAACCACAAGAAACCAAGTCAAAAATCAATTTACTAAGTCAAAGAGAAGCGGAGCGTCAGAGAAATGATTTAACGATGGAAATGCTACATGTTGGGGAAACGCTGACCTTGAAAGAAAGTGAGGAACTGCTAGAACTGGTGCGTAGTTACCGGGAGTGTTTTGCACTGAATCTGGATGAGTTGGGATACACAGATATAGTGAAGGTCACAATTAAAGACAACGACAGTAATAGCCCGTACGCAGCTCCAGTTTTACTAGTAAGTAAGAAGACTGGTGACAGGAGGTTGGTCGTTGATTATAGACGATTAAACATGCAGACTACAAAAATATTATTCCCTATTCCTGCCATAGACGAACAGTTCGACAAACTCGCTGGCTGTAAACTGTTCACTACGCTAGATTTGAGCAATGGATATCTGCAGATACCACTCGCAGATGAAGAAAGCAAAGACAAAACTTCAATGGAAGGGGGCGACTCTACAACGGTGGAAAGTGATGAAACAGACGAAGAAGACGGACTTCCACCAACGAAGGAAAATGCTGAGAGACAGGGTCGGAGAAGTACGAAGAGGCCAAAATACTTGGAAGATTACGTGCTGCAACCAATGAGGACATTGGAACGTCAGGAAGGCCGAATGTAGGAGATTTTTAGTACGGACAGTTGGGGGCCGAAAAAGACAGTTGGCAGCTAGGGAGGAAAAGTGACAAGGGGAACTGTATGAGAAGAAGAGGAAGAAGAAGAGAGGTTATAAAAAGTGGGACCTACGATATTGCTTGAGTTATCGGTCGTATTTATTTCAACATCCTTTTATTTAAGTGTTCTGTTATTACATTATTTACATCCAATAAAGAGAAAAAAAGAATCTCTTACATCAGTTTAAATGAGTGATTTGGAAGGATTCTCAGATTTATTAAATAGTTCTTCCAGATGACGATTTAGACCATCAGGTAGCGGTACCCAAAAGAAAAATGAAAACTATATACGTAAGTCGTAATTTTAGACAATAGTTATTTGTAGCTGTTGCGTATGTTTGCTATCTGAGATAAACAGGTGTATCAGTAATTTAGAATGTATTGTACACGTTCCAGAAGAAACTGTTCCAAACTACGACGATGGCTTGTTCTTTGAGCATTTTAGAATGAACCGTCAGAAAGTTAGAAGCATTGCAGAAAAGTATAGTACAAGTCACCAATATAAAAGACATTTTGGACAACATGGAAAACTCTCTGCTTTAAGTCAGGTAAACATGACGCAAATGTATTAATTATAGGAATTAAAGTTTTTATACAAAGATTATCCTTTGGAAAAGTTCTTTTGACAACTTCGATAATACGGAAATATGATTCTGAGTAAATATGAAATTAATGTAAGTTAAATGTATTAATTGCAGGTTTATATTTGTTTATGGTTCATTGGATCTCAAACTGCTAGCTTTCGAGATGTGGCTGACAGAATTAATATTAGTATTAGCTCCCTACATCGCGTTATTAAAAGACTAACTGTTTAAGTAACCTTTCTCCTGAGATTATTACATGGCCTACAGCAAATGAAAAAGAGTTATTGAGGAGTCTTTCCGAGAAAATGGATTTCCCGCAATTATTGGTGCTATAGATGGCTGCCATATAAAAATCGATAAACCTGAAAATGATCCCGATTCCTACTTGAACAGGAAAGGTTACTATTCAATACAGGTATAGTATGCATATTATGTTTGTATAAAATAATTTTCAAAATATGGATTGCATATTTTCCCTTGTATTTTAGATGCAAGTAGTTTGCGATGCCACAAGAATGATTCGTGATGTATTCGTCGGGTATCCGGGCTCAGTACACGATAGCAGAGTGTTACGAAATTCTCCTCTCGGCAATGATTTGGAAGAGAAATGTGGGCGTTATTTTATATTGGGAGATAGTGGTTACCCACTTAAGAAAAATTTATTAACCCCATTTAAAGATCGAGGGCAACTAACCCATAGACAGAGGAATTACAATGCTAAATTATCCAAAAATCGTTATGTGGTTGAACATTGTTTTGGAATATTGAAGCAGAAGTTCCGTCAACTATATCATATCAAATTAAGAAAGATGCCCTATATAATCCATTTGATAAGGGCTGCATGTGTTTTGCACAATATTTCCTTAGCTGATGCAGCCCTTATAAATGAAAATGAAGACGAGCACGTTCATGGAGCAATTAGAGTACCTGACGTAGAAGAAGAAATTGAAGATGATAATGATATAGGTGCTAGAGAAATTAGAGATAACATAGCTGATAGCTTATTGTTAGCTATTTAGTTGTTTTCTTTTAAGACTAATAAAACTAGTGCAAAAGTTTGGTTGTATTATTTAATAGAATAGAAATACAGTATATACAGGTTAAATATATTTTTAAATAAAACATAAATAAATGCTTTTCTCTAGCAAAAGAAAAATAGTCATATATTTAGATAATGAGTAACAGATAAATAATACTTCACACAGCAAATAGAAACAATATTCTGAACTTAAAGAAAGTCAATAAAAGTAAGTAGCAAACCAAAAATAGAAAAAGTTCTTATATTACGATCACAGACTATATCTACAGAAAAGATACTTCAATAAAAGAAAATCAATACAATACACAAATCTATACTGCAAAAATATTCTCTCTAAAGCATAACTATGACATGTTATTGATACAGCGAGTACAATTTTTTCTTTTAATATATTTGTTCGTTCATTAATTAATTCATTCCTTCTTCTCGTGATCTCCAATTTTTCCTTCTCTATCTCCAAGCGCTTTTGCTGATATGCCGATCTTGCCTTATCATTTCCAAAGCACTGCTTCTACGTTTTATGATCTTCCTTCCATGTGCCTCTGTTCGAGTATCTTCCACATCTGTTTTGTTCAAGTATACATTTTCTTTTTCGTTTTATCCTTTCTTTTCTTCCTCATCTTTGTCGATGGGTATATCGATCGTATCACTTCCTAATAAAAGTGGTGGATGGAAATTTGTTTTCCGTCCAAATAACCTCTCCATATCTTCAGCATATTCAAAAAATTTTCTTCCCCTTCCCGTCGATTTCTGATTATCAACGAATTTTTTATAATTTCGATCTAATACCCGCCATCGATTTTCACAATTGTTATGTGACACTGTTATTTTTAACATTTCACTTAATTCCCTAATACTTCTTATTGTTTTTATGTTAAGTGTGCCCACCTTTCTTCTATATTTTCATATAAATCTATTAGAGATTTTGTGTCGTTTACACCCGACTTAAAATCTATTGATCACTGATCTGCAGCACTAGTACCTGGTGTCTCTACTGTTTGCAACTTGAAAGATTCGGAAAGGTCTGTAATAAAGATAGGAAACCTTTTGAAAAGTTATTGTACAAGTACTAGTACGATAAATACTTTACTTTTATGAGCAATAATTATAAATTTTATAAATATATCATGTTACCAGCACATTTTGTTAATGCTATTAATTACCTCTTACCGTTAATTTTTTTGTTTTGTTAACTCCAACAATAAACACACCGTTTTAGGTTATCTATACAGTTGTACACCGTTCACCACACAGACAAATTCGGTAATTGTCCGCAAACTGTGCTGACACTGACACCAACACCAACACCCCACGATACGGAATTGGTCGGAAAGTAATACATTTTTAGCGCATGTGTAGAAAACGGTTCGTGAACTAATCCATATACCGTACATGTAGGAACGAACCTCATGTATCATACATGTACGACACACAAACTGCATGTTGGAACGGACCTTCTGTTGAACAGTTCCACAAAAATCAGCGGATCGTTTTGACCGCTCAGTGAACGATTCGCCCATCGTCAAATTTTATGTTGGAACATCCCACTATTTAAACACATTTCGGTCAAAGTTATGTTGGAACACCAAATTTGCTTTGCGCATGTACCCGGCGATTCACAAACTATACTCGACTCGCCGAACAGATGCAGTAGCAAATTATGGCAACCTTGCAATGCAAATGTCCGACTCACACAGCATAAATCACATGTAAACATATCAAAATAATAACCTCATTTTGTATTTGACATAAATAAAAATTGCAAAATAAGTACTAAAATAATTTTCTTATTTCTTCAAGTATATTTGTTGAATTAAATTATGCATCTCCAATATATAGAATTATATATAGTAAATAAAAAATACACAATGGTTTTAAGAAGATCTATGTAATATATAAATACAAAATAAGGAAACAAATAATTAATTTTTTTTTGTACGTATTTATATAAGAAACAGTATCCTAAAAATTAACTCACTGTACAAATAGGTATAATCAAAAATAATAAATATATATATAAAGTATAGCATATTTCATTTCATCATCCACCATATCTAAAACAGCCCCTTTTTCTATGATATCTTTTTGGTGGTTGTAATTCGTGATTAGTGTTATATTCTTTCACAATATTGTAAACACTGCGTTCACTAATTCCTGTAAAAGATACTATAATAGTTACTATGATTTGGTTATCGTTTTTGGAAAGATACCTGCTGCTTTGGCTGTCATTTCAACAGTAACAATTTTAGAAGTGCTAGGCTCTTCTTGAAATGTTTTAAATATATTCAAAACCTTCTGTTTATCTTCTACCGTAAAATGTTTTGAAACTCTCTTCTTAGGAGGTGAGTTTTCCATAATGTAAGTATATACGATAATATAGCAAGAAATAATGTATAACCTACAAAACAATATGTATTATTGGTGCACTAGAACGATCGATAAATAGTCTTCAGAAACACTGGTTTAAGAAATATAATAGATAATGGATCATTTACAAAGAAAGCTAATAAAATCTAATATTCCAAATGCAATATGGACTCGATTTTTATTCTATTGTAAGCGGCCACCCTGATCGACCAATTACAAACGTTATTGGTTATGTGACCTATTAAACACACATTGTTGCCATAATTTACTACTGCATTTGTTCGGCGAGTCGAGTATAGTTTGATCGTGTGTTGGAACAAACCTAATACCAGCTTTGATGCCGGCGAAACATGTGTCTCGGATGAATGATGGCTATGTAGTGCGCAGATACCGTTTAATGTCAGTTTTATTACACCACAGTCCTTGCAGAGTGTCATCCAAATTCTGTTCTTATTCTAACGACGCGACGTACTTATGTTTGCGTCATCGATAATGTGTGGACAGCTATACATACATATTTTGAAAAATTCTCGTCACACTACCTTTTACATATAATATATCATAGATATCATAGATGCCAAATTTGTATGTATGTATATTTGAAATGTATAAAAGGTAACTTCCTGGCAAAGTGGAATTAGTCGCCTTTTTGTTTTATATAAAATTGTATTTCATATTGTGATCAAAGCTTTACGTTCATTAATATCCCTTGAAACCGTATTTTATCTATTACACATCCGCTACAATGCGCACATCCCGTACCTGGACAGAGTTAGAATGCATGCATTCATCTTGAATAAGCAACCAATTACGTTTCCACTTAGCTAGTGACAACTTCGTGGTTTGTACCATCGTAGTTTTAAGAAAACAAAAGGTACGCCAGTTTACATCAGGTGAGATTACCTTACATATTTTGCTTAATTTTAAATGTTGCAGTCAGTACTTTTAACTGAAAGATGAAATTACTTTGGATAATTTGTATAGCATTTGTTATAATTTCATCAACCATAGAAGCGAAGAAACTTTGTCCTCATAACTATTATCGTTCGAGAGGGAAGTGTTATAAAGTTGGTACACAATCCGCTAAGGATAGTGGCACTTTTGCAATTAAGGGACCGTGCATACCCGGATATGTAAAAATAAATGGCACATGTGTAAAGGTAAAGAAACCAAAGTCAAATACCAAGCGTGCCTATTAATCTTTATACTCTGTTGTGTGTATGTATAATATGAACAATATATGAAAATACGTACGTATGAGTGTTATTATTTTATTTATTACGTAAATTCGATGTTCCTCAAAGTGAATATATGCATATTCCTCCTCTAATTAATAATTTAAAGGAACCAAAAGGTTTTCATCAAACTATGTAATTCTAATCCAGTAGATGTTAGGAAAATGAAGATCTGACATTTTCAGATAAATGTAGATAGGATATTGGCACTAGAGTCAAGCTCCTCAATAACGACCACAAGTTTTGCAGCAATATTCACCGCAATAGGGAGATGACGGCCATTTAAAGCACCATAAAAAACTTCATATTTATATTTATTAAAATGGTTATCTTAAGAAAGTCTTTAAGGCACAAGCGTTTTCTTTTGAGCGACATGATAACATTAACACCATCGAAATCAAACTAAATTATGTAACCGAAAAGCCATTTAGAATAAATACAAAGAAAAACACACCCCTATTATTGGCTATTATCTTATTAATTTCCGTTTATTTCTCACATATGATATTTATTAATACTACTAACAAGCGAACATCCCGAACACGAAAATTAAAATAAAAAAATTATGAATAATTGCCGACACCCAAGGATATTCGAAAATATTTTCCTTATCAGCCCCATCTTTTTCTTCTTTTTTAAGAGAGTAAAACATCCCCTGAAAGTTTAGGAGAATTTCGGTTTTCTCAAGTAACGCGGCAATGGCTGGAACAAATACATCACAACTATATAACAAAATAATCGTCTCATCGAGCTCTATCACATACATATACATATGTTCATATAGTGTCATTAAAAAAAATTATGGTACCCCCTCCTACCCTTTCCATAAAGAGCGTATATCATGTATGTAATAAAGTTCAATGAGATGATCATTTTGATATATACCATAGGTGTGTTCTATTTGTTTCAGCCAGTTATTTTTTATTTTTTTACCCTCTTAGAACGAGATTGGACCGATAAGGGAAATACTTTCGAACATTCTTAGGTGTGGACTACTTGTTCACAAAGTTTCAATATTTTTTTAATTTTCGCATTGGGGAAGTTTCCTTGTACTAAGTATATGTAGTTCTCAATCTCTTGAAGCTCATGTTTTACTATTATTTAATTTCACTCAAAAATCTCGCATATTTTTTTGTAATTCCCTCAAAATCTCCTTATGTGTCGTGAATAACACTATCCCATCTGCCTGGGTCAAGCATTTCTATTGAATAATGAGTTCTTTCTAGTTACGATAGAGGTATGATAAACTGAATTTTTAGTTATTTCTTGATTTTGGTACTTTGTTTTCTATTATTCGTATTCGAATCTTTAAATATATTTTCTTCTTTACGTAGAATAATTTCTGTTTTCCTCCATTCCCGATTGCTATACTTTTTGTCGGAGCCTTTGTTTATATCATTTGCTGCTTGCGTTCTTCATCTTCCCTATTTCTTTTTATATACAATTTTCGAGCCATATATTGTTCCTTCGATCATTTACTATAATTTCTCCTCTTTTTTATTTTTAACATATATTTAATTTGCTTAATTGTTGCTCTTTGATGCATATCTTGAATATGCTGATTGTATATCCTTCCTATATTCTTTTAACTATTCATGCGGACTGAAACCGCATAAATTCTGAGGTTACCTTCTCCCATAACATAAGCGATTATGTGGAGTCTACTGGACTCTACTTTCTATGGTACATACAACTAATAGTTAAACAACAAATTGTAATCGATACAAATTTAGGATAAAATATGTCAAAATTCAATACTAAATTATTGGAAGGTATACGCACGCCCTCGAAAATTTATAAAAAGGAAGAAAAATTACATAAGTTTCAGATAGTCTAGAGTCTCCCAGACTTGGGACATTCCGTTGCAGGGTTAACACATCATCAACTCGGTTATTACCAGAAACCGGATAATATGTTTTTGCATATCGATAACTATCAACGGTATAATTGAATGCTTTAAGATCTACACGTATTAGGGTAAATAAAAGCGTTTAGCACTAATTTAATTTAGTTTACCCTAATTCGTGGAGATCTTAAAGCGTTCAATTGTACCGTGGATAGTTATCGATGTTGGCGCTAAAGCTGCATTTACACTAGGCGAGTACCAGATGTATCGATAATTATTAAGGTTCGACAAACGAGTGCATGATAAGTAGTGTAAACCGGACTGACGCTATCCCTCCTTCGAATTTTAATGTCGCGTCTTGCATGTAAGTGGCGACAAGCGTTAGTTCGGTTTATACTACTTAATGATAACTGATCATGCACTCGTTTGTCAAACTTTAATAATTATTTAGTGCAGACCTACCGATATAGATTAGTATTAATTATACTACATCACAATCCTCGTTCAAGAAAGATGCTGTTTATAAAATCGTAGTGCCGTACATCATGGTGCTGAAACCATTAGTTACTGTTTGGGAAGTCAGATTTATTAGGATTAAGGGCCGGTTTTACAAACCTAGTATAAAAGAGAGGTATAACTATACCTCTGATAAATTTATTCCAGGTATAAGAGGTGAAGTGTTTTACCAACAATTTTATACGGTGGTATAACTATACCAGGAATATGCGTTGCAAATGTTGCAGTTGGTACTAAAATAAAAGACACGCCTGCGCAAAAAGCAACTCAAAATTAAATTATTAGAAGAGCAAATCAAACAAATAAACAAATAAAATAATATTTTTTTATTAAATTTATAAGTACATTTGATATTAAACCAGATTGGCAAAATAATTATTTATTAAATATTCCCTACGAGCATTGTTAATGCCTGCTGTTTCAATGTTTGCCATATTTTCCTCCACTTCTGCTTCATTCCCAGGAGGAAGATCTTCTCCTTCACCCAGTGCAATGTTATGTAACACTGCTGTAGCAACAATTATTGTACGTGAGCTTCATAAAGATACCCGCATTCCCAAACTTAGTATAGGAAACCTACATTTCCATACCCCAAAAGTTCTTTCCACAACATTTCTTGTTTGTATGTGTGACTCATTAAATAACTGTTCTGCTGGCGTTACAGGATGCAATATGGGCGTCATTAGATAATGACGTACACCATATCCACTATCTCCCAATAACACAGAGTTGTTAAATTCCCGATTTTCAAACCTAGCTTTTATTCTACTGTTATCAAATATTGTTTGGTCATGAGTTTCACCGGGCCACCTGGCTGCAATATCCTGTATATATAAATTATTGTTACAAATAATTTGGACATTCCATGAAAAGTAACCTTTCCTGTTACGGTAGTTTTCAGCTTCGTTTCCACCAGGTGACTGAATTCGAACATGGGTACAATCTAAGGCACCTATCACACATGGAAATCTGGCAATGCTATTAAATTTAATTTGCAAGTCTTCTAGACCTGCTCGAGTTGCAGGAAACTTTATATATCTGTTTGATAAACGTGCTATCGCATCTGTGACCACTTTAACTGCCTGACAAGCGGAGCTCTTGCTTACCCCTACAGAATCTCCAACAACTATTAACATTGAGCCAGTTGCGTAGAATCTCAATGTTAATAGCAATTTTGTTGCAGATATCAGGCATTGTTTCGATCTGTTGGAGACTTTATTTCATTATCAATATCCTCTAATAACCGTAGGCATGTATTTTTCCGTAGTCGATAACGAATAAAAATTCTTCATCGGTTAATTCTTCAAAGTTATTTGGTCTACAACAATATTTACATTACATATTTTCTATTTCAAAGTTTAACCTATATATTTACCTATTTCGAAATTTTCTGGGTCTTCTTCTTTGCGGTAAATCGAACAGTTCGTCATCAGATTCAAAAACTTGAGCATCAACAAGATCCATTTTAATTCAATTGTAAAAGTAAAAAGTAAAAAGTCTTCTAAGAGGTTAATACAGGTTAGAATCATAGATAATGTAACTATGATATATCTACATTTTACGAACCAATCAGAAACAAGGATACATTATACCGTCACGTGACTAACGTTATCCGTACCTCATACGAAGGAATCTTATTCTACGTATATTTCTTATACCTGAGATATTCCTTACTTGTAAAACGACAATTCCAGATTTATTCTAGGTATAAGGCTATACCAGGTTTATACCAGCATTGTAAAACCGGCCCTAAGAGAATAGTTGTAAGACTGGAAAGTGAGTATATACTATAGAAGTTACAAATATGTATCTACGCCGGTAAGAGTTTCTTCACTGGGCACTATAGGTCAAATGGCCAGTTTTTCTGTGCTAAATTAATAACTACTTCAAAACCATGGTATCCAAACCAAAACCTGTAAGAATTTAATATGTAAGAATAACGCTATAAAAAATGGAATTTAACCCATTAGCGATCAGAAATTAAACCATTTGCAACCATTAATGCAAACATAATACAAATAGTATTCATTTATTTATTTTAATTATAATAAAATATTCAGTAATTACTTAAATCTAATTCGTTTTGGAAATTTAAATCAAAAAGGCCCTCTTCAATTTCATTAATTTCATCGACTTGGTTGCTAAGATGAAATTCTTCTGTGGGTCCGCTGCAACATAACAGTTCAATTACTTCAGGTGGAAGGTGGACGTTTCTGATTTTGTAAGCGTCTATTTAAAAATTTTGTGGAAATTAATGAATCTGAAGTATCGACAGCCTTATTAAATACGTCTAGCAGGTTATTGGTACGGTTGTTTCTGCGGGCGTGATGCAATCTATCGGCTTTGTATATCTTTTGCAAAAACCCCATTGGAAGTGCAGTATTTTCAAGCATTTCTTTTGAATGTATCAGTACTTTATGGGCTGTGGAAGTCATTGGCAACCAGGGATATAGACTCTGAAAACGTTTTGCTGTTTCAAAGCAATATATTTCAAACTTACTTGAATTGATTGCAAACTGGCAGGCTAAACAAATCAACATCAAAATCAGTTATTTAAGAAAAAATAACGTGTTCAGTAAGAGCTCGACGAGCAGTGTTTCCGTCATTTGTGGAACCGGAGCCATCTACTCTGGGTATGTCGACACGAAGTCCGAGCTTTTTCTAAAAAGCGTTTCGTATGTCTGTGTTTCTTTTTAAAATAATTAACTTATCATCTCCTCGTACCTGCCACTTTTGTAATTTGCATTTATAGCCTAAATGTAATACAAATTCAAAAAGTCTAATCCTGCAACGAAGGGGGCTAAGTCCAAACTCTAAGTTTTCCTCTTTTGCCCGGAATATTTCACTTTTGTAATTAAATGTGTTTATAAAGTCCTTCGGTGTAGCAGCACAAATGGGACAACCCTGATTTGATCTAGTTCCAGTTATAATGTTTAAAACTTTTCCATCAATGAGTGTTGAAAATAATTTAAACAATACTTCAACAAACAACAAATTTTCACCAATTGATATTCGTAGGTTTGTCAGAGCGTCAATTTCTTTTTTAAATCCAGGTCTTCCTTTAAAACAACTTGTTTTGTCTCCTTTATGTACTCTAATTTAATGGGTCGACAAAATCTTACAGATTGTGGTGTGCGGTTGTTCCAAATTGGCGTTTCCGATAGGAGCAGTAACCTTAAGGGAATAACGGTAGTAGCTAAAAGAGAGGCATCACAGCTATTTGACGACGAACTGGCTCATTAAACGTTTGTTTAAATTGCGTCTGATCAGTGCTGCTATAAAATCTATAGCTTAATATTAATTCCGATCTCAAAGAATCCGGCTTCTCCGCTTCCATTACAGCTTGAAAAACTTCTTTTTGCATGTCAACAATTCTTTCAGCCGTATGCAATAAAATAGATTGCAACGAAACTTTGGCAAGGGTCTCATTTGCTATTATACCCTGAGGTCGGCGTTTCAATTTTGCGGCTGTAATCTTACTATAATGTGGATATATATCGCAGTTTCTTAACTTGTTTTCGTAGCGTATTGCATTATACTGCTCTTTTGAAAAATTATATTCAAGAAGGAGAGCTAAAGCCTCATCCGTAGATAGTGAAGTTGGCTTTTGGAGTTCTTGATAGAAAATTTTCCGCATTTTTGATGGTCTCGTTGGGCTTTCCATACTTTCTTTTAGCACTGCAGTCAAATCGGCATCACCGTGCTTACGAGCCGATATTGCTGCTGCACGAAGGAGAAGATTAGTATCAGCTTTCTCAGTTGAAAGCTCTGCGGCTTCTTTTCTTTTTCCAAATTCTGATTTCGCGATGAATAGCACACGTAGACGACCAACAACTTTAGGAGGTACTGAAATGCCATTTACAACAAAATTTAAATCTGAATTTAGCCACGCATGATTTTGGTCCTTACAGATATTAGATTTATTATAGATTTTTCTGTGACATTTTTTTCCTTTTGAGCCAACTTTACGCAAAAAAGTTAATGTTTGCGTTATATATTTCGCCATTTCGTCAGAAATTGTATTAGCTCTAATTCTCTCAACTACATGTTTGAAAATGGCATCAAATTTTTCTTCTTTTATGCATTTTTTTCGCCATATTTCAAATAGTTCGATTTTTTTATGCAAAGGTTACCTAAGAAAAGAGGCATAACTCGTAAAACGCAACAAATAGCAACTTGAAATAAATTGCAAATAACTCATTAAATATTGCTTAATCTATGCTTTCAATTTCAAAAAGGTCAAATGGGGTCAACATTTTTTATGGCTTGCAGAAGGTCAAAGTTTTAGATAAATTGCACCGTTTTAAGGTTATGTTGGCTAATGGGTTATTTTCAAGTATACCGACATAAACATAAAGCAGTTTTAATTACATACATTTATACTTACTTGTCTCTTTATTTTGCATTTAATTATTATCAACACAATTCGAGAAACACGCACTTAAAGTTGACCAAGAAATACTGAGCTCGCCAGCACATTTGCAGAAAAAATTACATGGAATGACTTTGACGCATAAATATGTAACGGTGCTTTATATTTAACACAAACAAAAATTAGGTGTATTGAAGAGTTTCCAATTAGAAAACGACAACAACAAAAGTAAAACGGCACTTTGACTTTTTCACTTTTGGACACAAAAGCGGCCGTTTGACCTTATCTGGGATGTAATATACCTACATTGATTGATAACAAAATTGTTCTCGCCCAGATATTCACTTTCTCTCAATATTCGGCGTGCTTCTCAAACTATCTTATGGAAATTATTCCTGGTCCAATATCTACAATTTTTGACAATATGTTACTTTACTCGTAAAAGAAATTTTTGTTACATAAGTTCACTATAAGGACGATAAGGATAATATTTCATCAATAATTGTACCGATTGATTGTGATTTCATTTCCTGGTGTGATTTTTCCAAAAGTAATCTGAAAATCCATTTCGTATTCTGACGGAATGCTTTTACGTTATAATCGATTTGTGGGGAGCCAACCTTCGAACAATTTTATTTATAGTATCTTATTACTACCTGTTGGATAAAATACATAAGTTAGTGTCCGAAATACATAAAAGTAACTCTCTAACAAAGTAGCCTGGAACTAGTATTTTATATTGTAATTGCAGTTTCATATTTACTAATTTCTTTTAAAACCACACCGTATCCTTTATTACATCCGTTAGTATGCATGTATTCCGTGGGTGGACACACTTAAAATAAAGATTTTTATCTTGGAAAAGCAGCCAACTACATTTTCATTTGTCCAGTGATAACTTCGCGGCGATCACAACTTCAAGGAAAGAAAAAAGATATAACGGTTTATATCGGGTAAGATTAACAAACTCTTTATTACTTTGTTATACATTTAATTTAATTTTAACAGTTGCAGCCGGTATTTGATTTTAGCTTAAAGATGAGATTACTTTGGCTAATTTTTATAGCTTTTATTATACTTTCATTAACCATAGAAGCAAAGAAACCTTGTCCACCTAACTATTTTCGTCGAAGACACAAGTGTATGAAAGTTGGTACAAAATTCGCTAGCGATAGTGGCACTTTTATAATTAAGGGACGGTGCAGACCCGGATATACAAAAATGAATCGTACATGTGTAAAAGTAAAGAAACAAAAGTTTTCACGCGCCACACATTATGTTTACTGATCTTTATACTTTGTTTTATGATAACAGGAACAGTAGACGACAATACTTGCATACGTGTACTTTTTATTATCTAAATTCAATGTTTTTTGAAGTAAAATTGTCTTCTTTTAATCAATAATAAATAATAATAAAAAATAAATAAACCATAATAAAGAAGGAAGTAAATGATGTTTTATTAACCCATAATTATTATGTACAAGGAGCGTCTTTTATGTTTTTACAAACGGTCACGAGGTGGTGCCATTGAGACCTGTCATTACTGTTTTCGTAAACCTCAACATTTATTTTTGTGAAAGGAGTGGCAGCTTAGAAATTGACCGAGTAATTTGTTTACAATGAAGGTTTAAAAAAGCAACATTGTGAAACAATAGAAATTTGAGGAAAATTAGGGAAAACAACCGAAAATGTCGTATCATTCTGCATCGTGACAATGTCAGTTCTCACACGACATGTCAAACAATTGACCATTTTGAGGAGAAAACATTAAATTAATGTCTCATTGCTCGTATTCACCTGATTCATCGTCTAACGATTTCTTCTATTACCGAATATCAAATAAAAATGCCTGAACAGCGGTTTTCAGCAACTCAAGAAGTGCCGTCAAAAATCATGTTTTGGAGATACCAACTTCAAAGTGGACAAGCTGTTTCAGAGTTGCCGGAATTGGTTTGAACGCATGCAAAACTGTATAAACCTTAAAGGTGAATGTTTTGAACAGCAATAAACTAGTTTTTTTCCTAGTTCTTTTTAAAAGGCGTCCCTTATAGAAGTTAGGAAAATGAAGACGTAGTATTTTGTGATAAATGTTTGCATGTATTTGTAAATGAAGCCCGGATGTCATATGCTAATGCATATATAACCACTGGAGTTGCTCGTGCGAGCCAAAATTGTCAAGATCGGAGTTATTCGAAGGCGATCCAAATATGCCCACTCGACATTGCGACTTCCGACCGCTCCCGATTAAACTCCGATTATATAAATGTGCTACAAATTAATCATTGTAGCTAAAAACGTTATTTTCACATTCTGAAAATATAGTTATTAACTCCAGACTTGGTTTTTGATTTACTTTAAAGTGGTAGAGAAGATATCTCAAACGCTATCAAATAAATATACATATGTTGGAAAAGCAGCATTGATTTTGAAAAACAATATTTTTTTTGCATCTCTTCTGTAGGCGCTCTGGAGAAGTCTTAATACAATGATTACTAGAATTTAATGGTGTTTTCTAAATAAAGACAATCTGACATTTTGATCAAGCCGTAAAAACATTTATAAAAGGAAGAAATGATGGTATTTCAAGTTTGTAAAGTAGGTTAAAGTAGGTGCAATAACTAGTTAGAAGTAGCAGCAGCAGCACACTTTTTGATTATACGTGAGCTCTTAAGTAATGTGTAATTCATTCGAAGAAAATGGGAATCGAGCATTTTGAAATAGAAAAATCCCAGTTATTTCTCATTTATTAAGTTATATGTCCTCACCCCCAAGTGCATTCTATGGATTCGTAATTTGATAAGTAATTTGTGATCAACTTAAAGTTTGAAGACTGAAGACCGTAATGTCACTGTCACTTAATTATCTTAAAATTCTTAATTATTAAAGTAACCTTTGAATTTTTAATTTTAGTTTTCGAGAATTCACTGCTCGGTTTTAGGAAAAATAATTTCTGCGAACATAATTTTCATATCAGAAAATGGACATTGGTTATGGAACTTCTTTATGAGATAGTAAATAAATTGTTACTTTCACAATGGATTATTGCATATTATCGTAATTGCGGTATAATGTGCGGCAATTTAGTGGTTTTATGCTACGATCGACGTTTTAGTTTTGTTATCATCAAGAACTAACCATTTCCGAGCGGATATTAAAGAAAGGGAAGAGGTTTAATACAGTTTAAAATGAAAAAAATGTAGTTATAAAAATATATATAGCGGACAGAAGCAATAAAAGGATTATAATGACGATGCATTCATTTATCCAACTATTATTTTTTTTTTTTAAAGAATAGTAATAATTCTTTTAAGGATAAATGCAGTAGTAAATGATAGAGTAATATCGGTTAAGTCGCAGTAAGTCAGGTATGGATTTCATGTCCTTAACCCTTGTGTGGTTGACAAAAAGAAACTACGTATTTTGTACAACAAGGTACCCGGGTATCTTCATACAAATCTCATAGAAAACAAGAATGTTTGCAAACAAATTTGAAACGTTCCATACGTTTAAATATAGTTGTGTATATTTGGGGATTTCTTTAGTGTTTTAGGATTTGATCACAAGCAGTGTCTACTCAAAAGGCATTGTTTATACCACCAAGAGATAATAAATGGAACTGTGTGATTCCCCGTGGTATCTAAAATACATGCGTTAGCAGAATACTTGTTCACTATTTTCATTTTACGTCTGTATCTACACGGAGAAGTTTGTTCGACAAAAAGAAAATCTATTTTTATTGCGAAAGTTTTCAAATAAGTAATAAAATGAGTTCAACAACAAGAATCCGTAATAAAAGATTTAGCTCTACAGATATGAATAACTTATTGTGTGAAAGTGAACCAAGTGACGAAGATTTTATTTGTTCAGATGAGGAGGATGAATATATTGCAGCAGATAACGAAATAACAGTTGAATCTTCAGACGCTGAATCTACAGGGATTATAGAAACAAATGAGGATTCCTATGACTCAGATGAAACCAACGGGAGTCATGAAATGGAAACAAGAAATAAATTATTTTGCAAAGATGGTTCGTACTGGCTACTGGAGCCCTATCCTCAAACACAGACTCTGAACAGAAATGTTTTAAGACAACGCGGTGGAGCAGCCCAAAAATATAAATTGTGCACACCAAAACAAATATTTGAAAGTATTTTGTCAAATGAAATGTGTGATATTATATTACAAGAAACAAATAGAAAAATGAAAAAAATTGCCATAAACTACAATACACACATGGGCATAAAAAGCGTAACCGCTAAAAATAATATGTTTAAACTTTTCGGCGTAGATGAACTAAATGCATTTTGGTATTTTGTTCTATGCTGGCGTTCATAAATCAAATAGAGAGCATTTATCGGAGTTGTGGAAACCTATTAATCTGCCCCTGTTTCGGACAGCAATGCCCCTATCCAGGTTCAACTTGTTGCATACGTTTCGATAATGACGAAACTCGTTTATCACGTGCCAAATCCGATAAAGCTGCAGCATTTCGAGATATTTGGGTTATGCTCAAAGTATAACAGTAGCAATTATACGGATATCGTGGACGTACTCGCTTTACACAATATATGCCGGCAAAACCAGAAAAATGTGGTATAAAAATATTTTGGATTTGCGATGCCTTCAACTCTTACCCCTTGCATGGCCAGCTGTACACAGGAAAACCACCAGAAAGTGAGCGCCAGACAAATATAGGACAGAGAACGGTCTTAGATCTTGTTAGTCCAGATAAAAACTCAGGAAGGAATGTCACAACCGATAATTTTTTACATCTCTTGAACTGGCAAAAGCATTAAGTTCATGGAATCTCACAGTCGTTGGAACAGTAAGAAGAAACAAGCGTTTCATGCCAGCTAATATGCAAGCACATAAAGACAGGTTAGTGTATTATTATATATTTGTTTGATAAAGTGTTACTTGATAGAACTTATTCAGCTCTAAATGTGTACTTCATCCTCATAATTTGTTTCAGACAATTATTTTCTACAAATTTTGCATTTAGCAAAGAGGCGACATTGTGTTCATATGTTCCAAAAAAAAGAAAGCTGTAATAATGCTATCAACCATGCATTTTATACCGTCCGTAGAAAGTACTTTGACTGCTAAGCCAGAAATTATAAGCTACTACAATAAGACTAAAGGAGGAGTCGACCACATGGATAAGTTGTTGGGCTAATATTCTTGCAAGCGTAGAACAAGTCGGTGGCCGCTATCCTTGTTTTTTAACGCTATAGATGTAGCAGCATTGGCATTATATATTATTTATATGGAACACAATGCACAATTCAATTCCACGGACCGCCGCAGACAATTCTTAAAAGATCTGAGCTTGCAATTGTCTACTGAAAATATAAAGCAGCGTGCCAAAAATTCTAAGGTGATGGCAAAAGCACACACACGGTCAGCAATAGAGATTATACTTGGAAAAGAGTTTGAAACCAGTGTAAAACCAGATACTTCAAATGTAAAAGAGATACAAGTGGCCGTATCGCAGTAGCAGGAAGTTACAAGATCTGTTCGAAACTTCGTATGAAGCAAAGGAAAACACGTAACACGCAATTGTTCTATACCAATTTGCAATGAGCATTCGGCTAATCGACCAGTATGCACAAATTGTTTACAGGACGATCAACACAAATAAATTTATAAACATGCTAAGATATACTTAATTTTTTTGTAAAATTGAAAATATGTAAATGAATTTCTATTTTTAATTTTATTTTTGTAAACATAACAATGTGGAAATGCTTTTTCCTTTCTTTTTGTCAATACAATTTATAAAAAAGAAACAATTTGGTACAGATCATTTTTTCATAGAAACGCATAAAGGTACCTTGTCGAGCAGTTAGGGGTGTTGAAAGTAAGTTGGCATATTACGCCTATTTGAATTAATTAAT
Source organism: Chrysina gloriosa (assembly GCA_038088585.1). Classification (NCBI taxonomy): domain Eukaryota; kingdom Metazoa; phylum Arthropoda; class Insecta; order Coleoptera; family Scarabaeidae; genus Chrysina; species Chrysina gloriosa. The sequence goes on along the minus strand of CM076087.1, from coordinate 34,111,612 downwards.
TTTTTTTAAAGCTGCGAAAATTAATTAAATATGAAAAAGTTAGGAGCTCTCAAGAAATTTCAAGTAAGACAGTTATAAACTTCAACAAAAACATCAATTTGAAAACTCAGTAGGTACCCGGGTACCTTGTCAGTCACATAAGGGTTAAAGGTGTGTTTGGCTATTCATAGATATTTATATAATTTGAGTTTATTGAGCTACTTCATAATTATACAAGGGCGCAATAATAAAAGGAAATCATTTGGACTTAAATCAGGACTACATGAACAATGGGTGTTTAGTCTGATATCTAGCTGCTTTCAATCACAGCCCAACATATGTTTCGGTGCTGTGATTTTTGAAGCTGATTTTATTTATATTTGGTGTACTGAGTTCCAATATAGCAGTAGTTATTACCTAAAAGCTCTAATTTTTGATGTAATTAAATGAAAATAGTATGGACTTGCTGGCTGTGATTAAGAAAAGAAAATATGAAAGAGCGAGAGAACAGCATAACTTTATTTTTGTGAAAATAACACCAGACATAGTAATGATATAAGAAAAATACATAACAGTACAATATCATTTCAGAAGATTAACAAGAATCTAAGGAAAATGTAGTGGATACTGCAACGAACTTTGTTACATCAGACTCTTTGCAAATTCCAACAGCAATCTGGCATCATGTGTGTGTTCCATCTTTCCTTCCTCATTGTTTTTATATCCCGATGAAATTTTTGATCTTTTTCTTCGAACACATTATTCTATGGATATATACTATACTATGGATTCAGTGCCGTCAACATCGCAAACCGCACCAACATCAACAAGTATCGAAATTGAAAGTAATTTGAAACATATCCCTTCTCACGATGTTTCTGCATTTGGTATGTCTTCTGATTTGAGTGGTCTTAATGTGCCAACTAAACACGATATTTTACGATTATTTTTCTTGGCCGAACGTACAAAAATGCAAAGTAAAATGTTTTCATATAAAACATTTACTCCCTATGTCACAGGCAAATTGATTGAAATCTGGAGCAAACTCAATACTGAAATTATACTCAAACGAAGTATTGTTAGAAAATTGAATACTTTGCTTGACAAATACTGCACTGAAGATAAATGCAGAACAAAAGGCTCCATTCTCATAGCGCTCCTACAATCCATAAAAGAATCATTTTCTATTGGAAAATGTAAATGTGACTTGAAAGCAGCTCTATGCTCATGTGGATTGCTTCCAGAACAGTTGAAAGAGTTCATGATGGATCAACATAATGAGAGAAGATCTACGATACCGGAATACGAGACGGAAATTGAAGAGCAAGTACCTTACGTCTACAATAATAGAAACAATTGAAGAGAGCCGGGATCAAACATACGTACCAGAAGAAGATAAGGAAATTGATTACGAGCGAAGTTCACATTCAGTAGGTGCACAAGATACATCTCGAATGAGACGAGGACCATATACTCCCAGATACGATGCTTTAAACTTTGCTATGATGTGTCACAGATTTGGTGTTTCTGATAGAATAGCATCATCATTGGCAACATCTCTTATGGAAGACATTATTTAAAATTTGAGATTGCATTTTGAGAAAGTCAAATATTCATCAATTTTCACAACAATTTCGTCAATTTTAAAAAGACGATAAAAACCAAAAATGTACGAAAGCGCCCTCTGGCGGCAGTCAAAAATAAAAATAAGTGGATTTCTCGATCCAAAAAACCGTAACATACACGTTTGGCTAGAGCAAATACAATTTTTTTGCCTCTATTCTTGAATATTTTGGAAAAACACCTATTTTGAAAAATCCGGGGGCTCGAAATTCATTTTTTGGCTTATGGTTTCCTTGGCAAAGTTTCTTGGAATGACCCATAGAACAAGAATCGCGATGTGCCTTTGTACATTTTTTTCGGTCCCCTACAATTTGACCCACCCTAATATATATATATATATACATACATATTCAGTTCAAAAAATTTAGAGCAATAAAATGTAGTTTCAACGAACCACATATTGTAATATAGGTAATTATGAACAATTGCTTTAATTTTGAAACTAACTTTTAATGTGATTAGTAAAGTACTGGACTCAACTATTTTATAGATATCTTCACTTTTGCATTGAAAATTTTGTGAAATTTGGTTGGGTTTAGCTGCTTTTAAATTAGATATATAGTACAGTGCGCGTGATAAAGGTAAGTCGCTTTATTTAAGTTTATTCTAAAACCTAGTTTTTAGTAATTCACTTTAAAGATTTCTGTAACTACTATAATAAAAATTGTGATCATTATTTGATTTTGGAATCAATTATGGCTGATAATTAAGCAACAATGGCATACTTGAGAATTCTGGAATAGCAACATTAGGGAGGTACAATATAATCAATTGAGACAGCTCTTGAAGGTATTTGAAAATAATACGATGGTATAAAAGTATATGAACTGGTAAGGTGGTCGTCTTCTAATTGAATAACCCATAACCTTAGTGGCAGTTTGTTACTTGACGATTGTGTAAAGCTGTTCATGCCGTTCCGTTATTTGCTATTTATTGTATTTTGAAATAACTTAAACGAATAGTATAAAACATGAAAGTTTCATACAGTTATAATCACCATTTAGAAACTTTTAAAATGCATGGTAAAATGATTTAACCCTAAAATTACTTTCAAAGGGATATTCCTAATTGAGTTTATTTAAACTTTTCTAATCGTATCTACAATATCGTAGTTACTTCGTCTCGTTTCTGACAGAAAGGATTAGCTCTGGAGTGCCTCAGGGCTAAAATCTAGGTCCACTGCTTTTCATAATCTTTATTAATCATCTACATAATAGAATCTGTTGGAATCCAAATGTATGCAGGCGATGTGAAGATTGTTTAACTTTATTAATTCTATGTGTGATATATTGTTTGATTTGTTACTTCATGTAATAATTACATCCAAATCAGATTAATTTCAAAATAACGTTTTGACATAAATCTGTCATGATTTTAACATTTTATTTCAATCATTTTTAGTTATTATTTATATTTTATTTGAAAAGTATTTTTTAAATCAAATATTGAGCATTTTGTTTTAAAACAGAATTGTCATCGTACGGAACAAGTAAATCACCTTTTAGTTTTAAGTGCTATCATTTACAAAATAAGAATAAATTTGAGATGGGAGTCATTTTATTCAAAAATGCCATCTTCTTATATTGAGAGTTAAACAACATGCAACATGTTTTATCTTAAAATTTGTTAGTTCAGTTTCGTCTTTGCCATAAAGAACTTGTTCAACATGGATGATAAATCTATTGAAGATGCTGTTGATGAGCTATTTCTTTTTCCAAATTTCGATGGAAATAACTTTTTTAGAAAATTGTGGAAGAAGTGGAAACTGTGCCGGGTAATGAAGTTTTATAACTGAAATTGCTAATTTAATTGAATCGTGGAATCTGTCGGACAAAACTTCAAAGCAATTAAAAAAGTTTCAAGTGATGTGTTGATGAAATCAGAAGGAAGTGATATAGATAATTATTATTACTATTAATTATATTATTATTCCCACACTTTATTTTGCAGCGAATTGAAAGATTTAGAATACAAATGGAATTGTGTATCCTACAAAACAGGCGACCACCTTTCTTACAAATTAAAAGAAATAAGTAATTTTGGCGGCCCTCCTATATATTTTTACTGTTTATGAACATGAGAAAAAGTAGTTACTATGAAAAATATTTTTAAGGTTTTTATGTATAGTATAAGATATATATGAATTTAAAGTACGACTGAAATAAAGAGGAAATTAATATTATCTAACTGTTTCATTTTTGCAATTGTTATTCTATTTAAATCAGATTTCATTACATATGTCATTTTTTCAAAATGTACAATACATGTTTGTATTTCATTTTCAAAATCTTTAAAGTAAAAATAATATGCAGTGTGTTCATTTGAAAACTTCCCAGGCAGCCTACATCCAAAACTAATAAAATGATTAAAAATGCAATTTTTATTTCGAAGGGGAACTGCTTTAATTAATATATCAGGATACTAAACAACATACATGCATGTATTAAAAAATGATCTAATTTCATTTTCAAAATCTTTAAAGCAAAAATAATATAGATAATTTTTACTATTAATGCATTATTATTATTATATTATATTATTATTATTATGCAGATGTTTTGGCCTAAATATGCACTTTCTTATGAAAAATATGCAGATAAAAAAATAGGAGTAATGCTAGGAAATATAATACTATAGAAAAAAATATTTTATTATGTTTACTACAAGTTTATTTATAACATTTTACAACATAATTAACTATGAAAGCAATTTACAATTACATATTTCTCAAAGTTTTCAATAGAAAAATTGTGGCGCTTGTCTGATAACATATATACATATATATTGAAAAGGTTCGTTCTACGTCCACGCTTGTAATAGGAGCATATTTCAAATTAGAAATATCCTCTATTGTCAACTCCATGTTTTCTACTGACTCACCACACAAGATTTTAGCAATATCCTTTAGCTTTTTAAAACCCTCATTTCTTCTAATACACTTAAAAATTTTCATACACGGATTTTCCCACCCTTCCTTTAACATCAAAACATATCTTTTCAAATTTGTTTATTATTTCAAAGCTCTCAATTAGCCACATAAATTGTTTTTCCAACTGCAATATAGTAGTATATAGTATAAATCTTGTTATTGTCAAATTATTTGCCTTTTCCAATGGTTTGGATGAAATTAAATAAGATTTTGCTGGAACCGATACCTTAAGGATACCTAAGTAGTTTCATCTGCGCATATGTAAAGGTAATTGTTTGACACAGCCTTCTTAATGCTACTCAATGTTTCTGCATAGATACGGTGAATATAATTTTTCTTAAGGTGCTCTCGTCGGGAATATTATATTTGCTGGTGTACTTTTGCAAAAATAACTTGACATTTAAACTGTTTATTTTATGTAGTGGAATATCTGCCGACACAAACATTAGGCACAAATCTTCATTAAATTGTTCTTGTTCCGATTTTTTGAAGGTTGATGGCAAACATTGCGGTAATGTTTGCTGACCCTTCTTCGCCAATTTCATCTTTGATAGTTTTGCAGCATGAGATGGAGTTTTAATATACTGGTCGACTTGAAACTTTCTCTCACTTGTAACCTGCATAAAAATATCACATCGTCAGTTGTTTTCTTATAAAATAAGTGTTAGTAAAAGATAAAGGAGTAATAAAAAACTAATGTGTAAAGAGTTTGCGAAGCAATCGGAATAAACGACATTTAATAAAATAACCAACACAGTGCTTCGACAAATAATTTTATTTTAAAATGATCTTTATTTAAAAATCATCAGCAGAATACGGAATATCAGATATTCCGTATTGTGCTGATGATATGCGAAAAATGCACATGAAATATACATCTCATTTTACTCATTTTGAAATAAAATTAAGGATTAACGAGAAGAAGAAGAAGAAATAAAATTTTAAAATAAAATTATTTGTCGAAGCGTTGTATTGGTGATTTTGTTAAACATCGTTTAAAAACTATAGATTAATAAGAGGAAAGAAACTTAAATTTTACTTACAATTTTGCTGCATGCTACACAAAATACTTTTTCTCCATCCATACGCAATTCTGAATAAGGTGCAATCCATCCAGGCACAGTCGCCATTTTCGGCATTTTTGCTATTATAATTAATTACAAAATTTTGATCTTCTCTTGCCATCCGTAGACGTACGTTTCGCGGTTATACCGCTCGTCAGTACGGCTTTGCAAGAGCTGTAATTTCGTATACAACTTTATGTACAAACATCAATGTTTAGACCATATATACATAAAATTTGTATACGAAATTACAGCTCTTGCAAAGCCGTACTGACGAGCGGTATAACCGCGAAACGTACGTCTACGGATGGCAAGAGAAGATCAAAATTTTGTAATTTGCAATTTTCCCACGGCGGGTAGCCGAAGAGCGCGACTGCAGTTACTGCAGGAGGCTGTGGCAACGCAAGTTGTCCACTTCTGTAGAAAGAATAACTGTAAAAAATGCGTAATACGTGCATTGTGAGAGAATTCATATCGAATCCCTCTCACATGTACAAACATCATTATAATTAATAACAACCCACAAGTTTACACTTCGAAAAACCAACGTAAAATGACGTTTAGAATAAATAAGATTGCTTTCGAATATGGGAATAAATTTCTCCGAATAACAAAGAAACACCTGTGCTCCTAATTTTCTGGTAAAATGTGTTTTTGTATTTACTTAGAAGTTTCAGGGAATTAGCTTTTCCTTGAATTCTGTCCCGGTCTGGATATATGGGAACAGCATTAATAAATTTTTGGAAGCGTTTATCGGAAAAGTATCGAGAAGAGGCTTCATAGAATGCTATTTCTAATTTAAAGAGGGCTGTTTAACTCTTTGTTTGTTACAACCACGACATATTTTTAGTAATGCATATCCTATAATAAATTACATCCAATAAATAAATAAAACTGAGATACTTCAAATATGCTGAATTACTACAAAATGTGCAAATAATATACAAAATGCATATATTATGCAAATATGCAAATTTATGCAAACTGCATATTACCCGGCCTTTAGTAATAACTGTTGGTATTAGATTTAAAATGTGCGCCACTTATATTTAAGACAAAAACTATTTATTGGAAGAAGCAAAATAAGGAGACGAAATATTTTATTACAAAATAACACAGTAACAATTTGAAAGTAAACATTGATACGTAGTTCGAAATAAAGTATTAAATCCGTTCACCATAAGACGTTCGACATTTTGCGCAGAATCTATTGGGAAATTCTTTTATCTTTACATATAATACATGGGGTACACAAGAGGGATTTTTTTTTAAATATTGATTCATGAAAAAATTTATTCTTCATGATATTTTTTGCTTGCTTTGAAAGTACCAATAACGTTTCGATAATTTAAAATTTATTTCTAGAAATCTGGAAAAATAATAAAATTATTTTTTTATTGTAACTAATCTACATTCTAATCAAGTATCAATAAGAAATAAATAAATAAATTTTATTTATTATAAACTGTCATTCTACATAATCTCCTCTGTTTTCTACACACCTTTCCGCTCTATTCCTGAATTCCATATAAATCTTCCCCAAAGTTTCCAAGTTAACTTCTCTAACCGCTGCAGTTATTTGTTCTCTTAAAATTTCTACATTATTTCCTACAGGTTCTTCATATACTTTTTGTTTAAGGTGTCCCCAGAAAAACAAGTCCATGGGAGACAAATCTGGCGGTCTGCCAGGCCAATGCATTGAACCATGACGGCCAATCCACCTCTCAGGAAATTGCTGGTCTAACCATGCGCGAACTAATAACGTGCTGTGGGCTGGACATCCATCTTGTTGATAATAAATGTTCTCCAAATTCACGTCTTGTAGTGATGGAATCAAAAAATTTCGTAGCATACTTAAATAACTATGTTGATTCAAATTTTCGTCAAAAAAGTAGGGCCCAATAATTTTATTAATTAACATTCCGCACCAAACATTAACTTTTCGATAACGCTGATTTCTCGTGTTGATTTTAAAATTGGGATTGTCTCGTGACCAAAATCTGCAATTCTGTGAAGACACAACACCGTTTGTTGAAATGGTACATTCATCGGAAAACAATATGCGTTTATGAAAGTTTCTGTTTTCCATGAGCTTCTCACCAATCCATAAGCAGAAGTGCAGTCTCAAAGCATGATCTGGAATCTCAAGGGTATGTCTAAATTTTGGGTTAAACGGATAAATTTTATTTCTTTTAAAAATTGTTTGTAATAAAGTGTGACTGACATTAAGCTCCGCTGCCCTCTGTCTTAATGATAAGCGTGGATTGTCTTCAACGGACTGCAGTGCCATAATAGTTACCGCATCGTTCTCATTGTACACCTGTCTTATCTTCTTTTTGTCGACCACCGATCCTGTTTCGTCAAATTTTGCAATTAATTTTTTAAGAGTCGTTTTTGTTACAGCTACATCTGGATACTTTTGATGAAACAAATTAATTTCGTACTGATATGAAACATCACCAATACCGTAACATTTAACTAAATAAATTCTTTGCAGTAACGTTAGCATTTTTGCAAATCAGTTTGACACATGGAGTGTTTTGTTTGTGGTTTGATAGCAATACGCTATCTTGATTATAATGTAGAATGATAACTTCCAATAAAAAAAAATAATTTTATTATTTTTCCAGATTTCTAGAAATAAATTTTAGATTATCGAAACGGTATTGGTACTTTCAAAGCAAGCAAAAAATATCATGAAGAATAAATTTTTTTCATAAATCAATATTTAAAAAATTCCCTCTTGTATACCCCATCGCTTTACACACTGTATATATACATATATATGCATATTTTTATGTATATATCCGTCATAAATTCACACTTGTTTAAGTTTTGTATTTATCTAAATTACTAATTGCTAATTTAAATAACATTCTGATCACTCAATATTTTCGTTAGCTTTAATCTCTAAATTTTTATTTAGCTAATGTAATTCGTATTTGATTTGAAATTATTCTAGAGTCGATTATCAACTGTTTGAAAATAAACATTATTATAATAAAAATTATTATGTGTTTTAAGGGCCAAAACGAAAACCCAAATCAAAATCACATTAAACATGAAGAAGATGATTTCTCTGAACATTCGATTAAAAATAATCAAAAGTTACAGAAGACATTAAGCCACTTCAAAGTTCTAGCCATGATATTGGAGATGTTAGTATACCATTGACTGGAAAGATTGTTTTCACTTTTTCGACCAAAATTTAGGTGTTAAAACACACTAAGGTACAATAAGATTACTTGGTAACAAAATAATTTTCCATTTTTGTGTAAATAGTCGTATTTGAATAAATTGTTGGGTTTAATTTTTGTTACTACATACAAATGGTTCATGTACTATTCAAATCTTTGGTTGACGTTTTCAAAATTTTATTAACTTCGATACTTTGCAATAAAATATTTCATAGCAAAAAGTGCAGAACATTTTATTGCGGGTTTACATATCATTTCCTGTTGGCAAATTTCACGGGTTAAGAGTAGAGTTTCTCAAAAACGTGGATGACCTGTTATTATAGAGACTACTAGTAAGTCTTTGTCTTCACTTACATGCAAAGCGCGACATTAAAATTCGAAGAAGCAAGGGCGTAAATCCGGTTTACACAACTTCATGATAACACGTCATCCACCTTTTTAACAAATTCTAGTTATGAGTTACAGCTACGAAATATATTTCCATATCAGGTTCATAACATATCCATATAAACTGGCCATTGTGATATTAATTATACGACAATTTACATATAGCTTTATCATTTGTATTTCAGGAAATCAACAAGAGCATGTGACATCATGTGACTCTTTTCTGTTATCATTTATTCTTTATCTTTGCCCAGTCTGTATTTCGTAGTGGTTGCGATAAGTTCATAAGTGGGTAAGTTATTTAATTTCTTTCTGTTTGGTTGATATATTTTTCGTAATGCAATTAAACGAATGGTTAGGTAAGAATTGCACTTTTGAGACCGAAGTATACATTTTGAATTAATTCTTTGATTTACTTGTTCCGTTTTGAAGCCATGCCTACGGACTACAAATTACATTACTGCTTATTATACTTGTAATACACAGAGATGTTTATGTTTATGAGTGTTAATATACTGATAGTGAATGACATTGGAAATACATTTTGAGGTCACTTTTGCCATCTCACGTCCGCTTGAGGGTTTTCCACTGCGGGTTGTAGTTAGTGCTTTTTTTGACGATTGACCCACAGATAAATCATGTATATATATATATATATATATATATAATATAACCAAATGCATTTACTTAAAATCTAGAGGGTTGCATATATTGTCGATATTTTTGAGTATCTAACATATGAATCGCTTCCATTTGCAGCTGATTTCGTTGTCAATTCTTCTAGAAGGATTTGGCTATTTGTCTGACTTATCACTTGAGCTTGTTAAAAAGGTGGTACGTGGTAAGGGCGTATGTCGGTGAACGCAGCGTCTAGCGCGAATTTGTTAACCGACATCAATCAACTGACTTCACTACATTGCGTTCGCCGACATGCGCCCTTGCCCGGTACCACGTTTTTAACAAACTCAACTTATCACTCATAACACTGTCGTCAGCGACTGTCGTACTGTAGTAATTTCAAGTAGTATGGTGTATTGACTGACAGTATAACACATCGGTAAACTGCTCATCCCACAATTGTTTAATAATAAATTCAGTGACACGTGCGTCGGTAGCCTCGTGCTATGTATGTAATGTATATTGCATTTACCTCGACATGTTTTTCCCCTTAGGTGTATCCACCGAAGTGGTTTACTAGCATGTGGAGAAACATTGTAATCGTCGTACTTTTCTGTACTTTAATGGTACTAGAAGGAAGTGGGAAACGAAGGCAATGTGCCCAAGGTGAGTTCCGAGTCAGAGGAAAGTGCATACTAAAAACAACGAACGTGACGGAAACGGAAGGTGGCTATGCGGTAAAACCAAGATGTATGAAAGGATACGTGTCTATTAGAGGCAACTGTATTAAGAGGGTAAAAATAGTACCTTGAAATATAACACTCGATAAGTTTGAATTAAATTTTATATTTAGTCTTGGAAGTTATTATAACATTTTACTTACCTATCGATATAAATTTATGAAGTTTGGATTAAAGTATGTGATAAGTAACATATTTAGATTATATATAATAAACTTAATATTAATTAATACATGTAATATACACACAAAAATATACTGTTATAAAATCAAACTGGTATTTGTTTCAAATAGTCTAGGGGCAAATCTTTTTTAGAAGTAGATATGTCTCAAAATCACAGTAAAAATATTATTCATGACTTTTAAATACTCTCTACTACTTTTATCAATTAAACAACAAATTGGAATTTAATAGCTGTATTTCAATTTGTTGTTTAATTGAAATATGAAAGTGGTAGAGAATGTTTAAAACAGAAGGAGGTATAGTAGGTCACGATACATATGTATAACGTATAGTGTCCCAAGATTCCTTGAACGGAAGATTATTAGTTATTAGTTATTATTAGGCATAGACAATACACTTGTTAATAAAACTTATAGATTTACATTAGGAGCATCAGATAAAATGAGTTTCAAATGTACAGGCTAATCCGTATTACTATAACAGGCCAAAGTTAGAAGAATATGTCGTGTGGATAAAGAAAAGGTATACGGTACTAGTGATGGGTCGTTATTGAAGTATCTGTTATTTTATAACCGTTATGCAGCAAGTAACGGTTGTAACTGTTATTTCGCTGGGAAAATAACGGTTGCTTTCGGACTGTCTCCAGCGTACGCAGTTGCACCGTTTCGATACAATTGATGGTGTTTTGTGACAACTGTCTGATCGAGGCCGCCGTTTATCGTGGATAACCGTTACAACTCCACTAGAAAAATAACTCATACCTACACTACCGGCCATAAGTATTTAGCCACATATGTTTTTTCTTAATTCTTCCATATAAATTATCTAATGCAAATAATGACACCAGATACGAAGAATCCTGGTATGTAGATGCATTTGTACCAAATTTCATTCATATACGGTACATTAGCGAGTTCATGGAAATATGAAATGGGTTTCGGTACACCTGAGCGGTAGCAGTCAATGGGCTTTTTCTTGGAATTTTGGTGCAATATAATTTAGTTTTCAATTATATTTTGTAATAGAGGGTTCCTTATACCATATCAAAGTAATTTACATTAGTTGAAAATTTACCGTTGGTGTGAAAACACATAAAATCGAGTTGTGATTTGTGCATTCCCTTTTTAGTGTTATTCATGTTAAAATGCCGAAAACAAAAGAGTTGTCTGTAGAAGTGGGTGCTTTAATTGTTTGCCTATCACAAAACTGGAAAAAGCAACCGCAAAATTGCACGCGAATTGAATATTAGTAGCCAAATAGTGGACTACAATGTCAACAAATTTGCCAGTAGCGGCAGTTTAATAAACAAAAAGAGGAGTGGACGACCAAGAATAACGATGCCAGCAGAGGATCATCGAATCGTAAGAATAAGCAAACGAAATCGACGAAATACAGCATCGGAAATAGCAGCGGAAGTGAACAAGGAACGCACGAAACCGAATAGTGTGACTACAGTGAAACGGCGCTTACGCAAAGCTGGACTCTACGGACGAATAGCGGAAAAAGACCTTTAGTACGAAAGCAAAACAAGCAGAAGCGCTATCAGTGGGCACTAGCACACCAGAATTGGACCATTGAAGATTGGAATAAGTGCTGTGGAGTGACGAGTCCAAGTTCGAAATTTATGGCTTACGCAGACGTGTTTTTTGTTCGGACGTCGCTGGGAGAAAGGGTGTCTAATCGATGCATTGTGCCGACCGTCAAACACGGAGGAGGTTCGGTGATGATTTAGGGATACTTTGCAGGTGCTACTGTCGGAGACCTAGTAAAAATAGACGGCATTCTTGGAAAGGAGCGGTATAAGGCTATTTTAGAAAATAATGTGGTGTCATCAGGATTGCGCTTATTCGGATAAAATTTCACATTTCAGCAGGATAATGATCCGAAGCATAAAGTTAGAATATTCCAGGATTATTTACAACAAAAAGAAGAGGAGGGCACCCTCACAGTAATGGAATGACCTCCCCAATCACCCGACTTGAATCAAATTGAATTATTATGGGAAGAATTGGATAGGAGAGTTAAAGAAAACGCTCCAACATCTTCCCCCGCATTATGGACAATTCTCCAAGAACATTGGAATAATTTATCGTTTGTATTCTGGCAAAATTAATTGCTAGAATGCCGCGATTATGCGCTGCAGTGATAAATGCGAAAGGCCGCTATATTGGCTATATCTAATATTTGACATGCAATTTATATAACATGTTAGTATGCATGTTTTTATGGACGTATTAATACGTAAATAATTAGTATATATCATTAAATCATTTATCCACTATTCAAATGCGATTTTATTTTAGGATTCTAAGAAAAAACGTATGTGGCTAAATACTTATGGCCGGTAGTGTACATAGTAACCAAAATGGAGTCGGACTTTTATTGTGGAAATATTTTCTAAATTGTATGCATTGAAATTATCAAATGTAAAATAAAAGAACGATGTTATATAAAAAATATTTATAAAGACTACAAACAAAATCGTTATATTATATGGAACAAAATAACAATTCTAATTACAATTATAAATAAAAAAATATTCGTACGAGATAAACTGCAACCAGTCATAAAAGGTACGTATATATTCAAATATAAATAAATAAAAATAAAACTCGTGCTAAAATATATATATGTATATATTCAAACACGACAATGTTGTTATCACGAATTAAATAGGATCTCTTTCACCTTTTAGATGACAAACAGTTTCGACGGTCGAAAATCAATAATCTCGTTTTCGAAAACACCTTTTAGCGTACTGCAAGATCAGCAATTGCACAGTGACACACTTTATTAATCATATTTGCTACGTGCCATATGGAATCATGATGCGTTATCGAATAGAACTGTTGAATACGCAATAAGGATAACCTGTCATATTGGAACCGTTAGTTCAAAATAACGACAACGGTTGGAATTGTTATTTTAAAAGAATGGGTTCTCCCATCACCATACAATACTATATATCTTAGGTTACAAATAGAGGACTTATGTACATTTTTATAAGAAAAAGTTGCTCATATCACGGTAATACTGCGTTTTAAAAGAATCACGTAATCAGATCTATAGATAGATCTACAGAATCTATAGCACGGCGTTTTCAGTTCAGTTGTGACACTATGGGGTGGTTCCGGATTATCTGCGAAAACTATACGACGATAAGCTTTGCGAATTATTAATTTTCTCGAATTAAATGTATAAATCTTCAAATGCAATAGCCTGTATAATAATGTGTGTACTAAATTAATTGTATTCTTAAAAAGTTCAGCCACTCTTCACTCTTGTTCTTGCCTTATTGTTTGCTGTTTTTCGCATTTGTTTCTGCATTTTGTTAATTTACGTGTTTCCATTTCTATTTTATTTATTGGCGTTTCGAAGTAAATAGAAAATAAAAGTTCTCAAATCTGCTGCAGAAATTTGAACAAACTGGCAGGTTAGAGTACATCAAGAAGAATTTTGAAAACCCAATAGTTGATGAGTGCACATAATTTAATGTTCTAGTAAGTGTACACCTTCATACCAGCAGACCAGCCAAAAGTTTATCGTGCTGTATAGTTTTTGCTGATAATCCGCTAGTAGCTATCGCAACTGAGAATGCTGTAGTATAAGTTGTATCTGATAACGTGATTTTATTAAAACGCAGTATTATCATGATATTCTTTTCTTATAAAAATTCTTTTCTTATAAAAATGTAAATATGTCCACTGTTTGTGACTTGAGACACATAGTGTTAGATTTATAGATAGTAGATTTACAAAAATTGCACAGTAATGGGCACTACCAAACGATAGTGAACAACTACTTACTGAACATTATTAGACAGCATATACAAATATTTTGTTTTGATTGTTAAATGATTGACATCGTCTGATGTAAATCCAAAAAGAATTCCAATGCTGTCGGGACACTTCCCTGTCCACGAATTCCATCTCGATCCACCAACTGAAAGGTTGATATATGTACTGGGGCGTTAACGCGATTCGCCGAGCTTTTGCAAGGTACTTTGCTGACGTAACTAGTGGGGTTAGTCTGCTTACGTTTTCGGGGATCTAGTAATAATAGAAAGTATAAGATTCAAATAACAGTGTAATCGCAATTTAGTTAGGGATTAAAAGGTAATATTTGTTTCTTATTAGAGGATTAATATCTAAAATAACTTCAACGGTTGATAGATTTATAACTGCATGTATGTAGTACCCACTGGTGTTCTTAATGTTGAGCAACTTTCTGCTTTTTCTTTCTCTGAATTTTTTAGCTGCTAAAAAGCAAATGCAGAAATTATAATTTCGCTTACTCCATGACACCAGAGTAATTAAATTACAATTTTCTTAGATGTTCCAGGACGCATTGTCCCTGTTTTTGTAAGTGATAGTATGAACAATAAGTTTGCTGACGACGCGACGTAGCTATACTACCAAAATTAGAGGAATATTTCGAAAATTATTTACCGTCTTCGCAGCTATAATGGTTAATGTTATGATCAAGTTTAACATATTAAAATTAATTATATGCCTTAGACAATTTTGCAGAGGTGTAAATTACTAGTGTACAGAACAATATTCCAACCAGTACAAATTTACGGCAGCGGAATATGGGTTCTTACAGTAATAATGAAAAATAAAATACAAGCAGTGGAAAATCAGAACGGGTACAGTAAAGAAATTAAGCAGTCGAAGAAGATTGGATGGTGCAAAATCAATAATTTACATGATAGAAAGTAGACAGCTTGGAAGCTGAGGCTCGCTATGAAGACCGAATGACAATCAACGGGTGAAGCGGATATCGGAAACAAGAATCCAGCGCAGAAGACGCAGAAGAGACCACAGCAAATGTGAAATAGGGCAATTAGGAAAATACTGAAGCAGATGAATACTAATTGCAAGAGTCTTAGTTCAAAACAAGAAACAATGGCGCAAGTTGTATGTGGCAACTAATAGAAAACATTAGTTTCTACATCATTTTGGTACTATAAGGGTTTAATTCTATATTATGGGATTCCTTTTAGCAGCCATCTCTGTTTTCACACGGGATAATTTGAACAACCACATAATCGGAATTATATTGAATATACTCGTATATAGAAAATAAGTAGTAATAATTAATAATATCGAAATATGTCTTAACGTCAATTATACTTTAACATATATTCTTATACTTTCCAGCAATGATCGCGCTGGAAGTTGACGAAGTAGGTTAAAAAAGGAACATAATTACACATTCAGAAAATTAATCTTGAGTTTATAAAAGCGAGAAAAGCAACTGCTAACTCATTCCATCTATGTCATTATTTTCATGAGATATTTATTAATTATATTGATATTTCTACAACAGTGTGGGTTTTGTGTTAAATGTTTGAAAATCCAGTATAAATACTAAGAAATTTCCATAACATGTTTTGAAATAAATTAAGTTTTAAAATACTAATTATGCTACAGTTTTATAAATAGTTGATAATATATGATGTTATGTATGGTATGTATGTTTCTCAGAAGCAGCAAAGCACATACTATAATGACTTTTCTTTGTTATGAATCGCATTCTTTTGGTATACAGTCTGTATTTGATAGTCGTTGCAATAACGTCGTCTGCAGGTAAGTTGATGATACGTAATGTAGATTTTATAACATTAATAACGTATAGTTACTTTCTCCCCGGAATTTGTTAGGTTGTTTGTTAAAGTCAAATACCAAAGGTTTAGACAAAAGCAAGATGAATTTTAGAGAAATATCCAGCAATTTATATTTCTTGAATTTTCTGATTTACTCTGGAAATAATTACATTTTACAATGCACTTAAACTGTTTAGTAATTCAATTGGTGCAATTTAAAAATACATTAGCTTCTTGAGTTTTGTTAGATTATCTCGTAGGATATTATAGGATAGTAGAAATCACGTATCATTATCTTTATTTGAAAGACTTCTATTTTTTAAATTAGTCAAAGCAAAATATCTGATTATTCCCTCCTGTAGGTTCTAAGTATATTTTCTACACATGATTTCTGAGATGGGTTACATAACAAGGTTTTTGAGAAAAAGAACATTTTGTGTATTATTCAATTTAACAGTAGAAGTTTAACTAAAAAGTCAAAATTTACAAACAATTTGAAAATTATTCAAATTAAATGTTCAAACTGCATACCATTTATGTGTTGGCAATGAACAAGGCGATGTTCAAATTTGTTTCTTTCTTGACATTATTTAATATTTGGAAAGTTATTAACTGAATTTCCTCGGTTATTCTAGTTAGTTAGGAAAATTTCTCTGGACATTCAATTGCGTCTCGCCTACCAATTCATTTGTTTATCAAAATGGTACTAAGATAATTACGTACAGTTAGAAAAAATGTGGCGGTGCACCATCCTACTGGCACCATAAGGCGTTATCTCGTAAGAGCGGCTCTTCGGAATTTAGATGCATAGCAAATAATTTTCACTATTTAATCCACCTTCAATAAAAGCGAGCCTATGACTGAATTACCAACAATCCCTGCCCATACGTTGATTTCTTATCGAAATTGTGTGTCCTTCCATCGCACAGTAGGTAATTTGACCCGAAATCTTGGGCAAAAATAATTTTTTGCACTAACAATAATAGTGTTTTTGTTAATGACATATTTGGCATATTTGGTTTTTGTAAAAGCAAATATCAGGTGATTTATGGGCAGTCGAAGTTGACATTTGCAAGCAACGTGCTCAGTGTAGAATAAGAAGTGTAATTTTGATATAAATTAAAACGTTTTTTATCAGTTATTAAACAAAAAGATGTTTCCATAAATATAAACTTCGCATAAGCTTTTGATAATGTTGGCCGTGGACTGCGTGTGTTTTTCCTTGATGAAAAGTGTTAAGAAAGGAATCCTGAATTAATTTTTTTTTTATTTTTCGTTTCGGCTTTTTTCGGTTTTTGATTTATATGATTTTCTTTCAGACAGCCTCAGCTTGAAACATAGTGAACTTCTTAATGTTTGGATTTGTGAAGAGAATAAAAAGAAAAAAACTGATGCTGTTTACAATTTTATTATCAGTGAAATTGATTTAAATAATGTTTCAAAACAAGATTTGGGTTCGTTGAAGCAAAAGGTACAAACTTGGATAATGAACTTTAGAAAAAATCTGTAAATAGTTTTATTATTTTTCAATTTTCATTCCTATTTAATTTTATGTGACGCATACTGTTGTAATATTTTCTTTATTGAACGAACCGTCGCTAGCCTTATCAATGCGAGAAATGCGAAAAAGAAATAAAACACTGCTTTTAACTGTTATATTTTAACTGGACAATGTACAAAATGTGTGTGCGCACTGTGGTGCACGTGGTTTTTTTTTTACTACAATGACTACAATGAATACTGGACGCTAATTTCTGCCACTTTCTCTCGGAAACTGTTCTTGCCAACTTCGTAACAAAAAAAATTGTCCTAGTCTATATCCTTGACCAGTGGCGCCACCTACCGTGTGCATGATTATACATAAAATAATTTAAATAATTAACAGATCTCAACACATACAAAAAAACCACATGAAATAAATTTGAACAATGAACTTGAAAAAATTAATAAATAATTTTATTTATTTAAGATTTTGTCTACATGGCTACATTTCGTTTTCGAGATATTTAGTTTTCTTAACTTTCTTTTCATATGGTGGCAACCCTAAAAATTTCCACTATTACAAAAATAAAAAACCCAGCTGTGCGTGCTCATGAAAAACTCTTAAATTCCAAATTTCAGCCATATCGGTCAAAAACTTTGGCTGAAATTAATTTTGGCCTAAAAAGTAGCCCAAATTACCCAGTGTGCATTGTCCAGTATGGATTTTCAAGTGCCAAGTATCCACAGTTTTGCCTATTCACAGACTCATTTAGGCAGAAGGTACTTTCGTTGGAGAAAATTATGCATCTTGAAAATTCCAGATTGTTATTACATCGGTTCATCGTTATGTAATAAAATTCAACTCGTCTGTCAAAATCATCCTTGCGAGGCTAAAACGGTAAAGTGATGAATTGACTGTTACAAGACTTCACGGCTTGATTTGTGAGCATTTCTCAGAGTTTTCTTGAAATATCCAATTGTTTTTCTTTTGAAATTGCCGATCGCGTAATAAGCCGTTCAACGCACTTATTATTGAATAATTCACAAACTTCTTCTTGTGTTCCGAACTTGTCTCCAAAACCAATCATCACTAAAATTTCTATTCTTTGTATTTCACTTAACAGTGCTATTTTTAGTTTTATATCAATTAATCAAAAGACAAATAACGTTTGTCAAACCTGAGAGCATAGAATCAATAATATATTTAAGGATTAAATTTATTACATTTTTGTTTTAAAAAGAATTTTTTATACGGCAAATACGATCGGATTGTAACAAAAAGGACCAGCAATAACTGCACTTTTGAAGAACATTTCTTGGACATTATTCGAAATAAAGTTTTTTAAAATTGTGGACGTTAAATAAAAATTACAACTGAACGCAAATGAAAATGTGAAGGATACTCATGATTTTTATTATCTCAGAAATTATCGTTCTGTATACAGAAAAAAGTTCTCCTTCAAATGGCGCTATAAAAATTGGGGTTAGCATTTAAAAGAAAAGAAGGTGATGTTATATCTGCGACAATAATGACGTCACAACATACGTTTGCACATTTAAAATTTAAGATTGACGTGGTGGATTGTTCTTTTTCGCTAATTACAGATTATATGGATTTTGTTCCAACCTATACGTCCACACTGTATGTAGTTATAGTAATCTAGATCTACATAGAACACTTGCATAGTGTAGAATAATAAAAAATAAAGTTAAAAATAAAGTTAATTGTATAGAAAGCAAAAATTATTACAATTAATATTTACAAAATTTTAGTATTATATTAACAAAATATTGAACAATACAATCAAAATATATTACCTAGTGTGTATAAGTGTAATTTGTTTTCTTCTCACT
This sequence comes from Chrysina gloriosa, assembly GCA_038088585.1. NCBI lineage: Eukaryota > Metazoa > Arthropoda > Insecta > Coleoptera > Scarabaeidae > Chrysina > Chrysina gloriosa. Next base: position 34,091,948 of record CM076087.1, on the reverse strand, counting down.
CCCTCTTGAATTCTTTCTTCACTTCTTTTCTTTGGTCCTTTCCTTTTATTGAATTTCTTCTTCTTTGGTCTGTTCGTCGTTTGTAAACAACAACTTCTTTTTTGATGTGGTCAACCCTGATATTTTGTGTAACTTTTTATCTGACTTTTTTTCACAACAACTTAATTTGTTTTTACACGTCGTTATAGCAATTTGGAATTCTAGATTTTGAAATGTTTCAAGTGTATGTGTGTGGTAAACGCTTTTCTATTTCTTAAAGAATGCTTTCTATAAAATTAACATCTTTGTATTGGTAATTTTACTATTGGAGTATTACCATACTACAATAGGCTCCCAGATCCATTCTAACGCCTTTTCCTGTTTCCGCGTCATACAAATTTCTTCCGGTTCCGGTATGCTTCATTCATTCGTCAGCGAAGTAGAGGCTTCCGTTTTCTTAAGTAGCTTTCGTAGTTCAAATTTTAGATCACCATCAAGTCTTCTGAAATGGCAGCGGCCCTAGGTTAGGTTAGTTTTGCTAGTCAGGTTATAAGAAGGTTCAGTAAATCTTGATCCTTGTATGCTGTGTATTCCCAATAATTTTTGTTGTAAATTTCTTCTAGTTCCCTTAATAAGTGACAATCGAATGCGAAAATATTTAGACCGTATATGTCTCTAAAGCAGCCGTATTCAAAGTGTTTTCTACAGAATCCAAGGGTTTCGCGCAAGTCACGCATTGGTTCTGATATGGTCGATAGAACCGAGCCATGAAAAATCAAACGAGAAACCAGAAAACCATATTTACTCTGCAGTACCTATTACTTTTTTGCCTGAAGGTAAAAGGGTCCCGTCAGTTTTTAAAGTATGTAGAACACATACATTTATTATTGACTTCAAGTACCGGAGGTATTGCCTTGTCATGTTGAAGTAAATTATTTTTGGCAGAAATATTTCTTTTTTAAACAATGGGCTACAACCAAAATGTAACTGTAGTAAGCTTCCAATCATAATTTACTACTCAACGGCGTGAAACAGTCTTCCTCGTACACTACGTTAGCATTTGAAGAAATAAAAAAGTGCGGGTGGAAGTCACGGCAGCAAATACCTATATAAGTTTTTTGATCATATTTTCTCAGATGTAGTCGTTTCATAAATACAATACATACGATAATCTATTTATTTTGTTAAATAACTTGAAATTTATGAAATTGAAACGACCAAAATGTTTGTACCGAGATCGGTAATTTCTTCATCATAGAATTGCTTACTCGTTCAGGGACACATGTTTCGCTGGCAATGAGGTTGTCATCTTTGTAAGGATGGTGTAGATACGGTGATCTTTTTCATAGAAAGTGAGTATGTTAAAATCCCCGAGATGAATTAAAAAGTCGCAAAAATTTCATTTCTAACAAAAATGTGAAGCTGCTGGCCTTGTTGCTAGTGTGGTGAGGTTTTTGTTCACGTGATCTAGTGCTAGGAATACCATACCACAGTACACCGTACAATCGTTACCAAAAATTATCACTAATGTATGTAACTCTACTTATTAAAAGTAGTAAAATATTAAACATATGCTGAGAATACACTGGATGCATTTACCTTTTCATTTAAATATCTTTCCAGACGAGGCCTTATCAACGTCTCCAGCATTGTCTATTAGTATGTCCAGAACTATTGTAATCACTTCAATTCTCTTTTGTTTGATGGTACTACAAGGAAGTATGGGAAGACGTTGCCGCCTGGATGAGTTCATTGTCAAGGGGAAATGTCAACCGAAATCAATAAATATTACCAAACATCGTGAAGGGAGTGCAGCGCTTAAACCAACAACATGTATGAAAGATTATATTTTATTTAAAGGAAATTGTGTTAAGGTGGAAAGTGTTGATTTGTCTTGACTTAATCATGTATGAAAAATTGGGTTGTAATATGTATATTTGGTGTCGGAAACCTCTAAAGATAATTTAGTAATTAGTACACTGATCATATTGGTATTAAAATTTTATGGAATAAAATTTATACCAACTGAGTGTTTTTAAATTTCTTACACATATATAAATCTATATCTTCACTACTGTTGTTATCCTAGAATTTTTATAGTGCATTAAACTATATTATCAATGATTTTCGTTCGACATCACACGGAAACAAATGATCTTTAAATTATTATAGCTCATGGAAAATGATATATTTCGATGTAGTTGTCAATGTAAATTGAAAATCACTGCAGTACCGAAGAATAATATTTGAGCTGCGCCGAAAGATCTCTTTAACCGGAGCCTCAAAAGATGAAGTTAGTAGCATGATGACACGGTAGTCCGAACTTGGAGGAAGAATATAGAAACAGCAAAGGAAATTACACTCAACATGTGATTATGGAGTTACAACGCGTGAACTTTGCTAGAGCTGCGAATTTGGAACTTGTGAATCAAGATTTTGTTTGGAAACCCATGGCGACTGTATGAAGGTTGGAAGAAAGGTGAAACGTTGAATTTGGGGTATATGGGGTTTTGGTATGGGCCAGTAGTCCCTATGGCGGTAAAGCCTGCTTCGTTTTCATTGAAGACAGTATGGCCGCTCAGCGATGCATTTGGGAAGTAGTACGGGCGCATCTTCTAACAATTCTTTAGATGCTGTACTTCCCTCTGATTTAACAAGACAATGGACGTCCTCATATTGCAAGCACTACGTTGAAATGATTTGAAGAGAACCACGTCGACCTTTTGTCTTGGCCACTGGATGGATGCAGGGAAATGTACCTAACTCACGGATGACTATGGAAGTTTTGTGACATTAAATACAGATTGCTTGGGACGTAACAGACCTAACCAATATCGATACATTTTGAGAGTTGACGCTACGATGTTTTACTGAATAGGACATAAAGTAGTTCAACACGTTATTAGTGAAAAGTAGAAAACTACTTCATATTATTTTTTCAAATTTTAATCATTTATTAATTTTCAACAGTTAAAGGTATCGGTAAAATCTAATCAGATAATTGTACCGCTTTCTGCGTGGTCATATACTGGAATATAACACGTTTGAAAATCGAAGGCGTTTTCACTAACGAATCTAACGGTAAAAACCTTTGAAAAATGAATTCAGTCTAGAAAACCATTTGCAGTGCCATCTTAGTCATATAAATAAATAATAATAAAAATAGTTCGCTAATTTTTCATTCGAAATAAACATTATATCCGACTCTGATAATGTCACACCTTATGACTACCGATTTCTTTCGATAATGCTATATCTATGCATATTGGAATAAATTACTGATTTCAATATTAATTATGTAACAACTACACCGATAATTCCGAGTATAATTTATGCATAAGGAAGTAGAAAATACACATGATGTCATTATATTTCTTTATTATCCGTTCTTTTCTATCCTCGTTCAGTCTACGCTTGATAGTGATTGCGATAACCTCATAAGCCGATAAGATGTTTGTCGGAAAATGTGTAACAATATTTTATTCTGTGCTTATTAGTTTTGCTTAATGGATTATGTTGAAGAAATGAATCCAGTAAATTCTGATGGGGATCACGTTTATCCAACTGAAGGATTAAGTACTTAAACATAAGCAAAATATAAAATTTAGCATCAGAAGAACTGGTTTGAATCGCTAAGGATTTCGTTCACAAAGCGTTCTGAAATATAGTAAGTAAACTAAAAGTATATAACACAAGTTTCATAAGGTGCGTCTTTATCGCGCGCGTCCATATATAAAAAAGTAGTACGAAGCGCGAGTTTTCTAAGACGATTCCAACAAAAACGAGTTATAAAATGGGCTGTTTATACTGTATTTTCTATACTGCGTGTTTAATGATAACTTAAAATGAAAAAAAAAGCGTTATATTAAAAATATACAGTCCATTTAGGGAATTTCATAAATGTATTGGGGTGTTGGCATCCACATTTGAATTTAAAATTTTTTAATTTGGAGTTTGACATTTGAATGTCTTCGATCATACCCACCTTTCAAAATTTTTTTGTAATGAATTCCTTTATGAAAGCTAATTGAGTATTATAATGACCTTATTATGAACATAAAATAGAAAATTATACCGATGATTGTAAATTATTGTCTTGATCCTACACTACCTTCCACAGTCCTCACATTAATATTTACTTATCTTATATGATAGATCTCTACCACTAATAGGTCAATAAAACAAGGCTGGTTTGAACGATAGTTATATTTTCAGAACGTTTACAAACGTTTTCGGAATACCTTCTTCAGTGAAAATATAACTAGATAAATATATAAACAAACATTTGTTTTTATTTGGGAACTATGAATAAAATGACTAATGACTAGGATTTCTTGATATAGAGGATGTGTAACCAACTTTTATATATATATAAATTATAAAAACTAAATTAATGTGTAAACATACATGCAAATTAAGTAAAACCTTATATCAAAATATCTTTGTCCAAACCTTAACAATTCTGTTCAAGAACTAGGGAAAACCCAAATTTAAAAACCTAGCCAAAGGTTTCCTTCTTAAGAAATGCAAATGTCATTTTAACAAATTGCTATATACATTACTTAAATTTTGAATATCGGTTCTGAAATTAATAGTTTTAGTGTCTTTTGTATATTTATCATTTCATATATTAGTCTTTTTATAATTATTCTCTGTTTTTAATATAATTGTGTTTTCAAAATCAAAGTAATGCCCAAGATCTTTGTAATGCTTTGTTACAGCGGTCATTGCACCAAAATCATTATTTAAAGAATACTTATGGCTATACAACCTTTTCTTTAAATATTGTTTCGTCTGACCGATGTAACAACCATCACAGTCTTTACAGTTTATTTTATAAACTACATTACTCTGATTTTGTTTAATTATTTTAGATTTAGTATTAGTAAAAAGAGATCTGTTACTATAATTTGGAATGAAAGTAATGTTTATGTTGTTTTTATTAAATTCTTTTTATTTTTTCGCTTAAACCTTTTTTATAAGGAATAGCGTTATAAGATTTATTGTTATTATTTTTAATTCCTCTATTATATAATTTGTTAATTCTATTTTTTATTATTTTTTCATAAAAACTATTTGGATAATTACTTTTTATCTAAGATTTCTTTAACTTTGTTTAAATTCTTTTCCCTAAATTCAGGATTAGCTAATCTAACCGCTTGATCAACTAAACCGGTAACTACATTAATTTTATGTAATTTTGATGTTTCTGAAAAATAATTTAAATGTCTTCCTGTATTGGTAGACTTTATATGCCAATTTGTTTTTACAATGCCGTTATTATGCATGACTGTCACGTTCAGGAAACTCAATGAGTTATTAGATTCCCTCTCATATGTAAATTTTAATCTTAATCTTAAGGTTTAAGCGAAAAATAAAAAAAAAGAATTTAATAAAAACAACATAAACATTACTTTCATTCCAAATTATAGTAACAGATCTCTTTTTACTAATACTAAATCTAAAATAATTAAACAAAATCAGAGTAATGTAGTTTATAAAATAAACTCTAAAGACTGTGATGGTTGTTACATCGGTCAGACGAAACAATATTTAAAGAAAAGGTTGTATAGCCATAAGTATTCTTTAAATAATGATTTTGGTGCAATGACCGCTGTAACAAAGCATTACAAAGATCTTGGGCATTACTTTGATTTTGAAAACACAATTATATTAAAAACAGAGAATAATTATAAAAAAGACTAATATATGAAATGATAAATATACAAAAAGACACTAAAACTATTAATTTCAGAACCGATATTCAAAATTTAAGTAATGTATATAGCAATTTGTTAAAATGACATTTGCATTTCTTAAGAAGGAAACCTTTGGCTAGGTTTTTAAATTTGGGTTTTCCCTAGTCCTTGAACAGAATTGTTAAGGTTTCGACAAAGGATTTTTTGATATAAGGTTTTACTTAATTTGCATGTATGTTTACACATTAATTTAGTTTTTATAATTTATATATATATAAAAGTTTGTTACACATCCTCTATATCAAGAAATCCAAGTCATTAGTCATTTTGTTGATAGTTCCCAAATAAAAGCAAATGTTTGTTTATATATTTATCTAGTTATATTTTCACTGAAGAAAGTATTCCGAAAACGTTTGTAAACGTTCTGAAAATATAACTATCGTTCAAACCAGCCTTGTTTTATTGACCTATTAGTGGTAGAGATCTATCATATAAGATAAGTATAAAAAGGTCACGAAATATATATATATATACATTTAATTAATATTTACTGCCATTTTTCTATCTATGGCTGTCACTTACTCGTCATTGACGCACTATATGTTTCTGTTTGAGTTTAATACTTATTTATTTTTTATGTTTGCTAGTTTGTCCAAGTCCCTTTTAAGACTAAATGTATTTATTGGTTTCCGTTCCATTAAAAATACTTAAAAATGCTGTTTTCACTGGAAAAGATTCTATAGTAATGATATCGATATAGATTTGACATAGAGAATCGTGTGCGATAACTTGCATAATAATATTTTATCTAGAAACACCACGACATTGAAAAACATTGATCGTGTACGATCAGTGCAATTATTTAAAATCTCTCTGTATAATACTCTGTAGTTTCTTCAATAAGAATATTTGGAAACAGTTAAACAGTCACTTGTACACAAAAATACCAGTCTTACATCAAGCTGTTTATTGTTTTACTAGCTGTTAAGCCTGTCCCTGCCAGGCAGGAAGAAAAAGAAAATCTGCTTGGCAGAAAAAAGCAAATAATTTATTTACAAAATCAAGAAGTTCTTTTTTCCCAAATAGGCGAATTTTATAACCCAAAGAGGAACACACAAATAAGGATTGTTAGGACTATATGCTAGGCAATTTTCAGCTTCCTATGTCATTAGGGGGCTGTAATATAAGATAAAATGTTAAAAAATTGAATATTGCCACGCCCCTTCTTCGTCTTAATTCTCCGCCCACAGACCAAAAATCAAAAATCCGGCTACGCTAGGATTTGGCCTAGGCGTTTTACTGTATGCATGCCAATTTTTAGCTTTCTAGCCCATCAGTGGGCTTCAAAAAGCTCTGGATAGACAAAAAGGAGGAGCACACAAATAAGGAAATTATATATATAAATAGATAGATTACATCCTACACAAAGATCAGTATCAATACTATTAACATATAAATGACAAACGATAAGCACAGTAATTACTAAAATGTCCAAGAATGACAATGATATAATATAATACAGTCTAATTAACTTTTGTCATACATTTCATGAAATAAATAATAAATGAAATACATAATAAATAAATTGAGTTCTTCTGACAATAACGTTTACACAAAATGCTTACACCTGGAATGATTTAAACCTTACTAGAACAAAAAATGCATAGAATTCATTTGTCTATAGATCGGAGTGGTAGGAAGTCATTTATTATAATTTCTTATATAATAGAATAACCAACATTCATATAGATATGCACACACGTGCAAATCACTGTATTCTAGCATGCGGCGAGGTATCACTAAATAGTGTAGAAGTTGTAATAAATTTTCGAATTTAATAGTTCAGATACAAGTAGATTGGGAATACAGATCCTCTCTTTGTTTTCCTTTGTGTGAGATTATTGGGTGCACTACGAAACAAAAGTCGAACCGATTGCAGTTTAAAAGCTACCAATCTTTCCCTGCGCAATTTCTTTTGGTACAAAGTAATAATAATAATAATAATAATAATAATAATATTCTTTTATTGTCATTGACCTTACATTAGGTATAGACATTGTCAAAGTATAATACAAAACGTAACACACATAGTATAAGACATAATAACAACCTAACTTGAAATAAAGCACTAATACACTCCTAAAATATAATAGCTAGTATTACTTATAATCAAAGTAGTCCTGAAGCGAATAAAAGACTTTCTCTAACAGGAAATCTTTAAGTTCTCTTTTGAATCTTTTGGAAGACTCAACATTTCCCACCTTGTCAGGTAAAGTATTAAAAATCTTGACAAATGAATAGCCCGGAGATTTTTCAAATATACTACAGGTATGGTGTTTCAATCGGATGATGTTAGTCGATCTTGTATTGTAATTGTGTTGCAGCAGTTCGTAATTATATATATTTGTTTTAACGTACAGAGCTGCTTTATATATATAAATACAGGGAAAGGTTAGAATCTTATAACTCTGAAACGAGTCTTTACAGGTATGAGACGGCTGCATACTAAGGATTAAACGCACAATCCGTTTCTGCGCAATAAAGACACGCCTCCATTCTACCGAACGATCCCAAATTAGGACATTATACGATAATGAGGAATAAACTAGAGCATAGTACATGTTCAATAAACCTTCAATATTTAAAGCTTTAAAGTTTTAATATAGCGTAATACGATCCGTTTAATTTTTTGCATAAGGAGTCAATATGACCCTCAAAAGTTAGGCTATCATTAACTGTAACTCCCAGAAATACCGTGGAATCGGAAACATTATCGCTCAAATCAGCATCATAAGTAATTACTCTACGTTGATGAAAAAACAAACAAAGCGTCTTATCACTATTAACACTCAATCTGTTCCTTCCACACCATAACAGAAATTGATCGATGACGGATCGTATCAGATTTTGTAAATCCTCCTGGCTATTTGCAGAAAGAGCAATTGATGTGTCGTCTGCATACATTACTATAAGACCATCTTTTATATGGTTCGGCAAATCGTTTAAGAATATTAAAAACAGTAAGGGACCCAAAATGGATCCTTGTGGTACTTCGGTATCGGTCGCGCCCTCTTCCGATTAGTGACCTGATAATGATATTACTAATCTTCTATCGCTCAAAAATGATTTTGTCCGTTGCAATAATGTGTCGTGTATACCTAAGTGATACCTTTTATTGAGAATATAATCGAATTCTAGACTATCAAAAGCGCGAGAGAGATCAAAAAATAGCGAAGATGTATCAGATGAGTTCGAAGAATGTACTATAAGCTATTTGCAGAGATAGGCTGTGTACTTTTGGATATTTAATTTTTTATCGCTTTAGACACAGGGCTTTATACTGTGTGTCTAGCTAAGTTCGCGACAAATGGAAAACTTTTTTATTCGTGGGTTTATGAAAAAAGTTATTCTTTATAAAAAGTCCTGCTTCATCCAAAACTTAAATTCAAATGGTCAGATTTTAATATTTATTAGTCATATATGAGATATGACAAAAAATATGAAATTAGTATAAGAGTAAAGTACCTTTATTTTCAATAATACTTCAAATGTTATAAGGAATAGTCGTTCAGAATTGGAAATTATGCAATTTAAATACAGCATTTACACAAAAGAAAGCATTGAAAATGTTACACAAATGCTTCAACATATCCGCCTTCTCGTTCCATACATGTAACGGTTCTATCACAAAAATGCCTTAAAACCCTTCTAATTGTTTGTGGAGTTATTTTACGGATTTCTTCTCTAATAACACGTTCTAGATGGCCTACATCCGTAAACGGCGCTTGAATATAAACATGTTCTTTTAAATAACCCCACAAGAAAAAATCAAGTGGGGTCAGATCTGGAGACCGAGGTGGCCAACGTATTGTGGAAAAGCGGTGTATAACCCTTTCGTTAAAACAATCTTCAACATATTGCCTTACGTCCAACCTGCTATGACAAGGTGCACCATCCTCTTGAAACCAAATATGTTGGCGTTCCAGCAATGGAAGATTGTCGATAAAATTACTAATTTCACTTTGCAAAAATTTAGATACCGGTCGGCATTCAAAGATTGGTGAAAAAAGAAAGGTCCAATTACATAACTTTTGTAGATTCCGCACCATACATTTGTCTTGTACGCATATTGACTTCGAGTTTTTATTGTACAATGTGGGTTGGCATCTGTCCACCAACGGCAGTTTTGACTCGATACAGTTCCGTTCGATGTAAATGTTGCTTCATCGGCAAATAACATTTGTCTCGACACAAAAGGATTATCTGCTAATATTGCCTGAATGTCGGCACAAAACTCCAATCGTCTGTCATTATCACCTGGTCTTAGAGTGTGTACAAATGTAGGCTTGTAGGGGATGAAATTTGTTTTTTTTTTTAGAATTTTAGCTACCGAATCTTTGCTTATAGTGTTTGACATCAACAATGCTCTTTTCCGGAACGAACACCTCGGTTGTTCTATTGCTGATAGCATCACTTCTAGTTCCATTGCGTTATCAGCAACATGGTTTTGGCGTTTGTTGTTAAATCTGTTTTCGACATTTCCGAAAGTCTTAAATTTTCTTAAAAGTTGTCTTACCGTCTCGTGGTGAATATTCTTGTCAGGATGCCGCTGATTAACAATAGTTGCTGCTTCCCTGAAAGTTTTGTAATTATCGCCCATATTAACCTTCCTATACTCACGTCAAAATGAAAGACGTATACTATACTATATAAATCGGTCTCACAGACCGAATGCGTGAGTATAGGAAGGTTAAGACGATTTCAATTTTATCTTCTTTACTTAATATTACAGGCATTTCTACTTATTGTATTTTTCTTATATGATAGAGATCTACCACTAATAGGTCAATAAAACAAGGCTGGTTTCAGGCTGGTCAGATCTCTATCATATAAGATAAGTATAAAAGGTCACGAAATATATATATATATACATTTAACTTATTGTATTTTGTGATAGAACCGTTACATGTATGGAACGAGAAGGCGGATATGTTGAAGCATTTGTGTAACATTTTCAATGGTTTCTTTTGTGTAAATGCTGTATTTAAATTGTATAATTTCCAATTCTGAACGACTATTCCTTATAACATTTGAAGTATTATTGAAAATAAAGGTACTTTACTCTTATACTAATTTCATATTTTTTGTCATATCTCGTATATGACTAACAAATATTAAAATCTGACAATTTGAATTTAAGTTTTGGATGAAGCAGGACTTTTTATAAAGAATAACTTTTTTCATAAACCCAAGAATGAAAAAGTTTTCCACTTGTCGCGAACTTAGCTAGACACACGGTATACATATGTATCAAGAAAAAGGACAGCTAACATGGCGGAAGAAACCTCGACGAAATATTTCAAAGAATTATGCGTAGCAGAAGAGGAAAAAATAGAAATGAGGGAGTATCTGAAGAAGGCAACAAAAATATAGAGTCCACACACGCAGAAGTGATGAACGTAATAAACCAACTAAAGAAATAATCCCAGAATTGATAAAAGAGGGGGAGAGGGTGAATTACAAGACACATAAACTAGTTTTAAGAATTTGAAAAGAAAGGAGGATTTCAGATGAACGGAAAACGGGTCTGATAGATAACTACAGACGTATATTATTTCTGAACGTATACAGTATTAACAGAAAATGCGCTTGAGGATTACGAAAACGGATTTTGGAAAGTAAAATTATCAATGCAATCCACATCTTGAAGAAAGTAATTGAGGAAAGCTAGGAGTACAATGTCAAACTGCACGTACTTTTTATAGACTTCTAACAGCCACATGAACAAGTGAAAAGAAACCAGTTAAAGAAAGACTTGAAATACATGGAAATACCAAAGAAAATTGTAGACCTACTGAAAAGCATTGTGGAAAACAATAAAAAAAAAAGACAGAGAAAATAGAAGTGAAGGAAGGTGTATAACAGGGAGATATCCTGTTCTCATTATTTTTTATGCTTTTACTGGATGGGAGAGTAAGAACAAGACGTAAACGTAGTAGAAACTTGGCACAAGTTTAGCACATGCGGCTGATGTGGCCATCATCGCAAGAAACAAGAAATAATTAGAAAAATAAAGCAGCGGGGAAATCTGAAAATAAACGAATATAAGACTAGGTATGCAACAGAAATTATAAGGTAATGCCAAATTTTACATATGGAGAATATACAGTTCAAGAAGTCAATACATTTAGATATCTAGGAAAGAATCAAAAACAACAAATAGACGAAAAAATTCAGAAAGATTATAGTTCATGCTACTATAATGTTGAAAGACAAACACTGAAACAGAATGAGTAAATAACGAATCTATAATAATGTGGGAGTAAAGAAAACAGGGGAACAAGAATATAGACAATTAATGATTTATGAAATTACAGACATAATTTAAAAAGAAAATATAGTGAAGACGATCAAAGCAATGAGAATCAGATTGATGGAGTATATGGTATATACAGAAAGGAAAAGAAGTCAGTACTAAGTAAAATTACCAGGTGGAATCCAATGTATGGTAGACCTCAAAGGGGACTATGAAGTAGGTAAATGGAAGGAGCAAGAGGAAGATAATATAAGGACAATGAAGAACAATCAAAGATGGGCAGAAAGGAAAGGAAAAAAATAGTTTGGCAAGAGGAGACACCAATCTCTGTGAGGACTAAAGAGAGAGATAAAGACTACTGCCTTTAAATAACTGAATATGCGTTTGACATTCTTGTTAGTTTCTTAATAATCTGCACATATGTATGTACGTTGTGTTGTCTTTCTTTGAATTAATAAGTGTCTGCTGTCTTCTCTGGCTGGTTAGAAAGTTTAACACCGCAGAAATGGTGAATACGTTCGTTACCTAAAGATTCTTCAAACACTTGTCAAAAAGCACAAAACACAATTGCACGAAAATGTTCGCTGCTTTTTCCTTTGTTGATTTCCACTAATCATAAATCTACTGCACCCACAAAATGTCCAATTTAATGATAGTGGTTACGGTACACAGACAAGGTTAGAAGTACTTAATTCCCAAAAGGTATACAACTACTTGTAGAAATGCATGATTCTAAATATTATTAAGGTGTACCATTTGCTTTAGTAAGTTTGGTGAATTTGCAATCGCTGTCACCATATTTCATTTTACAATCGCTTTAGACTATCACTTTATTTTATATAACTCATATCCATATTTATTTTGTTTTTCTAGGTAGCACCACAACAGCAATACGATTTTACCAAATACTTAAGGAATACTCAAGCAATGAGCACGTCCAGAAGCCTCCTAATAATCGTTGTCCTTTGCACTTTAGTCATCATGCAGACGAGTACCAAAAGACGTTGCGCTTTGAACGAGTTTATTTATAGAGGAAAATGTCATCGTAAAGATAAAGATACGACAGAACCTCCTTCAAATGCAATTATTCGAGTAAAAACTTGTGCCAAAGGATACACTTACATAAATGGCATGTGCATTTTGGAGGAAAGTTTTGACTTGTCTTGATCCAGAATAACAATAAGGTATACTTAAACGGTTTTCTATCTTTTGATAGATTGTTACACACTTCCAACTACTGTCAATAATACTTTATATATTGTACACAAGAGAAATATGAGCGTAAGAATTTATGCTAAATGAGTGTTCCTTTTGATTGTGCACATTAAATTGTTATTATTTGAGAAGTAATAGTAAAGTTCTCTACTGATTATAACGAGAATGTTGTTGCAGTAAATCTGAAATGGAGTAATGTCGGTATCTTTTAGTTTATAAAACGGTCTCATTCAACGATTTCGTTGATTCAATAGACTTTAAAAAATGGTTTATTCCAACTTATATTCCTAGAACAATGTACTGTGTCTACTGAAAATAATATATGTATGTTAAAAAAGGTAGCTTCAAAGCGGATGTGCTAACAAGTAGGAAGAGCAGCAATGCGATAGTTCCTGAAGTTTCTACGACGAAATATATGTTAATTCTGGTCAGTTATTTATCTACTGTTTCGTAAATAGTAGCATTTCACTTAAAGTAGATATACTTTAAAAGGGTATAAATTAATATTATCTTTACAAACGGCTACGGTTCAAACGTCCTAAAATAGATAACCCGCACCAATTTAAGCTTATTTATTATTATTGTTATACAAAACGCCAGATCTCAGCTCAGAATTCCAACTACCATCAGCTAGCTCCTTTCCTTTATTTCTCCCACGAATCGTTTATCTCCCGATTGATTTCCAAAATTAGTCCCTTCCATTCCGATCCGTATTATAATTTACTAGACGGTCTTCTAAAATCGAGGATTACCTGTATTTATGAAGTGTCGATATATCTCTTTAATTCACACTAAATGTCGATAATGTCAACGCGAAGTAACAATACGGAAAGGTGTCTCGTCTTCAGCCTCTTTTTATCTTGAAATACGACTTTTTTCAGGTTTACGGCGAACATGGGCTTTCTATTAGTACATAGAAAATGACACGTTCAGATAAAAGCACTTAGAGCCGTCCGCATTTGCATATAAACGAGGCAATGTATTATTTCTATTTATATTTTATGAGCAACCGTCGAATGGACCCATTTTAAAAATAAAATTAGAAACCGAAATGACAAAAACAAAAAAGATAAACGGTTACAGTTTGCCTCCATAATCCATTTGTCAAATTGTTGATCTGTGTAATTGACATAGACTGGTGGGAGTGTATAATTAATTGTAGTGGCCTAGTTTTATTTTCGGAAAAATTTTAATTATCCTAGCGTTTTTATGATTTTGCCACAGTAAGTCGGAAAATAAAGATTTAGTGCATTTAGATACAATTCTCTTCCATTAATCGATCAAAATTCGAATTGACGAATCATCATTCATTACATGACTTTAGTAGGAAGAAATATCATTCGAAACCAAGGAAATAAATATTTCCTTCTTAAATGAACAATTGATGCTTTTCCCATTGGATGTTTTAGATGAAGAATAAATTGCAATTTGCACGCAGATGTTGAGGAAGATACATGTCAGCGTAAAATACGCAAAATATTGCTTTGTTTTTTTGTGAATTTTGACACTCCTACTAGTACTAAAATAAAAATATGACTAGTTTGCAACTAACATCTAGGTATCACGCAGGGTACGGCTATTTATGATCGTATTGTTTTCTCGTACATTCCGAATCCAAGCATCCTCCTCCACGTGCTCCTTATGAATAATACATTCGCTTAAGCACGTACCGCTTTCATTACCCGTTCTGGGCATAGTCAATACAAATTACCAGTTAAATGCCAATTTATAAATTGCAACCGCCTTCGCCTAGCCAACGACGAGATCGAGGCCGGAAAGAAAGAGGCCGCCAGCGTTTACTGCAGTGCGGCGGTGGACAGAACGGGTTAAAGTAAACAAATAAAGAAGGTTGTTTATGGGCTAAGTGACACTATTGCTTTTCGGCGTAGTTCTTGCCTACGTGTAAATGTGTAGGATAAGTCGTAGGTATTGGTCGGCTATATTAGCATTTGTAAATCGGAACGCACATATTGTTCTATTTTATTGTTGTTCTATTTTCACGAATTTATTTTAATCGCTTGAATAGATAAGGTAATGGTTACTATACAGGATGTACGGTACAGATACTTTTTGGGCCGGGTGGTATTATTTAGAATAGGTTTTATGTGCACATTATCTTACACACGCTGAATCAATAGCCATCTATTCACATTGGAAGATGGTAATGCTAGAATTAGCAGATTGTGTGTAATTTAAGAGAAATTTAAGTGTAGAAATGACACCACAGACATCTTAAAAAGTTAGATGAATCTCTCTTGGAAATAGACGTTAGAAGTAATATAACACTTGTTTCTATTAGTTTAAATATTTAATTGAAGTACACTTTACATTCTACCACATACATACTCATTACATAATCGACTACAGAATGACTGCAATACGACTACCATTACTAACAAAACCACAGGTGCATACCTTATATATTCCACATTGCGACTATGTTCAGAATGGTACATTTGGCGCTATCATTTAAAATTTACTTAAGTTCAACACACCCCCACAAACTTACCATTCTAACATAGTCACTTACAAACTAACATCTAGCATTGGAAATGAAACATCTATCATTCCCAATTTATTAACAAAATACAAGAACTTCTGTTTTGTCAACGCTTTTGTCATAATATCTGCATACTGTCTATCTGTAGGTACGTATAAAAGTTTAATATTTCCTTTATTTACATGGTCTCTTATAAAATGGTGCTTAGTATCGATATGTTTAGAACGTTTTGTTTCTAATGTCTTTGCCATTTTG
Organism: Chrysina gloriosa; assembly: GCA_038088585.1. Taxonomy (NCBI): domain Eukaryota; kingdom Metazoa; phylum Arthropoda; class Insecta; order Coleoptera; family Scarabaeidae; genus Chrysina; species Chrysina gloriosa. The sequence continues at coordinate 34,075,984 of CM076087.1, read as the reverse complement.
ATACAAGATTGATTATCTTCATATATCATTATTACATGCATAAATGAAAGAGAAGTATCGACTAAAAGTTGTTTCAGAAATAAACATTCCTGAGGACAATCAGCTAAAGCTACATACTCTGCTTCAGCACGGGATAAAGCAACTACATTTTGTTTTTTCGATTTCCAGAACACAATATTGTTATTTAATTTCAATATAAACCCTGTAATACTTTTCCTGTCATCAATATTATTTGCAAAATCTGCATCAACATAAGCACTAATAGTTAATTCTAAACTACCTTTTACATATTTTAAACCGTAATTCTTTGTGCGTTTTAAATATTTCAAAACATTTTTAAATGTTTCCAATGTATACTACTGAAACAATTTTGAAATTGACTGAAGTAGGTTACACTGAAACACAAATCTGGACGTGTACCTAACATAATATACATTAGGCTACCAATAAGTTGCTTATAAGGAAGATCTGGAGTCACTCCATTTTCCCTGTTTAAACTTAATTTTGGTTGCATTGGCAGCGATGTAGTATAACAATCATTCATACCAAAATAATCTAAAACCGATGAAATTATTTCAAGAATTCTCTTTGCTTTCTTTTCTATAGGAATAGGTTTAAATTGATTGCGTGTCTGTTTACCTTTAATACAAACTTCACATATACCTTTTGGTGGATGTACTGAGGAGTGCCCTATCCCACAATGAAGTAATTCTTTATCACAAACAATATTTGCACATTGATTTCTGATATAAAAGGATACATAATATAAATTTCTTTGTAAATAGCCTTCTAATATTAGTTTACTATTTTTATCTAAAATTTTCACACATTTATGTTGAAATATGAATTGGTTACCTTCTTTCTCAATTGCTTTGACTGATAAAAGGTTATGTTCTAATTCGTTGCACTGCAATACATTTGTCAATTTTATATCTCTGCCAATAATGCTTTGTACATATAAATTTCCAGCCTCTTCTGCTCTTACAGTAACACCCTTCTTCGCTACAACTATATCACACTTAACTTTTTGTTTCTCCATTAAAAACTGTCCAACGTCGTAGTTCACCATGTGATTTGTTGCCCCACTGTCAACTATAAATAATAATATGTCATGATTTACCTTACCAACATCTACATCAGGAATAGTACTGTACAAACTTTTTACTTCACCAACAAATGATATTTCTTCTTCATTCTGTGCTATATTACTTTTTCTATTTTCTGGACAATTATTTCTTTTATGTCCGGGTTTTCCACATTTGTAGCATTTAAATTTAAATTCACTTGTTCCACGTTGTTTTCTATAATAGCCTCTCTGTTGATATGAACCATGCTTTCTATTGCTTGTAAATGCCACTGTTGAATCTATCCCGGTTCTTGATATGTTTCGGTTGTCTTGTCTAGTTTGTTCCTGTAATAACTTATTTTTTACGAATTCAAAAGTAATACATCTGGACATTTGGTATACATCATATCTACAGTAGTCGTGATTGCCTGAAAAGTTACTGGTATAGCAACCAATAGTTGTGCTACAACTTCTTGATCTGATAGTGTGCCACCACTGCATCGAAGCTCTGCAACAGTTTTTTCAAAATGACTAATAAATTCACTCAGCGATCCTTTAACAAATTTCATGTTTCTTAATTTTCTTTGAAGTTCCACTTGTACTGCCAAACCTTTTCGTATATATGTATTACAAAGAGTTTCATAAATTTCTCTGGCCGTTTTCTTTCCTTTTATAATGTCTAACACATTATCTGCCAGGCTTTGAGCAATAATACTTCTTGCCTTGATATCCTTTTTCAGGAATGCATCGCATTTGTCGCTATCACCTTCACAAATTTGACCTTCCAGAACTTCCAATACCTCGTTCTGTTCCAGTACCAGTTTCATTCTAAACTCCCAATTAGAGAAGCCAGTACCATCAAATTGTTTCACATTCATAAATTGTATCGTGCTTGTAGCTGCAGCCATTTTTGGATTATATGGTGATAGAAATTCCTCCTATTATTTCCAGTTATACACGTTCTGGGTCCACAACCTCTTGAAAATAGACGTTAGAAGTAATATAACAGTTGTTTCTATTAGTTTAAATATTTAATTGAAGTACACTTTACATTCTACCACATACATACTCATTACATAATCGACTACAGAATGACTGCAATACGACTACCATTACTAACAAAATCACAGGTGCATATCTTATATATTCCACATTGCGACTATTTCAGAATGGTACATTTGGCGCTATCATTTAAAATTTACTTAAGTTCAACAATCTCTTGATCTAGTAATGACGTTATTCTACGTAAAGAAAAACTAAACTAAAGTGGACAAATTGCTACGAGTTTTAATTGTTATTTATAGCATTGTCCACCTGAATATTTTAATGCAATGCATTAATGACCATGTAATTTATTATCTGGATGACAAGGTTATTCCTTTGATGCGCTTATCTTCGTCACATTTTACATTGAAAAATAATGAAAATGTTTCGATCTGGTGACAAAAGAAATAAAAGAACTATTAGAATTGAAAATCAAGCCAATTGTGTTGGATGTTATTTCGCTACTGTCTTGCGACAGACTTACGGTACACTGCTTTTGTCTATGAGGCACTGATAGAATTCCGCCCAGAGGGAAATTGCTCCATTATCCTAAACAGAGAGCAATTTGATGGCGATAATTCCAGGCTGAATTCAGGCTGCAGTAACAAATATATCTCGTCGAGTTCGTCAAGTCAATGGGAAACTATTTGACAACTGTGTGGTCAGGCGTTGTCCTCCTGGAATAGTCGGTATTCAGTTTTTATTGATCTTTATGGGTCATTTTTCTTTTAAAGTTGCGTACACCCTGTCTAGTTATTTGCAGCATAGACCAGTGTTCAACGCTCTACCTCTAAGTACCAGCTCAAAATTGGTAACACTCTGATAATTCTTCCAAATGGACATCATTATCGTTTTAAAATAAGTTACAATTCTTCTGAAGAAATGGTGATTCGGCATTAATAAATACATGGTTCATTTCAGACACGTTTGTGTCTATCTCACTATAAGTCACATGCAGATCGTCTTCAATCACATTGCGCACAGCATCGATGTATTTTGGAATATTAATCGAAATTCTACAAACAATCTTTACAAAAATCGTAAACAATCATTCAATGAAATTCTTCACCCCAAATTTCTACTGGTTCGCTGTAAATGAACTACTCAATCAATTTATAAGCAGCCAGTGCTTTCACAATAACAAATGTTAAATGTTACTAAAAGAGTAATGACATTTCCATAATACCACAGTGGCCGTTTGTAAAATCATAAAAGGCACCCCTCGTACAAGTATATAAGTAATTAAAATAAAATGTAGAAGGGATACACTACGTACACACAATATCTGCTGCTAGTTTGATGTATGCTTACAATTGATCGTATTGTGGAAATATCGCAATTAAATTTTTGTAAATTTTTCGACACACTGTGTAACGACTATAGGTAGAAAGAAATCTCCATCACTACAGGAAAAAGCCGCTACCATGCCATGAATATAGCCCAATGAAAACCAAATTTCCCGTATACTATTGTGAAGTAGATATTCGAATTTTTTTGAAGAACTGACCAATTATGTTAAGAAAACATGATCATTCTAAAATAGCAAATGGAAAGAATAGGGATGCAATTAGTTGAGCAGCATCAAATTCATCAGTCTGTTTAAGGGCGACTGTTGAACAGACCAAAGTTACTTTCAGCAAAACATAAGGACCAAATTAGTTCTAAAACAGTTTCAGGAATTGGTTGCTTTGTTGCAAAAGGCTTCTTCTTCTATAACTTTGCTTACACTAAGGAGATTACCGTTCAATTTGAGCCTTCTTATGCACAGAAAAGCGACGCGATTTTACGGGCGAAAGATGCAAAATAAAAAAATACTAGAAATGTTTGTTGGAAAATTTATTTACGAATTTTTAGGGCGACGAATCGCTCCTTGCCTTGTCCTTTACGTCCGATGGGGAGGGTTATGACGGTCGCTCTAGGAAGAAATTGATTTACTCAGCCGATTGGTAATTCTCTTTCTGGACATTGATTTATCTTGCAGCTTTTGGCATGTTGTCCAAAAGTTTCTTGAGGTCCCCATATTGCGTTTAGATACTCAAATTTCAATAACTCTCTTGACGATCTAGGTAAAGGCTATTTGCCACAATGTTAGTGAGAACTAGGTAACAATGACCAACACCAGCTAAGTACAGCTAAGCAATTAAAATTTACACAAGGCCCCGTTATCTAAAAGAAACAGTGTCGATTTATTTCGACAAAGGGAAACGTTATTCTTCTGGAGAATTCGGCTGTAATTACAAATATTCTTCATTATAGCAATTATATTACAGTAGAAGCCGCTTATTGTGATCAATTTGGAACAAACCCTTTTGATAACATTAACCGAATGATAACAGTAAGCGGAAGGTAAATATAAATGTATTTTTCTATGCTGATGTAGTCAATAATAAATATGTATGTATGTAATCAAATTATTTAACGACTTACAAATAAAATTCAAGGGAAAAATTAACGATTAATCAACAATTTTTAATATTTTACCAAATTTGTTTATTTTTTATCATCGATACAATACGTAGGTACATTTATTTACACTTTACGATTTCATTCGAAAAACTGGTCGATCGTCGTTTGACGTTTATTTTTATTAATAAGATTTTGTATGTATATTTCAAAATCATAATATCTATCAAAATTACTTTCTCGGAATTGTACACCACGTCGGAGAATATTTAACGCTTCTTGCATCTGGCCATTAGTTGGCGGCTCTTCAGACATTTCCTCTTCTTCTTCTTCTCCTACTTCGGGTAATTCAGGATTACTTCCTTCGGACGATTGATCCACAACTTCCCGACAAATGTCTGATATAGTCATTGTGGCAGCTGTTTGAACATCATTGTCGATATCCACCCAATCGGAAAATTCGCTTTTGGACAGACCTTGAACTACAAAAAAATTAAAAAATATTAGTTAGATGTACAAAACAAGTTCTTTTTTCATACCTTCTAAAATGTCAGCGCACGTTTCATGGAGATCAGGTTCTTCATCACCAGTTTTGGAAAAACCTCCTTTTCGAAAACAGTTTCGGATCGTTTCTGGTTGAACTTGCCTCCATGACTTCACCAGCAAATGCAGCGCATCTAGAAGACTGATTTTTTGCTATCGCATCTGCAGTAGGTGCATCTCGATTCTCATCAAGTTCTTGTATAATTTGGGCTCGAATTTGCCCTCGATAGTATTCTTTGAATGTTCGAATGATTCCTTGATCACATGGTTGTATCAATGCCGTAGTGTTCGCAGGTAAGAAAATAAGTTGGATGTTCGTCAAAACTACATTCACTTTGTGCGCAGTACAATTGTCTACTAATAAGACGATTTGGCGTTTCAATTTTTTTGTCCCACCTGAGTAACCACTCGCTGAACAAGACACTTGTCATCCAAGCATTCGCATTAGCAAAATACTCCACGGGCAAAGTTTCAACACCTTTAAAACACCGAGGATTCTTACTTTTTCCTATCACTAGAAGTTCTTCCTTTTCATCTTCCATATTAACAGAACATAACACTGTTACTCGTTCTTTCGAAGATAAGCAACCTCTTACTTTATCGTTTTTGAACAAATAAGTATGATTAGGCATCGCGCGAAAGTAGAGTCCTGTTTCATCTGCATTGTAGATGTCCCGAGGCGGATATTTTGCAATAATTTCTGGCCATTCCGAACGCATCCAGTCAGCGGCTGCTAACGAATCAGCACTTTTTCTTCACCGTGCAGAGGTCTATAAACGATGTTTTCTCGCTTTTTCCACCGATTGAACCATCCGTCTGTTGCAATGAAATTTTCTTTCCCCATAGTTTTGGCTATATCTTCTGCTTTTTGACGCATGATAGGACCATTCACAGAGGCATTTTTTTCGCGAACATTTGTAAACCAAATTTTTAAAGCTGATTCAACTTGATTATCCTTTCCAGATCTTTCCCTTTTTCGTTTTATGTTTTCATTCGAACGCGCACACGTTTCTATTTCTGTACGATTTTTTAAAATTATACACAACAGCGGTTGCGAAATTTTTAATTGTACCGCAGCATTCCTTTGACTCATTTTCGGAAGTTTATCGAAGTTATCGAGAATTTGTCGTTTTTCTTCGTTCGATAGATCGCGACGTTTTTTATTCACTTCTGCCATGACCACGGTGGTTTATGCGAAATTTCAATAATTTACCGGTACACAAGACTGTAGAACGTGAGATTCGTAGAAGAGTATAGGAGAAACTGAATATCATTTAAACGAACGGACCTTTTATACATAAAGTACATCAAAAAAAGCGGCTCGTTCAAAGGAGTTGCGCTGCAGACACCGTCGCCTGAAGAAACTTTCCGACAAAGGATACTATTCATAACTAATAACATTAAGCGGCTTTTGATTACAATATGCGGCTTTCTTTCAATGAGTTTTAAATAGAGTGATTTGGGACCAATGGTTTTCGATAACAATAACCGTTTGATAACATTAACCGTGATTATAATAAGCGGCTTCTACTGTATATGTATATATTATTTTAAATGGAGAGAAATGAATTATATACTAGAAAACGGTCAGGTTTAATTTTTTGTTGTTAGCTTAATTTCTGTTAAGTATTAAAGTATTTTCCAAAATTTCAAACTAAAATATTGGTTGGAATTGTTTCCCAAATGAAAATAGAAATTGTTGAAAATCGTCACAAATGCTGAATAAATGTTCAAACTAATTTAGCTCATTTGGTTGGTGTAAAGCTAGGTATCCGAGAACCAATCATATGTGCCATCTACAACGGGTATTTTCTCTCTGGACTTAAAAGATAAAAACAATAGTATTTGATACTAAGATAGGCTAATGAAAATTGATGAAACGGAACCGATAAGTAATGAAATGTTTGTGACCTTACTTCGGGTTTGCAAAATTTTGAGCAACAAAGAGTGTTTATTTTTCCTTTTTCTTGTTATCCTTATACCCATTCCAGCGACGGCAGCAGTGCAAGAACTCAAAAAGTTGAACAACTTTGTATTATGTAGGGATGCTCAGTCCGTATAGATGCCCATTTTCTTTATATTCTAAAAACTGCCTGACAGACGGCTTCCTACGACGGAAACTGTGTTTGTTGAGTCAAAGTTCGTGTTGTGTGTCATTTTTATTGTTGAGGTAGCAGCTACAGATCTTAATAATAAATAAGGTGAGGATGTGCTGCTATTAGAGTGTAAAGTTTTCTTGACTTGTATAAAATGTTCTATTTATTATAAAAGTATAATAGCTTTAAAAAGTTAATTGTGCTATAATATTGGGAATGAAACTTTCAGTTCTTCCTTTAAGCGCGAAATTTAAAAAGGATTTAATTTTGACCGCAAATGCTGTAAAGGAAGGGCACCTAAACTATTATCAGGCTAGTAGGGAATTCAATATTCCATATACAACTCTTCGCAAAAGAATTATGAACAATGACCTAGTGAAACTATGTCTAGGGCCAAGTTTTATGCTTGGCGAACAAAACAGCGACTGGTTAATCACATTCTGAAATTGCAAAGCAGACGATTTGCACCAAACGTTAGTGACCTTCGTACTATTACTTTTAAATTTGCTGATTGATTAAACATGAAACACAAATTGAACAAAACGCATCAGAAAGCTGGATATGATTGGAGGCATTCGTTTCTGAGAAGAAATTCAACTTTATCCATCAAAAACTCAAAAGATGTTTCAGCAAATAGGGCTAATGGTATGAATGGAAAAGATGTGGAAGATTTTTTCCATTACTTGAGAGGACTTTAGATGGAAATGAACTAAGGAATCAACCAAGTCGAATTTTTAATGTGGATGAATCAGGATTGCAACTAAACAATAAAGCATCTCATGTTATAGTTGGCAAAGGATCGAAATTAGTACCCCAATTGACATTCCGAGAAAAGGGTAAAACTATGTATAACAGTGCTTGTGTGTTGCAATGCAGAAGGAATACTTCTTCCCTCAGTATGCATCTTAAAAGAGAAAAATAAAAAGCAGGAATTTTGTGACGGTATGCCACCAGAAGCCGATGTCTACATGGGGGACAAATCTGCCTACATAAAGTCAGAGTTGGAGATGGATACAAAACTATTTTTTACCGAGAAAATCTCCAGGGAAACTTGTCTTACTTTTAGATGGGCACCAAATGCCACTGTAATTCATATGAACCATTAGAATTCTGCGACTTAAATGATATTATTATACTTTGTTTACCAAGTCTTAATACTCACTACCTCCAACCACTCGACAGAGCATACATTAAATCATTAAAAACACACTTTTCTAAAAAATGTGATTTTTGAATCCGCAATAATCCTTCAAGAAAACTTAATAGACTGCAGTTTGGTGCTTTACTTGATAAAGCATGGAATAAAAGTGCTATTGCAAGAAATGCTGTATCAAGTTTTCGGGCCACCGAAATAATGCCTTTTGATCCATTGATCATACCAAATTATGCCTATCTCGTGTCATCGGATGAGGAAAATATTCGGCTCACTCAGAAAGCTACTGCGGATCGTCTTGCTCTCTCTCTCTCGCACCTTCAATTAGCCATGCCAATAACTCTCCCGGTCCCTATAACAGTACTGGCGAGCGAAGGGTGTGCCCAACTGCTGTTGAAGCTACTCCCGTCAAAATGGATACCACTTTGAAGGAAACTACTACCAAGGTAACTCCATCAAAGCACATGCAAATTCTCCCTTACCAAAATTAAAATATACCAAAACTAACAGAAAACAGTACGGTGCTATTCTTACATTTCCAGAACATATTTTAAGATTGAAGAATACTTTCAAACGAACAAAGGAAAAAGTACTCACCAAAAATAAATGGAAAACAAACGAAAATGCAAACTTCTCAGTGCATGACGATAGTTCCGATGAAAATGATGAGAACAATTACGTGGAGTGCGGTGAACATTACTACAAAAACCAAGGCAGATGATTGGATTAAATGCCTCAGAAATGATTTTATGAATTATTCGAAGTTTATTTCAATTTGTAAAAAGTGTGGAAACGCAGAAAAAAATGTGCAGCAAAAGCTAATTAATGTCACCGTGGTAACTTCCCCATAGCTTATGGGCGTCTCTACCACGGTGTTCATTGGTTTTTTTTTAGAAAACTGTAATGAATGGTCTTTCAGTTTGTGCATTCAAATCAGCAAAATATAGGTTTCTTTTCAGAACCATAGCAATAAATAAAAACTACATCTCTCCCGCAATCTGTATATGTATATAAAAATGGAGCGTGGTTTGTTCGGATGCTTAAAACGAATGGACTAAATTGGAGACTTCCTTCTGCGGGTTTGTTCGTAATTGCTACGTGAAGGTTTAGGAAAAAGAAAAATCGAAAAATGTTAGGCAAAACAAAGTTTGCCGGGTCACCTAGTTATTCTGTATTTTCTGTTGTGTTGTTTATTATATCAATCGCTGCAGTAATGGCCAAGTTGAACTCTCCCCTTACAACAATCGTTCAAAAGGTAGTTATCCCACTTTCTCTATTCTCCTGGGTGATAGTTATTTCAACTGGAACACCGATATATGTGCAAACGCAAAATAGTACATCTGAAAGTTACTAAACCTTTAAATATCAAAATTACAACTAAAGTTAATGATTTTTGATCACCTCGATGGTACTATAAAGTAGTATGCAGTAGTATGTAGCAATTATGTGATATGAACTGTAAACCTTATTCCAGAACTAGTTCAGAGTATACGTTCGTATGAGCTATTGACTTCTCATTTGGTTAGCACGTTTTTGGCAATTATATTTCTACATATGGGTCATTCCATGTCAACTGGAACAGGGGCCCCCACTCGACCATCTCCAATTTGGCTGAACATTTATACGGATGTACATATATATTTGAAACGACGTTCTGCAAAGTTTTAGCTCTAGGTATCATATACCTAGAGCATCAAACGAAGATTTTGAAAAGTTTGATATGTGGCTATTGCAGAACTATGGTACCTGTGAATGTAATTTTGAAACCACTTTGGGCTCAAATTTCAATTCACATATTGTTCTGCGAGTGTTGACAGTAAACTTTTCTTGTTTACTGGCACAAATTGAGCTAGTATGTTAAATTTCAGCATCACAGTTACTGTGGTACCTTAATAGCGACATGACAAACTTTGCAAAATCTCAATATCTAAAAAATGCTGTACTTAATGTTGATTTTGCGAAAGAAATAGCACCATGTTCAAAGGGATTTTTCTTCCTTAAACCAAAAAACACTAAAATAAAAAAATATGATTCTGGTAGAAAAAATTCTGCCCTTTCCAGTGGTATAAAAATAAATGAATTTGGAGTGGTCCCACTTTGGAAATAGGTTAGATTTGGCTTTTAAATGTTTTGTACCATGTCTGTGTGTTAATATCTCCACAAGTATGCCAGCCTTTGTTCTAATATTGCAGCAATATATTGTTTAGTCGGTGGGTAGTGTACTGGTAAAAGCAGAACCTACCAACTCTTTTTGTTTTTGAGTTGTACAGTGTCAAAATTGTGTTTGTGCATTACGCGAAGTAATTTTGAAGTCATTTTGAGCTTAAATTGCGATCTATATATTGTTTTGTGGATGTTGATACTAAATTTTTCATGTTCACAGGCACAAGTTGAGTTAGTATGTTGAATCTCAGCATCACAGCTACCATGGTTCTGCAATGGCCACATGTCAAACTTTGCAAAATCTTCGTGGTTGACGCCGTGGTGTTGGTGGGACCTCCACAGAAAGGGTTGTGGAGCTCCAGGTATATGGTACCTAGAGCTAAAACTTTGCAGAACCTCGTTTCAAACATATATGTATAAATTTTCAGCCAAATTGGAGATGGTCGAGTGGGGACGATTTTCAAAACTGGTTCACTTGACATGGAATGACCCATATCATATTTGACATACTCTTACTTTTACCTCTAGCGATGATATGGCAACACGGATTTGCTTAACTAAAAGCCATATAATATCACCTGGATGCGGAACAGAAAGTACACTAAATGAAGATAAACTAGCCTACACAAAATTTCTCAATCGCACATTGGAATACTTTCGCTCCTGTACGTACGAAAGTACCACAGCGTGCACACATACACTTACTTAATATGTATGCGCATACATATACAAATTTATCTGTTACGCATTCATGCATATTATGTACATACATACGTACACATGCATATATAGCAGCCTTATTCTAGTTACATACAATTCACCTGCCGAAGCGTTACCGAAGGTAGAACGCAGGAGAGAGGTAAGTATAGATGCACCACTCCTACCAATTAAACGTTTAGTGAACCACGCGCTGCCATAATCGCTTCTGATTACGGTCTCCGCCCTTCTGCACGCTACCTATACGCAATTCGAAAGAAGCGATCCACGAATTAATGATCGTCTTCACGGTAGTATACGCTCAACGTCTCGTACCGATAAAAAAGCGACTGGAAAAATGTCGATTTTCAAGAATGCACTTTACGCCATAAATGTTTGTTCCAAGACAAGTAGAAAACGCTGAACGATTAGATTACAGAAAAAGCTTACAGTTTCATACATATTAAAAGTTACAATTCTTGAAGTATGGAACTATCAAAACTGTGAACAACTGTTGGGTATATGTATGTGCATTATAATTTATTAATTAATTTTAATGGCAGGTAAGTAATATGAATTATATTAGCTGAAATAATTATTATGATCACTGCAAAAAGTGTATAAGTCCAAGCATATACTTTCTACAGTACAGTTACAATTATAAGAATACAAGTTGCCTAATTTTGAAATTAGTTATCTCAAGTCTTACAGGATCTATTCACCCTTAAATCAGTATCCTAGAATCAGAACTTGGATTTTCCAAACATCTGAAATATTGTATAAGCTATTTTCCGAGACACACCACTCGCTTTATCTTTTGAAAATGTTTATTTTAAATTTAGATATAACAGATATAGCAGACATGTCTTTCGTAAGTCTTCTTTTATTGGAACCTTCTGGTCAGAATCAGAATGTCAATGTCTTTAACATTCGAAACGTGTTGACAGCCATATTTTCTTATAGATACACAACTCGCTTAGTTTTGATGATAGCTACGTTAAATTTATAAAACGTATATTGGAATGCTCTCCGAGTATTTTTCCATCAATTAAACAATTCAGCTACCATCAGGACTAGCATCCCTTCTGCATGCAGTATTTTTTAAATATAAAATTATCCTCAAAGATACACAGCCCGCGTAAATTTGCTTCGAATTTAAAGAAAATGTAGAAGGAATGCTAGGATGTTTGAAGTGTTTCGGCCAGGACCAGAACTCTAATTTTTTAATTTTTTAAATAAAATCAATTGTATTCAATAATACAGAACACGCTTAATTTTTGGAGAAAAAAATTATTTAATTTAGAAATAATATGGAAAGAATTTTATAACATTTAAAGTCTTTTGGGATTTTTCTATGCAGAAAGCAATTTGACTAGTGTCAGACCTCGACCACCTTTAAAACTTAGAATATCACTGCTCTCTCCAAACATATACAATCACGTAATTCCTAAACTGGTTATTTAGGTTTTTATGTTCATTTTTTCGGACTGGGAACTATTCAAAGACTTTCGGCACAATAACGAGCAACGTTCAAAACTTCTGGTTTGTCTGAGTACAAATCGTCGATGCTGCGGAGTTGGAGGACATTGTGGGCATAAAAGCAAGTGTTCCACATTTAACACTGTAATTACAATGGGCATAGCCATTGTTTTTGAAACTACATTCCACTACATTGGCTTTTCATCGGTGGTATTGCTATTCATAGAAAATTAAGTGTTTTCTGTAGTTTCCAATTTATTTGTGAGTTATTTATTATTGCACCAACAGATATTCTTTTAATTCTTCTACCTAGTGGGCAATTGGTTTCAAAGAGGGCTAACGTTCGTTAAAATGTTGTCTATACTTCTTGTTATTTGTGTGTTTTGCGAGGTTGTGCGCTTGCGAAGTCTGCAGCCTAATACTAGCTTATCCCAAACCGTGGAAACTTTTCCCGCTGTGGTGTTCGAAAATAATGTTCTTATAGCGTCGCTTATCACTTGTTGTTAGGTATGTGCACATTGTGTTTATATATCCAGTATGATCCTTAAATATCTTGGCATCGTGTTAGTGAACAACACGATGCCATCCCATGTGACATTAAACTTTCTGTATGCAAAGCTGGAAAGTGCTTCCAAAGGTTTTCTCTTGTGCAATTATGCCTAGATTATCGGCTTAATTAGTTTCATTTGTGTAGTTAGTCTGGTCTGAGCTGAGTATTACAAGTTGCAAGGGATTGAAGCTAGAATACACTCTTGTGCGAGATCTTTTATAGCCTCCACCTGCCTTTCTTTTCCTCCAATGTAACATAAAACTGACCGTTTTGTAATAGGCATTCAATTATTTTTACAAAGTGAAGGACCTCTAGAGGAATTTGTGGTTTACAGCGACATATGCGGAGTGGAAATTGACTAGGATTAGATTTATTACTAACTTGATTACAGAGCACTCTTTGATGTGTTTTGTGAGATTTAGTGTTTGCCTCCTACAGAGTTTACCAAGTCTGAAGGAATTTGGAGACGATGTGGAGGCAATATTAGTTTTAGACTTCTTCCAGGACTTCTCGATCTGTAAAACAATTCGGTCAAAATCAGAATCCAAACTCTTCTAATACTTGAAACGTCAAGCTACCTTCAACGATTGGTAACTCGCTTAATTTTGGAAAGTGTTACTTTACTTATCCTTCAGAGATCAACCTTAAACGACTGACCATGACTATGCAATTAAAATGATACATCCAAGAACAAAGTAATTATTATATGTAAAATATTCGTTGTGATTAGCCATCAAGAGCTGCTGATTCGAGTCAAACTTGTTAAGATCGGAGTTGTTCGCAGGCGATCGGAATATACACACTTGATCCGTCCTTACAACTTGGACCGCTCCGGATTAAACTCCGATCCTAACAAAAATCAATGTTTTATAGCTCATATGAGCACCTCTAACACCTCACAAAAATTCTATTCTTTTGTGATCCGAAAAATTTTCCTAATATGACTTCAAGTAGACCTTAACAAAGTAAACTCCATAGGCAAAAGTTTGGTTTTCGAAAGCTTCGACAGCTTCTCGAAGTGCTGAACATTGTTGTCCATGCATCTTTTGTTTGACATTCAGGATCAGAAAGAAATTGTTACATCATAAACCAACAATATGATGTTTTTCTCCTTGAATTAATCAATTGTTTAACGTGCCGTGTGAGAACGGGGATTGTCACAATCCAGAATGATGTAACGTTTTCGGTTGTTTTTCCAGATTTCGTCGATGACTTCTGGCAAATAAATTGTTCTATACCATTCAGCATTAACTGTTCCTATATTCTCTAAAAGTATGGTTGTTACATATCCAGTACAACCGAAGAAACAAGCGATGATTTTCTTGAAAGTGCTTCGTGAACGAATATCTTTTGTGGGAGGCACCCAAACGGTGGATTGTTGCTTTATTTCCGATTCATACGAATATATCCAAGTTTTCTCAGCTATTACCATGTCGTATACGGATTTTGCAGTTCCTTGGTCGAATTTTTTGAACATTTCCTTACACCCACAGATCCTTTTCAACGCTAAATATATACTGTGTGTCTAGCTAAGTTCGCGACAAATGGAAAACTTTTTTATTCTTGGGTTTATGAAAAAGTTATTCTTTATAAAAAGTCCTGCTTCATCCAAAACTTATATTCAAATTGTCAGATTTTAATATTGAATCACATTCACTTACATTTAGTTTTTTTTAATTCTTACACTTTTCTCAACTACAAAGTCAACAGTTTGATGTACACATTTTTAATCTTAGTCTAGAATACTCTGATAAACAATGTTTGACTAAATCTGTCACTATCATCGTTTACGCTTGTCAAAATACAATAAGTAGAAATGCCTGTAATATTAAGTAAAGAAGATAAAATTGAAATCGTCTTAATAGTGGGCGATAATAATAACAAAACTTTCAGGGAAGCAGCAACTATTTTTAATCAGCGGCATCCTGACAAGAATATTCACCACGAGACGGTAAGACAACTTTTAAGAAAATTTAAGACTTTCGCAAATGTCGAAAACAGATTTAACAACAAACGCCAAAACCATGTTGCTGATAACGAAATGGAACTAGAAGTGATGCTATCAGCAATAGAACAACCGAGGTGTTCGTTGCAGAAAAGAGCATTGTTGATGTCAAACACTATAAGCAAAGATTCGGTAGCTAAAATTCTAAAAAAAAAAACAAATTTCATCCCTACAAGCCTACATTTGTACACACTCTAAGACCAGGTGATAATGACAGACGATTGGAGTTTTGTGCCGACATTCAGGCAATATTAGCAGATAATCCTTTTGTGTCGAGACAAATTTTATTTTCCGATGAAGCAACATTTACATCGAACGGAACTGTATCGAGTCAAAACTGCCGTTGGTGGACAGATGCCAACCCACATTTTACAATAAAAACTCGAAGTCAATATGCGTTCAAGACAAATGTATGGTGCGGAATCTACAAAAGTTATGTAATTGGACCTTTCTTTTTCACCAATCTTTGAATGCCGACCGGTATCTAAATTTTTTGCAAAGTGAAATTAGTAATTTTATCGACAATCTTCCACTGCTGGAACGCCAACATATTTGGTTTCAACAGGATGGTGCACCTTTGTCATAGCAGGTTGGACGTAAGGCAATATGTTGAAGATTGTTTTAACGAAAGGGTTATACACCGCTTTTCCACAATACGTTGGCCACCTCGGTCTCCAGATCTGACCCCACTTGATTTTTTCTTGTGGGGTTATTTAAAAGAACATGTTTATATTCAAGCGCCGTTTACGGATGTAGGCCATCTAGAACGTGTTATTAGAGAAGAAACCCGTAAAATAACTCCACAAACAATTAGAAGGATTTTAAGGCATTTTTGTGATAGAACCGTTACATGTATGGAACGAGAAGGCGGATATGTTGAAGCATTTGTGTAACATTTTCAATGCTTTCTTTTGTGTAAATGCTGTATTTAAATTGTATAATTTCCAATTCTGAACGACTATTCCTTATAACATTTTAAGTATTATTGAAAATAAAGGTACTTTACTCTTATACTAATTTCATATTTTTTGTCATATCTCGTATATGACTAACAAATATTAAAATCTGACAATTTGAATTTAAGTTTTGGATGAAGCAGGACTTTTTATAAAGAATAACTTTTTTTCATAAACCCAAGAATAAAAAAGTTTTCCATTTGTCGCGAACTTAGCTAGACACACAGTATAAAGGATTTCATCCAGGTCACTCAAGCCTATCGCCTAGGATGTGGTTCTGTTTCTTCTTTCCACTTTTGCGATTTTTCACGTACTCTTTCCAGTTTGCTATTTTCTTTTCTCTGATATCTTCCAAATTGCTCTTCTCCACTTTTTCCTTGAGCTTCCTCTCCTTCTCTTGCTTTTCGGTCTTCTCCATGCTATTCCTTTAACTGCTCTGGTGTCATCCATTCTCTCCAAATGTCCCCGCCATTGTAGTCTCCTGGGCTTTACAATTGCATCTATCGTAGGTTCGTTGAAGACCTCGTTATTTCTTCGGTAGATCTTATTTCTCAGCCTTCACCTATTCTCTTACCTCCAAAAATTTTCTTGCAGGATCTCTCTCTCCCATATCCATATTTTTTCTTGATCGCTTTTATCTTGTAGATTATTATTTTTGTCCCCTATAAAAGCCCTCTAGATCAGATTATATTCCATAACCCTGCTGCACATTTGTTACTCGTTGTTAGTCTGAAGTCTACTTCTGCTCCTTCTTCGAATTTATTAGTTACCTAAGTGCCTAAATATACCTAGTTGACTGTGTCTTTGAGTGTTATCTTTTGCTTATAATAGTTTTGGGATTTCCAAGGTTTTGTTTATCGTAATGCTTATGTTTTAATTGCTTATATTCTTTTTCGTTTTGTTGATTTGCAGTCCCAGTTTTGATGCTTCCTCTATGAGTTGTGTTGTTACTCTAGTAAGTTACTCTGGCTGTTTGCTGTCATGACCAGATCATCTGCATATACCAGAAATTGATGGGTATTTGTGTGTAATGTCTCTTGCCTGTTGGTTCTGGTATTTCTTATTGCTGCCTCTAGTACCAGGTTAAATAGCAATGTGAATAATGGGTCTACTTGCCTCACAATCAGCCCTCTTTTAATTTCCAAATTCACTGGTTTCGTGGCTCTCTATTCTGACCGTATTTATCGTTTTTCTAGGGTCATCTGTACTATTTTACTTAGCTCTCCAGGTATGCCCGATCTTCCCAGTACTTTAAACATTTCCGTCCTGTCTTTTGAATTATACGTTGCCTTGAAATCGATAAAGACCATACTCCTACCATTAGTTTAAAGTTTGCTTAACAGAAACAGATCTGGCTTTTCGAAATCCGCACTAATATTCTCCTATTGCACTCTCTGCGAATTTGTCTAACGTTTTTTAAGTACGATGGGAATTATTTTATATGTTACGCCAAAGAGCACGATTCCTGGTGAGTTGTTACATTCTAAGATTTCTCCTTTTTTGTGTAGTTGTATAATTACAAGTTTTCTCCAATTTTCTGGCATTCTTCCTTGTTCCCGTATATTTTTTATTAACTTTGATAATTTTCTTTTAGTGTATTTCCTCCATATTTTATGTTATCGGCCATTATTTGATTTCAGCTGGCGCCTTTGCTGCTCTGCAGGCTTTCCATTACTTCATTTATTTCCTCCTGCCTAGGCGTAACTTCTTCTTCAGTGTTTGTGCCTTCATCCATTTGTCCTTATTCCACGGATTATTTGTTTTCTATTTCCCTCTCATTCAGTAGTTTTTCAAAATATTGCTTCCACCTTCCTTCCTCTTTGGTAAATATTCGTTTCGCCCGATTTCTTTCTTTATTTCTTTTGTTTCTCTATAGAAACTTCTGATATTGTTTCGTTTGTAGTTCATTTCTATTTCCTAAATTTGTTCTTTTTGTAGTTTTCGTTTGTTCTCTCTGCAGATATTCAACGCTAAATACTCATGCAAAATCGAATGTACTGCAGTCTCGGATATGCCTAAGAAGACCTCTATCTCACTGTAAGTCACATACTGATGTTGCATACAGCATCAGAGTTTTTTTTTAAATAGCAACCGATTTTGGTCGCCCTTCACTCAATTCATTACTGCCGGACGCACAACCACGACGATATTCTGGAAATGATTTGCAAACATCCTTTTCTGATGGTGCTTCGTTACCAGAGGCTGAACGAGGCGACTCAGACTTAGGTCTTTCACTGTAAACAAACTATTATGTCAATTTCTCTTGAAAATAGACGTTAGAAGTAATATAACACTTGTTTCTATTAGTTTAAATATTTAATTGAAGTACACTTTAAATTCTACCACATACATACTCATTACATAATCGACTATGAAATGACTACGAAATGACTGCAATACGACTACAATTACAGACAAAACCACAGGTGCATACCTTATATATTCCACATTGCGACTATGTTCAGAATGGTACATTTGGCGCTATCATTTAAAATTTACTTAAGTTCAACACACCCCCACAAACTTACCATTCTAACATAGTCACTTACAAACTAACATCTAGCATTGGAAATGAAAGATCTATCATTCCCAAATTATTAACAAAATTCAAGAACTTCTGTTTTGTCAACGCTTTTGTCATAATATCTGCATACTGTCTATCTGTAGGTACATATAAAAGTTTAATATTTCCTTTATTTACATGGTCTCTTATAAAATGGTGCTTAGTATCGATATGTTTAGAACGTTTTGTTTCTAATGTCTTTGCCATTTTGATACAAGATTGATTATCTTCATATATCATTATTATATGCATAAATGAAAGAGAAGTATCGACTAAAAGTTGTTTCAGAAATAAACATTCCTGAGCACAATCAGCTAAAGCTACATACTCTGCTTCAGCACGGGATAAAGCAACTACATTTTGTTTTTTCGATTTCCAGAACACAATATTGTTATTTAATTTCAATATAAACCCTGTAATACTTTTCCTGTCATCAATATTATTTGCAAAATCTGCATCAACATAAGCACTAATAGTTAATTCTAAACTACCTTTTACATATTTTAAACCGTAATTCTTTGTGCGTTTTAAATATTTCAAAACATTTTTTAAATGTTTCCAATGTATACTACTGAAACAATTTTGAAATTGACTGAAGTAGGTTACACTGAAACACAAATCTGGACGTGTACCTAACATAATATACATTAGGCTACCAATAAGTTGCTTATAAGGAAGATCTGGAGTCACTCCATTTTCGCTGTTTAAACTTAATTTTGGTTGCATTGGCAGCGATGTAGTATAACAATCATTCAGACCAAAATAATCTAAAACTTTGCATATCAAACTTTTCTGACTTAATACTAAAACATCTTCTCGCTATTCAATTTCTAAACCCAAAAAATTGATTTTTGTGGTATTTGAGAGATCTTTCATCTTAAATTCTAAAGATAATTGTTCCTTAACAATACTAACATCATCTACATCCTTAGAGACTAAAATTATATCATCTACCCAGATTAACATATAAGTACTGTTTCTAACATATAAACATGGATCAGATTTTGAACGAATAAAATTAGTTTTACATAGAATGTGTAAACGATCGTACCAACATTTTGGACTTTGCCTAAGACCATATAATGCCCTTTTCAGTTTACATACTATATCTGAAGAATATTGTTCAAGACCTTGAGGTGGATACATATATACTACTTCCTTCAACTCGCCATTCACAAAAGCTGATTTTACATCTAACTGGTGGAGTTGACAATCCATTTCAACAGCTATAGTTAATAATACACGTAAAGACATCATCCGCGCTACTGGAGCATAAATGTCTTCATCATCCCCTGTTAACTTCTGCTGAAAACCCCTTGCCTAGTCTTGCCTTCTTTAGACACTCACCTTGATTTTTTTTTTTACAGTAAATACCCATCTTGAATCAATTATGGGTGTATTTACTGGACGAACTACCATTTCCCACGTCTCATTGTCTATTAAATTTGTTAATTCTTCGTGAATAGCACTTTTCCAGCCCTCGCTTTGAATTGCTTCTTCATAGGTAGTAGGGTTTTCATTTGGTAAACATCCTGTTGTTAAAGCAGCCATAAATTGTACATCATAATCTTGAAGTTTAATTGGTGGTCTTCTTTCTCTGCCACTTTTCCTGATATTTATATTCTCCTGAATTTCTTCATTTTGATTTCCTTCTTCATGTTCATCTTTCAGAATATTTTGCCTTTTGTTGATTACTGGTATATGGTTTTCTATTATTATTCCTGTATCCTCATTTGCGTTAATAACATAAGGAACATTTTCATTGAAGATAACATTCCTTGCAGTCACCAATTTTTGTTCAACAGGATCCCACAAACGATAACCGTTGGGCGTATAACCTACCATGATCATACTTTTACTTCGCTCATCCAATTTTCCTCTGTCCTCTTTAGGAAGATGTGCATACACTGTACCAACAAATATACGTATATTTTCAAGACTCAGATTAGATTGATTCCTCAGTTCAGCAGGCATTTTATCTTTTAGTACTTTTGTTGACAATCTATTTATCAAATATGTCGCAGTTCTTACAGCTTCACCCCAAAACAATTTTGATAACTTACTATCAATTAGCAAGCATCTTGCCATGTTTAAAATACTTCTATTCAGTCTTTCACTTACTCCATTTTGTTCAGGATTCCTTGGTATTGTGTAATGAATTTGTATACCCTTTTCCTTGCAAAATGTTTTGAATTCTCTGCTACTATATTCGCCACCATTGTCACAAGGGAAGATAGCAATTTTAGACTGACATTTTGCTGTTACCATGGCTTCATATTCTTTGAATTTATCCAATACCTCATTTTTTCCTTGCATTAAATATGTGTAGCTGAAATGTGAGTAATGATCAGTGAAAGTAACATAATATTTCATTTCATCATTTGTTAATGGAGTGAATGGACCTGCTACATCAGATGAAATTGTTTCAAGAATTCTCTTTGCTTTCTTTTCTATAGGAATAGGTTTAAATTGATTGTGTGTCTGTTTACCTTTAATACAAACTTCACATATACCTTTTGGTGGATGTACTGAGGAATGCCCAATCCTACGATGAAGTAATTCTTTATCACAAACAATATTTGCACATTGATTTCTGATATAAAAGGATACATAATATAATTTCCTTGTAAATAGCCTTCTAATATTAGTTTACTATTTTTATCTAAAATGTTCACACATTTATGTTGAAATATGATTTGGTTACCTTCTTTCTCAATTGCTTTGACTGATAAAAGGTTATGTTCTAATTCGTTGCACTGCAATACATTTGTCAATTTTATATCTCTGCCAATAATGCTTTGTACATATAAATTTCCAGCCTCTTCTGCTCTTACAGTAACACCCTTCTTCGCTACAACTATATCACACTTAACTTTTTGTTTCTCCATTAAAAACTGTCCAATGTCGTAGTTCACCATGTGAATTGTTGCCCCACTGTCAACTATAAATGACAATATGTCATGATTTACGTTACCAACATCTACATCAGGAATAGTACTGTTCAAACTTTTTACTTCACCAACAAATGATATTTCTTCTTCATTCTGTGCTATATTACTATTTCTATTTTCTGGACAATTATTTCTTTTATGTCCGGGTTTTCCACACTTGTAGCATTTAAATTTAAATTCACTTGTTCCACTTTGTTTTCTATAATAGCCTCTCTGTTGATATGAACCATGCTTTCTATTGCTTGTAAATACCACTGTTGAATCTATCCCGGTTCTTGATTAGTTTCGGTTGTCTTGTCTAGTTTGTTCCTGTAATAACTTATTTTTTACGAATTCAAAAGTAATATCATCTGGACATTTGGTATACATCATATCTACAGTAGTCGTGATTGCCTGAAAAGTTACTGGCATAGCAACCAATAGTTGTGCTACAACTTCTTGATCTGATAGTGTGCCACCACTGCATCGAAGCTCTGCAACAGTTTTTTCAAAATGACTAATAAATTCACTCAGCGATCCTTTAACAAATTTCATGTTTCTTAATTTTCTTTGAAGTTCCACTTGTACTGCCAAACCTTTTCGTATATATGTATTACAAAGAGTTTCATACATTTCTGTGGCCGTTTTCTTTCCTTTTATAATGTCTAACACATTATTTGCCAGGCTTTGAGCAATAATACTTCTTGCCTTGATATCCTTTTTCAGGAATGCATCGCGTTTGTCGCTATCACCTTCACAAATTTGACCTTCCAGAACTTCCAATACCTCGTTCTGTTCCAGTACCAGTTTCATTCTAAACTCCCAATTAGAAAAGCCAGTACCATCAAATTGTTTCACATTCATAAATTGTATCGTGCTTGTAGCTGCAGCTATTTTTTGGATTATATGGTGATAGAAATTCCTCCTATTATTTCCAGTTATACAAGTTCTGGGTCCACAACCTCTTGAAAATAGACGTTAGAAGTAATATAACACTTGTTTCTATTAGTTTAAATATTTAATTGAAGTACACTTTAAATTCTACCACATACATATTCATTACATAATCGACTAGGAAATGACTACGAAATGACTGCAATACGAGTAATACGACTACAACATAAACAATAGTTGGATTACAATTACTTACAAAACCACAGGTGCATACCTTAGATATTCTACATTGCGACTATGTTCAGAATGGTACATTTAGCGGTATCATTTAAAATTTACTTAAGTTCAACAATTTCTAAGCTGTCACTGGGTTCATTATACTAAGTGTCAAATTGGCTAGAACTGATTTTTGCTTGATAAAGATCTGCAACAATAAGGAATAAAACTCGTGTCAGATTTTACGAAAATAGTAGTAACACGTTTCTATAACGCCACTAACAAAGTGGGCGTTTGTAAAAACGTAAAAGGGGCCCCTCATATGTGCAGGAGAATTTCAGCCAATATTTTTATGTCGATAGTCAAATAGAAATAAATACAGAATTGCTAACTACGAAGTAGTGAATAACCATTCGCAAAGTAACAAATATTTCCTGAACCAAATATCGTAAACTGTATTGAAAAAATGTTAATATGCATAGATGTATGTGCAGCGTAGATGAGATTAAAAAAATGGTAGATATATTAAAGTGTTCGAAACGTAAAATAATTGAATTCCGAAAACCTGCAAGATGTTTATTCGGCAAGCTGTCGTTATGAGCAGGTAAAGCAGAACGTCCGAGAAATAAACGAAACGCAATTACATACCTACACATAACGAAAGTACGAGGGGGCAATTTCAGAAGCCCGGCCGCACGATATGTTAATTATTAGTTCTGTACGTTCGTAGCGAACACGCAGCGCTACGCTTTAGATAAATAAAAGAAATTATAATCAAAACAAAAAGCCAGAACACCCACTAGCGCACCTGCCGTTCGCAGGAATGCAGGATGCGCATTCACGATCCCTATATGGCGTCTTCATGTATTTACTATTCGATGAATGTAAAATAATCGATTTTCTTTTCTATTTCAATGTTTATACTTATGTATATGGAAAGAAGGCGTCGATAAAATTAAATGGAATTAGATTGTGTTTTCTACTTTTGCGCTAAAGTTTCAGATTTATGTAGCACTGATGCTATTTTTCGTTTTTCAAAGTATTGAATGTACTATGTAGTCATGTTTGATATAAACATTTCCTCAAGAAAATTATTAAATTATATTAAATTTGCCGAGTTTATCAATTCATAATATGATATGTATATCAGAATTAATCAAAGTTTTCGCCTCAACATATAATATACTTCTTTCTGTGTGTAAGTGTACGTAACT
Source organism: Chrysina gloriosa (assembly GCA_038088585.1). Taxonomy (NCBI): domain Eukaryota; kingdom Metazoa; phylum Arthropoda; class Insecta; order Coleoptera; family Scarabaeidae; genus Chrysina; species Chrysina gloriosa. The sequence continues at coordinate 34,052,013 of CM076087.1, read as the reverse complement.
GAAATGGGAATTGATAAATCTTTTTATCACAAAAGATGACCTCATTATCTACCTCTCTTATTTTAGCTTAAGCGAGTTGAAATCGGATCAGATAATAGGTAAGTCTCTTCCGATTCGCCGCTCCTTGGAGCTCTCGAAATCCATTTGCTGGGGTGGATGGAGTCTTCATTGTTATGCTATATCGTCTCGCATAGTTTTTCCACTATTTTCTGTCGTTTGTTTTGATTTTCCAATTGGATTGAAATTTGATATCTTTTTCCAGTTCGACCTTGATCTTTATCTTCTCCTCCTGCTCCGCCGCTCGAGAGGATTTTGTGTCTGATCCTGGTCTCCAAACATGTCCTAGCCATCTTGCTCGTTGCTGTTTTATTTTTCTAACGATATCTTCATTCATGTCCCGCTTCAACTCATAATTAATTCTTCTCCTATTTTTATTGGTCCTAGCGTCATATGAAATACTTTATTTTTGGATTATCCTTAGTTCTTCCCCTTGCTTGTTTATCAAGCTCATTGTTTCGATTGCATACATTATTATAACTCGAATCATTGTTTTGTACAATTTAGTTTTTTTAATTTCCCCTAGCATTTTACTCTTTAACAGCTCTTATTAGCGTATATCTGTTGCTGGTATTGTTTCTTTAATTTCTGCCCTCTGCTTATGTGCTTCCTCGAAAATGTATTCTCTTATTTTGATTACAGCATTAACTTTTTGTTTTCTAAATCTCATTATTTTAGTTTTGTCTTCATTTAGCTTTAGTCCCAGTTTCTTCCCTTCGGCTACTATTTCGTTCTGTTTTATTAGTCCTCCGCATATCCTATTAATGTAACTGCTTGTGTCCTTAAGGTTTATTTATTTATTCTTCCCAGAACACATTCTAATTCTAGTACCGTAGTTTATAACGCGTCATTCTGTCTAACACCTTATGCCAATACGCTTTCTTAAAAATGACCTTATGTCTACCTCATTTTAGCTGGACGAGTTGAAGACGGATCAGGCAATAAATCCCTACTGACTGTCGTTTGACTTTCAACTATTTTAAAACCCGGAATTCAAAACTCTGTCTATAATTTTCGAGAGTCTATGTATAGATATATTCTTTGGATATTAGTTTTACGCGAATGGTTCTCTTAATACAAGCTTTTATTTTGCTCACTTTTTTGGGATTAATCATATTTCATTATAAAGTTTTTATGTCAGGTTTTTTCGTTAAACAGCAGATAATATATAAAGGTGATTGCAAGGATTGTAGTGTAATTTACTGACACAAATATCACATCGGTAAACTCCTCATCACATCCTCATATAATAAACAATTGTGTGGTGAGGAGTTTACCCTCACCTCAGTGATATTTGTGTCAACAGATAATATGATATATATGATACACTGCGTAGCTAATAATTACACGTCACAGTCTAGTTTGCATAAAATAAAATGACTAACTTGATCGTTGATAAATAAACTTGATGATTTAATACACATCATTACTACAAAACGTTTGTTATATGAATGTAAAATGTGTGGCACTTGTATCTCCTTTTCTCAGCGAATGTGGAAGGTGAGGAAGAAAACTGCTCCGTGTATATAACACTGCCGTACTATTTGCGAATTGGTCCTTGAAGCACAAATTTACACATTTTGTACAGTGTTAACTGTAGGGGCAGGACAGATAGTGGCACACTGAATTGTACTGATAAGTTGTCAGTACAACTCAGTATGCCATCCTCTGCTCTGCCCCAACATATGCTCCAATTATCAGTGACAATTGTTATCAATTGTTGTGCAACTACTGTTTGAATTTGAAGAGAGCTATGTTACCGCTAAGTGCACTATGGTGCAGCTATTCTTGCACTTCTTTCAAAAGTACAACAATTGTTTGCTTAATTCAATTTTCATATGGTGCTTTTCAGATCTTTTGTAAAAACGTTTATATTATGGTGTAGTCCTTCTTTCACTTCTTCTAAAGATCTTGGTATTCTTATGGCCTCCAGCCACCAATTTCCTACGCAATACTATGCAGTTAACTGCACCACTTAAGATGTACCCTTGCTTTAATCCCCTTCTGTTGGAAAACCAGTTAGAGCTTTCGTTTCTGGCCCCTATTGTTTTCGTACAGATTCTTAACAGTCGATATCCATATTTTGTTCTATCCCTTTGCTTCTAGTATATTTTTTACATCTTTTCTTCTTACTCTATCGAATATTATTTCAAATATTTAGTCATGCATTACTCTTCCTTTTCTAAATCTTGTTTGCATTTCTTGCATTTCTGCTTATTATTACTTTGTATACCTTACCAATTGTCTTAGGGTGATTTTTCTATAATTTTTCCCCTCTTTACTGTAAATTAGTATTATTTTCCCCATCCTCGCTTGATGTTATCCGTTTCGTATCAATTTTCCTTGTTCTCATTCCTAATTTAAAAATTAATCATTTCCCCGATTACCTGATCTGATCCTGACGGTTTTCAAAGTTTTAATCTTTGTGGTGCTTTGATACTCTCTATTAGATTTCTAACTGTTGTTCTTTTATTTTAAATGCATATTAATATTTATATATACATATGTGCTTATGTATGTACTTATCATTTAAACATCCTCTCTATCGCTTTCAGGTCAACAAAATAATAAATCTGGAGTTAATACCAATATTTTCAGAATTTTAAAATGATAGGTTATCCGATATTATTATATTTAAACATTCTGAAAATATGTATAGCTATTAACTCTCGATTTCTTGTTTGATTAACCTGAAAATGATAGAGAGGGTATTTTTAAGGATAAGTTCTTACTGTTAAATATTTTATCCAGGCCGCTTTTGTAAATTATACTTTTCCATGTCGTTTTGCCCCGCCATGCAAATCTTTCTTTTTTTTGTTTCCTATTTTCGTTAATCTTCATGCTTTCCCTGCCTTTGCTTGAATTGTATCCATCTTGACTACGCACTTGTGTCCATTGTGTTCCATTTTTGTTGTTCTTTATAGTATATTCTAATTTGTTAAACACTGGTCGTCCCATTTTCCCATTTTCATGCTTTTTTGTCGATACTTCACTTTAGACATTCTATCTTTGCTTCCTTACCTTTAGTATTTTCTTCCCTTGTCGCGATTCTAACTTATTTTGCGGCTTCCTCTACGTTTCTGACTTTGCTCCTATTTTCTAACAGCTTGGCTCCCATGCTTTGCATTTCAATTATACATATTTTGGGATCCGTTGTTCCTGCGCTGTTTATCTTATCATTAAGCTCTAAATTTCAGATAAATTGGAAATTACTAGAAATATTTTTTCAATCAGCAGATTAATTGTTACACACGGGCTTTAAATCAAGGAATACTTTCAAAATATCTATAGCTAGGTAATATCAATTACTTTCTTTTACTCGGACTCTATATGGGAGAAGTCATGTCGCTAATTTTGCTTTCACTTTTACCAACCTTCTTACTTCTCCTCGTATCCTAAACCGCTTGCCAAAAAATTTGGCTAGCGAAATGACCCTCAATAGAGACACCCGAAAACAACCAATCCTGTGGCTTGTTCTTGGCTAGCCAGTATGTGCTGTATATTAACTTTCTAATTTTCTTTATAATCCGTGCGTATTTTGTTTGGTTCAATCTAAATTTTAGTGGAATTTCTTATTTATCACATTTCTTATTTATCATGTTCTGTGTATATTTATATTGTAAGTTGTGTAGTTCAACATCAATCAAACATCAACAATAATGCAAACCTATTCTTACAGAATCTCCACTATTTTTCACAACTTATGCGTCAAATATATTTATAAGATTATATGAGCTAAAAGTAAGTCGAAGGGCCTAAAAGAAAAAAATTTTGGGTGAATAAAAGTTGTGTTTTGGGTACACTCACTTATTTATTGAAACACATTTTCCAAGTGTTTCTTGGCGTGTCGAAACATATGACCTACTGGTCGCAATGACATAACCCTCGATCGAGTTCAAAGTAGGCAAACAATATTAAACCAACACGCCCTACCATAATAACCACTCAACTTTGCTAAACATTTGGCCCGAGTTTTACGAGTATTCCTTCGTATAAATAATAAATATTTGACTTTAAATATTTTCAGAAGTTGCCGATCAGTTCCTTACAAACCTCCAAAAATTAATTTCCGCTTTCCTGTAATAGCAGGAAAATACCTTCTCTCATGAATTTGGTTTCACTTACTATGAACTTTTTGTTTTCATTGGACGCAGAAGTGAAGAGCCCGATATATTAAGGATTAAGTTGCCCTTTTCAGTAAAGGAAACGGGAAGGGATAGAACGCTTATCTACAAATCTAAGATTAACACTTGCTGTTATAGATCAGAAGCGTAAACAATAGCTATAATTAGCAACCTTAATACTGATAACATCGTCAAAGCACTTCGCCAAAACTGAAATGTGTCCATACACCATCAAAAACCTTATATGAAGCGAGATACTACGCAGGTATCGTAACAACGCTTCGGATCAAGATGCGGCTACCGAAAGGAACCTGTTTTTATCCTGCTCGAGGCCTCCGATGCTCCCACGTTGACCTCAGCGCCCTCAAACTACTACGATAATTACGTCAAAATCAGCTTCTTTCTTATAAGCATGGGCATTCCGTCCGCGACGATTATCTTTTAATTTCCTTTGTCGAACTCGCTCCTTTACCGTAGTGTGGCGAACTTCTTTATTCTTCATTAGAGACCGCGGTTTATATATTCCTTTGTTGTTCGATGTGGAACATTAGGTAACCAAATGAGTTCTTTCCGTTTTACAGATTGAACGTAACATTAATTAGAAAAAGAAAAAGGAGTATATGTATTAGTTCTACTACATTCTACTATATTTTCGTAGAAATTTGTCAAATTATGCATATCAGTTTTATAAAGGTTCCCTCATTTAGTTTAAAAAAGCTTAAGACTTTATCCTTTAAGCGGTATCACTGTTAAGTTGTTAACTCTTCACACTATTGTGTTCAGAGAAAGAAAAATTATGATTGGGGAAATGTCCGTGATGTGTGGCGAAAAAGAAATGAACCAGCAAAAAGGAGGTAAAATGGATATATGTGTAAGTGATATTTTCATTTATGGGCCCTTTTTCCACTGCTCCACTCAACCCCTTTTTGGGTAGGAGTGAGGTCTGGTGTCAAGGTTGAAGGAAAAAACAAATTTGCCGCCATTTGATAGACCTATAAAAGGCGAATTTCGTGATATATAATTTTTTGGTCATAATAACTGCGTAAATCGCAGATAACAAAAAATCGTCGAAATTTTTAGGGTGATTTTTACGTCCTAAATATAGGACTTTGCTAACACAGAAAGCGGCGATTTACAAGTTTCATTTAAATCGGGGACTGACACTTAGGGATTCCCCTTGTTAGATAATGTTAATATGACTATAACGCATCCAAGATCGTCGGCTAGTTGGTTTGCTAGGAAAACATAATATGTGGATCTACTACTTATGTATATATGACCATAGTGTCGCATTCATTTTTCTAAGGATGTTGTTTGCTGTTTACATGACGTTGACAATCCCTTCTGAACCAATACATTAAAGGGATATTACGAATTACACATTGAAGTTTAACGCCATCCTAATTTAGATAAATTTTGTAACTTTCTCCAACATTGGCCGTTCTCGCGACGCAGGCAACATTTTTAAAACAAACGTAGAACTACGAAATAGTATTTACGGTAATGTATATGTATACACAACAGATCTCTGAGACTTGTAGCTATACTGAAGGTTTTATCGAACCTCCGCCATTTCTCGTTGACGTGTGTGGGGACAAGCGGTGGAGGGACAACGTCAGTTCGGTTTACGCTACTTAAGCGGGTCCGGTACTTTTTTCAAGATCAGTTAAATTTAAATTTTTTTATTGGTTCCAAACCTATTTTGAAAATTGTATATATGAGCTTTACAATTAATGTGCGTAACGATAAAGTACTAGTTTCTTGCAATGTTAAGAGCTTCTACAGCTTTAATTGTTTTTTCAATAATAGGTGGAGCACCAGTAAATTTACGGACTCAAAATTTTGCATATCGTGCATTCGTTACGATAGCTACGTCTTATAAGCTCGCCTATAAGAAATTCTATTCTATTTTGAAATTCCTTTGTTATCGTTGCTTTCTTGAAATCTAAAAAATTATGGTAAGCCCCTGGTCATTTTTCTACTCCTTAATTGAGGTAAAATTCAACAAAAAACAAGGAATTTACAAAAAGGTCGCCGATACGACGTAGCTATCGTAACGAATACACGGTATGCAAAATTCTTAGCCCGTAAACTTACTAGTTTTTCACTTATTATTGAAAAAAAAAAAAAAAATAAAGCTGTAGAAGCTCTTAACATTGTAATAAACTAATATTTTATCGTTATACACACTAATTTTAAAGGTCAAATATTAATAATAATAACGAATTTACACCTTGGTTAACCGACAATATCAGGTTCATGATGGATCTAAGGAACAGGGCCGAGAAACGATATGTTCGAACAAAACTCCCTGCTCACTTTGACTACTACAAAATGTTACCCAATCTAACTACTAAGTCGATTAAATATGAAAAAGGAGCTTATTTTGAACATAAATTTAAATCCTGTACTCAAAAGTCCAAATGAAGGGAATTGAAAACATTGAATGTTAAGAAACAAAGTAACTTAGCAATTCCTGCACACTTAAATGATGCCGACCCAATTAATAATTTTTTATCGATTCTTTGCCTGCTGCCCAGTCTGTTGCTTCAGAGCTTAAAGATTATTACTCCAGTTCCAAATTTAAAGATAACATTCCATCCTTTTCTTATTATTGATATTTCTACTGTGGGCAAGTGTATTGGTGAGCTTAAGAGTAACGCTAGTGGATCTGATACCTTTCTCTGCAGTTAATAGAATTGTGTTGTCCGTTCATTTTGCCTCATGTCACCAATATTATAAATTCTTGTACACTGTGTAACACATTTCCTGATTTATGGAAACATGCTATTATTATTCCCCTTCCTAAGAAATCTATTGCTGAGTATTTGTTTGATATACGACCAATTAGTTTGCTTCCTGCTCTATCTAAAGTGTTGGAGAAAGTCATGAACTTTCAACTGCGAACTTTTATAACATCATACCTGGGTCTCAATCTAGATTTAGATCTGGACACAGTTGCACAACGTGCCTTAAATATTACCGATGATCTGATAACTGCACGTGATAATGGTCAAGCTTCTGTACTTGTATTGCTTGACTTTAGCAAGGCCTTCGACACTCTGAATCATGATGTTTTGTTGTCCGTGCTGAGCTATACAGGACTGTCTATGGATGCGCTTCAGTTCTTGAATAGTTATCTAGCTAAAAGAACTCAGAAAGTTAGAACTACGAATGGCGCCTCCGATCCCATTCCAGTATCGCGTGGTGTCCCGCAGGGGTCCATTTTGGGTCCATTGCTCTTCATTATTTATACCTTCTTATTACCAAGGGCGGTAAAATCATGTAAGATTCATATGTATGCTGACGATGTGCAGTTACATCATACATTCACCAGTGCTGATGTGGACCAGGCATTGGGTGATGTCGCAACTGATCTCGATGCTATTTTTGAGGCTGCACTGCGACATCCGCTGATTCTGAATCGATCTAAATCGACAGTTCAGGTTTTTACTGATAAAGAGATCGGAGCTATCGTATACCTTTTGATCCCATTAAACTTAGCATTAATGGTGTTTCGGTATCTGTGGTTGAGGAGGCAAAGAATCTGGGTTTAATTATTGACCGCAATTTTAGATTTAATACTCAGGTTTTGGGGTACATTAAAATGCTTGATGCGCTTTGGAACTAATTTATCCACACCGACATTGTTTGTCTAGAAAGATAAAATAAGAGCTTTGTGATTCTCTGGTTTTATCGCAATTTAATTATTCTTCGTTGGTCTATGGCCCTTGTTTGACTCAGAATGTGTTGAATAGGGTGCAGCGTGTTTAAAACTCTTGCATTCGCTTAATATATGGTTTACGCAGATATCAACATGTGTCTCCTAAGTTGGTTGAGTTGGTATGGCTGAACATGAGGAGCAGATTTTGTTTGCAGGCTGGAATGCCCTATGTCAAAGTTATTACATTTAATGCTCCATCATACTTATTTAACAAATCGAGCTTTCCTACCGATGTTCATCATCTGGGTCTGTGATACAGATATCTTATCACTACGTCCATTCATAGAACTTCTTTATTCCAGCGATCTTTCTCCCACAATGTCCCTAAATTTTATAACAATCTGCCTTTCGCTTGATTTAGATCGTGGATGTAGAAATATTTCGTGACAGGTCAGCGGTAACCCTTGTTCTGGTTCGGTTACTGTTCTATTGCTCTTACAATGCTTTCTAATTTTCTATTTTTTAATTAATTTTATCTTATTAATGTTAAATATTTAATTGAAGAATTGTATTCGGTACTAATGCTCATGTAGCTATTCAATGTTTGTGCAATTGGCAACTGTGTATATGACAGAATTTAGGATTAAGTTAGAATTAGGCATCTTGTACTGTTTATTTCTGCTCATATACTGTTAATGTTCGACGGAAGATCAGAACACATTTATCTGTGTTCTGAGTCGATCCTTTTGGTTTTCACATACAGAGAATGTACATTTTCTTAATTTCTTCTCTCCTTATTACGAGGTACGTCCAGAAAGTAAGTTCCGTTTGGTAATAAAATTAAATTGTGTACACATACAGAAAAATTATTTATTGTACAAAATTCTACAACTCTTAAACTACTTTTCCACATAACTGCCGAAATTTTGCAGGCATTTGTCATAGTGTGGCACAAGTTTTTGTATACCTTCTTCATAGAAGTTTGCCGCCTGTGTCTGCAACCAGTTGGAAACATTTTCTTTCAGCTCCTCGACATTGTTAAAGTATTGACCGCCAAGGAAAGACTTGAGATGTAAGAACAGATGAAAGTCGCTAGGAGCGAGGTCAGGGCTGTACGGAGGATGGTCAAACACGTCCCAGCCAAATCCCTGTAGGAGGCTCCTCGTCACATTTGCAGTGTGTGGTCGTGCGTTGTCGTGAAGAAACACAACACCTTTTGACAGCAATCCTCGGCGCTTACTCTGTATTGCGCGGCGCAATTTCCTAAGTGTCTCGCAATAAACATCTGCTTTGATAGTATGACCACGCGGTAAGAAATCAATGAGTAAGATGCCTTTCCAGTCCCAGAACACTGTGCACATCATTTTTCGATGTGTCAAGATTTGTTTCGGCTTAACCTTTGCTGGGGATGAAGTGTGCCTCCATTCCATTGATTGCCGCTTACTTTCAGGGGTGTCGTAAGAAACCCAAGTTTCATCTCCTGTGACTATCTGTCTCAGAAATTCTTCGCCGCCTTCATCATAACGGGTCAAAAACTGAAGTGCACTACCCATCCGTTTTGTTTTGTGTTGCTCAGTAAGAATCTTTGGTACCCAACGTGAGCAAAGTTTACGAAATTTCAGTTTTTCGCTAACAATTTTATGAATTAGTGATCGTGAGATTTGGGGAAATTCCATAGCGAGAGCACTAATTGTAAACTTGCGGTTTTCCTGGATCTTGTCATCAATCGCGTGTACCAGTTCTTCTGTAACCAAAGATGGACGCCCACTTCGTTCCTCATCGTGCACTTCGCAACGTCCTTCATTGAACTGTCGTACCCATCTTCTCACCATTGAATCACTCATCGCATTTTGTTCGTAAACTTCGCAAATTTCAATTGGTTTCACTTTCCTAGCATTCAGAAAACGAATCACAGATCTGATTTCACAAGCGGCGGGATTTTCAATCAACACCGACATTGTAAACAAGCACAACAAAGCGTACGTGGCTGACAGCGATCTCAAAATGGGGCACATTTCTTCTCCTTGATATAGCGCGTCTATCGCCCATGTGCGGAACTGCGATCGCACCGCTGCAGCGGAGTTAAATTGAAACGGAACTTACTTTCTGGACGTACCTCGTATATTTTCAATTGTACTGTATTGTTGAAAATAAATTATATATTATTGTTATTATATACAATTTTCAAAATAGATTTGGAACCAATAAAAGAAATTTAAGTTTAACCGATCTTAAAAAAGTACCAAACACCCTTAATGATAACTTATCATGCACTCGTTTGTCCAACTAGCTAAGTATGTTACTAATAATGTTCTTGCGTTTAAAAGAAGGAGTAAGACCAAGACATTAGTTTCCATAGGCGTCCCATTACATATTTTCTTTTTAGAAAAACCAATATCAGTCGGTTTAATTGCGCAACAGATGGCAGCCTAATGTTTTATGTCAAATACAAGTGTAAGTTATTGGTTGTTAAACTTGTGGTTGCATTCGTATGTATTACATACAGTATCTATCATTAGACCTAATTTAGCAACGAACTTTTCGAATAGGACAAGATGAAATCATAAAGACACTTGATTGTATTCCGTATTACCTACATTTCATTTTCGTTTGAGCAATCGAATATATTAACTTATGGTACAGATATTTTCGACAGCATTTTATATACGCAAAACAAACATACACGCGATTCATTATTAGTATAGATTACAAGGAGTGCATATTAAATATTAAATATCCAACTAATGGCGGAGTAAATGGCCTCTCTATACAGTTTATTAATATGATCGATGGGCGAAACCCATCGGTAAGTCACGATCTACTTGTTGCGTCTACGGCAGCACCTCTAGCACGGCCTTTTCCGCCTACAAACAGCCGTGCCGATTATAAATGGCGGTGGCACTATCATAATATATCTACCTCATTATCTATAAGACATATGTAACATCTAGCGCTATTATAAGTATCCCGAAGGAGGTTCTGAAGGTTGAACGACTTTCTAGATGTGAAGGAAAGTTGTTATCGTCGGATAAGTTGTTTCTGGTAGTAGCTGCATTACCATCACGAAGTTTGAAGGAGTACGTAAGTAACAAGGAGTTAGTTAGGTTTTCGTTCAGTTTTTTTTTTTTATTGTTTAGAGTGGTTGCTATCAAATGCCTAAGGAGTGTACTTTCCGATTGCAATCTAAAAATATATTGCAGAAAAGCGCAATGCGCATGTTAAATAAACTTATGTTATGATTAGAGTTGGCTAACTAGGACGAATACATAAGGGAGCAACTATGGGTTTGTATTACTAAGATTAAATTATGATCACTTGTACTCGTATAAATATATAGGCTATTTACTTTCACCGATTCTGTAACGCTATTAGATGCCTTACAGAAAGCGATAACTATTACTTAATAGTAATAAATATGAACTGAAAAAGTCATTACCTGTTATGGAAGGAGTGTGGACAGTTAATCTCCAGACATGTTGTAAAATCGGAGCAATTAGGGTATTTATGTATAATAATATATATTTATGAAAATGTCTCTATATGTAGAAAAAGAATGTTCGTCATCATTCGAGATGAGATTTGAAAATTTTAAATCTGGATCAATGTCCCTCTGGAACACATCACGCAATCCGGGATTTCTCTGCAGAACGAAACGTAATTTTTCAGCCACTTGTCCGCCTGTAGAGTCAATTAGTTGCTTTAACGTGATTTCGAGCGTTCGTATAAACGTGATTGGTTGTTCGAATTACAAAGAGGTGTCTTGGAAACTCTTAACGTAATCGGAGATAACTACGTAATGTTGCGCAATAAGTTATGCATCTGTTGCAACTTCTTAAACTTAACCGCGTTCGCATCTTGCTAGTTTAAAATTAAAATGACGCTTTTCACTATGTCCAACTGCGTGACATAATATAAAACTGAATTAAGGCATGTTCGCCATTTCGTTATAACAGGTTGTGGTGATATCATAACTCCTGCACACAACTCGTAAAATTCCCGAATTCGCTTACAAAGTTTCAGCAAAACTTCTTCTGTTTTGTTGATTAATGCGCTAACGGCATGGTAACAGTGTCTAATAGGTTCGGTTACAAGATGCACAATAAAAATGTTATATGGACAATATTAGGAGAACGTGTACTTATGTACTTGTTTGGGTTCCACAGCACATGGTACGACGGCTGTGGAATGGGACGTTCTTGTTTCTGCAGTAACTTGGTAATTCTAATGCTGCGCAAGAGGTAAGGCGCATACGATCCATTTGTTTCCAATATTTTGCATCCGTTGTTTCATTCATTGTGAACCACAGTATTTTATTTTTTAGTTCAAATTTTAAATTTGCTTCAACGCCTTTTTTATACGCAGTAAATGATATCGTAGGACGATTCGAGCCGGTAACTTCTAAGCAGCTACGTATGTCTTCCAAAACATTTTCAAATATTCCTTGTCAATTATATGTTACAGTACGTTGCACGCAATTGTACAAAAACGTTGAATATGATAACTGTCCACTTTCTATGTTCTGTCTATATTTTACACTGTTTACGTGAGCACGCCATTTACTTCCATAACTACTGTACAGTTCCACATTACAAAAATATGGTGCAACCGATTTCCTCTACACTTTTGTAAGTGCGTGATAAATGGTACACGATTTTCACGCACCTAGTTACAACTAGAATAGAAAGCGATGTACCGACAGTATATGTACCGCGGCGCAGCGCCCAAATGCTCGTACAAACGAGTGACAGATGGAATTTAACCGACTTTGGCCAGCTCTACTTGCGTTTTAAATGGTAATAACCTCCACTTTGTACTTTTTTCTTTGATCAAACACTAAATTGATGTTATAACATTACAATCTGGTCAATTAATGATAATATAAAATTAAGGTACACTCGTAATGTGTTTCTGTTTTGACATTTTTTGTATGTCAAATAAACTCTGTGACAATCCACCAACTTTCGGATAAAAATCTTTTAATATGAAACAGGGAAAATGAATATTCATGATATAATTAGTAAGTCGCTTTGTTGGGAAATATAACATCTAATATATTTAAACGAGCAATTCTTGTATATATATATATATATATATATATATATATATATATTTCGTGACCTTTTTATACTTATCTTATATGATAGATCTCTACCACTAATAGCTCAATAAAACAAGGCTGGTATGAACGATAGTTATATTTTCAGAACGTTTACAAACGTTTTCGGAACACCTTCGTCAGTGAAAATATAACTAGATAAATATATAAACAAACTTTTGTTTTTTATTTGGGACTATCAACAAAATAACTAATGACTAGGATTTCTTGATATAGAGGATGTGTAATCAACTTTTATAAATATATAAATTATAAAAACTAAATTAATGTGTAAACATACATGCAAATTAAGTAAAACCTTATATCAAAAAATCTTTGTCGAAACCTTAACAATTCTGTTCAAGGACTAGGGAAAACCAAATTTAAAAACCTAGCCAAAGGTTTCCTTCTTAAGAAATGCAAATGTCATTTTAACAGATTGCTATATACATTACTTAAATTTTGAATATCGGTCCTGAAATTAATAGTTTTAGTGTCTTTCTGTATATTTATCATTTCATATATTAGTCTTTTTATAATTATTCTCTGTTTTTAATATAATTGTGTTTTCAAAATCAAAGTAATGTCCAAGATCTTTGTAATGCTTTGTTACAGCGGTCATTGCACCGAAATCATTATTTAAAGAATACTTATGGCTATACAACCTTTTCTTTAAATATTGTTTCGTCTGACCGATGTAACAACCATCACAGTCTTTACAGTTTATTTTATAAACTACATTACTCTGATTTTGTTTAATTATTTTAGATTTAGTATTAGTAAAAAGAGATCTGTTACTATAATTTGGAATGAAAGTAATGTTTATGTTGTTTTTATTAAATTCTTTTTTTATTTTTTCGCTTAAACCTTTTTATAAGGAATAGCGTTATAACATTTATTGTTATTAATTTTAATTCCTCTATTATATAATTTGTTAATTACAAAAATAAAGAAACAATAATATCTTACAAAAAGCTTTTAATTTAACAAAAATTTTTGAAATCTAATAAAGATATTATAATAACTAAATCAGATAAAGGAGAAAAGACCATAATTATGAATAAGATTGATTACGAAGCCAAAATGAATTCCTTATTGGAAGATAATCAAACTTATTCGGTATTATTATCAGACCCAACAAATAAATTACAAAATGAAATAAATAAACTAATAAATAGTTGGTTTTTAAAAAATATATTTCTAAAGATTTAAATAACCATTTAAAAATTCTAAATTCTATATCTCCAAGAATATACGGTATTCCTAAAATGCATAAAGATAATATTCCTTTACGTCCAATCGTAAATTGCATTAATTCCCCACTTACAATCTTTCCAAATTTTTATCTAAAATTTTAAGCAATATTGTAGGTAAAACTACATATAATGTGAAAAATTCATGGGAATTTGTAGATTCGGTTAGAAATCAAACAATTCCTAATAATTACGAATTAATCAGTTTAGATGTTGTTTCTTTATTTACTAATATTCCTGTGGATTTAGCACTAAAAATTTTAGATAAAAATGGAATTCCATAAAAGATTTTACAGATCTTCCAAAGGAGGAATTCATTGCAGCTTCGAAACTTTGTTTAAATTCTACTTATTTTACATATCAAAATAAAATTTATAAACAAATTTTCGGTACTGCAATGGGTTCTCCATTATCAGCAGTTATCGCAAACCTGGTAATGGAGGACCTAGAGCAAACTTGTTTGGCAAAACTAAATTCTAGTGTAAGTTTTTACAGACGTTATGTGGATGACTGTTTTTGTTCCGTAAGAAAGGATAATATTGATGGGATATTAGATTCATTTAATAGTTATCATAATAGATTAAAATTTACATATGAGAGAGAATCTAATAACTCATTGAATTTCCTGAACGTGACAGTCATGCATAATAACGGCATTGTGAAAACAAATTGGCATATAAAGTCTACCAATACAGGAAGACATTTAAATTATTTTTCAGAAACATCAAAATTACATAAAATTAATGTAGTTACCGGTTTAGTTGATCAAGCGGTTAGATTAGCTAATCCTGAATTTAGGGAAAAGAATTTAAACAAAGTTAAAGAAATCTTAGATAAAAATAATTATCCAAATAGTTTTTATGAAAAAATAATAAAAAATAAAATTAACAAATTATATAACAGAGGAATTAAAATTAATAACAATAAATGTTATAACGCTATTCCTTATAAAAAAGGTTTAAGCGAAAAATAAAAAAGAATTTAATAAAAACAACATAAACATTACTTTCATTCCAAATTATAGTAACAGATCTCTTTTTACTAATACTAAATCTAAAATAATTAAACAAAATCAGAGTAATGTAGTTTATAAAATAAACTGTAAAGACTGTGATGGTTGTTACATCGGTCAGACGAAACAATATTTAAAGAAAAGGTTGTATAGCCATAAGTATTCTTTAAATAATGATTTCGGTGCAATGACCGCTGTAACAAAGCATTACAAAGATCTTGGACATTACTTTGATTTTGAAAACACAATTATATTAAAAACAGAGAATAATTATAAAAAAGACTAATATATGAAATGATAAATATACAGAAAGACACTAAAACTATTAATTTCAGGACCGATATTCAAAATTTAAGTAATGTATATAGCAATCTGTTAAAATGACATTTGCATTTCTTAAGAAGGAAACCTTTGGCTAGGTTTTTAAATTTGGTTTTCCCTAGTCCTTGAACAGAATTGTTAAGGTTTCGACAAAGATTTTTTGATATAAGGTTTTACTTAATTTGCATGTATGTTTACACATTAATTTAGTTTTTATAATTTATATATTTATAAAAGTTGATTACACATCCTCTATATCAAGAAATCCTAGTCATTAGTTATTTTGTTGATAGTCCCAAATAAAAAACAAAAGTTTGTTTATATATTTATCTAGTTATATTTTCACTGACGAAGGTGTTCCGAAAACGTTTGTAAACGTTCTGAAAATATAACTATCGTTCATACCAGCCTTGTTTTATTGACCTATTAGTGGTAGAGATCTATCATATAAGTATATATATATATACAGTGTGTCCCAGGATTGACGTTACAAGAGGTGTGATGGACTGAAAATTTTTGAATTTTATTTTAAGATTGTAGAATTAAGCCCTGCTTGGCGTGAATAGAATTTTAAGAATATTTTCAGTTTTTGAAAAACAAGTTGGCCTTGACAGTGAAGCGAAAACTATTTTCTTTTCAGGTAACCTACCCTTTTTGTTCATGATACGTCAAAATGTTACTCAAAGAAGTTGTTCAGAATCAAAGATTATGGCTCTATACAAAATTTCAGAAATATTTACGTACTTTGACTAAACCGTCATTTTTAGATTGAACAAAATAAATTGCATGTAGTATTTACTCAAAAATTAAATTTACAAAACGTAATAACATTGTTGTACATAATGTAATAATAAATTATTTATTCAATGTAACTGCCGCCATTTTGTACACACTTTTCTATGCGATGTCTGAGATCTCTGAAACTGTTACGAACTTCCTTGATGTGTATTTACTGTACGCTGTTTCTTATCCTTTCCTTTAGTACTTCTCTAGTGTTGGGTATTGGTTGATTGGTTCTTCGATAGTGTGCACAAATTTTGGTTTGAATGCCTTTACCTTGTTTGCCTTATAAATTCTTTGTAATTCCGATTTACTAACATTAAGATTACGTGAACGTTCCCTCAATGATAGTGTAGGATGTTCTTCCACCGAATCAAGAGCAATAATAGTTACGGCATCGTTTTCATCATGTTTCTTCTTTTCTTTCTTTACGTCAAGAACGCTGCCAGTTGCAAGAAATTTCTTAACTATTCGCATGGCAGTCATACGTGTTGGTATTGGGAAATCTCTCGTTAAACTGCTGCATCACTTCTCTTAGTGCAATTTGTCCGAGCCCATAACACTGAACAACGTAAATTCTCTGCTGTAATGTTAACATGATCTAGCATTAATTGAAATTTGAACTAGGGGATACTACAAATTATTGTAATCTGACAGTACTTAAGATTAGTGAACAATTTTGTTTTCATGGCCTCCCATTGTTTTATTTCACGCGAATTCAGACATCCCAGACTTTAAAAAAACAATTTATTTTGTTCAATCTAAAAAATACGTAAATATTTCTGAAATTTTGCATAAGGCCATAATTTTTCATTCTGAATTCACATACTTTGTTTACAGTTACAAAAGTAATCGGAGCTGAGTTTTTAATAAAAAAACTTATACACAATTAGTTGGCGTTGCAAAAAGAAAGTATGTAAATGTTTACTTAAAATGTGTATTTCTTAAGAAAGATTTTGAGCTTGGATTTATTTATTTTTAAGTATTTAAATATAACTGTATCCGATGCTGAAAGGCATAAGGATTGACGAGAAGAAGAAGAAGAAATATAGCTGTAAATATGAATTTTAATACTACTTTTATAAACTTTTAATATATATGTGCTACTATATATACTTGAAATATACAATATTAATTAAATATCAAAACTGAAATAAAGAGCGTTATTATTTGGTTCAACATTATTCAAAAAATTTTGGGAACTCCGAGCAAGGCTCGGTCCACCAGGTACTGTTAATAAATCGCTCAATCTCTCTAGGATTACATGCAAGAAGCGGAGAGGTCCACTTAGTTCGTTTTAACTCTTTATCTAGTTGACATCTTACTCGGTCCCAATCTACATAGAAAATGGATTAACTTATAGATAACAATGTTGAATTCAAGGGTATTTGCATCTCCAATTGCGCAAGTATTTAGTGTATAGAGTGAAAATATTACGGTGTAACTTTTAGATCGTCTCATGGTAAATGGTGTTAAACAGGAACTAAAACTCTAGTTGACAAAAACACTATCTGTGTTTTAGAAGTATCATCCGAAGTGTAAACAACCTCTCTTCCCGTGTTAGAATTTTTCCAAATCGATATTACTTTAACTCTTCTCAGTCAAAGTTTAACTAAACAAGTATGCCAACTTATATATGTTATAATATACAGGTGACATAGAATAAGCTGCAATGTATAGCACCACGCCATAGAAGACCAAAAAATAATAGAAAAAACTCCTAAACACTAATGTCCGATCGCTTTCTGTTTTCAAGCTACAGGCTGTTAAGTTTTTATTAATTGAAAAGGCTTCTATTTAATAAAACAACATTGAAAATGTAAAGTATTTAGCTCTACATAAGGTGTTCAATTTGGCGACCTTGTTCTTGAATACACATTTCCAATCTTCGTATGAATGATTGACGGCATCTTTGAAATATGTCGGGATTATTACGAAATTAGTAATAGTAATAAAGTTGATTTAATGTAGGGAATTATAAATTCCAACTAATTGTGGTAGTAAATTTTACACTTTTAGGTAAGCTTTTAGCACCGTTCAATTGCCCGCGCACTTTTATGTATGTACAATGGGAGATATAAATAGATAAATTTTACGCTGAAACTGGCCGAATTTGAATAAAATTTTATAGTTTATAGGGGCGTCCCGAAACAGGTCTTTCCTGAAATAAATGTGGTAACTGACTTTCTCTTGTTTTCCAAATGCTGAAATACCATTGACTTATACGCACAACTTTCCCGAAAGCCATTGTGCTAGCCTCATATTACGAGCCCAAGCCCTTTAGGCTTATTATTATTGTTATTAAGATAATTTGCCATGCAACTTGTTTTGAGGTTATTGAACCGTTTCTTAATGAAATTTTTAATTTTAATTACCCTATGACAACCTTAAAGACGCATTCTTCTGTGGAAACGCCTTTGACAATTGTACAAATAATTTTCTTTCAATGGCACTCCGAAAGAACTATCTATCCTAAAACTTCCTCCATTTCAGATGTCATTTTTTACAATTACACTCATAGTTCTTCTTCTTCCTCTTCTTCTTCTTCTTCTTCTTCTTCTTCTTGAGTTTGGGATCGTATTTATCCATTTATTTATCCTGTTCATTGTTTGATGTTGCGAAGTCATAAAATGCTCTTTTTACCAGCTCTTCCCCTTACCTTCAATTAATAGTTGAAGACACTGGTATCCCTTCTTACATATCATGTGTCCAGGTATACCGCTTTTCTGCGCTTGATTGTGACTAACAGTTCACTGGGCCATCTTATCAATATCAGGATCTTTTCGTTTGTCTTTCTTGCTAACTAAGCAGCTCTAAGGATTCCCAGACAGATCCACACCTCGAAAGCTTCCACGCTGCCCTGCAAACCCTACAAAGTACTCACCACAGGTATGTAACTTTTCATGAAACTAAGGTTAAGGTCAAAGTGAATACTTGTAAAAGCTTTTTGAAGTCTCATGAATGCAATACGAGCTTTCTCTATCCGTCATATGATTTACACGTCGAATGACCAGTTTTTACAAAAGCACGTCTCCAGGTAGTTCAATTTATGCTACTGCTCTAAGGATTAGTTGTTGTGCGCTACTATTACGTTCTGAAATTCTCCTGTTGTATAGGTAATTATCAAAAATTTAGTCTTTCTGGTGCTAATGTTCATATACATATTCTTGCTGTGTTCACCGACGACATTAAACAGATCTCCCAGATCGTGTTATTCCCAATTAAGTCTGCTATCCGCATATCGTATATTGGTGGCCGACACACCATTTACTTCAATATCTATGCCCCCATATTTTGAGTGCCCCTTGGAAGATGAGATTATAGTGATTAAGTATTAAAATAAAGCTGTTATTTTTGATAAATTTTCTTATTTAATCACATTGTTTCGTTAAATCTTTACCATAATCGCTTAACCACAGCATACCCAACGCCTTTATTAGAGCCGGTAACTATTGCTACCTTTGTCGATGCGTAGAGCGATTATCTAAAAGATTGAGCGGAACGATGTATGTACTTACTGCTAGAAGTTTTGCAAGAGGAGTAAGGGCTACTGAAAGGCTAAAATTTCTGATGTAAATCAAAGGGACGAAGAAAAGGAATATAACAAAATTTATTTAATCCTTCTTTAATTAATAGAATCAAAGCAGGAATTTTGTTAAATCTGAAATCACTACTCCTGTGTGGTTTTAAGGTAAGCCCAAGATAATTTCTTTTTAAGAAATAAGGAAATTAAGTCACCGATGATATCTACCTATGTGGTATGCATATGATTCTCTACGATGCTGTACAATTCTTTAAACTAATGCAGTATAATTTAAAAGCGACGAAAGTCCGATAGAGTACGTTCGTTCGTTATGAGTCGCATTCCTTCAATGAACCAACGTCGTCTCTAACGCATAGAGAAATTACCTGGTATAATCAAAAGATCCAATTTCCCTTCTGTTCGACGTAATAATCGCCACTATACTCCGCGTACTCTGTTATTATTACTATATACGCTACCTATCAAAGAAGCCATGTAACGAACATGTAAGTATCTTAACAGCCTGCTTCTCTGCTACACATAACCAGCAACGCATAAGAGTATACTCACCTCGGATGAGTGGGCGTTCTTATAAAGATTTCAATCTAAATTCTTTCAAAATTACTTTCAAGTTCGGCGATCGTATACGTGAAGCTGGCGCTCTCGTCCGACTTGAAACTCATTAAAATTTGTAAATCGGCCGACTTATACGGTCAATACGTATTACGAAGTATAAGGACTATTTATAATGCGGCGAATATAATTTACTTTTATGAGGGATAGCGTTATTACGCCCTCCGCCGCGGTTCGATCGCTAAATTATTCAAATGCGGGTGGTTTACGCTCGTAAAGCGATTTAATTTATGTCGCAGCTCTTTTTTGATGTCCAGGAGATTGTTATTATATATGATTGACTGGTGACTGCTAAATGATATTAAGGATTCGTGGAAGAACATATTCTTGTAAACCTTACAAATTTAAAATTATGATTACAACCACCCTTGTTTACTTCATGATTAAGTGTGAAACTTGAAAAGTTTATATAAGGTAAACGTGGATATTTAATTAATTGCGAACTTTATCCGCAACATAACAAAACTTGTATATAGAAATTAGGGCGTTTATTTGCTCTAATCATGACTCTATAGTCATCACCTGGCATGCGATCCAACGCAATTTCATTGTTGGTTCTCCATATTGGCTATGAAGTAAATTTGCAACAATTCTATGCTGTGCGTCTTCAACCGGCTGCAATGATCCAATTCTATGGTGAATTTGTCCTTATATCTGCATAGTCGAAAGGGAAGTGATAATTAGTGATTTATTATTACCAAAAATAAAGGTTACTCTCTTATTAACAAACATTACCTTGAATGTCTGACCGAATCCGCGTTCTTCAATAATATTTGCTCCAAATGAAGTCATTTGGAAACATGCGTTGTACCTTTAAGCGTTTGAAAGAAAATGTCGTGTTTTTGAGCTTCGCCATGAAGCAATGAATGCAATGGCTCAGGTGGAGGAGGCAACATAGGCAATTTAATCTTTCCACTGAGACAGGACAATCCAGACGTTTCTCCAGCGAACTTCAATGCACCGCAATGAACGCACACAACCTCCATAGGGCCAATTCTAACGAAAGGGTGCGAGCTGTAGTCAATTGTGGAATCGTATTGAAACGCTCCTCGATTCAAATTAACACCTAAAGAATTTCTTCTTGCGGCTCGACGTTGTTGATCTCTGTGTTCTGCTTAACGATTTCTCATTGTCAACCGAGCCGTTTCACGTATGGCCTCTCTTTGTTCTTGTGTTTGTGAAACACGAAGTCGGGCCGTAGTAACACGGCGCCCTTCTCTCGTGCTATTTCTTCTTCATCTGCAGTGGATTGATTCGCAATATTCCGCAGTCAAATTGCATTACGGCTTCGTTGTTAAAGATTCGATCTTCTCGTTCGCGGAATTGTAAATAAGACTGTGATGGATACTGCTGACTTTGCTCCTATTATGACTAACAATTATTCATGCGCGCACAATGAAATGTCATAGTCTTAATCATAGAAAATATAATACTATAGAAGGGCATCTTCTTAATACGACAGTGATTCCATGAAAGCGATATCTGTTGAGGATTTATCCAACTAATTTTACAAAGCGGGCCTTTCAAAATATATTTATACCTTATTGTAAAACTTAAAATTTGTTCTAAAAAAGAACTGTAAATTTTAGATTGTTTTACCGTAAGCCATCATTTCAATAAAAATACATATTAGTAAAGAAACAATCTAAAATTACAGATTTCTTATCAGAACAAATTGTTATCGAAAACTATTATTTCATGGGGAAGGTAAAAATAGAATCACAAACTAAGTATGCATTTATATTATTAGTATGTGAAATATAATACATCATAGAATATTCAAAACTGGTGCGAAAATATAAATAATTATTTAGATTTCCTACGGTTTCAAAATAATTCAATAGCCTTGTTATATATGTGGTCCCATTTGGGCACGCGATTATCTCTGCCCAATAAAACAGCATTAATACCATTATTTTATGCTATGCGTGCTCAACCGGCTGTAATGATTCAATTCTATGGTGAATTTGTCTGTATCTGTATAGTCAAAATGGAAGTGATAATTAGTGATTTATGATTACCAAAAATAAAGGTTACTCTCTTATTAACAAACATTACCTTGAATGTCGGACTGAATCCGCGTTCTTCAATAATATATGCTCCAAATGAAGTCATTTTGAAACATGCGTTGTACCTTTCAGCTTTACAAAGAAAATGTCGTGATTCTTGAGTTTCACCATGAAGCAATGTTTCTCCAGTGAACTTCAATGCACCGCAATGGACGCACACAACCTCCATAGGGCCAATTCTGATGAAAGAGTGCAAGCTGTAGTCAATTGTGGAATCGTATTGCAACAACGCTCCCCGATTCAAATTAACATTTGAAGCATTTCTTCTTGCGGCTCAACGTTGTTGATCTTTGTGTTCCGCTCGACGATTTCTCATTGCCAACCGAGCCGTTTCACGTATGGCCTCTCTTTGTTCTTGTGTTTGTGAAGCACGAAGTCGGGCGATACTAACACGGCGCCCTTATCTTGTGCGATTTCTTCTTCATCTACAATGGATTGATTCGCAATATTTCGCAGTCTAATTGCATTACGGCTTCGTTGTTAAAGATTTGATCTTCTCGCTCGCGGCATTGTAAATAAGACTTTGATGTGATGGATATTGCTGACTTTGCTTCTATTATGACATAACAATTATTCATGCGCGCACAATCACAAATGTCATAACCTTAATTGTCTTTGCGCGCACAATGAAAACTATCATAACCTAAACCACCAAACGTCATCAATTTGCGTAATAATTTCTTTTTATTAATTTTTCAAACGTTTTAATAGTTTTCTTTTTCCTAAACCTTCGCATAGCAATTACAAATAAATCCGCAGAAGGAAGTATCTAATTCGGTTCAGTCGTTTTCAAGTTTTAAGCATCCAAACAAACCACGATCCATTTATATATATATAGATGTCATGTATATGTCAGAGAATGGTTTACGCTCAGTTGTTTACAAGTCTGGGAATCCCTACTCATGAATACGAACGTGACTATCCCCATTAGCCTTCGTCGATAATATCGAAACTGATCGCAACTTTCCGTCCAGTGCTATCTATTGAGAATTTATCCTACTATATTAATGGAATCACATGCTTCCATTTAAGATAACAGGCCTAATTGTGTTTGCGCGCACCATGACAACTGTCATAACCTAACACACCAAACGTCATTTTGTTTAATCTCTAATTTTGTTTTTAAATTTTTCAAACGTTTTAATAGTTTTCTTTTTTCCTAAACCTTCGCGTAGCAATTACGAACAAACCCGCAGAAGGAAGTATCCAACTTGGTACAGTCGTTTTAAGCATCCGAACAAACCACGATCCATTTTTATATATACAGAAGTTTAGCATGCAGATGCTAAAACATGTTGGCATACTTCGCGATTGGAAACAAATGACATGAGGTTTACCTATTGTGTTTGCTAAATGAGAAGATTGGAAATTTTAATGAGGGTGTAACGGACAGCTTATTTTTCAGACGAAGGAACAAAATCTATTTTAATTTAATTAAAACCCTATCGGGCACTCGATACTCTTTAGTTTACTTTTTAGTGCTGGCATTAATCAAAAATCGAACTTAAATATGAGTCTCAGGGCAGTTAGCTACTATCGGTACGGGCAAATTTGTAGCTGGTTATCAGATTGATTATCTAGAATGCTTTTAATATGACTTTCCGCTTGTGAGGAGCTGGAATGGTGGAACTACATATGTAGCCCAATCATCGCCATCACCGAACTACGTAGCCCAACTATCATCATCACCATTATCGCATATCACACATGTGACATCCCTCACACAATCAAATGTTGATTCAGCTGAAGATTCTACATAAGATATTCCAGAATGCTCAACACCTGATACTGTAAACTGTATACTGGTTTTGATAGAAGGCGCTGAAGTCGTTATCTTTATGTTTTATATCAAATAATTTTTGAATCATTTTTATAAACCCTTAAAACCCGAAATATAACTGGTTAATTTGCTTAAAACGTAAATTTGTTAAAAACCCGAAATAAAGAAGTAATAATAACAGAACTGACTTTATTTTCAATCACCTTGATGAAATTCTGTAGACATGGCCCGGCACGTTTGGTGTATAATCTTCGACAGAAGAGGTTGAGATATCAGGAAGCTGAATTTTAAGTCTTGGTATGCGTTCCCGGTTGCTAGAAATGTTAAGGTGACTACCAATCGTTTCCTTGCACAGACAGTGCACTCAAATCCATTTGTTCGAGACCTCGGAGGATTTCGTTTCTTTTTACTAAAGAACTAACCACTATAGCAGCGACTAGCGTTGTTTTTTTATTTCTCGTGGGAGTCAAACACTCAAAGCGCTTGATGTTTTCCTGACTGACAATGAGATAGGCCCTAACAAAGAGGCTAGTCAGGCTAGTGTAATAAGTGCACTCTAAGTAGAGGCCACGCCCACCCTATCCACAGGAAGCCTAGTTATTGGGTAGTGTAATAGGCCTTTTAGGGAAACCATGAATGCAATTGTCAAAATAATAATTCCATCGTTTACGTTTTAAGAATGTATGGCATCGGCAAACAATACTTCAAATACTAAAGTTCGGGGAAACTTACGTAGCAGAAATAAGACTCAAGGCACTATTACACTACCCAATAACTAGGGTCCCTAGGGATAGGGTGGGCGTGGTCCCTAGTTAGGGTGCACTTATTACACCAGCCTGACTAGCCTCTTTGTTACGCCCTATCTCGTTGTCAGTCAGGAAAAACATCAAATACTTTGAGTGTTTGCTATGACACCCACGAGAAATAAAAATAGCGCAAGCCGCTGCTATAGTGGTTAGTTCTTAACCTTCCTATACTCACGTCAAAATGAAAGACGTACACTATACTATATAAATCGGTCTCACAGACCGTATGCGTGAGTATAGGAAGGTTAAAAAATAAAAAATGCAAGAGGAAGGTGTGGGTTAAAGAATACCTATTATTACGGAATAAGTTGTCTAATATAGAAATCCTCCGAGGTCTCGAACCAACGGATTTATGGAATTATTTAAGAGTAGGAGGGGCACAATTTGAAGAGTTGTTGAAGTTAGTGACTCCTATTATTGAGACAAAAGACACGACATTAAGAGAAAGTCTGAGTGCAAAGGAACGATTGGTAGTCACCTTAAGATTTCTAGCAATTCTTGGGCGTAGAGCGTACGCATATTTTCAATTTTCTTCCTTAACACTTTTACCGTTACATTCTCATCAAAGTTTCTATATATTTCGAGAAGCACTCTAAATCCTTCCGATCTCTTTTCTTTATTCATATACTCAGTGTGGCACTTATCCCACAAATAAGACATATCCTTATAAACATCGATCACTTTGAGTAAAACTTCTTTGTCCTTATTACACGCCATCTTGCAAGTACTATATCGTCGCTCTACAAACACGTTGGTTTCGGTGCCTGCGCGTCAACTCAACATAGCAACTAGTGACCCTATTTCCTATTACACCGCTCTACCGAAAGAGCTCATAGGGAGCTAGAGAGGTAGGGACGACCCGATCTCCCTACAGGCAGGGCCTTATGCCCTAGGCGCTATTACACCAACCTGAGTTAGGGTTAGGGACCCTATTTATTGGGTAGTGTAATACGCCCTTTACTCATGAACAACGTCAAGGCTTTCTACACTTCTTGAAGTAAGGATGGGCCGTGTCAATACGTGAGGCATACCTGCTTACAAAACTATATTTAAAGTAATAATAAACCTAAGCAATATTTACAATTAGATAGACGTTTTTATATTTTTAATAGATGAAGTAAATGATGTAAACGAAATACATTCGGTAATCCCTAAATACTGGCTAGCGTTTTATCTGGTTTTTCAACGATTATCTATCATTAAATGTTGAATGAACTTAACGTGCTGAACTTGAATATCACAGTTGATTGGTCCTAGTTGATGGGTTTGCAATAGGCATATACAAAGTACTGTTGTCTCTTTACATATGGAATAACAAAGCACCCGATTTACACTACATCAAGACTTGATTTCAAGAGTATCTTTTAAGCCTGGGCACCCACCATTCGTCGTTTACATATCAAGCTCGGCGTTATCAGAAAATTGGTAAAATCCATGGATAAGAATGGACCAGCATTGAAGCCAAAATTAAAGAGGGCGTTTTCCTGGGGCTTCAGATTAAACAGCTGTTTAGAGCTCCCAAGTATGAAAGTTAAGTTCTTCAAAGTAAAGCAAACCAGATTTGGAACGCGTTCTGTCAAATAGCAGTAAACTCTCTGGGGAATGACAAGGCCGAAAACTACAAGGAACTGGTTGAGGATATGCTGGTTTTGTTTCATGAATTCGGCAGTAATATGTCCTTAAAGATCTACTATCTTGACGCTCACTAAGATTTGTTCTCTGAAAACTATGGGCAGATCGGAGATTACTAAGGTACTGAATAACTATTGCTGGGCGTTTATCAGGGATACTTTCCTCGTTGGTTACAACAGGCCAAAAGAAAGCAAAAGCCCAAGGGTAGATTAAGGTATTTTTAACATGTATTGTAATTTTACGTATATACATTTTCCTTTAAAAACGCGTACGCATGACACAAAAACTGTAACCAATTCAGCTCTTTCTTAGTCATATTCCCGTTTAGCACATTGAATTAATTAAGAAATTGCTATTTTCATCTCGAAACCATGAATTGCTGATCATAGCATATTAGTTCTGTTATCGAGCGATGGAGATTTCTATTTTTTATGTTTTGCGATACATTCGAAGATTCATTTTTTTCCTGGTAGCAATAATAACTTTTTTGAATTTTTAAATTTAATCATTTCAATTCTGATCATGTTTGCTTTTCAATTCCGTAAACTTCTTTAGGTGAGGTATACTAACTGCCTTTCTTGAAGCCAACTTTAACTTAATTCCTTATTGATGATGATTTTGTTCTACTTCAGTCTACAGTTAGTCTAACAAAAGCTGCCTGTTAGTATATTGTAGTATAGTAATATTCGGATGGTTAATTACCATTAGAAAATTCATCATTTATTACAATTCAATAAATCAAAATTCATAGTTAATGTTGGGGTTATGGTCTTCAACTATCATGTGGTTTATTTTGGGGTTCTATTTATACCTGTTCGACACCACGCCCACCACCTTTTCAGCATTTTATTACCCTACGGGTGTTAGCTTCTTATTTTAACTCCAGTCAGAGACGTTTAATGGGAGAAACAAATATCACTAGATATAAAATTATTAATTATTATAAAAAGCATAGGTTAATAGACAGAAAAGCATTGTTGACATTCAGACACATATATACAACACTTTTACATTACAAGAATTCATAAAAATTACTGGAAATAACCAAGGATACATCGACATTCAATACAGGTTTCTATAACAGCGATATACCTGGATGAAAAATAAAGCAGTGTAGTCCTGGTTTCCAAAAAAAATTAAAAGTTTGTTTGGTTAACGACGAAGAAAAGTGACAAGATAGATAAGTCAATAAATGGAATAAAAGGGTTTTAAGAAGAAGTACCAGTGAATAAAAGAACCTCACCTTACCGGAGAAGATAGAATCTAAGAAGGAGAAGATAGAATCTAAGAAGGGGAAGAATCCATAGAAATTAAAGGTGCATCGAGAATAGAAGTTAAGAGAGGAGATATAGCAGGAACCATCATCGAAAAAGAAATTACACTCACACACACACAGACACACACACACACACACTCAACACTAGGTAATTATCTTGATTTTATGTTAAATACTTCTCAAAATTTATAAATATAATTTGTTGTAATTTGTGCTTTTTATATCATTAATTAAGAGCTAGGCCCCGCAATTTTGTTTAAGAAATTTAACTAAATTCTCAGTACAATATACCATAATATCTATTAAGTTTCTATGGATCATTCGAGAGAGTGACATACTTTTATGATCAAACGTTAAATTTGCTCGCATTTACGTAAATAGATTCCTAATCCAATTTTCCTTAAAGTAGGATGTTGCAACAGTCGGTATATGCTATTTGGAGAATACGCCGTCAAGCTAGTTACACCTTTTGAGACGGTGTAACCTTGCGGTTAGGGAGTTGGGCCATGACGGTGAAAGCTAGAGCTCAAAAGGTCTGTCAAGCTGGCACCCCCACCTATTCAAAATTCAAATTTGATTAGACCAAAATTATGTGCTCTTTATGTGCTAATTATGTGCCGCAATCGCAATTTTTGTGCTCAAAGCGATCACTGAGATAATCGAATTTGATTAGTGGGGAGGCTAAGTTACTGTCAAGCTAGCACCCACCCATGTCAAAAATTGAAACAGCGGAATCTGTTGAGTAATATAATTATGTCCTCTTTATGTGTTACTCGACTACCCTAGAACGAATTTGCTAATTCAAACCCTTCTAAGGAAATTCACCCCGAACTGTAAAAACCGCAAGAGGTAAAATCTATAATAATCGAGCACAAACATTTTTACCGACGCGAAAACGTCGGGATAATTATGTGCTCTCGAGATATCCTATTCGCGATTTTTGTGCTCTTACCCTTGTGTGAGAAATTCACCCCGAAGCGTATAAGCTAAAGGGGTGAAATCTATTATAACCGAGCACAAAAATTTTAACCAACGCGAAAACGTTAGAAGAATTATGTGCTCTCCAGATATCTTATTCGCGATTTTTGTGCTCTCACCCCTCTGTGAGAAATTCACCCTGAAGCGTATAAGCTAAAGGGGTAAAATCTATAATAACCAAGCACAAACGTTTTAACCAACGCAAAAATGTTAGAATAATTATGTACTCTCGAGGTATCCTATTCGCGATTTTTGTGCTCTCGCCCCTCTGTGAGAAATTCACCCCGAAGCGTATAAGCTAAAGGGGTGAAATCTATTATAACCGAGCACAAAAATTTTAACCAACGCGAAAACGTTAGAAGAATTATGTGCTCTCCAGATATCTTATTCGCGATTTTTGTGCTCTCACCCCTCTGTGAGAAATTCACCCTGAAGCGTATAAGCTAAAGGGGTAAAATCTATAATAACCAAGCACAAAAGTTTTAACCAACGCAAAAACGTTAGAATAATTATGTACTCTCGAGGTATCCTATTCGCGATTTTTGTGCTCTCACCCTCTGTGAGAAATTCACCCCGAAGCGTATAAGCTAAAGGGGTAAAATGTACAATAATCGAGCACAAAAATTTTAACCGACGCGAAAACGTTAGAATAATTATGTGCTCTCCAGATATCCTATTCGCGACTTTTGTGCTCTTACCCTTGTGTGAGAAATTCACCCCAAAGCGGATAAGCTAAAGGGGTAAAATGTACAATAATCGAGCACAAAAATTTTAACACACACATCAACACGGTTAATTAGTTGATATATTTTATATGAGTGAAGTTTGTCCCCAGGTGCCATTTTTTGGAACCTCTAAAATTCCAGAAAGTTCATAATTGACAGGCCCGCTAACTGCTTTAAATGGAAGATGCTACAATTATGGTATAAATCGCGATAAAACATCAGGAAGTCGGTGTAAAAAGTATAAAGTTTATTTGTAAAAAACACTGTATTACTGTAAATTGCTTGCTGATGTAGTTGTCGTATATTTAATCATTTTACTTATATTTTTCAATTTAATATATGTTAATAATAATAAATAATATTGTACGAAAATATTGGTGGGGTTGACATCTGTCAATCATACCTCCCTTGTTGTACAGGTCGTAAACGCGTGTGCTGCAGACTTGAATTGTTTTCGAATATTCCATATAGTTAAATTAAACAAATGTAAAGTACCTGTACAATCAGAGTTCTACCAATTTGAATAAACTCATTACTAGGAAAAACTTCTTGGAAATGTTGGTTGCTAATATTTTGTTCCCTATTTTGTCCACCTACCTTCTTTATTAACGTTCTGCTGCATAGCACTCAATTTGGAAATATAATGATCACAGAATCGTTTCTCTTTGGTGGGGTTACACTCAATTTGAGGTATTTTACTTCTTGTAGCTTATACGCTTCGGGGCGAATTTCTCACACAAGGGTAAGAGCACAAAAATCGCGAATAGGATATGTCGAGAGCACATAATTATCCCGACGCTTTCGCGTCGGTTAAAATTTTTGTCCTGGATTATTATAAATTTTACCTCTTGCGGTTTTTACAGTTCGGGGTGAATTTCCTTAGAAGGGGTTGCTTTAGCAAATTCGCTCTAGGGTAGTCGAGTAGCACATAAAGAGCACATAATTAGATTACTCAACAGATTTCGGTGTTTCAATTTTGACATGGGTGGGTGCTAGTTTGACAGTAACTTAGCACCCCCACTAATCAAATTCGATTTTCTCAGTGATCGCTGTGAGCACAAAAATTGCGATTGCGGCACATAATTAGCACATAAAGAGCACATAATTTTGGTCAAATCAAATTTGAATTTTGAATAGGTGGGGGTTCCAGCCTGACAGACCTGAGCTCAAATCACAAGTATTCGGACTAGGGTTATGACCGACGCGGTTATTGAAAGGTAATAATAGTAGTTGCCTAATGCGCGATATTCATCGCATCACCACTAACCATTTCTGATTAGATTGATGGTAGAGAGCATATGTTGAAGTGGCGCGTATGAATATGTACAACCAACGTCGCGCTTTCTTTGATTGGGCATTGAACAGTTTCTTTTATTAAGTTGATTGTGTTGCTATTGACCCATGTAAATAAAAAATGACATTGTTGAATTACCAATCATTCTTGAGAATATAGTATGCCACAGGCGTCCGAAATAATTTGGTGGCAAGAGCTGTTACATTAAAGAACAAACAATGTAGCGGAATTTAATTATATTGACACTTATTCATCCTTTACTATTGCCATATCACAAGATTTTTCGACTGCTATATTTCGGCAAAGTAAGATGTACCTATATATTGATACATTGCTCGGAGAACAACTGTTTGGAAGAAGCTGAATCGAATGTTTCGCCTTGGCCACTTTGATCCTTTCACCATCATCGAATAGAATCAGAGAAAGAGTAATAAGTTTGAGTGATCTGTGAATTTCGGTCCATACTTAACAGAAATTGAAATTTCTTCGGGAAAACTAGCGAAGAATTTGATCTCTACACCTGTCAGCTTACAAACGTCTAAATGAGCGTAACCAAAACCAAAAATTACCCTAAAAGAGTTGTTTCACTGTTTTGCATTGCTATCATTAAATATGTTCAGAACAGTTTTTTAAACAAGCAGTTACACATAAATACACTTATATATAAGTTTAATAACAATGTAGTCATACAAACAAGTAATCAAACAAGTTACGCACAAAGGATTTGTGTGCGGGGGTGTCCTTAAATGTGTCAGCGAGCAGCTTAAAGAGATCAAAGCCTCTGTCTCCGCTTAAAATATGATCTGACACTGTTTCTGATTTACGTCTCGTGGCGACCTAATAAAAGAAAAATCCGCTTGTGCACACACTAGTACGCCACCAATAGAGAGTCATTAGTCGTCCTTAAGACCGTAACGTCTCGGAGTCGAATTCTCTACTATAATCGACCGCAATTGTTTTAGTCGTTTTCGAAAAGCTTCTCTTTCTTCTCCCAACCGTTCGCATCGTTGTCGTATTACATTTGGCGTTTTAAAAATAGATGTTTTCTTTTTGCGTTCGACATCGTAGATTACGAACACATTTTCGTGGGATTAATGATGTTTTTAGATATATTTAAACGTTGTCGACGTAGATCTTGGCTGTGTTATTGGACCAATTTATTACCGCTACGCCTTCCACGATATATTGGGCGATTTTTTGTTCCGATATATCTTTTTAATAGGCTCCAAATGTCATTTTTGTTAAACTGGAAGGACTCATCTGTAAATTATGTTGAAGTACTTTCTTGTAAATGAATCATCACATTATTGTGCTCCGCCTAAATGTGAGTGTACAAACAAGGCAGGAAATGTGGGTGAAATACTTTTATTTTCTATAGTTCCTTGGCAAATATTTTTTGCTTGTTCTAGAAATATTTCTTTTAGGTAATGGAGTTTATTAAAATTTATTTATTATTTCTTAACTCTTAAATGAGAGACTTCTCAATTCGTCAATTAATTTAGAATCCATCCAATCTGTGTTTTCAACGGTATTTTTTATCTCTTATGTATATGCGGCAATAAAAAATGGAGTTCGTACTGGGAAACGGTCTCGCATGTTCACTGTACGATCAAAGAAAAGAACAACAAACGACAATTGCAGTTAATGAGCACGAACTAAGTTGGGAAGGTAGTGGCCCTGTTGACAGGGCACGGTCAGCTTTAGAAGCATCACCTCAGGAGTAGTGGGATTTTATCTGTAAAGCCAGCTGTGAGAAAGGAGATGCTTTCAATCTTCCCATTTGTAAATACTAGGAGCTGAATAGTATTATGGTTGGTGCAGTCAGCTTTCCTTAACTCTATCTTAGTATTAGCCTTGGTCTTACAAAGTTTAGGTATTTATTATACATAATTGTGTTCATACAGATCCTAAAATGAGTATTAATGTCAAGGGGCGTTAGGAACTCTACTTGGAAGCTCCTAACTTCTAAGTTTTAGGACTACGACCTCTTCAATGCGCATGCCTACGCGTTGCAACTTTGTTTGCTTCTAGTTAAAACCCGCTACGCTTCATTAATTTTATTACTTGGGTTCATTTAGCACGAGTTTTATCCATTTTTTTGAATAGTGAGAATGGCTGAAAAGTTTTATGACGGAAAACTGATAGAATTAGTACGAGAATTTCCTCATATTTATGATAACAGCAATAAGCTTCATAACAATGAATTTTCGGTGAAGAATGCGTGGAATACAATAAGCACCCAATATTCAGCCAAAATTCCCAATTGCGATCGTGTTTTCACCATTCTAATGGAGTCAGCCCTATCTACTTATAATCTGTTAAGAATTTGGTTATGTTTAGTTGTGTTTCTTGCTACAAATATGACTCCCAGCAATGAAGGACGTTGGCGCAATGCTTATATTAATTTCTGTATAAACGAGTGTTATTTCTTTTAGGACTAATGTTAATGTTAAGACTAAGCCTAATACTAAGTTAGGGTTAAGGGAAGCTGGAACCAAGTATTAGATGCAAACATTTTCGATCTAGATTCTTGCAGCTAGAAACGGTAAAAACAAAATTCACTTGATAAAGATATCGAAGCCGCACAATAGGCCAACAAGCGTCAGTGTGGTGGGTGATGAATAAAATTCGACAAACGAGTGCATGATAAGTTATCAGTAAGTAATGTAAACCAGATTGACGCTGTCCATCCATCGCTTGTCCCTACTCACGTGCAGGGCGCGACATTAAAATTCGGAGGAGGAACAGCATCAGTCCGGTTTACACAACTTATCATGCACTCGTTTATTGAACCTTACTGCTGAACCACGCTCTTAATATGAAAAGAGAGTACCATTTACCTTACTTACAATCACTTTGAGCAAGGACACCACAATTTTCCAAGCGGAACTATACGCAATCTTGGAAACTGTAGGAATCCTATCCGAAAGGGGACACATGGGAATGCGAATCGAAATATTCTCGGACAGACAATCAGTTCTTAAGGCCCTAAGCAGTTGTACAATTAAGTCCAAAATATTATTGGAATGTCACAACATGCTTAACGACCTGGCGACTCAGAACCAGATCACTCTGGTCTGGGTACCAGGACATGAGGGGCACGGAGGAAATGAGATGGCAGACATCTACGCAAAAAAGGGGCTGAGAGAAACTTTACTGCACTTACCCCATGCTTTGGGTTAAACAAAGGTCTCCTTAAAGGGGAGATAAAGAAATGGACAGCATCCATCACAACAAAACATTGGAATGACACCAGTGGGCTGGAACATTCCAAAAAGTTTCTGAGCTTCGATGCTAGGAGGGCGAACCTCGCCCTAAAACTGGACAGGAGAAGCTTAAAGACACTGACGGGGGCACTCACAGGCCACTATATCTGCAACAAGCACCTACACAAAATGGGCTTATCCAACACGGACACTTGCAGATTCTGCGGTGAAGAAGAGGAGTCAATGGAACACTTGATCACTAACCACAGGTGATACAGAATACTACATGCATATACGCTGAGTGAAGAGGATCTATTAACACTCCCATTGAAGGAGCTGATCCTGTTCCTAGACGTATTAAACAAATGAAAACAAGAGGAAGCACAATAGATCAACGTGGTCGCAGTGCAAAGGGCCATTTTCAGTCAGACCCCACCTCATTACATTACATTATATTACATTACTTACAATTAGCCTTTGTAAATTTATTTGAATCCACTTTGTTACGAATTGTTTGATGGCCATTCAATACTATATCGGCGATAACACGTAAGCCTTTTTCGCACTGTTGGGGTGTAATATATCATAAGGTACTTAATTATGGAATAGTGGGTAACGTAATTACCAAAACTGCAATTGTTACTAAAATTTAGCAAATTCCGTAGCTTGTTTTAAATTAATTCGTTCCAATTCGATACAGATCTAAATGCTCAATATTACATATGAATAGTGTATAATTAATAATTTACATCTATACGCAAATTAATTAACATCGACATAAATCACATATTATATTTCATTCACTTTCATATTTTAAGAAATTACTTCGGACATATACCTAGACGGATTCGAGCTAAACACCAATTCTAGTTGAAAAACCTGAATGTGACTGGATTTTGCTAAGCAAAAGTATCTACGTCAATATTTTTCATCTGTATGCGTAAGAACCGGTATCAAAACCGTATCTAATAATTAGTATTAATAAAATCACCTGAAACGCGTTACGACTGATAATTTTGTTAACAATCTCGCGCACTATAATTAATTGTTAGATCGTTACTAGAATTATTACCCATTGAACGAGCAGTACTAACTTTCTTAAGAATCAAACATCAATTAAATATAGCGATTAGTGGTTGAATGTTCGTTCGCTTTACGTCAATTTATTTGCAGTGAATTTTAACGATTGGATTATGAATTAAGCAAAAGTAAAAATTATTCGTGGCAAGTTGGTTGTAAATAACTAAATATAGTGTAAAGCGGGGCGAGATCAAGGAATCAGAATCACTTTGCAGGTATAGCCGACTACGGTGTATGTATTTTATGACGGGCTTTGGGTTCCATAGATGATGTTGAAATTATCAACACTGATTCACAAAATCAATTGTTGCAACATTTAAAACAACAACCGAGGGACAGGCAGCATTGTACACTCCATCGGCATTAGCAAAATTTGTGAATAGTCAGATTATCTCTTACTGTAACGTTTGATAACGTCGATTTATTGAATGATTCCATTTCTGATCGCAAAAAGTTATGGTATGGAGCGGAAATTGACAGAAATATTAATTTTATTTAAGTGAACGTCAAGGGAATAGAAATAAGAGCTGTGGAAAAGACCGCTCCAAATTTGGAAGAAAATTGGCCATCGCAATATTGCTGCGCTAGTTAACAAAGCATCTGATGATTGGCATACTGGCTGCGCAAAGAAAATTTAGTTACGAAGAAACGGGAAGCAAATAGGGATCAGGAAGAGGGATGTTGCCGAAGAAATTCACCACTCGTTTACTGTAGACGTTGCTAGAGTTGTTGGCCCTGCTTACCAGCAGTTCTTTTGGAGAACTTCTTTTCTTCGTATTTTTCATTGGACACAGAAGACGCCCGGTGGAATCAACAAGAATGTAGATTAATAGTTGAGTTGCTAGTTCTGTGTAGTGTGAGTTGAATCCTCCAGAATTGTTTATGTTTTCTTTTGCTTCTTCGGAGCTGAAGTAAGAAGGTCCTTTGGTAGCAGGTTTGCTAGTCTAGCGAACTTTGAGTTTGATCCTGACAGGTACCTCTCCGTCTTTCTGCAATTCTTTAGCAAAATAAGATAATCAGTAGAGCAAAGCGAGATATAGGCAATACACTGTAAAATTTGAAAGTTAATATTGATCAACTAATTCATATCGCACAAACTACTTAAGGAAATTACACAAAAAGAGTGTACAGCGCTATCGCACATGTGTTATGAATAGAATATAAAGAGCTGTACAATCGCTTTTTGCAAGACTTGGTGGTTTTCGCAGAAAATACAAATTGTTGTCTTGCATCACTCTGTTTATAACTGACACCAGAATCATCCGCAACGCACTCGAAAATATCATTGGGTTCAGTGGGATTTCATCACCAAATTTCTTTTTGATAGCAGTGTTGCTAACACTGTAGGTTTGACAGTGAAGAATATTTCTTGGTCTTTCTGTCGCTTCTTGAGGGTATACGCCAAGTAGCAAATTCAACAAAGAAGTGCGTTAGTGCCAGGGTTGTTAATCTTAAGTACATACTTGAGCTCGATTTCGTATTGCTTCCTCTCTCAGAGTCCTCCTACAAGGACCTACATTAAAACTAGGTGCTTTTGTAATATTTCTGGGTGGTTATCGTAAGTTATGTTCAATCCATTTTCACGTGTCTTGCAAATGCTTTATCTCTTTTTTTTTGAGATGTATCAACTAATCAAATGCTACCAAAGAACTAGGACATTGCGTTATAATCCTTGAAAATAGTTTAAATCTAGACTGTGAACACTTGCGCCAAAGAACTGAGGTTAGAAAATACAGAGATATAAAATGGACATTTCTTAGTCTATGAAGTTTTGGGTTTTAAAAGTTATAAGGTAGATATATATTTCTTTAAAGACATTGAGAACATATTTCAACTCCTCAAGCATTCAAAGCCTCAACCAAATATGAATATAATTTGCCATAATAGCCCAAAATGATTCTAATTAAGAACATGGCGCCTGTAGTATCGAAGACTGAAATATTCATTACTTTGTCACCAATAGCATTAATATCAAGACAGTAGTCTTCAAAACTAATCTTCTTACCTTCTAAAATTTCATAATCCATAAGGTATCATTTGCAGAAGACAAGAAGTTAATAGCGAAATATACATAAATTATTGTAATTTTATGTGATAGCAGCAAAAATAGATGGAGTATAGGGAAATCCAGTGAGCACAATAAGGAAACTAAGAGGAAACAGAAAATAAGAATTTTTTTATTACAATCAAGGTTTTACGGCAATAAAAATTGTGGAAGATTTTTTAAGAATAAAAGTATACGATTAGTAAGAAAGAAAATCAAATTGGAAACCGATGGATTATAAGCAAATTTAGTGACCAGTATATGGCCAGTTACTAGAACGAACTTCACAAATATTCATAGAGGTTGTAACGAATAGAGGAGAAAAATAAGACCGCACACAGAGAAATCTTTTCTTAAGAGAAATATATACATGTATTTGAATATATAATTTTAAATCAACTTTTCCTTTAAGAATTTATAGTGAAATGAAAAAGGATGTATTTAAATTATATGTTCAAATTGATAATTATTTCTTTGAATCAAAAATTAAAACATCTATTGCAAATTCTTAGTTGTATGGAAAATGTTCGAAACTGTTGACTTAAATATGGCAGTATGATCACTATCAACGCAAATGCTTTATGCTTATTGTTATAGGCATAGATTTAATTTATATGATAACTCTATATTTTAATTTAAATATCTTTATTCAGTCTGTATTCGTACATGCATGTTACACGTCGGACATCTTCTCTGTTTCCATATTCCATACACGTTTACATATTCTATTGGTTATTATACATACATCACTTATACTATACATGCTAATATAACATCTTTCCTTTTTAATATTACATCATATAATCTTTGTATTTTGCTGGTAGTTGTCGTCTTCGTTCCGGTCGTGCTGTTGGGGTGGGACTCTCGTTGACAAGTGTATCCTCATCGGGACCGCTTTCACAATTAGGGACTGCTTCCCTTTCGGATTTAGGCTGATTATCAGTAGGCTCTTCACTCGTTTCAACATTAGCGTTTTGCACAAAAAGTGTATCGCTGTCGTCTGTCTTCTCTTGCTCTGGTTTCACTTCGTATTGACTTCGTCGGTAAGATGTTCCCTCTACATTAACAATGTATGAATTATCTGGTAATGTTCTCTCTAGTTTTCCATTTGACCATGTTTTCCCATTTAGTTGTATGTATACTGGTTGGCCAATCTTTAACAGTGGATATCTTTTTGCTTTTCTGTCATAATAACTCTTACTTATTTTCTTTCTCGTTTCTATGCGTATTGTAATGTCTTCTATAGGTTTAGGTAACAGATTTCTTGTAATACATGGGATACTCGTTCGTGTTCTTCTCGAATATATTCTCTCTGCTGGACTGAAATTTATTTTATTTGGAGTATTTCTTAAATGCAGTAAAGCATACCACAAATCTTCCTTTTTCTCTTCCACCTTCGTTATTAAAATTTTCGGCTTTCCCATTGTCTTGTTGATGATTAGGAGATGAGGTCGTATTCTTAAAATGCCAGTTTTTACTGAACTTTTGAAACTTTTGATTCACAAAATTTGTACCGTTGTCTGTGCATACTATTTCCGGAATACCATGACGGCTGAAATTCTTCTTACATATATCTATAACCGTTTGCGGCCTTAGGTCCTGTAGAAGTCAGAGTAGTGATCTACTGTTACCAATACTTTTCTTTGTTTTCCCTGATATTGGATAAAAATACATCCATTGACATTTGCTGGAAAGGATATGATGGTATTTGATGCGACATCATTTCTGGTTTTCTTTGACTAGATTGATGCTTAGTACAGGTCTCACATTCTTTTATTTTGTTTGTAATTTCCGTTACCATATTTGGCCAAAAACGTTCTTTTTA
Source organism: Chrysina gloriosa (assembly GCA_038088585.1). Lineage (NCBI taxonomy): Eukaryota > Metazoa > Arthropoda > Insecta > Coleoptera > Scarabaeidae > Chrysina > Chrysina gloriosa. The sequence continues at coordinate 34,012,836 of CM076087.1, read as the reverse complement.
GCTATATTTACACAGTATTCTATGCCTTGATGACTTAAGTGTATTCTGTTGATAATTATTTTTCTTAGATTGAAAGGAATAACAATACAATCATTTTTAACAATGAGATCTTCTTCTATCGATAATTCATTTTTGAAACTAAAATATTTTTTATATCATCTGGTACTTGTTACATATTTTGGCCATCCATTTTGTATATAGAATTTCAGTTTAGTTGAAGTTGGGTCTTTAATAATTTCTTCTCGTATAACATCTAGTATCTCATTTGATATACTTACTTGTTGTTGAATGTTAATCTGTTCAAAATTCTTGAAATTAGTATCTAAAATTCTGTAAATCTCTTTGTTGTTATCCAACGTCGCTGTTTCCACCGGAGCTCTTGACAGAGTGTCTGCTACTTTATTATCTTTTCCTGAAATAAATTCTAAATATAGATTAAATCTCTGATGTTGCAACATCATTTTCTGTAGTCTTTTTGGAGCTTTAATCAATGGTTTATTAAAAATGTTTAGTAGCGGCTTATGATCTGTTCTAACAGTTACTTTCGGGTTTGCTGTAATTAACTGGTCAAATCTCACACATGCGAAAACTACAGCAAGTAATTCTTTCTCTATCTATGCATAATTTCCTTCGGTCTTGGTCAATGTTCGGGATGCATATCCTATCACTTTATCATTCTGGTAAAGAGCAACACCTAGGTCATATTCACTAGCGTCACATTCAATTATGACTGCCTCATTTACGTTTGAATATTTTAAGGTAGGTGCTCTAGCTACGATTTCCTTTATGTCTATAAATTCAGAATTTTCTATATCTGTCCATTTCCAAGTTACGTCTTCTTGAGTCAGTTTTCTTAAGTGAAATACCTTCGAGCTTAGATGTTTAATATATCTACTTAAATAATTTAGCATCCCAAGAAACTTGAGTAAATCTTCTTTATTGTTCGGATGTTTAAACTTTAAGATAGCTTCGATCTTAGATTCGTCTGGTTTTATTCCTTCGTCAGTAAGAATATGCCCATAAAATTTTATTTCACTAACGCATAATCGTAACTGATCATGATTTAATTTACAATTATTTTCTTTCAGTCTGCACAGTAAAGTATCTAAATTTCTATTATGATCCCCTTCCATATATTAATATATCATCAGCTAATACTTTAATACCCTTTATATCCCTAAGTAATTGGTTCATATACATTTGGAAGATTTCAGGTACAGATTTAATACCAAAAGGCATTCTCAACCACCTGTATCGACCAAAAGGAGTCCAGAATGTCGTTAATAAACTGCTAGCCTTGTCCAATTTTACTTGCCAAAAGCCTTTCTTTGTGTCAACTAAAGAAAATACTTTCGCCTCTTCTAGATCAGGCAACATTTCATCAATCGTTTGAAATTGATAGTTTGGTCGTATTAGAGTTTTATTTAGAGGAATAGGGTCTAGACAGATTCTAAATGAATTCGGTTTCTTTACCATTAGAATATTGCTTACCCAATCTGTGTGGTTTTCTTGTTTGGCTATAATTCCTGCCTGTTCCAATCTGTTTATTTCTTTTCGCAAATCTTTTCTTATAGCAACTGGTATTCTACGAGGACTTTGTATGACGGGTCTAACCTCCGGATCAATTTCGAGTTTAACTTCCTCCTTGAAACAACCATAACCCTGAAACACTTCATTATATTTTGAAATAATATTTTTAGCATCTCGTCTCATGTTATCAATGATGGAATTACAATACTTTATGAGACCAATACTCGTGCATGCAGAAGCTGACAACAGAATGCCATGATTCACATCAACTACTTGTAAATGTAATCTATAATTTTTACCTTTGGATTTACAAAGTAAGATATGCTGCCCTATGACAGGTATTTTTCCTCTGCCAAAATTGGGTAAAGTATGATTGGATTTCTCAAGCTCTATATCCTTATTATTAAGTATTTTACACAAATATTTGTACCCAACCAAACTTACATTAGCACCTGTATCTAATTGACACTTCAAAATTTTCCATTTGCCCTTTAATTTGAATTCCAATTCTGCTTCTACAGTACCTCCATGATCACTATTGTCTATGATTCTGCATATATCAAACCTATTTTCTTGTCCATCATCTGATTCTTCCTGTATTTCTTCTACTGTCTTTACACTCTTCGCTGCTCTTTCTTTCTTCTTTTCCAATCCTGTTTGATCTTTTTCTGATTTTTATTACAAACTCTGCTAAAATGGTTCTTACCATTACATATTCTGCATCGCTGACCAAGTGCAGGACATTTCCCTTTAACAAAGCTGTGTGTATACCCACAAAATTTACATCGTTTCTCATGTGAAATTTTGTTTACAGTTTCAGCTTTTATATCTTGGATTTGTTTGTTTGTCAGTTCATCTATTCTACACATATCTAATGTATCTTTCAGTCAGTATCTTTAAATCTGCTTTCAGCATTAATTTTCTTTATTTCGTACTCCTAAAACTATCCTGTCTCTTAGTAAATCATCTTTAAAATCTTTAAATTCGCAATTTTCTGGTAATTTCTCTAATTTTCTATCATAATCATCAATGCTTTCATCTATATTTTGATTACATGAGTTAAATATTGCACGTTCACAAATAACATTTTTCTTCGATACTAATCTTGCTCGTATAGCTGAAATTGCCTAGTTTAATGTTGTTTTTTCCTCCTCTTTTAATTTAAATCTATCATATTTAAGCATAGCTTTATCTCCTATTAGTGATAAGAATATTCTAACCTCTTTTTCTTCCTCACTCTCTGGCCATTTGTCCATCCCTGTAGCTATAAGGTAATCTTGAAAATTCTTTATAAAGTGATTATAATTTTCCGCTATATTCCCCTTTTCTACTTCCAATGGAGACGGTTTCGATATATTTTGAATTACATTCGTATTCGCCGTAGACAGATTCCTTGTGATTTCTTGTAATGTTTCCATTTGGTTTCTTAAGAACTCCATTAACGTCTTATTATCCATGATTTTCTTAGTAATCCAGCTTTCTTTACCTTAAATCTTCTATTTATTATGTTCCACCTGACACCATGTTATAGGCATAGAGTTAATTTATATGATAACTATATTTTAATTTAAGTATCTTTATTCAGTATATATTCGTACATGCTGTTACACGTCGGACATCTTCTCTGTTTCCATATTCCATACACGTTTACATATTCTATTGGTTATTATACATACATCACTTATACTATACATGCTAATATAACACATATGCCTGATTTTAAAGTTATATTGAAATAAAATATAGCTTGCTTTCAATTAAAAAATAGGCAGAATAAAGAAATTTCTTTCAAATAAATCATAAGGTTGCTATAATGGCTAGAGTAATAGTAAATTCAAACATATCCGATTTTATGGTAATATTTTGATTTTGATTCAAATTAAAGATTGGTTTTTATGTGTGCGAGGGAACAGAAGTAATTTATTAAAAGTATAAAATTTACTATAACAATTAGCTGAAGTTGATAGTTTTCTGAATTAAGTCAACATCAACGCCGTAAAATCTATCTGTTACAAATTTTTACATTTTTTTGTCACTCAAAACGGAAGATAGTTTCATATTTGCGGAGTTTGGGCAGTCTTACCACTGCAAGTATGTAATTCGATAACAATCGGAAGGGTGAATAGACTTTGTCTCATGTAGTTAAATATATAACTTGACACGCTTCCTTAGTTGAAATTTGATTGAAAGGATTTAAACTAACACCAATATAGAAAAATTCTAACATAATTCTTCTAATAAAATTCTATTACGGATGATACCTCTAACACAGAAATAATGTCTTTTGACAACTACAACTTTTATTTCTATTGAACCTCGTTTACCATGTGAAGGTGTTGAAGCTAGATCGTTATTATTGTACTGAGAATTTAGTTAAATTTCTTAAAGAAAATTGCACCGGCCTAGCTCTTAATTAATGATATAAAAAGGATATAACAAATTATATTTATAAATCTTGAGAAATATTTAACATAAAATCAAGATAATTACCTAGTGTTGTGTGTGTGTGAGTGTAAATTTCTTTTTCGAAGATGGTTCTCCCCATATCTCCTCTCTTAACTTCTATTCTCGATGCACCTTTAATTTCTATGGATTCTTCTCTTTCTTAGATTCTATCTTCTCTGGTATTCCGAGGTTCTTTTATTCACTGGTACTCCTTCTTAAAACCCTTTTATTCCAAATATATTTATGGATTTATTTTTGACTTATCTATCTTGTCAATTTTCTTCGTCGTTAACCAAACAAACTTTTTATTTCTTTTGGAAACCAGGACTACACTGCTTTATTTATAAGTTGTACACGAAACGAAAACTTTAACTCACCTTGACTCCAGTTCATCCAGGTATATCGCTGTTATAGAAGCCTGTATTGCATGTCGATGTATCCTTGGTTATTTCCAGTAATTCTTTTATGAATTCTTGTAATGTAAAATGCTGTATGTATGCCTGAATGTTAACAATGTCTTTTTATCCATACTCTTTATAAAAATTAATAATTTTATTTCTAGTGACATTTGTTTCTCCCATTATACGTTTCTGGCTGGAGTTAAAAAAGACACCCGTAGGGTAATAAAATGTTCAAATGGTGGTGGGCGTGGTGTCGAAAAGGTATAAATAGAACCCCAAAATAAACCGTATGAGAATTGAAGACCATAACAACAACATTAACTGTGAATGTTGATATATTACATTATCTATGTGCAAATGGACGCGCTGGAAATACAGAGTGAATGAGAAAGATGTTCTATTGACCCCAAAATTATAGTTATGTATAGTTATATATAATTAGTTAGTATGAATCAAGACAAAGTTTTTCAGAATTCAATGAAAAATATCGAAACAAACAAATGTAGTTAAGGCAGGGCTGAATGATATTTTCTCATAAACAACGGAAATTTTTCAATGATGCTGTGTAGGTTTCGCGTTGAAGTAACCGTAAATGTTGGAATTGATAGGAATTTGTGTATGCACGTAGGATGAGAGCAGTCATATCTGGTCGCTCTGTATAAGAAGCACTGAGACGAATAGATAAGCTAAAAAGCGACAGCTATAATCCTACCGTTACTAGGTTCGTTGGTTGCCTTTGATGATAATGATCGTCATCTCTCGCCTATCTTCGAATCTAGAAAGCGTACGTAAGAGGCAACCTATTTTTTCTCATCATCCAGTTCCTCCTCACTCGTTGTCTATCGTCGTTATAGATCAACGAAGTTATCAACGCGCGCGGCGTTCTTAGAGCCACCCGAATTCCTTTTTCTCTTTGACTACATGCTTGTTTCTACGGCCGAAATGGCTATGGAAGTTCTCCCGCGCCCAAATAAAGAGGATTATTAATAGCAGCGGTCGTAAACGGCACCCACATGAGCGGTTCTGTCGCTACGAACGCTGCTCACTTCACGCGGCTCACTTCACGCACAAAGGGGAACCTCGAACACGAGTTCTTGTGTTTACAACCTTACCGTTACGTAATATTGTATGTAAAGACGGTTCGGTACATATATCATCCACTGCTCGTGATATATAAACGTAAGGCAATCGTGTACGTTCATGCACGGTTTGAAACAACACGAGAAGAAAGAAACGAGAAAGCAACCATGGTGCAAGAAAAGGTAATTTTAAAAGCTTGTCCGAACACGGAAACCGCATGCAGCTGCAAAGTTACAATTGTTTCGTGCAGGATGATGTGAATTTCTCGAATAGTGTGTACGAATGCGGCTTTATTACCGAAGATAAAAGTTCGACTTCAGAATTGAATATCCATGCAATAAATTATGTTTTATTTCTACAGTTATAGCTTCAGTATTATTATCTTAAGTTAGTGTTCTATATATTTTTTTGAAAGAGTGATTATCTCCAGGAAAGGCTTCTTACTAGTGTCTGTCGTGGTTTGGAATTCGTTGGTCCATGGTCAGTTCATTTGGATATTGAGCATCAGTTCTTGGGTCCACCACCCAAAGCTTGTTTCTTCCCAATCTTATTTTTGAACCTTTCTGTAGATATCTGCCAACTACATTGACCGCTTTTTATTTGAAATCTGATACGTGTGCCAAAGCAATATGTTGCTCATATTAGGCTGCGAACAGTTTTATTAAGAACTTGTCGTAACTTATCGAGACTGTTAATGTTACCAGAAGCATCAAACTGAGCTCTAACAGCTCGCAAAGTAATTTCTAGTGTAGATACTGCTGCACCTCTCTGCACTGTAGAAAAGCTGTGGGTACGAGAAGTATTTCTACACCAGCAATTTACAATTATAGCACACTTATTACGTGAATTTGTTTCATTAGATGAGTTACCGTTCTATTTTTACATTATTATTTTGCCCTGCTCGTGTAGCTACCGTCAACGTACACGACCTAAAATATGGTAATTAAAATATATGTTCGTACGAACGGTTAACAAGATTTGCCAACGTCCGAAGTCATAACTAATATTAATAAGCGAACTCCATAAATAAAGCGACGATTCAGAATTTTGTGCCGATTCTTTGCCGGACGGCGACGGTCGAACTTGCGTTTCAGTAGGTACGTATGTAATACAACCTGAGCCATTTAATTACAATAAAAGGCTACTTGCCGGTGTCAGCGTGAGGCCGCCTCAGAAAATATGTATGCATCGTGATGCAGAAAGCGGAATGCAAAAGCTACGGCAGCGGCATTTGTATTTTACCAGGAGAAATATGAAGAATGCGCGCTCGCATATTTACGAGCCGGCCGGGAACGCACGTTTTCGCCTGATGAGGATGAGGACCGCGAGAGGTCGTCCCGACAGGACGAGAGAAGAAAGAGAATTATGTTTCGGCGGCAGAAAGGAGCAGAATAAAATGAGAATAATCTGTTGACAACATTAATAAGAATGATTTATCCGGTTTGCTTAGCACCTTCGCATGTATAATGCGATGTATGGAGGGACGCTTTTCTTCTTTAGTATACACACACGTGAATAATCATTTGTATTTATTCATACGAAATGATATGTGGACGTATCATTTTGTTACTTTGCTGAAGAATAGTGCTAAGGTTAATTATAATATAAATAGAAATGCAGTATTACTTCCAACTCCACAATCAATCAAGAAATGCATAAAACATCCCATGTAAATATGTTTTCATAAGTGCACAAGACCATATCAGGCAAGCAATATATGAGTGGCACAACAAGTAAACTATTTTACAAGGACCAATGATATAACTTGGATGTCTCCTGATTGGAAGAGCATAGGTTAGTTAGGCCGAGAAATCTAAAAAGAAAATACTAAAGGAATAACGGAAGACCAAAATAAGTACAGAGAGGTCTTATAAAAATGATAGGGGGACTAAGAGATATTAGGTGACAAGAAGCAAAAATAATATCCAGAGACAGAAAGCAGTGTTGATAAATAAAAAAGCAAACAGCACAAAACAAGGAAAACACTTAAAGGATAATGGAAGACGAAAAGAAATCTAGATAGGTCTTATAAAAATGATAGTGAGGCTAAGAAATGTTAGGTGACAAGAAGTAAAAATAATGTCCAGAGACAGAAAGCAGTGTTGCAAACAGCACAAAACAAGGAAAACACTTAAAGAATAATGGAAGACCAAAAGAAATCCAGATAGAACTTATAAAAATGGTAGTGGGATTAAGAGATGTTATGTGACAAGAAGCAAGAATAATGTTCAAAGACAAAAAGCAGTGTTGATAAATACGAAAGCAAACAGTACAAAACAAAGGAAACACTTAAAGAATAATGGAAGACCAAAAAAATCCATATAGGATATATAAAAATGATCGTAGGACAAACATAAGAGGTGTTAGGTGATAAAAATCAAAAGTAAGATCCAGAGGTAGAAAGCAGTGTTGATAAATATGAAAGCGAACAGCACAAAACTCAATGTATGTATGTTGTACAGCTCAAGACTCATTACGTAAGGTACGTAAGCATTATTAAATAGATAAGAGGATAGAAAATGCATCAATTGGTAAAAAATAGAACGTTTGCTGTTTGGTGCAGAATATTGAGGAGAGCATTTTGAGTCAGTTCTGTTGGCGAAAACAAATTGAACAGTTTTAGTTTAGATGGCTAACATTGGACATACGCTATCTAACGTATGTGTATCTATAGAGAAATATTACGAGTTTAGTACTTTATAGGAAACCTGCAGTTTGTTGAAAATCTTATCGATTCAAATACATATTTAAGCATAGCGAGGAGACACGCTAGAGCATAAAATAACAGAGGACATTTAAATTTTAGGAAAATAACGAGTGTTATGGTCAACGGAAATTGAAACACATTTCTTAAGAAAATATTTAATGGAGAATATTGTATTGTTTGAAAAAATGGATTAAAGTAGACAGAGATCCGCTCCGTTCAAATTACATACCCTTACTAACTTATTATCTAAAATTATGTCAATTTATACTGTCTGATACTAAAATATACATTGATAAATGAATCTTCATTGGAGATAGTAGTTATGGTAAGCAGGATGGGAAAGTTTTCATGTCAAATAATGCATAATCAAACATAAATACAGTAACATTTAGAACAAAGAAGTTTAAAAGAATTTCGACTACTTATCAATATGAATAACAATTGGGGTGGGCGATGTGCATGAGAAAAGTATATATAGTGTCGACAAATTGAAAAAATGGACGATTTAAGATTCGTAGAGTACTAACAAGATAGCGGTGTAACAATGCGATAATGTAAGAATATAACACTATGAAAAATATATAATATACTTAATATCTAGCAATGTAATATATGAATATAACACGAGCCTAAACATAGAACAATATTATAATTTTCTAAAAGCAGTTGAAATAACTGTACCCGACAATTTAAATTTAATTTTTAACTAAAAGCTGTGTGCAGTATATGCACACTTAAGCAAAATAACAAAATAGAAGTGATAGTAAGTATAGCATGCTTCTCTTACGAGCGAGGTTCCTGGTCCACTGCATCAAAGCTTACTGGCTTGTTGTGCTTTTTAAGTACTCTACCGTCTGGATAACGCAAACTCTTATATCTCTCTTTTGGCTATACGAATTGAGATCTGAATTGTTTAAGTCTCACATCATTGCTTGGTGCTCATAAAGGACATTTTGTGATTTATCTTTCTTCTAACCAACGCTCCTGCATGTTGCTTCGACCACTAACCCTGTGCAGTGCAGATATTTGTGAAGCTGACAGTGACTTGTTAGTTCCCATTCCTATTCAGTTTCCTTCCTGCTAAAACTCCGTGCAGTTCTCCAGTGTTTCACGTGCTTATCTTTCACCAGATTTCTTATTTGAGCCCTTATTATTTGATAAGAAATTCCGCCCGTAGGTTTGGAACCTGCAATCTCTTTCATGGCCTCCTCTTGTGTAAGAATCTGTTATCTGGCCGATCTGAAATGTTATGGACTCTCTTATTTGTGATGTATTTCTGTGATCTATGATTTGCGCACATGTGAATAAAATTGGTTATCGAAAATGACTTTAGCAATTTTTATGCAATTTAGTATCTGGGGATTTTTGAGAACACAAAATTGATCTAGCATGGTCCCGGTCAAAGGAAAATTTGTTTGTTCCGCTTTTAGATTTTGATGAAATTTAGTACCTGGGGGTTTTCGGAGATGAGAAATCGATCTAGCATGGCCCCTATGCCGGGAAAATGCATTTTGACCCGGTTTACACACATTTCTGGTATTGCAGTATATGAAATTGGTTATCGGAAATGACTTTAGTAATTTTTATGCAATTTAGTATCTGGGGATTTTTGAGAACACAAAATTGATCTAGCATGGTCCCGGTCCCAGGAAAATTTTTTTGTCCCCTGTTTCTGCGGTACATAAAATGTGTTATCGAAAATTACTCTCAAGATTTTGTTACAATTTAGTATGTGCGAGTTTTTGGGGACGAAAAACCGATTTAGCATGGTCCCGGTCTCGATTCAACCCATTTAGTCCAGGTTTTCACCAATTGCGGCCTGAACGTGGGTTAGCAACTTTTTAACATCATGCAGCCAAGCGAAATTATAAGTAATCAAAACTTTACTACTAAACCATAGATGGCGCTGAAAGTAGTATGTTAATAAAAGAAAAATATCTACGAAAACTAACAACATGTAAATTCACATACTTTGTTTACAGTTACAAAAGTAATCCGAGCTGAGTTTTTAATCAAAATAAAAAACATACACAATTAGTTGGCGTTGCAAAAAGAAAGTATGTAAATGTTTACTTAAAATGTGTATTTCTTAAGAAAGATTTTGAGTTTAAATTTATTTATTTTTAAGTATTTAAATATAACTGTAAATATTAATTTTAATACTACTTTTATAAACTTTTAATATATATGTGCTACTATATATACTTGAAATATACAATATTAATTAAATATCAAAACTAAAATAAAGAGCGTTATTATTTGGTTCAAAATTATTCAAAAAATTTTGGGAACTCCGAGCAAGGCTCGGTTCACCAGGTACTAGTAATAACATAGTGTTACGAAACACGATTCTTTTTAAGAAATTGGTAGCCCTGTCATAATACACACACACGCTCAGATACATATAGAAGGCGAGGGTAGAGAAGAAGGGAGAAAAGACAGGCGAACAAGAGACCAATGGGAATTTAGTGAAGCAACACCATGAAATTTAATAAAACTGTCAAATTTAGTGAAGCAACAATAGGCTTTGAATACTATTTGTATTCTTCAAAAGTTTCTTAATAGATCAAAACAAGGTATCCCAATAGGACATTCGCAGTTTCAAATTACTGGTATTCAATTCTCCTTTCGTTTGAAGTCATAGTTACTTGATTAGAGGAAGTACTCGACTACCGTAACACTTTTTCAGACGTCCCGGGCTTCACACTTCATGATAAATTGCAGTATTTACGCCAATCTATTACATATTTTATCTCTCTAGGACAGCTTCAACCTACTCTTCCGTATCACAGATAAAGCTAAAAAATTATCAGTTATCAGAGACAGCCTTGGCAGTAATCATGGCATTACCTGGTGAATCTGCATTGTATTCATGTTATGATTGATTAGTCCAAGTAACTAATCATTATCGTGTTCTAAATTCCAGCTTCTGTAGGGTTCGGTCCATAATAAGCGGTTTGTCTTCTGAATTACTTTGGGTATATACACGAATCGAAATATCTATAAAATGGATATTTTCGTTTAGCGCAATTGGCACGATATTTTCTTTTCAGGCTTTATCTCAAGATTCTTATTTATACTGATACTACAGACAAACTTCGAAATACACATTATCTTTGCTATTCGATCCTACTGGGTTTTGGTTTAGAAATGAAACCCACAGGACCTCTTTTGAGTGTGCAACCAATATTACAAGTTGGTACCGTTAAGCATTAAAATTTGAAAATTTATACCTGGGGCATTATCCTGTTGAATGAACCCGTGCTATAATTCATTATCATCAAGTTGTTCTATAAACTCATCTAAAATATGACGATATTTCCCAGCAGTTAAAGTTGGACGAAAAAGATTGGTATCACTATTTTTTGTCTCGACATATGTAACTACCCAAACTCCAATTTTTATAGGATGTAGATGTGTTCCGACGAACTCACTTGGATTTTCTGTAGACCGTGTTCTATAATTTTGCCCAATTGATATAGGCAGATAAATAGAACGACGCCTCATCACTAAAGAAAGTCACATCCAATGTGGCATTATTATTCATATGCTCAAACCATAGATAAAAAAGATTGTTGTTTACTTTAGAAGGATGCATTTCAAGCTTGTTGGTAATTGCTTTGTGAATAGCTCCTACAGAATGTCTCATTGTGTATATTATTGTGCGAAATTTAAATAAATAGGAAGAAATATGAACTTTAATATCGAGTACATCCTCAGATAACTTAGTAGATCTATTCTTAGGTTAAGCAAATACAATTTGTTTCTTCACATCGATTAATAATAACATGCATTCAATGTTCGACGGCATCATAATCAAGAAGAAAACAAAACTTATACTTTGATAGCGTGCTGTTAAAATAAACGCATGTAAACACCCTTATTAAAAATCTCACAAGCTCAAAGTTATTTTTTTGTTTTTCATATTAACATTTATTAATGATGGTTATATCTAGAGATGGGACGAATCCAAATTTTCTCGAATCCGAATCCGAATCCGAATCCTAAAGGATTCTCGAATCTCTCGAATCCTTCGAATCTCGAATCTCTCGAATCCATCATATAATTACAATAATAAGAAAGGACAGAGAGGAAAAACAATTTTACAGGAAAATTTTAAAGCTACTTTAATTAAAAACGATACAGTTTTTAAAAATATTTATTAAAAAGATAAAAGACGAGAGAGCGCAGGATGTTAATTAGAATCACATAAAGAGCGATAGATGGTATTAGTGTATCATATATGGTGTTTAAAATATAAAACTTGACTGAACTGACTTAACATGATATAGTCTTAGCTAGTTATTAGAACTAAATGTACATAAGTTAATAAGTTTTCATAATTTTTGTAATTAGATTAGTTATATTATTTGCTGTCTGTATTTGACATGTTCCATACCTTTTCTGGTCTCAGGAATAAAGATATTTATTTATTAAAATACCACAAACATTAGGAAAGCATGCCAGCTTATAAATACTTTGTGGCTGAAAGAACGAGAACCGAAGAGAATCGTCGAGATCTTTCTAGTCAGTGATTCATATGTGTCGTGATTACATGAGTCATCATTATTATTTTTTTTTTTGGATTCGAAAGATTCGAATTACGAAAATCGTGCGAATATTCGAGTTTTCGAATCTCGAATCTTTTTCAGGATTCGATGGATTCGAGGATTCGCGGATTCGAATGTCCCATCTCTAGTTATATCTTACCATACAGGGAAATTATTGCTGGTTCATTAGTTCTTAAAAGAAGTGGTACTGAAATACGATGAATGCGAAAGTAGGGAAAATAGAAATAACAAGAAAACTAATCTGCCAACTTCATTGAGCCTATTATTTATGGATGTCAAAAAATTGGGCGGGGAATACCAATTCTAAAAGCAGGCAACTAATATTACATTGGTTTTGTGGATTTCGTTCTTTACTGAATTCTCTGTATGTATTTTCCCAAATTGTGTAATCTTGTTAAAACCTTCTGTCAGTTTTGTAATGACACTTTTGTGCATCAAAAACAAAACTCGGAACAAGATGTACGATTCAAATCTAACATTCTACTAAAGAAATTGTGTTATCAATTTTATAGGAGTTTAAAGGAACGGTCTACTTTTGAAATATTAACCAAAGCGAATAATAAATTTTAGGAAAGTTATTGTGTTTCACCACTACAATGAAGGACCACACATATCTATTGTCACTTGACAAAAATTATCGGTGTTTCGCTGGTTTATTTTATCATATTTCTCATATATCCCTGATTTAACATCATCAGATTGCCGCTTGATTTATTCTTTGCTAGACTTTCTTGATGCTAAGGAATTCAATAATGATGCCGTTGTTAAATCGCATTTGGCTTAGCTTGAAAGGTACCATTCGTGATAATGGCCAAAACATTACTGAAGAAAGTTATTTTCCATGAAAGCATTGCCTTTTATTTACTTAAAAAAATGCTAGTATTATTATTGAATTTATTTAATTGACGCCCACAGATCATTTACACACTCTATTGTAGTAAAATTATTTATCCACATATTTTAAAGCAATTACAGCTTTAAAATATGTAACCGTGTTCAACGTATACATACGTTCCAATTCTTTTGAAGTCGATGCACTCCACGTGTTTTCCCTAAACCGATTCAAGTTCCCTCCACAGATTCAAACATTTTTAAAATTACAACTGTTGTGTTTATGTCCGAGGTGGTGTAATTGTTAAAACAGTTGTAGTTATTTAAAATACGTGTTTAGTAGATACTTCTGTTACAAGTGTCTGTGTGTATTCTTATTCTTAAACTATGTCTGTATATCATATATATATAAGGAACGCGCATGCGTCTTATACTATTACTAAATACAATATATTCAAACCTAGTATTCTACATTTCCTCCCGCCGTAAGAGCGATGTTTCATTATTCACGATAGCGGTGTGGAACCTTCCGAGTTCTGCTGCTCCTTCGAAGTTGGGTCGTTACTGTCTCGGATGTTGAAGTACTCGGTATCGGATCCCTGTCAGGAGTATTTTCTGGTTCAGGATTTTGGGTTGGTTGAGTCATTGTTGTAATTTCAACGTTTCTTGATTCCTGTGCAATTGGGGGTATGTCCGGTTCGTTCCTCTCCACTGGTTCCTTGATGAAGGGTAAGTCGTCATTGCGTTCTCGGATGTGATCAGCGTGACGTCTTCTTTCAATTCCATCGTTGGTTACAACTTTGTATGAGTACTTGTTGGTACGTTCAGTAATCTTTGCTGGGTGCCATTGTTTTTCGAGATTTGTTCGAACATAGACACTATCGTTATTCTTAAATTGTCGATTACGGCTTCCATCATTCTCGATTTCGTTTTCTATATGTTGGTATCTTAACGTTTCCTTCACATTCGGTTTAAGGTTGTCCAAGACTGATCGTAAGCGATGTCCAAAGACCATTTCGTTTGGACTCTTGTGCATGGTGCTATGAGGGGTATTACGGTAATTGAATATAAAATTCCGAAGCCGTTGTATTGGCGTTTGATTGTCATTCCTGCTTGCAGCCATTCTAGTTTTAAATGTTCGTACGAAACCTTCAGCCAGTCCACTTGTTTTTGGATGGTACGGAGACGACGTGATGTGTTTAATATTCTTTCTGGTGCAGTAATGTTGAAATTTTTCTGATGTAAATTGACGTCCGTTGTCTGATACAATAATTCGTGATAAACCAAAGTTAACGAATATTTCATCCAATGCGTTACAGAGTGTTTGAGTTGTGATCCTCTTCATTGGTTACACATCTACCCATTTTGATAAGGCGTCTACTACCACCAGCCAATATTTATCTTCAAATAGTCCTGCGAAATCAATGTGCAGTCTTTCCCATACGTTTTCTGGAATCGACCACGCATAAACAGGTAGTTTCGGTTGTTGTTGTCTGTTAGCTTGACAATTTCGGCAGTTCTTGACATAATTGTCAATATCAGCGTCCATACGTGGCCACCAAATGTAAAATCTTGATAACGCACGCATGGCTACTATACCAGGATGTCCGGCATGTAATAATTTTAATATGTGTTTCTTCAACCTATCTGGGATAATGATCCTTCCTTGCCACATTAAAATACCATTTTCGATAGAGATTTCGTCTCGTTTCTCGTAAAATGGTTTAAGTTCCGGTGTTATGTAGTACTTCCAGGAACGCGTATTTACCAAATGTTTCACACATTTTAGTAGTCTATCGCTGTTAACTTCTTTGCGCAATATTGTTTCTGTTACACCCATATCCTCAAGTTTCAGGTTATAACACTCGCCGCAAACTTTCAGTATGCGTTGTTCTTCATTCGTTAATGTTTCGTTTTTATTAGGAAACCGTGATAAAAAGTCGGCGATGCTGTTGGTTTTGCCTTGGCGGTATATTATATCATAGTTATACTCACCAATGTATAATGCCCAGCGTACCAAACGATTGTTAACTAATTTAGGCAGCGTACGTCTTGGGCCAAATAGGTGTTCTAGTGGTTTGGGATCTGTTATTAGCGTGAATGTGCTTCCTCGTAAGTATTGGTCGAATTTTTTAACACCAAAGAATATAGCTAATGCCTCCCTATCAATGACCGAATATGGTTGTTCTGCGTCATTTAGTTTTCGAGATGCAAAAGCGATCGGATGTTCGTCACCCTGGTGATTTACGTGAAAAAGTATTGCTCCGACTCCTTTCTCACTGGCGTCGCACGCAAGGTACAGACGTTCATTTTCATCATAAGGCACTAGGGCGTTCGCGTTAAGTATAGATTGCTTAACTTGTTTAAAGGTATCGTTTTTGTGACGTGTCCAGCTCCATCTAACATGTTTCCTTGTTAACTTGTGCAAATCACCACATAAGCTGTGGAGATTGGGGATAAATCTCTCGTAAAAATTAACCAACCCGAGAAAAGATTTTAATTCGGTGGTATTGCTTGGTGTCGGTGCGTTGCTAATAGCTTCTAGTTTGCTGGAAGTTGGTTTAATTACCTCTTGGCTGAATTCGTGACCTAGATACTCTATTGTGGGCTTCATAAATGTACATTTGTTTAGTTGTATGCGCATGCCTAGATCACGTAGACGTTTAAATACTTCTTTTATGTGATATTATTTCGTCTTTGACGAGACAAGCTAGTTCTGTTTCGACGTTCTTTTGAATTCCGAATTTAATAGGCTGCGCTGCTATATGAATAGGCTCTGCATTTTCTTTCACGTGTAGCTTCACTTTATAATTTTTGATTTTACCCAATGAATTGTCAAATAATTCAGCATTTTCTTGAATAATTTGCTGAAGCTGGCTATCGTTCGCTCCTTGTGACGCATGATGTGTTTTCTTGCTTAGTTGGACTGAATATACTTGCTCAGGAAAAGGCATGTCAAAAGCCTCACTCCATGTTAATCCAAACAGCATGGGGTCAGCATTACCTATGACAACTACTGGAAGTTTCTTAGTTTTCTCGTTTATTGTGACGTTTACATCTGTTTTCCCCCTTGTTTTAAGTTTAAAATTACCGTATGCTTTTAATCTTGGAGGAGTTGTTAGCGATGGTTTTCCTATTTTGTTACACATTTCGTTGTTAATAATAGAATAAGATGCTCCTGGATCCTAATCCATGATGCATTTAATGTTGTTAAAAATTACACTAATTTTCTTACCACGTGATGTTGGGGATGTTTTAAAAATTTCTTCGTAGTCACTGTCGTTATCAGAATCGTGACTTTTTATTTTATGTATCCTACGTCTTGTATTATTTTTTGTTTTAAGTTTGTCTAGTTTGTTAAACTGTTTTATCTGTGCTTTGCCCGTTTTTATACACAATTTTTCAAAATGTCCTTTTAAGTTACACTCTTTGCAAATGTGGTTGTATGCCGCGCAATTATTATTAAAATGTTTAAATATACCGCAACGTTTACATTGTTTATCGTTTATAACAAATGTATTATTTGTCGGTCGCGATTTTTGTTTATTTTGGTATGTGTGTTTTGTTTTAATTTTATTCACGCTCGTGTCATTTACATCGTCGTAGTCCTTTTCTGCTGCTTCACGCGTTCGCTATCATTAATTATAGTTTTTAGATCTGGCCATTTTTGTTTAAGTTCAATTTCGAGCCGTTTATGATTTAACCCTGTTGCAAACCGATCGCGTAATTGTCTATCTAATATTTCACCTTCATAACCACAGTATTGTGCTATTTCTTTTAACTTATTAGCATAATTTTCAAATGTTTGTGTTTTCCCGCGTGTACAATTCCAAAAATTTGTTAGTGCTTTAAATCTAGTCGTTTTTATTTGAAATAAGCTTAAAAATTTTCGTGAAATATCTTTGTATGTTTGTTGTTCAAAGTTAATGTCACTATTAGCAAATGTAATCTTTAATTCTTTATAAGTTTCTGGTTTTAAACACGATAAAAATAATTCACGTTTAGCGTTTAAGTACTTTGTGTTACCTGGTTTGTTTTCAATTCCCCACATTCGGCACTGTGCTTCAAAGTAATCCACAAATGTTTCGACGGCAGTGTTTGTGTCATATTTCTCACATTTAAAGTTTTTTATAATGTTTCTTACTTCATTTTCACTATCATCACTTTGTGTGGCACTTGGCACCTGTGCACCGGCTAGTTGTTGTTGAGCTTGCAGTTCCAGAAACTTCTGAAATTGGTTGTTATCCCTTGTTAGGGTTTTAGGTTATATACATATATAGTTTTATGTTTTCCACTGTTTTTTTTCCCAGTACGTTGTATTTACTGGTTACTTGTAATTAATCTGTCCATCCTCGTCGCCAGTATGTTGTGTTTATGTCCGAGGTGGTGTAATTGTTAAAACAGATGTAGTTATTTAAAATACGTGTTTAGTAGATACTTCTGTTACAAGTGGCTGTGTGTATTCTTATTCTTAAACTATGTCTGTATATCATATCATATAAGGAACGCGCATGCGTCTTATACTATTACTAAATACAATATATTCAAACCTATTATTTTACAACTAAAATCGCAAATCTCTTATTCTGATTAATATTCGATAACAAATGAGTTAAAATCTAAAATACAAGACAACACGTTGTCTATTTAGGTTGCCGTTGCTACCGCTTCAGTATAGCCGCATTCGTTATGATGTTAATGCCGCCCTGACACGCTAAAAATCCTGCGATCCTGTTACTTAGTTGACCAATGCGTCTTCTGATGCGCTTTCTCGCAATAGCGCAACTCAGACGGGCTCGCAAGCGCACAAAAATCAACGCCGCTCCAATTACGCCCGGTTTGCAATTCGTAATGTTCGGGCAGCTAAGGTATATGTATGCAGTTTGTTTGCTTTGTTGATTTGAGATAAATATATGGTTTTCGCCATTGCAGGTTAATAGATTTACCCTGAAATTTGGAACAATAAGAACGACCTGAGACATTATTTCATTTTTGAGGTGGGTGATATATGCGGACAGGTTATTGCATTGAATGGCCGAATTGTAACACTTTTTTATTGATTTTACCATGTGACAAAAATATCAAATTAGGAAAAATGTACCTATGTACGTATGTGATATATCTATAAATCCATGAAATAAGATAAGCAATTTCTGACAATGACAAAACTTCATAAACAACTGGGATATCTTCCTCAAACTGTGCCAAAATTTGTGAACATTTTTTAAATCACACCTCGCGCATGTTGAACGAAGCTGAAATCTTTTCAATTTCTGAACTTTCCACTTTATTCGTATGCCTACTGTAGTTAGTGAATGGCGTGCGTATATTTGTTTCAGTTTATGAATGTAATTGCCCTGATGCGGCATTTGCTGTTTTCTTAAATATTTTTACTTATCACAGCATAAGCTTTCCTACCTATAAATGTAAACTTAAAACTAAACATAATGCAAAATGGATAACACCGGAAATTTTTGAAATGAAAAATTATTTGCTACTTCTAAAAGACTTTAGCTCACAGTATCTTACGTTCCAAGCTGAATAGAAAAGATATGAGAAAAATATCACTAACTTTCTATATGATAGTCAGTACATATTAAATGAACATTTTATTAAAACATCTCAGAATAAATCTAAAGCGGTTTGGTCTATTATTAGGAATAATACTACTGCCAACAACATACGCTATTTGCTACCTGAAATTAATACCAACAAACAAGAGCTATGTAACAAATTCTATATATATTTTCCTTCCGTAGTTTCACATTTGAGACAAAGTAATAATGCTTCGAATACTGTACATTATTCCAAGGTTGATAGATATTTGAGCGTACCGAAAGGCCCGGATTCTTTTTCTGTCCACCTGTATCCATCAAGGAGGTCGACCTTGCCATACAAAAACTTAATACATCTCAATCCGTCGACTACGATAATATTTCATCTTTCATTGTTAAATATTCTGCACAATCTATCGCGCCTGTAATCACGTACTTAATAAACTTCTCGTTTGAGAAAGGAATTTTCCCTTCAAAATTAAAGTTAGATATTATTCATCCCATATTCAAAAAAGGTGACAAACATGATTTTTCGAATTATCGCTCTATAGTGTATTATCAGTTTTCGCCAAAATCTATGAAACAATAATGAATCCAGAATTTAATAAGGTACCTAACCTACTTACTTTTAATATTTTGTATTCTAATTAACACGGTTTCTGTCCTAATAAAGCTTCATTTCCATTACCAATAAAGCTTCATTTCACTATCTGAAAACAATTTATAATAACCTAGATAAAGGTCAACCCTCACTTGGGATATTTATTTATTATTTATTTCGAAGGTTTTTGATCTCGTTAATCACAGTATCCTCCTTCACAAACTAAATCAGTACGGTGTGGAGGGAGTTATGAACCAGTGGTTTCGTTCCTATCTGTCCAACAGAAAACAATGTACAAAATTTGGTAACTGCTTTTCATTCTCTATCAGTGTAAATATCGGGGTACCTCAAGGCTCTATCTTGGATCCAACCCTTTTTCTTATTAATGATTTACCTAATGCAATTGATGGTTTGGGGATGATATTATATGCCGACGATATCAATATACTTGTGGATTATTCCAGTGTTGAGGATGTTGTTCCAAAACCAGAGATGTTCTCTCTGCTATCAACGCCTGAATTACCATCAATCAGTTGGCAGTTAACACTGATAAGACGAAATTTGTATATTTTTATAAAAGAATAAAGCCCATAGATACGTGGTGTGTAGATAACGAGACTTTCAATTTGGACTCGTCTATTGAAGCGTTGGGATTAATTATTCATGAAAATCTAAATTGGTATGCACATATTGATTATCTGTGTAAATCATTGTCGAAAGTCTGTTACACTCTCAAGCAACTAAGAAATACATATAACTTACAAGGGGAAGGTCTAACCTGCAACATCGACTTTTTGATGTGACTATCATCAATCGAAAAATAATTAGACACTTGTCTCGCCTTCTTGGTAAGTGGGCCCTTGTTTAAGAAATATAAGCGTCTGAAAATCACGGTCGCCGCTGTCGCCGTATTTCTATCTAGCCGTGCGCTTTAATATTAGTAGACGTTGTTGGTGTACTGGTAAAGGGCAAGGCTAGTGGTCACGCTGGTGCTGGTTCGAATCTTCTTGTCGCCTTTTTTTTTCGCATGATAAACCTGTCAAATAATAATTTTTTGATGCTTCTCCGTCGATTAAAAAATTTGATTCGAGGAAGAGAGGAGAGGTATCGGGTCAGGTGCCTCTCATTCTTTCTGCAATCGTAGTGAACAAGTGTATGTCCCTTGCGAACATGGCAGATAATTCCGCAAGTACCAGTGGTGAAAATACTTATAGCAGTTTGCTCGATGAAACTGTCTCTCACTGATGCGACGAATTCGAAAGTCGCCTGGTCTTTATTGGAAGAAGAGAACATACTGACTCCGGAGCCTTTATATGGAATCGATCATTCTGCACGTGTCATCGGCAAGGCGTTGAAGGACAATATCATAAAATTCTTTAATAAAAATGTCCTCTCGACCGAGCAAGACCTGATTCTTTTGGAAGAACAGCCTGACTCAACTGGTTAGGTTTTGGTAAGACTTTTTCATTGCAGTACATTCGATGCATCCGGAAGAATAACCCTAGCCAAATAATTTGCGGATTATTTTATTTCAAGTGCACGGAAGAAGGGGATGATAAGGATTACGAAGACGTTTTCCAACCCCCGGCGAATTACTGATGCGACAAATTCGAAAGTCGCCTGGTCTTTATTGGAAGAAGAGAACGTACTGACTCCCGAGCCTTTATATGGAATCGATCATTCTGCACGTGTCATCGGCAAGGCGTTGAAGAACAATATCATAAAATTCTTTAATGAAAATGTCCTCTCGACCGAGCAAGACCTGATTCTTTTGGAAGAACAGCCTGACTCAACTGATTATGTTTTGGTAAGACTTTTTCATTGCAGTACATTCGATGCATCCGGAAGAATAACCCTAGCCAAATAATTTGCGGATTATTTTATTTCAAGTGCACGGAAGAAGGGGATGATAAGGATTACGAAGACGTTTTCGAACCCCCGGCGAATTACTGATGCGACGAATTCGAAAGTCGCCTGGTCTTTATTGGAAGAAGAGAACATACTGACTCCCGAGCCTTTGTATGGAATCGATCATTCTGCACATGTCATCGGCAAGGCGTTGAAGAACAATATCATAAAATTCTTTAATGAAAATGTCCTCTCGACCGAGCAAGACCTGATTCTTTTGGAAGAACAGCCTGACTGAACTGATTATGTTTTGGTAAGACGTTTTCATTGCAGTACATTCGAAGCATCCGGAAGAATAACCCTAGCCAAATAATTTGCGGATTATTTTATTTCAAGTGCACGGAAGAAGGGGATGATAAGGATTACGAAGACGTTTTCGAACCACCGGCGAATTACTGATGCGACGAATTCGAAAGTCGCCTGGTCTTTATTGGAAGAAGAGAACGTACTGACTCCCGAGCCTTTATATGGAATCGATCATTCTGCACGTGTCATCGGCAAGGCGTTGAAGAACAATATCATAAAATTCTTTAATAAAAATGTCCTCTCGACCGAGCAAGACCTGATTCTTTTGGAAGAACAGCCTGACTCAACTGATTATGTTTTGGTAAGAAGATTCGAACCAGCACCAGCGTGATCGCTAGCCAAGCTCAAAATAAAATAAATAAAATAATAAGACGTTTATTTCTATATCTTTCATCTTACAGTAATCTTACAATAATTATGTACATCAACTTAAACTAAGGTTTCCTTACAATTAATTACAAATACGTATATACACCTTATTGTTGTATGTTTTACTGTCCTGTCAGTTTTATTAATTCCATTGTTGGATTGACGTTAGCTTGCGCGAATAATCGTACGCACTGCCGCATTATTTTTCGTTTCCGTCACATTAGACATACTTGTACACCCATAGTCTGATTGTTCGTGTGGGAAAAAAACCAGTCGAATCCGGTTTTGATGTTATAGGCGCACGGCCTAGTTTGGCTTTTAGGTCTGGTTGGCCATGTTATTGTCGGATGGATGCGGTCATCCGACTTATCATTTTGAAGGACCGCCGGTGTAGTTCATCCTGGGAAATACATGTTGTAGATCGGTAGCCCATAGTATGTATGTTTATGCTTGGTTTTGCTCTTTCTCATCTTGGTTATGTTCTTAATGAGCGCATTTTCACTGGCTGTTCTTCTTTGGTAGAAGTTTGCGGCAATTCTGGAGGTAAATTGCCGAATCTTCTCAATGTTGGAGAGCCGATGCAGCTCGTTTATTGGAGTATAGCGTCCCTTTCCAAGAGTTAACCTCAGGCATTTATTTTGCATTCTCTGCATATTGTTAAGGTGCGTCTTCGCCACGTTGCAGATGATCGGGGCTCCGTAGGTCAGTATAGGTCTTAGTACTGCCTTAAAAATTGTCAGTTTATTTTTCCTGCTGGTCTTGTGATTGATCAGTAGGGGAAACAATTTCTTGATCATACCTGAGGTCTTATTGCAGTTGTTTACAACGTGATCTTTGAATGTAAGTCGCTGATCTAGCACTATACCTAGATACTTGATGGTGGGTGAAATCGGAATTGGGATGTTATTCATGTGGATTGGTCTGGGAATGATGGTTTTAGTGTTTCTGCGAGTAAAAATTATTGTGGATGATTTTCTGGAGTTTACTGTTAGCTTCCAGTTGGATAAATATTTTTGAATGTATGGTATCTGGTTTTGGATTTTCTGGACGGCGGCAATTGGTGAGAAGGAATGGGTAATAATGGAGGTATCATCGGCATAAAGTGCTAGTGTGTTTTTGGGGAACTTAGGAATATCTGACAGATAGATGTTAAAGAAAATTGGTCCTAGCACTGAGCCCTGTGGGACGCCAGCTGGGATCGATTTTCTCATTGACCTTTCCTGGTTGATTTGTACTTGGAAATACCTGCTCGTGAGGTAGCTGCGTATTGTAAGTATCAATGCAGGAGGGAATTTATACTTTATAAGTTTGTAGGTTAACCTTTGGATCCACACTCTGTCAAACGCTCTTTCTATATCGAGCTTAGTCATGGCCGTGTAATTACTCTTATTGTGGGCTGCAATGGCATCATTGCTTAGTCTAGCCACTTGATGGTAGGTGCCGTGGCCAGGACGGAAGCCGAATTGCTCATCAGGGAGTATGTTTTCCTCTTCCACGTGTTGTTGTAATTTCTCGTAGATTATTCTCTCTGCTACTTTAGAGATGGCAGGTAGCAGAGATATGGGACGGTAACCGTTGGGTTTACTGTGATCTTTTCCAGGTTTAGGTATAGGAATAATGTTAGCAGTTTTCCAATGTGCTGGGAAATGCTGAAGGGAGAGGATCGGGTTGATGATGTGGGAAATTTGCAGTATTACGGGTCTGGGAGGGTTTTGGAGCAGTATATTTTGGATTTAGTCTGTTCCCGGGGCTTCAGTAGGTTGGAGGTGTTTGATGATCTTGAGAACTCTGCATGGTTTAATTCGAAGTTTATTGGCTAGGAGGGGAAAGGAGGATTGTTCAACAGGAATTCCGTTACCGTGTCGCCTACTATTTGTTCGTGTTGAGCGTCTGCTTCAGGCATTTCATGGAAGCGTAGGAATTCGTTGGCCATGGTTTCGGCCTTGTGACGCTAGCCAGGCCCTTTACCAGTACACCAACAACGTCTAGTGATATTAAAGCGCACGGCTAGATAGAAATAGGGCGACCGTCATTTTCAAACGCTTATATTTCTTAAACAAGGGCTCACTTACAAAGAAGCCGAGACACGTATCTAATTATTTTTCAATTGATGATAGTCTCATCAAAAAGTCAATGTCGCAGGCTAGTCCTTCCCCTTGTTAGATACATTATTATCGCTTTACCATACCAATTTCGTGTCCTCTATGCGCTATGGAATAATTCATTGGGACTCCACTTCTAAGGCCATCGGGTATTCCTAAATGCGGAAGAGGGCTTTGAGAATTATATTTAATTTACACTGCAGAGAGTCGTGCAAAGAATATTTTAGGCAAAAAATGTTATTAATCTTTTATGATATTTATATTTTGGATTTACTTTCTTTTGTTTTTCAAAATAAAAAAAAGCTTTTTAGAGTACAGCGTTAGTCATAATTACAACACACGTACATTAGAATATCTTCTCCCTGCGAAACATACTCGTCAAAATTATCAAAAAGGAACTTATTTTATAGGTTGTAAATTATGTAACGCCTTACCATCTGCTGTAAAAAACACCGAACACCTAAGAGTATTTAAAACAAAATTAAAAAATTATTTATTACATATTAATTGTTATAGTATTAATGATTATTTAAGTGTAGGTCAGTAATCGTATCGTAGCGTATCTTGTACATTGCTTTTTGAAATAAACTTTATTATTATTATTATGTTAGTGCGTATAGATTCAACTTATCTAAATTTTGTCTCGGATGGTAATAATCTCGAGTTTTAATTATTTATCGTTTAATCTTATTAAATTTTACACATGATTGATAATCCTATCCAGCATGGTCTAGAGCAGTGATAGCGAACCTTTTTGAGAAGTGGGTCAAATTTTGCTCATTCTTTTTAGTATTTACTCGTCGGTCACTAAGTCAGGGGCGTCACTTGAAAAGGGGAAGGGAGGATGGTTAACCACATTTTCTTGTTCTCACTTTTAAAATCCTCTAAAATAATAAAGTTGAAGTATATTTAATGAGTAATCTGTTGTTGTTTATTTTCAGATAGTTATATATATATATATATATTCCGCATGCATTAGTTTAACGCATTTCGCAGTCAATTCATTTCCAAGTTTATTTCTGTTGGTAGATTTTACAAAATTCAGTCTAAGAAAACTATTTTTCGCAGAGTATGACTCAAACATCAAGATCATTAACAAGTTTCTTCATTGATACAAAACTATTTGGTAAAAAATTCCAAACGTTTAACATAATATTTTCAATCTGCATTGTCCGAAATTCCATCTATTTCGGCATTCCATTTCTAAATCATGGATACCTAGTCATTTAACCAATCTATATCTGAAAATTCCTCAAAACTATTAAAAAATCCAATGCCCACTTGGAATTCTTTTTAAATAAATTCTACATTAGATATACATACAAACTTCTCTTTCTTTCGCCACCACTGGTCTAAAGATTACCAGCGAAGGAAATACTACAAGTTTGCCTCAGTGACATGGGCCAAGGCAGCTAGTACACGCTGAGCATTTGAAATTAATTTTTCAATACCCCAGTCTAAATCTCCAAAGAACTGGCCACCTCCAGTTATATAAGGTTTCGTGACATATGAGGAGCTCGGTGGAGGATGACCTGACTTTTGTTGAGTGTATGTTTAACGTTGAGGGGTCTAGTCAGAGGGAGCCACAAGCTTCAGAAAACTTTGACACTTTGGGTAGTCCTACACCGGGGACTTGTTGCCTTTGCTAAAGGTCGAACTCTCTAGGTCGTCAGGAATAAAGGTTAAAGAGAGCAAGGAATAAGGAAAAGGAAAGTGCTACAATGCGAGTAGTATCGCTTTCGAAAGACTTTCGGGATTTTATACCAAGAAGATGTCAAAGCCCCTAACAGAGGGGCCTATGGAAGCTTTGACTGTACGTTTAAGCCATCGAAGGTTAAGGAGTCTAGCGAAAGTCAGGAACAAGTTCCACAGGAATGTGAAAATGCTGACAGATTTAAGAACTTGGGTCTGACCGCAGATTAGGGTTATATTACGAAAGATCTATGATAGCCGCAAGTAATTGAGAGGCATACTCCAGCGACGGGCTATTCTAATTGACGAATCTAATAGCAATGGCAATTTTTGTAAAGCATTCCGTAATTCTACGTTCTTTCCTAAAGCACCCTAAAACAGGGACAAGTGGTTGCTGTAACTTATAGTGGGCTTTATAGTCAGTAGCCATTTACTTCAAAGTGTTTGTCAAATTAAAATGCTTACGACGTTGCTGTTTGATATCTGCATAAATGAATTTGATATAATTCACATATATCCTTCTGATGATAGCTAATTAGCATTATGGCCAATAAGAAAACCACAATAAAAGCCGAAGGTCATTAACGTCCTACCGAAAATTTGCAATGCAAATACAGATCTGTGTATATGAATGCGATTCTCGGCACAGCAACAGCCGCAAAGCGAAATATAAATTATACAATTTAAAAATGTTATAAATCTCCAGCCGTATCGCATCGTAAGTAGAGGAGTCGGTACGACGAAATAAATGTTTTATAATAACATTACTCGGACCGCGAATGCGGCTTTAATGTCGGCAGCACCGGTCTTTAACTTAAGCCTCGCAAGATGCACGGCTTCCACGTACATTTGTACATATGTATGTATTGGTACCTTCGTATAAAACCATACGAGGACATAAACGAGACAGAGAAAGAGAAAGCGTATAAGATCAGTATTTTAATGGAGACCCGAGGCGAGGGTGGTTGTGTGGGCGAGGTAACTACCGCTGGAGCCGGCCCTGCCTCCGGCATCAAACAACTGCTCCCTGATGTATACTTACCGCTCGCCTCAGACGGCGATGCCGTCTTATTTCTTTTTTTTTTGTTTTGCGCTATACTTTTCCTCTTCTCTTTGTTTTTCTTCATTATCCGCCGTGTATTACGAGTCGGTAAACTCGGACATTGTACTTTCTTCTTTAAATTCTTCGCGTTCGTTTTGTAGACAATTCCATGTGTCAAATGTTTTCAAATAAATCAGATATATTTATTGCTATTATCAGTTTTAACTGGAGAGATTTGGTTGTAGATAGGGTTGATCGGATAAATTACATAAATAACATTTAAAAATAAAGAATGGGCAAACAGCAAATGAAACTTAAATCTAAACTTATATTTTGCATCACCAATAAAAAATACGAAGAATAAACGAAAGAGCAGCGCTTAGAAAGGGATAGACAATCAAATAGTCGTTATTAGAAATATTTATTTATTCTATTATTTAGCTTTCAGTCCCAACTTTTGTCAGTCTCTCAAATGATATGCCTGTGGCATCCATCTCACTATTCTCTTCTCTTTTTTATTTTGCTTTTCGTAATGGTCTTGCTTCCAAAATTTTATATACCGGCTTTATTTTTCCATCTTGAACAGGTATCCTAACCAATCTAGTATTTTATTTTTCGTTACCGGAGGGTAAGAGGGGTAATTTTAGAAGCAGTAGAAAGCACATGCGAGCTCAAACATAAAGAACATCAATTTGAAAAGAACTGAATGAGGGATAAGTCGCTTGCATAAAGTAATTAAAGACAAGAAAGAAACTTAGAGACTGTTTACCATAGAGCTGTCTTGGTGTAGTGGGAAGGCGTATGCTCTGGATGAACTCTAGGGCTGGACCGGGGAAGGCAGTCATACCGGCCAGACCTAGATGGTGAGAGTCAGATTAAGGTCAACTCCTATACCTATTTTCTTTTTCCAATCTTGAGCAGGGATCCAAACTAATCGAATATTTTAATTTTTGTTAGTGAAAGGCAAAGAAGGTAATTTTAGAAGCAGTAGAAAGCACTTGGGAGGTATCAAACATAAGGAATATAAATTTGAAAAGAACTGAATGATGGATGAGTCATCTCCAAGAAACGATTAAAGAAAAGAAAGAAACCTGAACATTGTCTTCTCTAGAGTCAACATCTTGCCGAGATGAAAAGGCTCTTATACTCTCGATGAAGTCTGGAGCTGAACCGGGGAGGCATTCATACCGGAGAGGTCTACATAATGGAAGTCAGATTAAGAGCAGTTCCTGCGGTCTACCGGGCGCACCCCGTATGTATATAGCCTTTCACACGTATTCGTTTCGGCTCTGCGTGTGGGGACCTTGACAAATTCTCTAAAAGTCAACCAGCAAGCGGGGACTTCGAAAGGAGAAACCTAAGGTAAGAGGCCAATACTTTTCAGGGATGCTCCGGCGCAGGGTGAGAAAGACCCGAATAGGGGCGGCGATGGGAGCTAGGCGGGAATTGGGACCGCGGGTCGGTGGAAGAAAGACGAAAGGAAACTAGGGATTTCAAGGTCACTAGGACCTAATGGTGTAACAAGCTAGGGACGCACAATAAGCCATTAAACGCCTGTGCAATGGGCCAAGAGCCATATCTTTAAGAGGAAGTATTTCCTTCCAAAGAAGTATTTTTGTGTAAAAATATCAAAGAACTACGAGAAATATCAGACGGTTTGTACAAACCAATTATAAAGAACATCATCTGCTCTGCGGTACAGAGAAAGGGTACAACACGAAAAATACAAAAGATAAAAGGGAAATATAATTATCCAATGAACAAATATAATGGCAAAAAGAAGAAAGTACTTTAGAGAATTGGTAGACACAACTGGAACAGGGACAAGAGAGAAAATAAAAATTAAAGATACAAATGGATATAGCAAAAAGAAAATGAATCCATGGCAAAAGTAAGTTCTGATGAAATAGCTTCGGAAACGATTAAATATTTAGATGCCATGGGCTAGAAAGTATTTACGATTTTATTGAAGGAAACTATGAATAATAATGGAAAACCAGTGGAATCGAATTTAGGAATTATACCGCCGATACATAAGAAAGGAAATGTAACAGAATGCTGAAACTACAGTTATGCTGTAGTGTTATGCCACAGGAGCATAACCCCGATAGGTGAAGCGCTAAAAAATTGGCTAGAAGAAAAAAATAAATAAAAAAAATAGCTAATATTGGAAGAAATACAATATAATTTTGAATCAATTTCTATACTAAGGCCTAAAGTACCGGTAATTTGTTTTATAGTTTTGGAAACGGATATGATAGAATGAAAAAATTACTGTATGGAATAGCTTAGAAAATAAAAAGCAACAGTGAACAATATAACGAAAAATTTCAAAGGTTTCAAACGCATGGTGACTTCCAATAGAGGTGTGGCACTACTGAAGTTATAAGGAAAGCTAAAAAGAGGATGAGGTCTACGACATTGCAACACTGCGCTGGGAAGAACGAGAATAAACATCTCAGAACACTTGATTCCCGACTGATATGGTTATAGCGGCAGAGTCGAACGAATGTGTACTGCACAATTTTGGTGTACCAAATGAAGAACGAAAAGAGACAAATATAAGAATAAATGTAGAGAAAGATACACGAAGACACAAAGAAATATAAACCTCAGGATGGCACGGAGGAGTTATATCATCGAACAAGTTTAGATTAGATAAAGAAATAAATGATAGAAAAGGAAAAATGGGGGGGACATATACAATATTTAGATACAACGTTTTAGCAACAGAAAGGAAGTTAAAACAGAAGCAGTTAGAAAATTTGTGCACTAAATCCTGGTAATGGTAATGGTAGGAAGACGCGGACACTGAGAGGTACCCACAGAAGTGTTGTGTTCTACTACCAAATATCCACACAGGGTATAATAAAAGTATCCCAACAGGATTAAAACTATTTATTCTTATACAATACTCCGGCGTGTTACAAGTTCTCCATCCATTAACCCTACTCCTACTCTTACAGATTCCTAACTATCCTACAGATTACTACATATGCAACACTTTTCTCCCCTTAATTTATAAATTTAACCGACTTGGCGGTTTGATGGTGCGCGAGGATCGTCGAAGGAATTGTGATTCGGGTGGACTAGGTGGGGATGTACTTTCGGTATTTAAATTATCTTCTAATGCCGTGGCATCTGATACTGACACCGTAGGATGTTCCATTTCCTTGTTGATAGGTATTACTAACTTCTGACTCGATAGGGATAGTGGGCTCAGATCTAGTTATCTCAGGCAGCTCATAGTGTTTCTTCAGATGATCGGTGTGGCAATAACGAGCTTTCCCTTCAATCAGTACTAAATACGTATTAATGCCTATACCTTTTAATATTCTTCCCACTCGTCACATTCTTTCTGCTTCAAAATATATTCTCACATTTTCCCCTTCTACAAAAAATATTTCCTGTCTCCGTTTTCTATCTTCCCTTTCTTTTAGCTTCACATTCCTTTCCTCTTTCTTGTCTTCCAAAAACCTTGGTTTGAACATATTTAATTTAGTCCTAGCTAGTTGCTTAAAAATTATCTCTGCAGGGCTTTTGCCCGTAGAGGATGACGGCGTATTACGGTATGCGAACAAAAAGTTGTCTATACAATGCTGGTTATCGATATGTATATTCTTGTCTCTTAGTTCCTTGATTTGTTTTTTGAAATTACTTTTTATAGTTTGTACCATACGCTCAGCTAATCCATTTGATGTGGGATGATATGGGGAGTATTTTTCATCTTAATCCCATTGCTTTTGCAAAATGAGTGAAATTCTACCGAATTAAATGGCGGTCCATTATCCGCTACTAGTTGTTCCGGTAGTCCAAATGTTGAAAATACACTTCTAAGTTTAGAAATAGTTCTCAAGCCATTAGTGCCTTGCATTAAAAATATTTCTGCCCATTTAGAAGTGTTATCTAATAATAGTAGAAAGTCTTGCCCGTTAAATTTAAAGAAATCGGCATGGACTCGTTTAAAGTTTCGGTCAGACTTCGGCCAACGTACTAGTGGGGTTTCAGGTAATTTCGTTCGAAGACTGTTCCTTGACAGCTTTCACATGTTTTCACCCTCATTTCTATCTCTGTATACATTGTCGGCCACCAGACATCTGCTCTGGCTAACATTTTCATCCTAACAATTTCAGGATGTTGGTAGTGTAATATATCCAAAACAGCAGGTCTCAATAAGGTAGGTATTATTAATCTATTCCCTCTTGTTAAACAATCCTTCTCGATACTCAGTTCATTCCTACATTTAAAATAGGGTTTCAATTCTTCATTTTGCATGGAATTTGGCCATCCAAGTTTCGTATATTCCATTACTTTACCAAGTATTTTGTCTTTTTGGGTCATCTCTTGTATTTCTGTAGGGCTTAAGGGTAACCTAAAATCGATTGTAAATGAATAAATTTCTTCGCCTGTAGGTTCAGGTAAGGGTAATCTTGAAAGACAGTCGGCTTTCACTGTCTCCTTGCCTTTCCGATATTGAATATCATAGTTGTACGCTGATAACAATAATGCCCATCTCTGAAGTCTATGATGTGTCATAATGGGTATATTAGTTTTAGATCCAAAGATTGTCTTAAGTGGTAAATGATCCGTGACTAGAGTAAATTTTCTTCCATAGATATACTTATGGAATTTCTTTACTGCAACAATAATTGCTAAGGCTTTCTTGTGTGTTTGAGCGTAATTCTGTTCTGCTTTGGAAAGAGTGGAGCTCACACATATAACTGGCTTTTCTTTCCCGTCTACAATATGGCTGAGAACCGCTCCTACTCCATAATTAGAAGCATCGGCAGTTATAACAATTGGTTTGTCTGGATCATAATGATACAGTATGCCACTGTTTAAAAGCGACTCTTTACTATCATTAAACGCTTTCTCACATTTTGCTGACCAAACAAAACGTACATTCTTCATTAGTAAGTCGTATAGCGGGTGGAGTTCACCAGATAACATTGGTATAAACTTTGAATAAAAATTTATCATGCCCAGATAACTTTTCAATTGAGTGACGTCTTTAGGTTTAGGACAATTAGTAATTGCTACCATTTTAGCTTGTAATGGAGCAATACCATGCTCATCTAATTCATGGCCTAATATATCTACCTTAGCTTGAAAAAACTTAGTATTTGTTATAATTTAATTTTACATAATAATTGTTTAGACGATCGATGACTCTTTCGGTTTTTATTATACAGTCTGCTAAAGTTGCCCCTCCCACAATGCAGTCATCTAAGTAGGCCCCTACCATAGGTAATCCATGTAAAATTCTGTCCATTACAGATTGAAAAATAGCAGGTGCACTCGAAACTCCATAGGGAAGTCGAGTATAGTGAAACAAGCCAAGATGAGTATTAATTGTTAACAATGGTCTTGATTGCTCTTTTACTGACAATTGCAAATATGCACTTGTTAGGTCTAACACTGTAAAATGCTTTGCACCACTTACTACTTGAAAGATGTCTTCTATCCGAGATAAAGGGTAGTGATCAGTTTTCAAATTGGGATTCAATGTCTTTTTAAAATCGACACATATACGAATACCTCCTTCCTTTTTGGGTACAGCTACAATTGGACTTGCAAAGTCTGCATGTTTTACTGGTACTAAAATTCCATCTGCTACCATCCTATTTATTTCGCCTTCAATTTCAACTTTCATACTGAAGGGAACTGAATATGTTTTATGAAAAACTGGAAGAAAATCTTCTTTTAATGTTACTTGCACTGCTATATTTGCTATTGTTTCTCTTCTACTGCTGTCGAATACCCTGGGATATTTGTGTTTCCATTCTTCTAGGATTTCCACATTGCTTTTAATTTGGTATATAGAGATAGGTCGAGGGTACTTCTCCAATTCACTACTAATTCATCTAACCAATCCCTACCTAATAAGGGTAAACTTAAATTATTATTCCTTAACACAATGAGTTGTAATTTTTTACAATTTTTTACCATCTAAGCTAACATTTACTTGAACAATACCGCAAACTACTGAGTTCTCCTGAAACAGTTTTTAATTTTATAAAGCTCTTAAGTAATTTATTTTTACTAAAATATTTCTTATAATAATCCTCTGATATCACACTTACACTTGCTCCCGTGTCCACTTCCATCAGGACTGGTTTACTATTTATGAGAACTTGAATCTTTAAAGCTTTAGTTTTATTAGTTACTATTGAATGAATACCATAAATGTTTATCTCATCATGCACATTTCCCTCATCCTTGTAGCCTTCGACCTCTTTTATGTTTCCACATTCCTCTTCATCCATTTCCACTTGATGCACTTGTTCTTTACAGAATGGTGACTTTGCTACATGTCCCATATATCCACATGAATAACATTTCCACTTTACTGCAGGACAAGTCCATTTTTCATGGGGTTTTAGACAACGTTTACATGTACTTCTTTCTATTTCTCCTTTTTTCTTATATTTTAGTCTAGTAACTTTATGCTGAACTTTATGTACAACATCATTCCCAAGAATTCTAGCTTGCCCTTCATCTAATTCTAAACTTAAAGCTAAACTACAAGCTTTATCAAATGTTAATTCCTCTTGAGATAAAAGTTTCTTCTGGATTTCACTTGATTAAATACCACAAACAAACCTATTACGAAGTGTATCATTTAAGATATTACCAAACTCACAATATCTTGCTGCATTTTTAATTTAATAATAAATTCACCAATATTCTCGTTCGTTTGAGATACATTGTAAAATTTATACCGCTCTGCAATAACTAATTCTTTTGATGAAAAATAGTTGAGCAACTTTTCCTTTATTTGTTCGTACGTTTGTTCACTTGGTTTTCTGGGTGACAATAAATCCTTTAATACATTGTATATTTCTCCTCCTACTAATGTTAAGAATAGAGGTAATTTCCTGGATTCTTCTACTCCATTGCAAATAAACAGTTGATCCATTCTCTCCAAATACAAGGTGATATCTGCTTCTTGATATTTGAATGTTTCTATACTCCCAATGAAAGCCATGTTTGGATAAGTACACGAATAACGCCTAACACGATTTTTGTTCTAATTATCTTTCCACTGTTTTTACCACGTATCCACTTTAATTTTAGTTTTATCCTCGTCGATTACTGTTATGTTCTGCTACCAAATATCCACACAGGATATAATAAAAGTATCCCAACAGGATTAAAACTATTTATTCTTATACAATACTCCGGTGTGTTACAAGTTCTCCATCCATTAACCCTACTCCTACTCTTACAGATTCCTAACTATCCTACAGATTACTATATATCCAACAAGAAGTAAAATAAGTCTCAAGAAGAATAGAAGGTAAAAGTAGAAAGCACTAAACAACTGCTTCCTAGGTCCGGGAATTAAACTGAGCTTGATAGGAGTAGGAATAGAAGAGACAACTCTAATGGCTGGGTCATGTATATAGGATGTCGGGGGACAAGTTAACTAGAAAAATTTGTGAATTATGTATGTAAAGAACTACCGGAAGAGAAAGATCAAGAAAGATCCTGGAGGAAGATGTAAAGGAAGAGAGAGGTATCATATTAGAATAAATTAAGAACAGAACGTAAACTAGAAAAGAATGGAAAAGGAAGGTTAACGCAACTCACAATCAGTATTATATCTCATGGTAGGACAGCTTAGAATTAATTAAGTATATAAATCTTACTTTTCTTACTGACGTTTTTCCATTTTCTCTAGTCTTCGTATTTCTATTATTTTCTTAAGAAATATCTAAATGCAGAGCATATTAAGATTAGCATTATCAGATCTTATTCAAGTTTCTGATTTAAGTCTTTTCCCTTACTAGAATCTTTTAAGATATTGACTTAATCATTATTGTGTCACTGTGGTAAATAAATACTTATTTCCCTGTGAAATAAATTCAATATATCATTTTAAGCTTTAAGTCTTAGATCCTCGGGGAATCATCCCTTTTGTGTTTGTTCCCCTCTTAGGTTTGAGAGAAGTTTTGAATGGAGTCCTTGCTGTTTTTCAATCTCAAGTTCAACTATAGTATTAGTGTGCTCTCTTTTTAACAAGATACCGTTTATATGTACTTTAGGCCAGCCCTATGAAGAGGTGGGTGTTTAATTTGCTAGCGTATTTAACTTCAGAAATTTTAATTTTTCAAAATTTTGTTTTGATCGCTACTCACATAGCCAACCTAAAGGAAACTTAACAATATGAAATATTCATACGTACAATAAATTTTATACGTCCAGGTGCACTCTTGGCAATCTAAATCTAAAGCTTTCTAAGTTTAATCTCAATACGCCTACCGAAAATGCAGGGATAAAAAATAGTAGTGACTGCCTGTCAGTTGCGTGGCGTTACGGCAACTCGTCTAATCTGGATCCGTATATCATTCTACAAAGAGAATGACGAGCTCCGACGATTTGTTGCGGTTATTAAGAATTATGACGATCTAAGCGAACACCAGGCGGCGTCAATCAAACTGTCGGACGTCCCCCGCACGGGTTTTGTTGGCCGTTACAGTTCTCGAACAGCCGACTTCAATTATCGCCTAAATATGAGGTCGATTGGATGAATTTTCGAAACAGTTTCTGAAAGTAGAATGTGACTGGAATAAATTAAAGTAAATTTACGGTGTGTACAATGCAAGCAACAACTAATACAGTGTACTAAAGAGTAACAATTTATCAAAGTTTAATGTAAAACCATGAACGCATTCTCTTCTTTGAAGAAATTTGATAAAGTTTGTGTTCACTTTCGCGTTGGAAATGAAATCTTCTAGTTTTTATGTCCAATTAACTATAACTCGAAATTGGAACTAACAACAGGTGTTAATAAGGTGCAAAGATTGCCAGAAACAAATTCAAGTTCAAAGCGATGAGTACTGCTTTTCGTTTTAGTCATACAGTTAATTATACGTATCTGAAAATTCCAATATCTGTGCATGAAAACGTAAAACGCAAACGACCAGTACCGTATAAAAGAATGACTGGTGTTTGTCTCTCGAAATAATGAACAGTTTTGTTAAGGGTGAACTCCTGTGCTATAAAAAGTGGATGCTGCTGTGCCTGGATGTTAATAACACTGAGATAATAATAATAATAATAATAATAATAATAATAATTCCTTTATTTCCAACAGATAGAAACCTAAGTACAGGAAATATATAATATAAGTACTAAATAAATAAATAGTAAGCAAATACAAAAAAAGGAAAAAAATGGTAATACTGACCAAATAAACTTAGATTAAACATAAAAAAGAAAATAGGAGTGAATACAAATAACAAGAAACTCTCTATGAATCAATAATCATTTTTGATATGCTTTTAAAAGAGTCGTAATGAATATCACACAAATGTGACGGTATATCTTCAGATCATCTGCGAATATTAAGTGCTTACTGATAATAATGGTACTGATGTCGTTTATGAAAATCAGGAATAATATCGGGCCAAGATTTGAACGCTGTGGCAAACCAGAAGAGGGATAAAAATGATTAGACCTAACATGAAGATACTCCACGTACTGCTCCCTCCCAAACAGGTATGACTTCAATAAGGCTACTAACTATGGTGGGAATCCAATGGTCTGAAGCTTCCATTGAAGTAAGTAATGGTCAACTTGATCGAACGCCTTCTGGAAGTCTGTATATATTACATCAATTTGGCCTTGCCTGTCCAGTGTTTCGGATACATATTGAGTGAAATAGCTGAGATTGGTAACTGTGGAACGCTTCGCCATGAAGCCATGCTGTGTCGGTGAGATGTAATGCTGAAGAAAGTTGTATATGTGGTGGCAAAGTATAGACTCGAACACTTTAGATAAATTACATAAAATGGAGATAGGTCTATAGTTGCATACATTGTCTGGCTTACCAGATTTTAACACAGGACACACACGCGAAATTTTCCAAATGTGCGGAATCTTCGACATCTTCAAAATATTGTTAAATATATAGTATAAACGTTTCAGAAACATTGCGGCGCAATCACGACAATAAAACTAGGAACCGCGTCCACACCACTCAGCAGGCTATCTTTGGCTTGTTTCAAATGTTGTAGTATAATGTCTTCTGTTATAGATGATAGATGGATGTAGCTCAATACAGCTGTCGACAGGTTCTGCAAGGCACAGTAGTCCTCGTCAGATTGAGTGTAGACACCACCGAAATAACTTGCAAATGCATTCATATCTTGTGGCGTATTGTGTTCCATATCATAATTTGTAACCTTCTATTATTATCTTCTATTAATCCTTCTTTTGCGCGTCTTATTTATCAATATCGTAGAGCAAAGACTATTTTACGGTTTCTAGGAATAAAGATCGGAAATATAACGGATAAAGGTGAATCGTGATTAGTTAAAAATAATTAGGAAGGGGCTGTATACGTTTCAGCATTATCATTTCAAAATGTTCATCATTTACAAACACCCAATAAAGTGAAGCGTTACCGAGTTTTATCCAAGAATACTAAGAATGAAAAGACCAACATCAAGAAAGATCAAGACCGTTCCGGAATTACTTTTGAACGAAGAAAAGGTATTCTGCAAAGCGTACGGTAAAATGGTAAGCTGATAATTTTACAAAACAATTTTATTTCATTTATTTAATTCAAATTATATGTTTATTATGCAAATTCTAGTCTGCCATACAATTGGATCAAAAACTTGCTTTGGATTGCTGAATAAAATTATTTTCGTGCTTAATTAGAAAACTACTTTCACTATGCGCAGACGCGCGTTTCGCGGTAATACCGCTCATCAGTGCGACTGTGTGAAGTAGTTTTCATTTCTATAGAAGCTCTATATAAGCCCGGGCGTTAGATGTTCGTACATATGAGAGTTCAATTACAATTAAAAATTATTTTCATTAATAAAAATATTTTCCTTTAATTTCAAAATCATTTTCTTATCTTATAGCTAAAAGGATGTATACATTTTCTACTATAATTTTCTTGTTTTATAGATCCCATGTGAGGAAGAATCCCAACTCATTCAACATCTCTCGACTGACCGTCATAAATAAAAGTTAGACAATCAAAATTAGTACAAATGTCTGTAGATCAGTCACTAGCAGAGCAGGTTCATCTTCATTTCCAAAAAATCAGAGTGACCAACAATACTTAATTTGGAATTAATTAAAGCTTTGCTTTCTGCTAATATTCCACTTTATAAGTTACAACATCTAAATACACTTCGGTTTGTACGGTTGTTGAAGATGCTTGCCTCGAGCTAGCGAAACACGTGTCACCGATTTTATTATAAACAATTGTGTGGCGAGGAGTTCACCGATGTGATATTTGTGTCAGTAAATTATACCACAGTCCTTGCAATCACCTTTAATGCAAACGTTTTTGCAAAAGCAACGCAGAAATACTGTACCTGATGAAAGTACTTTAAGAAAAAATTATGTCACAAATGTATTAAAGGACGTAATTAATGAAATTAAGCAAACTATAAATTACAGTTTTATATATTTTATAGTAGATGAAACCACAGATACTTGTAGATGCTACATGGCAAATTTATTAATAGGTTGTGTAAATAACAACACTCCTGGTAAACCCTATTTGATTTCGTGTAAACAAATTGCAAAAACTAACCATGTAATAATGGTTAAGTCTATTAATGAAACTTCATGAATTTTTTCCTTCCCGACATTGTTCCAACTAATAAATTTGTGCTCATGCTTTCCGATGCTGCGTCATACATAGTCAAAGCTGGTCAACAACTTAAAGTTTTGTACTCCAATTTAATTCACGTGACGTGTTTAGCACACAGTTTAAACACACTGGTGGAAAATATTAGAAATTTGTTTCCTATACGGAATAGTATAACTAGTAACGTAAAAAAATAAAAATAATAAATTTAATGATATTTTACAAAGAAATAGGGATTTAAATTTGTTGCAACAAACAAACCAAATTCTCCGTGGCGATTTTAATGTTGAAACAGATTTAAATCCGGAAGTTGTTAATGTTTTGAAATATGCACCAATCACATCAGTTGACGTCGAACGAAGTTTCTTAACATACAAATCGCTACTAACGGATGAGAGACATGTAACTATTGAAAATATTGAAAAACATTTGACTTTGAATTGTTTTTACAGTAAGGAATGTTTAATGCAGAAATATAAGTGATAGACATCTGTTTAATAAAACCAGTTTAAATTTTCTTAGTGTTTGTGTCTTTTACTTGTTAGTTCAAAATATATTCCACATTCTGAAAATATTTTTGAAACATATTTTACATATTCTAGACATTTTAAGAATATTTTCCAACATATTTTGCTCATATTTAAGACATATATATATGTACACATTGTATATATTTTCGAACACATAATCCGGTTTCTAGTAATTTTATACGTTGTGTTTCACAATTTTCAATAGCTTATTGCGATTGCACAGAAAAGTATCACAGAAAGCAATGATTAATGAGTAATGAACAACAATAATTTTTTGATGTCAGTATAGAAGATCATAAACTTTTCCATGAGCTCTTTTGGTTGTATATTTTCTAGTAAACGTATATTCCTAAAATTACTTACTTAACTCTCTTGGTTCGTTTTGCAACATGTGATTTCTGCAATTTCCTTCTATTTTGTATTTTTGGCTCAGCTTTTATTTGTATCATTGTCTTCTTTGTATTCTTTAATGCCTTTCCTGCAATTATATTTCCAGTTTTTCATGGTCGTCTAACCTTACTGGTGCCTTATGTCGGGAGCTTGTTTCGGTCTTTAAATTTCTTTTTTAACTATGACTGATATATGTAGTTCTTCTTTCGATTTCTACCTTCTCCACAAGTTTCCGTTTAATATTCCTGTTGATCAGTATATTCCGCTTATTTCTCCAAGGTACTTATTAATAAGTCCTTTCACGTTTCCAAATTTTTGTCCCATACAGTAAAACGTCTTCTACATTGGTACTAAAAACAGTAATTTCGGTTTACTTTTGTTAGGTTTCTTGACTACTTTTTCTCAATCATGGTATACAATTTGTGTTTTATTAATTCTTGCGTTTACAGCTTCTGATTTCCCTTTTGTTATTAATTATAATTCGTAAAATAGTACAGGGCTTTCCTGTATTCTCCTTTAAGTTCCCATTTTCCTAATTGCAAAGCATGGGTATGGTGTATCTTCCGATATGCAGATGTGCGTATTTCGTTCTCATGCTTTGTAGCCAGCGTTTACGTAGTCGGTGTGCCTATTTCAGTCAGCCTTCCTTTTTCTGCTTTGTTGATTTAATTATTCCATTGTTTTATTCGGTCCTTCGGTTCTCATACTATTTCAATTGGGGGTTTGATCTCATACTGATTTTCCGTTATTGATTTCAAAATATTAATTTCTGCCGTTCTTAAAATTTGTTTTGACCTTGTAATGTCGAAATGTGACTCTTATAACTATATGTGCGGAGATAAAAATCAAAAAGAAAGAAAATGATGTGCATTAAGGCACCCACGCCGCAAAACAATCAAACAAACCGTAGCGCTTCTTGATGATGTTAACATCCATGTATCAAAACATCATCACCTGCTAGATTATCTGTCCTTCCACGTCCAATTTGCACCGGATGGGTTCTTCCGCTATTACCAATTACGTTGTTTTTGTGTGGACAATTTTATATATCCTTTTGTTTTATTAGGAAATTGTATAACATTGGCTAAAGGCAATTTTCAGTTTTGGCTAATAGTATGGTGCTGTTCACAAAACATATATTTACATAATTTTGTCCTTATACCTTAATACTTAATGGTTGTTTTACCTTCTATACAATTTCCCCTTAACAGTGCTAAAAGCCAAGGGAAATTCCTGCCAGTGTTTGTCATCTGATAATTTCCTATCCATTCGTAGCCTCAGTCTTTTGTTTATGTCCAAATATTTTTTTATTTCTTCTGCTGATTTCATGTTCGTACAGAATTTTAAGTATGTTGCGTAGCTTCATCCCAACGGAAGCTCTTTCTCTGCGGTTTGTATAGATCATGGATGCACAGACCGCGGCCCGCCTGTCGAATACTGGTGGCTCGCCGACAGCAAAAATAATACTCTCGTACATTCGAAGAATATTTAATTCTATTCCAGAATAAAACCAAAAAAATATGTTCGAAAAGTAATTTGAATCTCGCGCGCGCGCTATTTGAATCTAGCGCCCCAAAAATGCTAAGTCAAGTAACATCGCTTGCTGCCTTTCAAATAAAGTTCAAAATAGTAGAGAAATCAAGAATTTTCTAGCGCGGTGTGAGCAAGCGAGATAGCAATAGTCCCGAATTCCCGATTGCTCGCGTAGGTACGAGTAGATACACGAAGCTTCCAGAGTCGTATGCGCGGTATAAAAGCCACGCTAACCGCAGCGACCGACAGTTCGGTTTTAATTTGAGTGAAATGTCAACAGGAAGAAATAAGCGCGAAAATACAAAGCGAAGTAATAAGTGATTGAGAATAAGTGCAGTTTAATAGTGTTTTGGGGAGGCAATAGTTCTAGTGTAGATTTTAACTCGACTAGCCGGTGTCATATATTTTGATCCACATTCAACGTAGATTTCCTGTTAACCCGTCAAGTGCCGTGTATAATTGTGTTGTGAAATCGTAAGTAAAACTCAGTTATTAATAAGTGTTTCCCTACCTATTTAATCAATTTTAATCAAATTTAGCTTTAATGTTGGCCAAATATTAAAATGAAACAAAGAAATTACTACTTTTATCAGAATTTCTCTAACTGTAATAATTACGTCATTATTTCAGATATAAAATCTGTATAAAAATCTTAAAATTTCTGAGGAATTTAATCAATTATTTTTGATAATTTAAAAAGAATGGGTAATTTAAGTAGGTACTGTAATTGTTTTTAGGTGCTGCGTTAATCCTAGCCAGGATTAGAACGCAACATGGAGAAGCCAGGACCTAGTAAGAAACGTAAGGTTAAAGGTGAAAATCGGCAGTTTCAAGAAATTTGGACTGAGAAATACTTTTTGTATGGTCGCATAACAAAGTCGTTTGTTTAATTTGCAAGAATTCTGTTGCGATTGCAAAGGAATATAATGTAAAAAGGCACTATGAAACGCAGCATCCTTCTTTTACCAAGTTTACAGGCGAATTAAGAAAGCAAAAAATGTTGTCTTTAAAACGGGAGCTTATTGGTCAGCAAGCTATGTTTACAAAACCCATTCAAGATTCAGAAACAGCTACAGAAGTTAGTTATGAAATTTCTCGAATGATAGCAAAGCGAAGTCGCCTCTTCAATGATGGCGATGTTGTAAAAGAATGCATAGAAATTGCCGCTAAGAAAATGTGTCCAGAAGCAGCAAAAAGTTTGAGAAAATTCAACTGAATCGTATGACTATCCAAAGACGAATTATGTCTTTGTCAGGTAATATTGCGGAACAATTAATTGAAAAAACTAAGATCATTGAATCTTTTTCATTAGCACTCGACGAATCCACTGATATTAGTTCCACAGCTCAACTTCTCATATTCATACGAGGTGTTACTCAAGATTTTGAAGACTTAGAAGAGTTATTCGGAATGTGTTCATTGAAAGGTCAAACCAAAGGAGTTGATATACTCAATGTACTTTTGGATGAGTGTTCAAAAACTGATTTGGACTTAAATTATCGGAAGTTGCGACTGACGGTGCTCCTTCGATGATTGGTGTCAATTCCGGGCTAGTTACTTTACTGAAAAAGCATCTGCAAGGAAAGAACATAAACGCTGAAGATCTCATGCAGTTTCACTGCATTATACACCAAGAAACCCTCTGTTCTAAAAAATTGAATTTCAAAATGTCATGAAAGTGGTAGTTTCGACTGTAAATTTCATAAAATCACGAGGACTCAATCACAGACAATTCAAACAATTCCTTGATGACATCGAAAGCGAATACGGAGATTTACTGTATTATACAGAAGTAAGGTGGCTAAGCCGTGGATTGACACTGGAACGATTTCTAAATTTAATAGAAGAAATTGGAATATTTCTGGCGGAAAAACAAAGGGATGTCCCGGAACTTAAAAATCCTGATTGGTTGTGTGATTTGGCTTTTTAGTTGACATTACAAATCATTTGAATGTCTTGAACACACGGCTTCAAGGCAAAAATCAACTGATATCCCAGCTCTACGCTCATGTATCATCCTTTCAATGCAAGCTGACACTTTTCAGATCACAATTGAATTCTGGAAATTACAATCATTTTCCGAATTATAAGAAAATGGCTGAAAAATTCAACAAAACTGCGATTAATTTCAGTTATGTAGAAAAGCTAGATATTTTGATTCAATCTTTTCAAGACAGATTTTCGGAGTTTAAAAAAGTGAAACATCTGTTGGACATATTCAGCAATCCTTTCACGATTTCAGTTGAAAATGCGCCAGAGTCAATGCAGTTAGAAATTATCGACATTCAAAACGATCAAGATTTACGCAACAAATTCAACGAAGGAGACTTGCTGAACTTTTACCGCTGCATTGATAAAAATATGTACGAAGAGTTGCGCATAAACGCTCTGAAATGTGCCAGCTTATTTGGTTCTACCTATATATGTGAACAAACTTTTTCAATACTAAATAATAATAAAATAAAAAATCTAAACCGCCTTGCAAATGAAAGTTTGGAAGCAGTTTTACGTGTTGCTACAAGTAAATTTGAGCCAAACATAAAAAGATTGTAAGCACTATGCAGTGCCACGCTTCAAATTAATAAATTCTTTTTGAATTTTAATAAATTATTATCAATTCTTTATTGTCTTTAATTACCTATACTTCTGGCGGCCGGCCCGCCATTAGTTCATAATTTGCCCGAGTGGCCCCTAGTCTTCATAAGTCTGTGCAACCATGGTATAGATAGATAGACAGATTTATTTGTTCCATCCTGTTATTGGGTAGAAACTCGTCAATGTAAGTGTACATAACAATACATATAAATTAATATTAAATTAAAACTAATAAACAAATTAATAAACTAATAATAATAATAAATTTGCCATATAAACCCGTGTTATCTAATATCAGTCTCCAGGTATTCGTCAACTGTGTAAAAGACATGCTCAATAAGTATATCTTTAATTTCAACCTGGAACTGCTTTTTGGTTTTATTCTGACACTTGACGGTAACTGCTTATATATTTTTAGCGCCATATAGTTCGTACATGTTCTTGTTGTATTAATTCTT
Source organism: Chrysina gloriosa (assembly GCA_038088585.1). NCBI lineage: Eukaryota > Metazoa > Arthropoda > Insecta > Coleoptera > Scarabaeidae > Chrysina > Chrysina gloriosa. The sequence goes on along the minus strand of CM076087.1, from coordinate 33,968,570 downwards.
GTTTTGGGAAGGACTAGGTCATTTCTTCGGCGTGTTCGATAGCTATGGTTCTGTGAATGCACCGGAAATATGTATATATATTGGATTATTATGAAAGAATGGTGGATTCGTACGATGTCGACTTCATCAATTGATTTCTTTCTTAACGCACTGGATATATATGATATTATCAACTTTTTTCATTTTTAAGTTCATGTCATTGACAGAATATACATATGTTATCTGCACATTTGTCCCTTTTTCTTGGTTTCAGATATGTAGCAGAACACCATGTCTGTTTTTGGATTACTTCTGTTATAATTTTTTGATCCCCGTGATTCCGTGAGTTTATATTTCAATCAAATTTCTTCTTATTTCTCCTTTTTCCGTGTCTTTGCTAGATCGTTATCACCTAGTTCGTCCGTGTCCGATATATTCTTGTAATCCTGTGAGCAGAAGGATGTCTTCTGTGACCTGCTAAAACCCTGCTTCAGACTTGAAACCTACGGTAGTTTCCCGAGCAATTCAATTCAGTCGAAAATACAATAAAGGGGGATTGTATTGGTAATATTTAAGTTTGCATTAAAGGTATTTCGGAGGATAAGTTGCTGTGGTATCTGTCAAGTTTCAGATAACTCTCAAATCACATGTTGAAAGGTTGAGAGCTTTTAGCATTATTCAGCTATCAAAATATGCTGATATTTTCTTCTTCGAGGTTAACTACTTACAAATTAAGAACCTTCAATGGAATTTCTTATAGATACGTAGCACATTGCCACTGTTCACGAAACCAGAAAACTTACCTTACTGAGTTTCAGATACATTGAAAAATGTTGGGTTTCAAAATGTAGTGCAGAATGTAATACATCGCAACTGTTTGCAATCGATTTCCTTCCGCTGAATGTTATTTTCTTTTTAGAAAGATTTACATACTTAATAAATTAATTTTTTGAACGTTGTTGTCGAGTCGTGTTTATATCCTATGATCTGATACCATTACCAGAACCAGAAGGAAATGTAGTTTCTGTATGTATTGACTGCCAGTGGTCCATCAAACGCTAGATATTCGTAAATGCCGTTTTTGTCAAACTATAGATGAGCTTTCAAATAGATTTAATTTACTTTTATCAACAGTTCGAAAAGATTTAAAGCAAACACAGGTAAGGTAAACACAGTGGAGAAAACGTATGTGTTTCACATAGGAAAATAAAGGAAAGCGAAGCATATAATCTGAGGACCAATATTGTTAGATTAGATAAATTTCAGTCTATGATTACGTTTTGCAAGGAGGGGCCGTGGATAAGAATTGTACCTCAAAAACTTCTATCGCCAAAGAAGTATCTTATTCCATCCAGAATCATGCCGTATTACATAGCCTGGAAAAATTGGTGCCAATCACTGATTAGTAGTATGTATAACACAAAAATTGTTTTCTTATTAAAGGAATGTTAATAGTTTTGTTTCGTATGGAAGTACACTTGTCAGCAATTTCTCAAGTCGCCCCTGTAGCAGTCGAAAATACAAATCCTTTATAATCTGCGCTTCTGAGGCTTCTTCACAGCGCGAGACATAAGGCGGCCTTTGCCAAACGCCTTCTCATTTACCGTCGCCCGCTATAAATAAATTCGGGATATTTGTCCAAGAATTTGATTATCTCCATTATTTACGGCACACGGAACAGACAGAAAAATGCGCGTCCGACGACTACCGTACGTACTTTACACGAGTTTGTATGTCTGATGATGTTTAACGTCTAGTATGCGAAGGATGACCGTGCATCTACATATGGTACGTAAGCATGTAAATACCAGCTTCAACACGAGCGTTCGTCACGATTCCGCAAATCGTTATTTTGCAGCAACAGACGCGAAACGTAATGTACTGATTTTCTGGCACAAAACAAACACGGTCCATTTACACATGATTAACGGCGTAAATTGTCGCCGCGAATAAATAGGCACTCTACTCTTGAACTGTTACGTGCCATGATTATGTCGAAATAAGTTTTGATTTTGGTTAAATCGCTTCGAGTCAAGTTACATATGTATATATGAGGTATTTATATCAGAAAGACTTTTTAATGCAAAGAAATCAATCGACTACCAGATTATGGAAGCAGTTTATAAAAAACTTGGATACGTAATATTCAATTTACAACAAGCCAACATTTTTGTCGGATAAGTTTGGTGTGAAACGTGCTTTTTTAACTCTAAACTAGCTAGTTCAATAAATAAACGTAGCTTCTATGCGATCGCTTCTTTGAAAGAAGCACGTTACCATCATGTTAATTATCATTCCGTTAAGAAATAACGTGTACTACATGTTGACAGTAAACACATACACTAGATGAAACCTTTACAAACACTGGCGTAATTTGCATCGCAAACCATTCAATCAATTAATAGCATCTAAACTGCCGCTAATCATTTCATCATTATAGCAATTAAACTGTAGCCCACGCACCTGAAAGGAAACATTAAGCGGAATTTATCACGGCAAGCATAAATAAAAATCGCTCTAATAGATTCTCGTGGCAGAAGCTTTCTACTTACAATTAATCGGCTTCAAAATCCAGCTGACGGTGACTAAATTGAAATACGTAATATAATTTAATGGCTACGTGAATCGTAGTAGCTAGTTCTGGTTATTATTAAGACGTCAAATAAATCTTTGTTGTTGGATTGTTACGAATAAATCAGAAGTAGCTGATTGGGTTTCCTTTTCGAAATAGTTCCTCTGGGTATTATTTAATCTTTTGTTATGAAATTAGCTCCCGTTCTTCGTCGATAGTTTTAATTCCTGGAGCGATTAACAGATGGTATAAGAACCAATTTATGAAGAAGATTAGTGGAACTTGTGTAGTAGCTTTGATTCCTGCATTTGGTAGTAGAAACTCAACGAACTGTGAAAATCTTTGTGATGATCTTTAATTCCATCTTCTCCGGTGCAGAAGATAAAGAAGTTTTTTCTTGGTTAAGCCAAAAGTAATTTTCCACTAAAAATTATTCGTTTATTCTTTCGATCTGTTTTCCTGCTGTCTTGAGTTTTCTAATCCCACTAATTGATTTCTACGTAAAGTATCAGATCATGGAGGCTATTGGACATTTTTGTATCACTAACTTCGTCATGCCCACATACTCACAGTAATCTTTTTTATTGATTTAAGCAGCTGGCTGAAGTTTTGTTTGTAATTTTAGACTTAGATTGTGACCTACAACTAAAAGATCTTACATCCTTTAATGCTATTTGACTATCGTAGCATATGATATTCTAATGATGCAAAGCGACAAGGGATCTTCAACGGCGATAAAAAGGTCTTAAGATATAAAAAACTATTTGTGTTATAGATAGCAATCCTAAGTGGTCTAAAGACAAGGTGGGAGATTTAGACAACCCAAACAATATATCGTACAACAGCGGTCATTACTAGAAAGTTATGAAACTAATATTGGCCTGTTGCAACAAATCATGGACCACAAATAAAAGATAAAAAGTTGACTAGCTAGCGTTGAAATAAGATTCTAACGAAACATGGAAGAAACAAAAGAGAGTTCGGACTGAGATGTTTAGAAAAGAAAACTGAACTTAACAATAGGACAGCCACACGTATATCAGCTGGAAGTGAGGATGGTGGAAGAAGAACTGGGGGAACCAATGTTTGAGACTAATAATAGGAAAAGGAAAACGCGAGTATATGGATAGCTGTGGAAGAACAGAGTTGGGATAGCCGTAGAAAGTAGCGAAGTAAAATGGAGAAAAGTGAAGGCGACGGTGGAAGACAGGAAACTTGATCCTATAAACTGTAATCCAATATAGTTTTGAATCCAATAGTAGAAAACCTTAAAATGACATAGGTAAGTAAGTAAGGTTTGTTAACCTGATCTCTTGCTTGGAACATAGTTAAAGATTTGCTGATAAATTGTGATAGGTAAGATCTGTTGAATTTTAATTTTTCTTTGGTCAACTTTGGAGTCTTAAAGCACAGTGAGGTGGTGTTAATATTGCAAAATTTTTAAACACTTTGTTTCTGGTCATATTAGTTAGTGGTCTTCGAACATTATAGACAAGTTAAGTACAGTTAGTTTGGTGGTGAATACTCAACAACAATGTCTTCCGTAAAATCGAATTACGAAGTTGTTTACATTTAATATTCTATGTTTCTTTTGAAAGGCTATTTGAAATTCAATTGAAAAATTGTTTGCCGCGAAGTTTAGAGAAATACCTAAGGAATGTGCTCAGAACAGGAAGATGGAGGTACTAAGAACACGAAGGATTTAAGACAATGATCGCAATTGATGTAATGTTGCATATCTTGGTACAGTCTAAATTTAATGTTTGCTTTTTTTAAACTATTTATATACGTATTTCCAGTTTCTAAATTATATATATTTCTTCTTGCCGTGAATAGAATTATGCAGAGTAATCTGAAATTCCAGAGTGTCGCATACAATTCCACACTTTTGCGAGTACCACTCATAGAGTCGTATTGTGCCGGTCAAAATCGTGTCGACGTCCTGAAAACGTTTTGGAGGATTATATTGATTTTCGGTATTTAAATGTAGTAATTACGCGAAATAAGCACCATTCGACGACTAAAGAAAGTGTCTAGTCAAAGAATCGTTCGTTTCCTTCCTCTGTGAGGATATGTTTCGAGGCTATCCAGGCTGCAAGCACGAACCGGATATCACCCTCAATTCGACCCTGAAAAGGATTCAACTCACTCCCAACAACTACTTGTAAGAAGTCCCGTATCACCACGGTAAAATCTTTTAATTACGCCGTTATTTCAAAGAATCAAACATGGCTCACTTAAAGCTGGTAGTACGGACTATGTTAGATTAGGACGCAAGTGCGCAATAGTAGTTTATTTTACGCAAATTGTCCATCGCAGAACCTGTTGTTATTAGTCAGATACTTTTCTATTCTCTATTTTATATTTATTCTCTCCCCATCCCACTATTACATTGTAAAGATTAATGTAAAGTATCTATAAGTATTGCCCCTCAGTGGCTGAGTGGTTAAAACTCGCGCTTCACAGTTCGAAGGGCCGGCGTTCGAGACCCGGTAGCGGCAGAGCGTAGCAGTTTAAAATCCTAAAAAGGGATCTGGACCTCTAATAAGCTGCGAAAATGAAGGAAATGCCACTGGGTGGGCCAGGAGCGGTACGGTATATGCGTGTACATATACGGCTCGGTGGCTCGAACCCTTACACCGAAAGGTAGAAAGGAAAGGGTAAAAGATTAAGAAGAAGAAGAAGATCTATGGAACATGGACAATTCAATTTACTTGTTACTCATATATTGTTCATAATAGTTTTGGCTACTTTAACCTTCAAACTGGCATATAAGCAAAACTTCTATGATAACTTTAATTATTCATTACTAAATTTTCCACCGTTTCTGCACTTATTGCTTTCTTATTATTTATTTCACTCGTTTTAATATAGTGTGCATTAGACTTTCTTTGTCGTTTTAGTTATCACTAAAGTTTGATAAAGGAGTGGATGACGTATTATTATTAAGTAGTGTAAACCGGTCTTTGTCTCTACTTACGTGCAAGGCGCGACATTAAAATTCGGAGAAATAAAGGCGTAAGTCCGGTTTACACTACTTGATGATAACACGTCATCAACTCTTTTATCAAACTTTAGTTATAGCTTTTGTTAATCAAACACCTTTGATACTTAGACTACTTAACATTTGAATCTTCCTTAAATTAATAAACTCTGTGTTCTTCAATTGAACTCAATAATTTCTTCTCTAATTGTTTCTTTTGCGTTTTATTTCCTTTCTTGCAGGCCCAACGTCTTGGAATAGCGTTATCCAAAGGAGAGGGAACATAAGTAGAATTTTGAATGGTATGTTTATGAATCTTCCTGCCTTTTTGGCGTATCTCCGTAGTAACGATCTAATTTCTTGTTCTCGAAGCAGTAGAAACGCTAATTTTTCCCCAACAAATCTGTGACGCCCTTTTAAATTCTCGTACCATCAGCTGGCATTTTGACATCGTCTCATCGTCAAAGTTAACCTTATCCCCACAACCCTACGTTGTAGGTAGCCATATTCGTTTCTACACGTCATCAGATCTTCGCGAAATATTCTGACCGCCATCTGCTTGCTGAACCACGTGTTCTTTCCGTACTATCAACCACATTGCAATCTATAACATGGCGTTTCATGATATTATAATCTCAAGAAGTTGATCGATGACTAAGTGAACAATTGTGGGTCTTTCAGTTTCTCAAATTATTTGATACATTAATGGAATGCAAATCATTGCTTGCAATTGGAGGTTCTGTAAATATTAGATTTAATAACTAAAAACTCAGTTATCATATATGTAGGTGTTGAATAATCATCAGCGCTAAGCCTTCCAAATTCGCTCTTTCCACGTTATATTTAGTGAAGATGGTAACTACCTTAGACCAAAGTGCTGCTTTTTATAGAAGAAGAAAGTAAGGACCATCGACGTAAGTTGCGGGTCTGAACAAGATTAAGTTTACAATTTTACTTCATAAGGCACCCTGAAATATGGTTTGGAATATTTATAATATGATCAATTGGAGTTTCTTTGAGTTTAAAGTGATTAAGCAATCCACAGAATATCCATACCTAGGAATAAAACTGATAGAAGATTACACACTAGAGAACTTTGTGTATATAAAAATAAAGAAATTTTTATGAGCGCGTTTTCATTTATTATTGAAATATATCATTTTTCCCGTATAGATACACAAATTAATAATATAATAGCAAAAATTACTATAATGAGTACTAATATCAGAATAGTTAACTTTACTAACTGCTTTAACTGCTGCAACCGAGAGGTAAGTCAATGCAACGCTTGAAATCTGGCCATCGTAACCACGCAACCTAGTCACAACACCAACGCATACGACTCGCTGCGAGAAATGTAACATTGTAATCTAGTCGCTGCGACAAGTTTTTCTCGTTCCAATGGCCACTTTTCGTAGGTGCCCTAACAAGTTAGCCATTGCTTGGTCCAACCATAAAAAGTATTTCAGGACATTTTCAACTATAGATAACCACGTTCCCGGTACCAGAAATTTCTCTCAGTGCAAGAGTTAATGCCGTTTGAATATTAGAAAATGCTACCGTGGAGAAGTTCTTACACTGTGGATATAAATCATTTGGCCCTCTCCTGTTGTGGTAGTATTGTGTTACGTTTTTTTCTTTTCTTCTCGCGTACCGTGATTTCTGTCGTTACCGTTGTTGCTTTTAATTAATCTTTGTTCGGGGCGCATTTTATGCTGTCGACATACGTTATCGATAGCTTATCGATTTTTACAGATAGAGGGAATCTTTATGCCTGTTTTTAACTTAGTATATACGTTTTCCGCTTGACGTCTAATTCGGGGGTTAGATCTGGGTGAGTTCACACTTTTGTTTCGTGAAGTGATTTTCTACAAGAGATTTAATCATTTGAAATCTCAGCACATTGATGGATTTTAGGGAAAATACTTCTCATTTTCGTTGCCTCATTATTATTATATATTTGAATCACCGAACCGGTGTAAATTATTGATAGAGGATCGCAAGAACTGATTAATTTCGGATTAGTTGGAGGACGTGTGACATCCGTAGCCATTTTATGTTTTTTATTCCGTTCTAACGGTAAGAGGTTCGCTTTATACTTTATGGTAATCGTATTCTTAGGATTTTCTGTTTCTTTAGGGGTTATAGTCAGGCCGTGTTCGTCTACGCCGTTTTAGTCTTGGCCGTTTTAATCCTGGCAGGTTTTCGTCGGGGCCGTTTAATTTCCCGTTTGGTCCGTTTAGTTTCTTTGTCGTTCTAATACTGGGACAACGCTGTCATCTGGCCGACTGCTGGTGTTACGATCCCACCTCGCTGGACATCTCCGAGCGAACATACAGCTAAGTCGCACCATTTTGACAAGTTTTGTTTAGTTCTTTCAATATTTAACCTATCAAACATCTTAATTAAGTAGATTTATTATTTGAATCTTAACTGAAACCAATGTAAACGATAATGTTGGTCAGGGTAATCGATTGGTTCCTGTAACTGGTTAAATTGAATACATAGAATACTTAGAGTACCTGGGAATATTACTTTCTTTTTCTTTTGCAATTGGCTTATTTTTATTTTGTTTTTCTTCGGCCCAATTATTATTAGACTCGTCAACTCTCATCGTTGCTTGTTTTTTTATTTTTTCCTGTATTAATTTCTTTAATGCCTCAAACCATTTTTCACTCGAGAGATTTGACCAACTACAAGGATTCCTGTTTATTCAGGACTTGACAGAGTAAGTGTGAAACAGGTGACGCCCTAATATACAGTTCTTGGAGCTGATTTCACCCATTCCCTCGCCGACTAGCTGGCTGGCACACTGATAGCGAACTTCATTCCTGGGGCAAAAGTGGTGAGCTTTCTGTCGGGGCCTTGAAAATTCAGTCTCTAGTAATCAGAACCGGTGGCGCCAATACACGACGTAACAATTGGCCGGCAATGAAGTTGAACTTCAAGAGCGTCATGGACATTATGCAGTAAAAGAAACATAGCAATCTAAAGTTATCTTGATTCTTCATAACGCGTTGCAAATCATATTTACTTTAACTCATGAACTCCTCTGGAATACCCTTGAAATTTTAAAGGCAAACACTCAATGCCTTCGTATTGAACCACTACATTCTTGTATTAGGCAGAAAGCAGTTAGATCTAATAAAACTGGTGTAACCTCTTTCTCCATAATAAACGTTACCGAAGAAGCTGTGTGACAATATACACATGATCGGTGTATCTCCATACCTTCATATCCTTTCTCCTCTCGTAAGTTTCCGACCTCGTTTTATCTATAACAATCGGTCGTAATGCCTCCGTTGTTGCGTTTCTTTCGCGGCAGCCCGAGATGATAAATGATAGGGGAACCTGTGTTTTGTTCCGAGATTAGCGTTGCAATTATAGAGATATAAGTCGGTTGGTTGTTCGGGCGGTCGCCCACTCTTCTGGTAGCCCGGGGTGGTGATCGTTTTTACGCGTGCATGTGTGTGTACGTATGTGTGCGTGGTAGTCGGTGTCTATACTTATACACGAGGAGGCTCGCGCGCGCCTTAAAAACGGACCGAAAACGGGTTTACGATATGCGGCGATCTCTCTTAACTACAATATGTTATTTTATCTCCATTTACTGAAATATAGGGTTCGCCGGTTATACGGTATATCGGACCACGGACCGTAATCATATGGGTTAATAATGGTAAGGATAAGAGAATATTATTATTTTTCAGTATATGGTTGCGCGTACGATGGCCGAATGGCTCGAGGAATCTATTGGGCAGCACATGCTCCTTACGTTTATAGTCAACACTTTAGTCTCACATCATGGTTTTGAGAAGTTTATAGTTACCATTCAAGCGATTTTCTTGGGGAAGTACAGTCGGCTGTTATTCGATATACATGACCAATTATAAAAGTTTGTACTCATGAGAATAAATGGAGAAATTATCAATCTTACCGGGAAGGGGAAAGATGTCAGTAAGATTCCGCCAGGCGATACTGCAACAAGAACTACGCAATGTTTAATATTTTAGTGATTAGTTTGTTCTTGCAGGAAGAATAATGATGAGATTGGTACGTAGCCCTTTGATAGGGAAAGGTCTCATAAATATGAACGGGAACTTCAATTCCGCTTTTGCAATATACGATGGTAGAAACAGAAGCCATTACATTCAAATTTAGGGGAACTAATATTTAGGGAAAGGATCTTGGATGGCTAAGATTGCGACAATGGATGAAGTAAACGCTCATATTCCGCAAGTCGCCATTGATTTGGCATTTCGCGTTCATATTTTGACCATTTTAAGTGGAATAGGAAGGAGCTCTTACGGTGTTTTGTTATGAGGATATCTTGGGTCTATCGCCAGTCAAGGTAATATATTGCAATTTACAATGGCTCTAAGAAAAGCGAAGGCAATCTGAAATAATTTTTGGTGTACACTCCATAAAGGGCAAAATAATAACAATAATAATTATAATGCATCATCATTTGGACATATAAATCAAGATAAAACGTGTGCATTTGGCAGGGCAGTGAACTGGCTCGCAAATGTGCAGTTACAACTAAGATATTATACAGATTCTTCCAGGAATCTATTTTTGATTTATCGTACTCTCTAGATTTCCAATCTCAAGGAATAGCTACGTCAATTGAAGTTAGAAAGTGCTTTCTTTGGACTATATAATGAGTAAGTCAAGGGATTTGATACCGATTTGAGTAATATTACTGAAGATCGTTCTTATCTGTATCATAACATCAAATAAGCAGGTAGGTACCAAATCGACTGTAAAAGACTGTGGTCATCAACTGGTTTAAACCAGCAATAATGCAATCAAGTGATCATCCTTTTTATAGTGTGTTAAAAGTTCCAATAACTAACTGATCTAATCTTTTGCTAATATGACCACTACCCAACGCAAGCAAATCCCATAGTTTAAACCTTTATATACGGAAAAATATTTTAGAAAACTATTCTCACCATTCGCAGACGCGTTTCGCTATTTACAGCTCGTCAGTGCGACTTTATGAGTAGTTTTCATTTCAGAAGGAAACGTGCATATATGTAAGTATGCCTGATCTTTGCACATACGAGAAATGCAATCAAATAATTCCCAATATGTATTTAAGCGTGCATTTTACAGCTAATTTATTCTACACAAGGATGCAAATTAATCTAAGCACGAACTTATGTAGTAGCGGCGGCAGCACTGTCGGCTTAATTCCATAAGGAAATGTGCACAAACATCAGGCATACTTACCTTTATATACGTTTTGACTAATAACTACACCGTACTCATTAGTGGAAGTTTTAACCTATTGGGTGCCGGAGTGTACAGCTTCCCTGTAGAATTCCCCTAATGCCTGATCTTAAGAGCATACAAACTGAAATTCAGACGATTGATGCCTCCCTTGATGCACCAAGCTTCTCTGTTGTTGATTTTTATATTTGTTTCATCTCGAGGCCTTGACAAATTATTCATTTAGAAGGTAGAGTCTAAATCAATAATTTGTGTGACGTGCATAGAATTAAATAGACGTTTCATTTGCTTGGGCGCACAAATAACGCGAGGGAAAGTTATAGATGATAAATGAAGGTTTGAATTAATATTGACAACTGACTTCGCATGTGGAGTTTCCTTCAAATCTGGTGTGAAATATCTTGTAAAATTAAATTTCTTTGGCCAAATGAAAGCTTAAATATATTGCTAGGAGTTTATTGATTTGGTCTAAAATATGAGATCTGCCAATACTATAGAACTATTCCTTGCATACAGTATGAATTAATTTCTCACATACCTCTACTATGCTAGAGTCGCCGTTCTAATACCAGTATGATATTTAATGCAGCAATTTTTGCGTCGGCATCGGGATTGCGAGAATGAAAACTTGCAAATTCCACATGTTTTCTGTAAAATTTCAGAAAAATAATACTGAAACTGTCAATAAATTAAAATGAAACTATCATAGAGACTAGTGAGAGCGTATATTGTCGAAGTTGAAAGTGTACTGTGTGATATTAAAAGTAAACTCACATTTAGAACTTCGAAAAGTAATTATCACAGTAGAGACTTCATGCAAGTTGTCCACAACCTAAAGAACCGAGGTTTCACCTCACTGATCTATGCACCACCTGAAAGTTGATTCATTCATTGTTCTACTTTATTGCTAGTAGCTATCGAACCGACACGTACGTATACAGATTAGTTACGATTGATACATCTCTACGAAAGAACTATTAAGTTCGCCTCTTAACTTTCGAAACTGAATACTGGTTACTTCTGCAAAATAAATTATAAAACTTTAATTCAACAATTAAAGAAATAAAATAAGGTATTTCAATTTTTCCAGCAAATCGCTTTCCCATCAATATAAAAAGTTTATAAATATACTAGCTGTTAGGCCTGTCCCTGCCAGGCAGGCAGAAAAAGAAAATCTGCTTGGCAGAAAGAAAGCAAAAACTTTATTTACAAAATCAAGAAGTTCTTTCTTTCCAAATAGGCGAATTTTATAACCCAAAGAAAAGTACAATACAAATGAACTTAAAAATTAATTAACGAAGTAGTACAAAAATTTTTTATTTCAATTTTTTTTTAATATTATTAATTTCAGGATTGTTGGGACTATTTGCTAGGCAATTTTCAGCTTCCTATGTCATTATGGGGCTTTAATATAAGCTAAAAGGTTAAAAAATTGAATTTTGCCACGTCCTTTTTCGTTTCAATTCTCCACCCACAGACCAAAAATCAAAAATCCGGCTACGTTAGGATTTGGTCTAGGCGTTTTACTATATGTATGTCAATTTTCAGCTTTCCAGCCCATCAGTGGGCTTCAAAAAGCTCTGGATAGGTAAAAGAAGAGGAACACGCAAATAGGGAAATTATATATACAGATTAGACGTTTTTAGAGCTTCCAGTATATATTCAAGCAAGAATAAGGAAGGTTTATAACATATTGTCTGAGAAAACAGGATACTGCCATTGAATTCCGATTGTCAGGAAATATCAGGTAAAAGATATATGTTCTACAATCGGAAATACGAATAATTAAATTCTGAATAAATTCACTGAAAAATCTGGCCAATAAAACTAAACTAGATCAATTTCTCGTAGAGTGGCCGCAACAGGTTCAGCTTGTACAGAATTTCGAACCAAACTTAAAATTGTTTCTTGGCATGTTCTAATTTGCTTAAACATAGAAAACTTCTTGAAGTTAATGAAGTCAGCGCCATATTTAAAAATCTCGACATGATACAGTTTTTTAAGCTAGAGGACGATTCCTGATGAAATTTTCGTGGGAAAGAAATGAATTCAGGACTTTTCTTCTGAGGAAATACCTTTGACAAGTGCGCAGGATATCCGATCAAATTGTCAACCCTACATTGAATACACAAAAAAAGGAAGTATTGAATCTAGTTCTAACATAATACGGCTTAACCTTTGCTGGGGATGAAGTGTGTCTCCATTCCATTGATTGCCCCTTACTTTCAGGGGTGTCGTAAGAAACCCAAGTTTCATCTCCTCTGACTATCTGTCTCAGAAATTCTTGGCCGCCTTCATCATAACGGGTCAAAAACTGAAATGCACTACCCATCCCTTTTGTTTTGTGTTGCTCAGTAAGAATCTTTGGTACCCAACGTGAGCAAAGTTTACGAAATTTCACCTGTTCGCTAACAATTTCATGAATTAGTGATCGTGGGATTTGGGAAACTCCATAGCGAGAGCATTAATTGTAAACGTGCGGTTTTCCTGGATCTTCTCATCAATCGCGTGAACCAGTTCTTCTGTAACCAAAGATGGACGCCCACTTCGCTCTTCATCGTGCACTTCACTACGTCCTTCATTGAACTGTCGGACCCATCTTTTCACCATTGAATCACTCATCGCATTTTGTCCGTAAACTTCGCAAATTTGCCGATAAATTTCAATTGGTTTCAGTTTCCTAGCATTCAGAAAACGAATCACAGATCTGATTTCACAAGCGGAGGGATTTTCAATCAACACCGACATTGTAAACAAGCGCAACAAAGCGTACGTGGCTGACAGCGATCTCAAAATGGCGCACGTTTCTTCTCCTTGATACAGAGCGTCTACCGCGCATGTGCGGAACTGCGATCGCAGCGCTGCAGCGTAGTTAAATTGAAACGGAACTTACTTTCTGGACGTACCTCGTATCATAAATATTTCTTGGTCCTATTATTCCGCATATAAAGTCAAGTTTACTGAAAATTTTCAAATTTAGGCTTTGTAAACTTATTTTCAAATTTATCTGTCTATTTGTCATCCTATTGTGTTTACATTTTTTTATTACAATATTCATTGATATCAGAGAATTTACAACAATAATTATAACATGCAAACAAAAGCAACAATATCGTGGAATGGAATTTTGAGTGCAGGAGGGAGTGGTTGGCGTGTAACAACCTTAAGTTGAACACTAAATGCACGGAACTAGACCAAGTGTACACCAAGAGAAATACATTGAATAAGTACATTAAATAGATAATGGACAGGTTCGACTTGAGTTCCGTTAACTTGTACAATTTCTCAGTGAGGAAAGGTACCGGTTGATTTGAGTTTCAACGGTGGATCTACAAAATACAAATATTGGACTAAATCGCAAAACACACATACGGATAATTAGCGCTCCATGCCTGCCCCCAATTGAGAAAATCCCCGCTTTTACCGTGTACACCGCCGATGACCATGTGCACCGAACCAAAGGAAAAGATAATAAATAATATTAAGATCATCACCAGGGTGGTGAAGTACACTTTGTCTATGGGATTATCGGAGTGTTCTAAGATATCAGGCAATAGATCATTCTTGGTGTACACTTGATACCCGCCAAAAAAAAACGAGCTTGTTATCCTTTTGTGTTGCTGGGGACGGTTTGGCGATTGAGTGTGGTGAGGATGTTTTTTTGTAAAGGCCTCATATTGAGGATCTGGCGAAAAAGTTGAGTGATTTCTGTTACAGCTTGAAAATTATTAATAATGATGATAATTACGAAACGTGAGTGTTCAAACCATATGAAGTGTATATTTCGCGTGTATCCTGTCTTGGTTGCCGTAAAATGTGAGTTTTCGAGGTAATGTTTCAGATGTTGGTAGGATTTTTGTCCTACAAAAGGCATATATACGCCCAGTGTTCCATTTAAAATCCGGGGATACATGTATGATACCTTACTATGAATTTATATCTTGCAGTTGGCAGCCTTTCTCATGAATTATATTATATAAAGAATTCTTTGAAAAGCATGAATTAGATCACACGTGACACCAGGAGTAAAGTCAAATATCAGCTATTTTCACCCCGTACCCACTTAACCAAAATGCAAAAACAAGCAGTGTGGTGGTCCATTCCAGTATACAATTAATTGCTGCAAAATTTGAAGCAGCTGCCATTATCAAATTGCAAAAAGGAAATTTAGAAACTTTGTATCTAGTCAAGTTTTCTACACCATCTTTGAGTTTTTATGTTTTTTGCTATTTTCCATTGTTTGTTTTCTTTCTAAATATTTTTGAACAGTTAAGAAATGACTACAAGTTATATGTACAAAAACGAGGTCTAAAGGTATGAGAACCAAATCGAAAGTCAACTAATCAACTGGCGATTCGTCCGCGTTCTATGCAGGCGTTTTTATGTAGAAATAGGCAAATTAGGTGTGGATGCCTATCTCGATCTTTTCCTTGGCAGTCGTATCTGCTTCGCCAAATTATTTGTGCGATAAGGTTGTTTTTACTGCTGTGAATGTAATATGTGTATGAGTTCAGCAGTCAATAATTTTATGTACATCCGTAGTTTTACCAGCATTAATTTTTGTCGCTACTCACTTAAAAGATATACTCCTACTACTACTAATATAACTCCGTTCATCATCATCATCATCATCATTTACCTGATCTTTGGTGATCTATTATGGTTTCGCATCTTAATTTAAAGACAGGAAAATGAACACCAGAAAACAATGAATATGCTTACCTTTTTTTCACATCTAGCAGGTTATCCCTAAAATGTTGTTTAATAGGTTGACTACTGTAAAATTCTTGACGAGTAAAGAAACAGTTGTTCGAATTATTATGAAGAATTGAACCATTATAATACTAGACTTTAAGGAAGTACTGGCTGTACAACGTTAGGACAAAAGTGAAAAGGTGGTCAAACTTTTGGGGATCGCAGCCAAGGGTGAGTCCAAATAAAACCCTCTCTAGTTTAAAATGTGTGTTATTTGAACTCACCCTTGGCTGCGATCTCCAGAAGTTTGACCACCTTTTCACTTTTGTCCATTATAATACTTTTAGTTTCATAATTGCGCACTGTAAAGAATACTATTTCAATACGGGTGAAAGCATTAGAACGACCGAAATAGTAGAAACTGAAAGAAAAACTACACATTATACTTAAAAACGATTTTTTTTTTGTAATAAGAGTTCTAGCTGTAGTAAGAATTATTGTTTTAAAAAGTATATACGCATTGCCTCCGTTGCTTACCTACAACTGTTTAGATACCACCGTAATCATAATAATAAATGATTTTTCTCCAGCTGTAATTAGTGTCTCATATTTTAAAGCAGTACGTTACGTACCCGCGGTTTTAACGTCGCATTAACGCAATCAGAGTAACCATTTATTTTATTTATTAATTCGAATAATTCATTCGTCGCGTCGGGAGTTCGGTACGTGAGCTTCGGCGGAGCCGCTTGTTATAACATATAAATGTCACGCGTAAAATCTATTAAACATAAAAACGGAGGATCGGAACAGCTGGCAAATAATGCTACTTGTAACATTTGGCGTTGCTCTGGGCAATTACGAAGTCTATTAAAAGCAAACCACCAGCGTATTTACTGATCGTACTGTGAACTTAATGGATTTCAATTCGTATCGTGCACAATGATACTCAAGAAAGTGGTTGCAGTGAATCGTGGAAGATGACGCTATCAACTTCCGTAGATCATTGCCTTACATTTGTCTATTAGTTGCTGATAACTGAAAAACGATTTTACAAGATATATATATATATATATATATATATATATATACATGGTATATAGATTTAAGTTATCTGACAGCCAAAAGAATTCGTGGGAAGACCTTCAACTCTGAGTACGGAATGTTTATCCAGGTAGGATTTACAACTTTGCTTTAAAGCAGAAGGTGCAGTGCCTGGTGGACAAAAACTTTTACTTATTTTAAGGACGATTTGTTTAACAATCTGTTAAATATTCTGTATATATAATTCCTGTGGTTTAGTTTTTAAATCTTGTGTATACCACTAATCAGTCATTTTCCTGTAAAAGAAATGAAACAGTACCACGTGATTGTGGTGTTCAACCACGTAGAAATTCTAGAAAAAGTCGATCTTAATTTTCCCGGAATGATATTCTTGTCTCTGCACCCGAACTGGTCGTTCGAATGTATTTACCTATCGGTGCATGACCGCTTTGCCGTCCAGATCCAAATACACGAACAGGTAATCACCTTATTTGCGAAAATATGCCCCTAACAGTTTTTGCGCAAAAACTCGAGTCTCCTCGGACGATTTCTGATTTGTGCGCATCGCCGAGATCGGATTGCGCTAGCTGATGCCGGAGCTCTTATTACCGTATAGGTAAGCATAGTGTTATAAAGCGAAATGGCTTCATACGCGATGACCTTCTGGGTGGTCCACCGTGCTTTTTTCGCCCAATCTAATTATTTTCCATGACGATCGCAGAGTTTGCAAGTCATATACGTACACGAACAATTTATTTTTTATGGATCAGATACTCGGAAAATTACGCAAAGTACGAAGTTGCGCGTGTAATTTTTAGGCGAGAGTTAATTGAATACTTTTTCTTCGACGACTTATTTGGCGTTCGTAAAACGGAGCTACGAATAAGGTTCAAATGGGCACGTTAACAACTTTCGTTGTGTACTCAAGATTAGTTGTGTATGTTTTCGAAACAACACCATTTAGTCAAGATGATGACAACATGTTTTGGTAGTGTACAGGTCATTTCTTCGTACAATGTAAATATATTAAAGAGAACAGTTCACCGACAATATATCGACTTGTTGGTGGTATAGATGGTAGAATTATAAGAGCGCAATGAACTTTAGATTCTCGATTTATACAGCATGTTTGGAACTTCCTTCTTTTGAGGGTGCGACTCTTTGCCCACTGCACTAAAGATCAATGGCTTACTGTGTCAGCTAATCTGTATCTTCTGATTGCAGAAGCCGAGATCCAAAGTTTTTAAGTCTTACACTACGCAGAACTAGTGATTGGATCGTTGAAATTATGAGCTATTAAAATGCATATTTCTGAGATATCTTTTGGAGATCCAAGTTTGTTGTTGATTATTGTACGCAGCGATGTTCATCAAATAAAATAACTTCTACCCCAGGTTCAATGTTGTCATCAGTCATGGACGCGCGCTGGTCCTACTGACTGAATATCCTCGTGGTGAAATTTTGCAACAAGAAAAGACGCAGTTTCAATGATTTGTATAAAAACTATATATAAAGAAGAAACTTTTTACACGACGCAGTGTCTGGCGATGTTTCATATGAATTTGCAACATTGTTTCTGTTGATTCGTGACCGCGTGAAAGTCAGTTTACTCTTCGCCCACCGCGTCGTTCAAAGTTGAAGTCGAACGACTTCTTTCTGTTCCCAAGTAACCATTTAGCAAGATGGAATGGAATTCGTTTTGATCAAGAACGCCATCGATGTTGTCACCGACTGTTCTGCAAACTTTAACGGAACCCATTTTTATAATAGGCTAAAAACATCAAACCTCGCAGTGCGAGACGTTTAGCTCTTGATCAAGGCTATGTGTATAAAAACTGATGTATGTATTTGACTGGCTTTTATGACACATTTATTTAAAAACCCAATATACGATATTTTCAAGTTTTTAAGACGTTTAGTTAGAGTTTTTATTCACTAATTATCATTTATAGTACATAGTAGCTTTTGGCATACTTCCTATCCTCCCATCTACAATCCGCCATTTAAATCCTGAAAACACCTACTATGTAAATGTTTTTACGGAAAACAGATTAAAATCGGCAGCACAAGTGCATGTTCAGCGAAATTCGCTTAAAATATTCTTTGCTTGAGAGCCTGTATGAGATTTTGTTGCAGTCGAGTTCTAGTATGCAACTTTCCAGGACGAGCTTTCCAAATGCTTGTTGTTATAGACCAAAAATTATCAGGGCGGCCAGAACTATTGATCCATTTAAAGTCCAGCGAAAGAATAAAATAGAGCAAATGGAAATTACACCTAATCAGTTATATAATGCTGTTGGATCAGCTTTGTATTGGAAGCTTCTACCAGAAGACTGCTCCAGGTAGAAAACATGAGAAACAACATTTTTGGCATGTACTAATGCCAGAGGAACTTATAAGGTCAAGCTATTACTTATTGGTAAGGCAAAAATCCTAGAGGTTTAGAAATTTTTCTCTTCCTGTGGACTACGACTACTCCAAATCAGTTTGGATGATGGGAGTCCATTTTTAAGAATTGGTTCCATCATTCTTTTGTTCCTCGGGTAAGTTTATAAAGTAAATTTAATTTATCAAACATGAATCCCCTAAAACTATTGACAACTAATTGTTTGTTCTGTTGGAAGGTTACACGTTTCCAGAAATCAAATGGACACTCAATAGAAGCTCTTCTTATTTTGTATAATGCCCCATCACATTCCCCAATAGAAGAATTACAGAGTAAAGATGGGAAAATTACAGCAATGTATCTCCCGTCAAATGTGACATTCTTTATTCAACCAATGGACCAGACTTACAAAGTTACATTACAGAAGTAGCCTTCTACGCAATATCAAAAATTTGACAATGAAAGTTGCTGTTACCAATTTGATGTATGCCTGCAAACGATTAGATCCAACAATGATTGCTAAATGCTGGGGAAAAATTCTAGATTTCACTAATCAACAAGACGAGGATAATTTGCCTCCTACTGTCAGGCAGAAGCTCTAGTTGAAACACGTGATATTTTATACATATTACTGCCACATGTATGTACTTAATGTTTATGCATTTACACAACTTTCATTACTGTATGTACATGTCTATTTCTAGATTGAACTGGATGAGAGAGACGTAACTACATGGAATGAAATGGACACACAATTAGACAATTCTGACGAAGAAACAGAAGAAGATGAAACTAAAGATGAAGAAACTGACAGTTCAATAAATGCACTGAAAATATCAGTTCAATGGACACAAGAATATGGACTTAATTTGAATTATATTCAAATGCTAAAAGAAATAAGAGAAAGAAAGTTGGAAAAAACACGAGAAAAGAACAAAAATTACACAATATTTTTAGAATGTATTTTAGTGCAATTATGAATGAGTAAACAATTGTTAGATGTTCGTACATATGAGAGTTCAATTACGAAATTCGTATATAGAGCTTCTATAGAAATGAAAACTACTTCACACAGTCGCACTGATGAGCGGTATGACCGCGAAACGCGCGTCTGCGAATAGTGAAAGTATTTTTCTAATTAATCACGAGTAAACAATTATTGATGCAACACTACCTATTATTTTAAGCATTAAATCAGTCACTTTCTTTGATGTGATTTAAAAATATTTCCCAGTTGCATTACAGGATAATTGGCAGATCGCAGATCGTTAGAGACCCAGGAAAGAGCTTTTTATTGTTGGTGGTTATTGCCTAAATAATTTGATTTCAATTTTACGGTTTTTTGAATGAGCAGCTCATATGCGTATGTAATTTATTCTATGTTAAGGAGACTAGGATTTATATTTGCAAATTATCAAGAGGTAACACCACTGTGATTTTTTCAGAAAATCGATTTTTTTATCGGGTTAATAGATGCTTTGAATCTTCTAGAATATGAGGCAAAAAGTTCATTACCCGGACTAAAGTTTCTCCCTTGAAATTTCCAGCTCTTCCCGAAGCACGTCGGATATCTCCGAAACGACTACCTGCGCCAAATAAATACCAATTGAGAGTGTCTTTCTTTTTGATTTGTAACTCCTCCAATATACTAACAGAAGTCGGTAGAAGGTGCTTATTAAGAACTTTTAGACTCATAAGATTTACATTATTAACTATGGAATACTTTATATTTTATATAGTTGAATCATATGAATGTTTAAGTGCTTTGGAGTGAGGTAATGAGGTTTCGAAAACGTTATTGTGACATTAGTGTTCAGACTAACAAGCTTAAGTAGTTAATTGCAACAAAAACCTAACCTCTACCTTTATTACATTTTTACTTCCAAGAAGCAATTACATATTCTTAATGCTTCTCCATCGTAATGGAAAGTCTTCCTGTTCAACAAAATTCATTAATTCTAAATTAAACTATTATATAAAAAGTCTTAAAGATAGCGACTGATATTGCTGTGTGCAATTTTAATGATGGTCTGACAAATATTCTATGAATCATGAAAGTATTGGAGATGGATATTGACGTCCAATCATACAATTTTTATGTTTAAGCCGATGATAAGCGAATCAAGCACGTCGATCTATCTTTGATAGATGCTGTAAGAAGAGGCGCGCTCTAGCATACAATCTTCGAGGAAAGAGAATGAGAAAGAATATTTGAACCTGGAAAGGCAGCTTTATAGTGCTGGGATATCAGATGAGTGATAAAAAATTATAAACAGCCGAATTTTTCATTCGTTTATGTCTATAACACATTTCAAAGCTTTAAACGCGTTTTTCTCGAAACACGATTTTTCAAAACGGCACACGGCATAACTACAACAATTTTTATTCTATTCATTCCAATTTTGGACCATATCTTTAGCATAAGAATATCTAGTGAAATACATATGGGATTTTGGATAAGTTAATTTAAACATTAGTTATTAACAAATGATTGCCCTCTTTTAGGTCGAAAATTGAAAGTTTTACTTCAAATACTCGTCAATCGCACAAAAATCAATATTTTTTAAATTGCCCATGTATTTCACTAGCCATAACCATGTTGATTAGGCGGCTTTTTTCTATTATTCTGAATTCAAATTTGCACCAGTTACACTGCGTGCCGCGGAACGCCTCAAGTTCAACATCCTTCGCGAGAATGTTTTCGGCACCCCCATTTTTTAATATTTATCGATAATTCTTTTTTAATACTTAAATATATGTGACCTTCTCCGAGAAAAGGGACCTAGTGTGTGAAAATGAAGTTTTGAGAAAAATGCATTTAAAGTTTCATAACCCATTATCACTTTGAACACACCTTCAGTTGGGAGATGCGATTTGGTATGGTTAGTTATGATTGGGTGCCGACTTTGGTGACGTCATGCCTATGTGGTGACGTAGTTTTTTTCGCTTTTAGTGTGACATTACCTTTGCTATTGTTGCTGCTCTGTACACATTGTAAAAATAACTATAAGAAAGGAAAAGAATAAAGTGACGCTTCAGACTTGTGCCAACTGTATAACGAGTGTTATCAATATCTCAAAAGTTGTTTCGCAATTTTGGTTCTTTTGTAATTTTGTTACTAAGCTGATGTTAATTTGAAGTAATTTTTATAAAAATGGACATTTCTGACAGTTTTGATGCTGATTTAAAAAGACTAGACTCGGTTTATGGCGATGATGAGATCGATATGACGTTATCTGAAAGTGTCAGTGCTAATACTTCGGGACTAACTGAAAATCATAGTTTTTTGCATGATGTTTCCGAACCTAATATTATATCCGAATTGGAGGAATCCGTTGAAGATCTACAAGAGTCGATGAACATCGATTTGATGTACGGAGAAACATCCGAAGCATGTTGTTCGAAAGAATGTAATAAGATAATATCAGAAAATCTTGCTATATAAAGCCGGAAATTTTTCCAAGAATTAAGTAAACCAGAACAAGATTTAGTCCATTTGAGCCATTTGGAATTTCATCGACAACATTTATCGCTCGAAAACGTTTATAATACTGAAAGTCGGAAGAAGTATGGCCAAAGGGTAAAAAATAAATTGTTGATACAATGTACTTATTTCGTGGCATCCATATTTGTAGAAAGATGTTTTGTTTTATTTACGATGTTGGTTTAAAACGTTATAGAAATTTGATTCGATATAGTGATAATGTTGGCTTTTCTGAACGAAAACATGAACTAAGTGGCAAGTCTTCAAAACGGCAATCGCGTGTGTTATCACCGGAATTACTTACTCGTATCGTTCAATTTATTCAAAATTTTGCTGAAAAATTCGCAATACCTCTTCCTGGTAGAATGCCAAACTACAAAGACTGTAAAGTAATGCTGCTACCATCCAGTGAAACAAAAAGTGCTGTATATCGTCGTTTTGAGAAAGTTTGTCTTACTGAAGAGAAAATCGCAATTAAAACTTTTTACAAAATTTGGATGAAGTACTGCCCTTACATCTCGCCTATGAAACCGAAAACTGATCTTTGTGACGTCTGTCAACAGAATACCTTGATGCTACGACGAGTTTTGGAAGAATCTGATTCAGATACAAAAGAAGCAAAATTACGAATGGCTGTTACTCATCTTGACCATGCGAAACGCCAGCGTGAATGCTACCAACAATGCTGCAAGATGACTTATGCTTATTCTACTCTTGTAGTGAGTTTCGACTATGCACAAAATATATCTTATCCATCCAGTCCACAACAAGTCGGAACGGCATATTTCAAAGCAGCTCGTAAATGTTCAATTTTTGGTATTCACAATGAATTCACTAACGTTCAGTTGAACTATTTATTAGACGAAGAGTTCGAAATAGGAAAAGGACCTAATGCTGTTATTAGCCAAATTCACGATTACTTCACGAAGAATGCCGTTAAAAATTTAGTTTTATTTTGTGATAACTGCGTAGCACAGAATAAAAATAATGCAATGATTCATTATTTGGCCTGGCGAGTGGATTCTGGCTTAAACGAATCGATATCATTAAATTTCCTCCTAACTGGCCACACCAAGTTCAGTCCCGATCGCTCTTTCGGATTAATGAAACTAGAATATAGTCGCTCAAATGTAGATTATTACCAAGATTTTGAAGATGTGGTCAATAGATCTAGCAGTAATAAATTTAACAACGCTGTGAATGGAAGTGAAGTAGAGTGGCGAACATGGGATACTCATTTCGAAGGATTTTACAAAAGATTACCAGGTAAACTGTCGCGATTTTGTGATTTTAATTTTTCAAATTCATTTCAATTAATTTTGTAAACGTTTGCATTTTAGGTATTACCAAGTACCACCACTTTGACTTAAAAAAAAACGAAATTGTATGTAAAGAATTTGTGGACTCGGAAGAAGAAAGATTTAATCTGCGATTAACGGCTGAGCTACCAAACGAATTACCTCCGCTCATTGCACCAAGCGGTTTATCGCTAGGTCGCAAATGGTATTTGTATGAGAATGTCAGGGTCTTATGTACTGATTCACAGAAACGGGATTTTGTAGCTCCTAAATCGAGTGAACCCAAAGCGAAAAAAAAAATCGAAAAATAAATCTGAACCTGCCAAGCAAGAAAAAAAAATCGAAGCACCGGATCACGAGATAAAGAAAGCTGAAGTCAAAGCGCCGAAAAACGAAAAAACTGAAATTGTCAAACAGAAGAAAATCGAAGTACCAGATCACGAAACACCGACAAAAAGTCCAAACTCCAAAAAAATTCGAAGACTGACGAAAAAAAAAAACAATTTAAAACCAAAAATCAAAAAAAAATAAAATTTTAATGTTTTTCTCATTTTTATCGATTTTCCCAAGTTCGTTTTGTACGTTTTTATGCGGTAAATAAATTTTTATCAGAAATCTAACTCATTTCATCTTATTCTACACCCTTTTAGGTACCAGAATCCACTCTTAAGTTTTTTGACACACTAGGTCCCTTTTCCCGGAGAAGGTGCTTAATAACTTCCTCGAATATTATTATCATGTTGCCTTTTCTTCCATCCAAAATAAATTGTCAAAGAAGCGCCTTTTTTAGACTGTTACAGTGGTATTACCTCTTAAAAGAAGATGGCTAAATTGCATTTTGTAAATCGAATTTGGTTGATTTGTTATCATTTATGTGCTCAAAAAGAAACCAATGTTTTAGTCGAGAACGAACAAATCATCGTTAATTTTATTGATACGATTGTCCATAGTCGACAGGTCACGACCTCTACTACGAACAAACTGAAATCGCAACTGAAATTGAATCAAGCATCTATTGTTACTTGTAGCTCGACGAACATCAACATCAACTACCACGACGGCAAGGAGCACGACAAAGTAACTGCCGACTCGTGTTAACGCGCTAAGGTTATGCAGGTGCAGATGTGTGCCGGTGTTGCAGCGGCCATCGCCAGACGGAACGGCAAAAGAAGAAAAAGCAGAAGAAGAAAGAAGAAAGTTTAGTAAGTATAGTGTCTGATGCGGTGGCGGCGACTTCTACACCTGATCTCTCCCCGACTCGACGAGCGCGAAAGCGAAGAATGTGATAGAGTGAGAAGTAGGGAGAGGGAAAGGAGAGGAGTGACAGGCGCCCATTGCTGCCACTGCGCACACCACATAAACTGACCCGACCTGTCTCATAGCTCTGCGGGAC
Source organism: Chrysina gloriosa (assembly GCA_038088585.1). NCBI lineage: Eukaryota > Metazoa > Arthropoda > Insecta > Coleoptera > Scarabaeidae > Chrysina > Chrysina gloriosa. The sequence goes on along the minus strand of CM076087.1, from coordinate 33,943,501 downwards.
ATTTAAATGTCAGCCGGCCCGTTGACAGACCCACTATTCACATCTTCGCTTCGCGGTCGCAAAAGAGGAGGCTTCTTTTTACGCGATCTCGGAGAGACGTCGGCGCGCGGTTCGCAGAATTTATGAATAATTGTTTTCAGGACGCGGCCGCCGAAGCCTTCTTGTCGTTTTTGCCGCTTAGAATTCTTTTGTCTTACGTGCCTAAGTTGTATGCGTTTTACATAAATATACCGTACGAGGTCTGCAGATAAAGTAATGAGCTACTTCGTTATAGTTTCGAATGTCCAAAATGCTTTACCTAAGCTAACTGTTAAATATTATTTCTAGGGCATTCAGTGACCTGAATAACATTCCATCTAGATCAGCTCTACGCTAGTTGGAATATAAATAAATAAAATGTGAGATATGTAAGTACAGTTATGGAATCGCCTAGATATCGTACACACGATTTGACAACATTGCCATAGACCAACAACGACATCATATTAATTTTGGTGCAATTATCTTTATGAAGTAGTTAGCCCCTTGAAAAATTTAAATTTGTGGTATCAAGGAACGATTGGTAATGAAAATCTTTATCCAAGCTTGGAGAAACAATACATTAAGCCAACTAGGAGCCGATATTGTTGATATTGAAAATTGTAGGTCGTGTAAAGCATTTCCGTAGCCTCTACGGTTGGAGCGGTCACGGTAATCTCAATATCTTCGGGTAACAACCGAAACAAAAATAGCGAAATAGCACTTGGCACCGCGGAGATGAAAGCTGGAAGCTTAGGCAAAATATATACGTCTCATCAATTAATCTATTTTCCATTACGGAACCAGAGGTGTTGAGTATGTTGCAAGGTCCAAAGGTTAGTTTCACTTCGGGTTCTGAAAATATCAACATCATCAAGCCCTTTCAGTCCTTTGGGCTATGGCTAGCGTCTTATGACATTTTTTAAGTTCTATTGTTTCCTGTGCTTTAAAGTTTGCTATGAATCCTAGCGGCTTGTCTTATTTCTCTCCATTCGTTCCTGTCCCTTGCTTTTGGTCTCCAGTCGGTTTTATTCATTGCCTTTACGTCTTCCTCCACGGCATCTCTTCCTTGGTCGTTCTCTACCTCTGGGCCATATCGGAATCCACTGGATTATCTTTGTCATCATATCCGTGGGTTTCCTTCTCATTGGAGCTGTTGAGCTTTAATGTAGCTTATAATATTTCTCCTTCAAGTTGATCCTCTATTGTTACTTTTCGGTCTGATTACTCCCTTGTCTGTGACGTGCGACCCCAATATTGCTCTTAAAATTTCTCTTGCTGCTATCTTTAGGTCTTCCTGTTATTGTTTGCTGATTGCTGCGGTCTCCTAGGCATACGTGATGACTGGCCTCATTAAAGACTGGTAAATCTTCATTTTCGTTTTCTTAGTTAGTGTTTTGCTTTTCAGCAGTGACCTATTTCGTCCAAACTCTTATAGTTCTTTTACGATTCTCTGTCCCACCCTCTCTCTCATTCCTTTCTATTATTCCACCTAGGTAGTTGAAAGAAGAAACTTCCTCAAATTTGTGGTTCTGTGTTCTCAACTGGGCTCGGGTATTGGTCTCAGTTCTTCCTATCTTCATGTATTTTGTTTTGGCTTTATTGATTTCAATACCCAGTTTTCGTGCTTCCGTCTCCAGATGTTCTAGGGCTAGTGTTATTCCTATTCTGTGCTTCCAATTATTATAACATCATTTGCATAAGCTATTGTTTGCAAACCAATAACTATTATATTCTTTTTATCTAATTTTGCTTTTCTAATTGCACTTTCCAAAGCTAAATTGAATATTGTTGGAGATAGCGGGTCTCCTTATTTTATTCCTTTGTTAACTTCGAATGAGTCTGTCGTTATTCTTTAGTTTTTGTCTTCCTAAGACTCATTTTTACCAGTGTCCTCAGTTTTTCTGGTATTTCTATTGATTTCAATGCTTCATTTCATTCGTGTTGACGGTGTTAAGGGCTCGCTTAAAATAGAACAAGGCTGGGTGTATTTCTCTGTCATGCTCCCATGTCTTTTGGATTATTTGCTCTACTTTATGTATAGCATTTATGGTCGATCTGTTGTGTCACATCTTTGATCTATTGTTAATGACTTTCACCTCTCGCGACATTTGGAAAGTCGCTATATTGACACCAGTATATAAGAGGGGTAATAGACAAATTATTGAGAACTACAGACCTATAGCCATAACAAATAATTTTGCTAAAGTATTTGAACTGTGTTTGTATAAGTGATCTACTCCCAGATAAAATCCCTGATTACTATTGATCAGCAGAGCTTTATGGCTAGACGCTCTACTGTTACAAATCTAACAATTATAACTTATAACCCAATATCTGTCTGACTCGCTTGATAATAATAAGCAAGTTGATGTTATCTGTACTGACATGACTAAGACGCTTGATCGAATTAATCATGACCTTCTTCTTACCAAATTTTAAGAATTTTAAAATTAACAAATGTGAAAATAGAGTTTCTTCCCGCCAATGCTTCAAGCCAACTACAATTACTGGACCAAGATATTATCCAAAATTTCAAATTTTTTATCGTCGGAGGATTTTGTTTGCACTTGCTGCAAAAATGGACGAGACGACCAATGTTTACGAACTACAGAAGAAAATTGATTTGTGTGACTCCTTAAAATGGTTAAACAATTATGGGCTGGTATAGAACCACTAAGAATTTCGAAATGTTTTCAAGCATGTGAAATTGAAACTAGGGTCAAGGAACATACGTGTGATGATAGTTTTGAAAATTGGGAAGAGGAACTTTTCCACGAAAGTGTGACTAGCAATACTAATGAAGAAGATTAAAATGCTGTTGAGGATGAAGAAGACGCGGAAGAAGTGATGCCAATTTCAATTTATTTAAGTGTCGCAAACTCACTAAAAACTTTCTAGGAAACTGGGGAATAATTGTTCAAATAACTTATTTTCCCGTGTGGAAGCATTATTTGAAAAAGAGATTTTATTCAGGCAAACAGAAACGGGCGCTTAAACATTTATCCATGACCATTTTAAATAAGATGTAATGAGAATTTATTTAAATGATATGTAGGTATATTACATTACATATTAAATTTATATATTTGTTTATATTTACTTTAAAGTATGTTTTATTATGTATCTACAGCAAATCTAAATAAATTTATTGCTGTTTCATATGTATGTAGTTATTAAATGTTAAAGTAAAAGTGGGAGGAAGTTATACATTCTGTAAGGCAACCACTCCAGTAGAAGACCACTTTTTAAGAGAAGCAGGAGTGGTCGCTTAATAGAAGTTTCACTGTATTTCATTCTTGTGCTTATTGATTTCCTTGTGCCTTTCTTACAAGGGAAGATCCCGAACCCGGAAATTCAAAAAATTTGAAAGTTTGGGAATATGTACAACATATATAGGTGTGCTATACGCAATTTTTTTGTGCCGACATTCACTTTGAAGGGGTGAAACACCCCATCGAAAATTGACGGATTTTCAATTTTCTCCACACAACTCCAGTAAAAAGAAAGATAGAAGATAGGTGTAAATGCAATAGTTGCAGCATACATCAAGATCTTTCAAAATATGTGACTATCATATATACAGAGTGTTCCGTTAAGCCTTGCGCTTATACTGCAGATTTTTTTGTAACAATACAAAGAAAAGTTTGAGATATAATTTGTGTGACTTTTAATTCTGCTTAAAACTATGTAGGGTGTTCTAATGTACAGAGTGTTCCAGAAGTAAATATCACCCTATCCTTGGTTATATCTAACAGAACTTCATATATTATATTATAATATACAGTAGAAGCCGCTTATTGTGATCAATTTGGAACAAACCCTTTTTGATAACATTAACCGAATGATAACAGTAAGCGGAAGGTAAATATAAATGTATTGTTCTATGCTGATGTAGTCAATAATAAATATGTATGTATGTAATCAAATTATTTAACGACTTACAAATAAAATTCAAGGGAAAAATTAACGATTAATCAACAATTTTTAATATTCTACCAAATTTGTTTATTTTTTATCATCGATGCAATACGTAGGTACATTTATTTACACTTTACGATTTCATTCGAAAAACTGGTCGATCGTCGTTTGACGTTTATTTTTATTAATAAGATTTTGTATGTATATTTCAAAATCATAATATCTATCAAAATTACTTTCTCGGAATTGTACACCACGTCGGAGAATATTTAACGCTTCTTGCATCTGGCCATTAGTTGGCGGCTCTTCAGACATTTCCTCTTCTTCTTCTTCTCCTACTTCGGGTAATTCAGGATTACTTCCTTCGGACGATTGATCCACAACTTCCCGACAAATGTCTGATATAGTCATTGTGGCAGCTATTTGAACATCATTGTCGATATCCATCCAATCGGAAAATTCGCTTTTGGACAGACCTTGAACTACAAAAAAAATTTAAAAAATATTAGTTAGATGTACAAAACAAGTTCTTTTTCATACCTTCTAAAATGTCAGCGCACGTTTCATGGAGATCAGGTTCTTCATCACCAGTTTTGGAAAAACCTCCTTTTCGAAAACAGTTTCGGATCGTTTCTGGTTGAACTTGCCTCCATGACTTCACCAGCAAATGCAGCGCATCTAGAAGACTGATTTTTTGCTATCGCATCTGCAGTAGGTGCATCTCGATTCTCATCAAGTTCTTGTATAATTTGGGCTCGAATTTGCCCTCGATAGTATTCTTTGAATGTTCGAATGATTCCTTGATCACATGGTTGTATCAAAGCCGTAGTGTTCGCAGGTAAGAAAATAAGTTGGATGTTCGTCAAAACTGCATTCACTTTGTGCGCAGTACAATTGTCTACTAATAAGACGATTTGGCGTTTCAATTTTTTGTCCCACCTGAGTAACCACTCGCTGAACAAGATACTTGTCATCTAAGCATTCGCATTAGCACAATACTCCACGGGCAAAGTTTTAACACCTTTAAAACACCTAGGATTCTTACTTTTTCCTATCACTAGAAGTTCTTCCTTTTCACCTTCCATATTAACAGAACATAACACTGTTACTCGTTCTTTCGAAGATAAGCAACCTCTTACTTTATCGTTTTTGAACAAATAAGTATGATTAGGCATCGCGCGAAAGTAGAGTCCTGTTTCATCTGCATTGTAGATGTCCCGAGGCGGATATTTTGCAATAATTTCTGGCCATTCTGAACGCATCCAGTCAGCGGCTGCTAACGAATCAGCACTTTTTTCTTCACCGTGCAGAGGTCTATAAACGATGTTTTCTCGCTTTTTCCACCGATTGAACCATCCGTCTGTTGCAATGAAATTTTCTTTCCCCATAGTTTTGGCTATATCTTCTGCTTTTTGACGCATGATAGGACCATTCACGGAGGCATTTTTTCGCGAACATTTGTAAACCAAATTTTTAAAGCTGATTCAACTTGATTATCCTTTCCAGATCTTTCCCTTTTTCGTTTTATGTTTTCATTCGAACGCGCACACGTTTCTATTTCTGTACGATTTTTTAAAATTTTACACAACAGCGGTTGCGAAATTTTTAATTGTACCGCAGCATTCCTTTGACTCATTTTCGGAAGTTTATCGAAGTTATCGAGAATTTGTCGTTTTTCTTCGTTCGATAGATCGCGACGTTTTTTATTCACTTCTGCCATGACCACGGTGGTTTATGCGAAATTTCAATAATTTACCCGTACACAAGACTGTAGAACGTGAGATTCGTAGAAGAGTACAGGAGAAACTGAATATCATTTAAACGAACGGACCTTTTATACATAAAGTACATCAAAAAAGATGACCTCTTCATAATATAGAAATAACAATTCGTTAGATTGTAATATGCGATATGAGAGTTTTAATTGAAATCGGCGAGAAAAAGCGGCTCGTTCAAAGGAGTTGCGCTGCAGACACCGTCGCCTGAAGAAACTTTCCGACAAAGGATACTATTCATAACTAATAACATTAAGCGGCTTTTGATTACAATATGCGGCTTTCTTTCAATGAGTTTTAAATAGAGTGATTTGGGACCAACGGTTTTCGATAACAATAACCGTTTGATAACATTAACCGTGATTATAATAAGCGGCTTCTACTGTATATGTATATATATTATTAAATACTTATTGCAAGGAATGATCTCAATCCCGCAAATTTAAAATATGAAATTTGAGAATATGTAAACCACATATAGAGGTGCGATACGAATTTTTGCTGCAAAGTTAATGAAATTTACTGTATATCTTTGCGGTACTATATTTATTAGATAAGACATTGTTCTGTGTGATAATAATAATCGAAGTTTTTATCTAATGGTGTAAACATGTTTTTATAAAAACGCAATAATCGACCAAATGCAATGATAAATGATAACGTTGCTTATATAAATTCCCCACCTGACATTAATAGTATTTGTTGTTTGACTGTGTAATAAACCTGTGGTGCTGGTTGTCGTAAATACTTTAAATGTAATTCGCTTGCTCATGGTAACATTTGACGTTGCCAATAACAATAATCCAACACCTGTGAATAAACACGAACTGGAATTACACGACATAATAAAGGATATGCTTCTTGACGTTCAAAAAGATACTTCATTTTCGCTGGAAATTGACACAACACTAGAATTTTTGAATCCAGTTAGACCACATTCCGTAGACTTCGTAGATGATGTATACGCACCTACACGCGAAGAAATTTTAGAAGCGATGGAAGCTGAAGACGAACAGTGTGTTCCAGAAGAAGGCGGTATTGTGACTTTGGAATATAAAACTAAAGCTGTTGAATACTGGAAAAGTGGGAAAACGAAGCGACTTACGTTAGCAACCGTCCAAAAGAAATTTCGAAAAGTTTCAACTCTCCAACAATTGTACAGGTAAACAGTGAACTCCATTTAATATAACAACGATTTGTCTTTATTTTCTTTTTATTTGTTCTAGATGGGAAGAAACAGTAAACCGGGGAGGCACACGACGGGAAAAATTGCTACAAATTTCGGAATCCGTTTATAATAAGTTTGTAGAGAGTATTGATTCGGGTGATATTATTCATGATTTGGACATTCAAAGATGGGCTTTGCAAGCTAATCAAAGAATAGATTTAGAAAACTTTAAAACATCCCGGCATTGGGTCTGGAATTTTAAGAAAGCGTATAGAATAGTTTCAAGAAAAATAAATAAATTTATTACGCGATCATATGGTACAGATTCCGAAAAGCTGAATGAAATCGCTTCAACATTTGTCAGCCATGTAAAAGATCACATAAAACAAGTCGGAGAAGATAATACATTCAATGCCGATGAAAGTGCCTTTAATCTAGAGCTTCATTCTGGTCGCACGTTAGCTGTGCAAGGTTCAAAAGGGTTACAGCAGTTGTGCAGTCAATATCCGCAACAACACATAGTTATACCATACTTCCCACAATATCAGCTCCTGGAAAACTTCTTTCCCCTCTATTTATTGTCATGAAAGAACAAAGTGGTAGTTTCGGTCCGCGTGTAACACAGTCTTTGTTTGAACCGTGGAATGTTTATGTAAGGGCTTCAACGTCGGGAAAATTAACAAAAGAACTGTTTAATGAATGGCTCACCCGTGTGTATGCGCCAAATGTGGGAGCTCAGAGCGTGTTATTCTTGGACTCTTGGACTGGTCATTGTCCTGCTACATTGCAAAAGAGTATACCATCAAACAAGCATGTTGAAATATTGACGATACCGAAAAAAACTACGGCAATGATACAACCACTAGATGTATATGGTTTCCGCATATGGAAAAATTTTGTAAGAAAATTTTCCGATCTTGTGCTACTGTTTGGTTATGATATTGTATTGCATGAACGCAATAATGTTATCAAATTACAGTCCCTTATTCACAACCAACTTTCGGCACCAAAGTATCACGATGTATTTGCTTATGCTTGGTATAAAAGTGGATACATTGATCAAAAACCAAATAAGTTTGAAAATCCGGTAGCTTTTGCTTTTAGACAACAGGATTTTATACATCCTGCTAGCTGTTCCATATGTGGTGCCCAGCCCATCTTACGATGTGCGTGGTGCAACGAATTCCTATGTTTTAAACATTTCTTTGAAGAATTTCATCACCATACAGAATAATTATTCATTTGCTAGTATTTCACTACATAATAAATATGACCAAAAGATGCAAAGTGTTATCTACAAAAATTTCCTATATATCTTATACTTTATGACTAATCAGCTAATCACATATAAATTATATTGATGTACTTATCAATATTTGTATTGCTTAAAATGTTAAAAATATTGATATATATGTTATCGCTTAATAAAATCGATTAATTGTAAGATATAACTTTGGTCTAAAAACTAACCTTTTCCTCTTACAACAGCGAGTGATTAAATCAAATTAATAAATTGCGCATTACATATGTCTTCTACATATTTCCAAAACCAATACTTTGGATGTTATTATCAAACAAAACAATGTCTTATCTAATAAATATAGTACCGCAAAGATATACAGTAAATTTCATTAACTTTGCAGCAAAAATTCGTATCGCACCTCTATATGTGGTTTACATATTCTCAAATTTCATATTTTAAATTTGCGGGATTGAGATCATTCCTTGCAATAAGTATTTAATAATATATATACATATATATTATAATATTATATATGAAGTTCTGTTAGATATAACCAAGGATAGGGTGATATTTACTTCTGGAACACTCTTTACATTAGAACACCCTACATAGTTTTAAGCAGAATTAAAAGTCACACAAATTATATCTCAAACTTTTCTTTGTATTGTTACAAAAACATCTGCAGTATAAGCGCAAGGCTTAACGGAACACTCTGTATATATGATAGTCACATATTTTGAAAGATCTTGATGTATGCTGCAACTATTGCATTTACACCTATCTTCTATCTTTCTTTTACTGGAGTTGTGTGGAGAAAATTGAAAATCCGTCAATATTTGATGGGGTGTTTCACCCCTTCAAAGTGAATGTCGGCACAAAAAAATTGCGTATAGCACACCTATATATGTTGTATATATTCCCGAAGTTTCAAATTTTTTGAATTTCCGGGTTCGGGATCTTCCCTTGTTAGTCCGCTGTTGGATATTATGTATACCATTATCCTACTCCACCGCCATACTATCATTTTTGCTAATAGATGACCCATCAATCCTTTTTAGTTATTATATAGTTATAAATTTCCCACGTAGTAATGCACAACAATGCTAATTTACTTCACATAGTTGCTGCTTATACATCTTTTGTAGCATGTATTAGCAACTTAAAATATTGAAGCATAATCTCGAAGCAGTGTTGCATTAAGAAGATTTTGTATTTAACGACCTCAGATGCAATAAGTACTGCTTATCGTACTTAATCCTTTCTTTCATACCAAACAGGTGAGCGCGAGTATAATGTTACACGCCCATAAGTAACCTCCTCGAAAACGTACATTCTGAATTTAATTTATGTTTGCGTTGAAGTCTAACATGGTCTGGTGACCGCCCCCGTTGTTATTATTGCGGGGGACAGGTGCCACAGACGGCGGGACAGATGCGCCGAGATTCCTCGGCAAAACGTCCGAAAAACTGCTGCAGTGGCGGTAACCGCGCATCTTGATTAGCCGCGTCGCCAATTACAGTATTTTCTAACAAGAGTTCCTGGCAACGCAGGCCGCACCGTTTAATCTTGGTTGGTATCTAAATTACCATCGTTACTACTGCTGGCTACTTTCGTGCGAGTATATGTAGTTCGGCCCGCTTAAAACTAGGAACTGTCGTATGCGCCTTATTAAGACACAAGGATCATTAGCCGAAAATGTTAGCGGTCGATTTGCACGGATTATGAATCTCGCTGCGAATGTGATACATTGTAACGGTTTAGGTTACCATTTCCCATCAGATTGCTATGTGCCTAGGGGAATCGAATTGCGGGTTTTACCATGAAATAAAATGTTTTATTAAAAAATTGTGGTATACTTCTTACATGATCACATTTAGATTAATTGCACAATAGTAGAATTAGTTCTTTAATTAAACTGTTATTTGTGTAATATTACAAATACAGTTTAACTCCGTTATAACGCTCCCGTTTATAACGATTTCTCGGCTATAACGCTCGGCTATAATTTAATTAATAATGTTGTGGAATCTCCCATGCTGTTGGCTGGGGTTGACTTTGCGGTCCCATCTCGCTCTACTCGATCAGCTGATACTTTTCGTTCAGTCAGGGCTAAAACTAATGTTTTATTTAAGGCCCCTCTGTCTCATATGACTAGGAACATAATTAATGCTTTTCCGGATCCGTTTAGATAATGTTTATTGTACTTGTGTCGTTGTGATTTATAGCTGTATTTGCGTTATGCTAAAAGTTTGATTGTTGATTTTGTAGCTGTTCTTGTGTATGGTTTTTTGTTTTCTTGTATAATTATCCTGTAATTGGAGATTTTTCTCTGTTGGGTAATAAAGACATATTATTATTATTATTATTATTATTATTGTAGTACTTTTATTCGTTATAACGCTCCCATTTCCCGCTTATAACACGCCATTAGAGGATATTTTTTAATGTACATATATATATATAATCTTTTACCCTTTCTACCTTTCGGTGTAAGGGTTCGGAGCCACCGAGCCGTATACGCACGTATACCGTACCGCCCCTGGCCCACCTAGTGGCATTTCATTCCTGCAGCGTATTGAAGGTTGCAGATCCATTTTAGGATTTTAAACTACTACGCTTCCGCCGCGGTCGAGTTTCGAACCCAGACCTATTCATTGCGAAACGTGATTTTTACCACTGAGCCACTAGGGGTTAACCCCTTGCACTACACCGAAATTCACAATCAGCCGTGCCAAACTCGGGCGCCTGAGTGGTCCCGAAAAGAGTCGAAGCGGCGAAGACTGAGTGTCGGAACTTTGAACACATCTTACGACCATTCTTACGACTGACAATGAGTGCGAGATAGGCGTGCTCGTGTTGACTTCACGCGGTGGTGCTCTTGTAAAATTCAAAAGACAACAAGATACAAGATAAAATACCCAATCATTCAAGAAAAGGAAAGAAGAGATAAGACCTCATTCAGGCGTTCCTGGTGGCCCGAGATTAAGACCACGAGCACGGCTCGTGATATTCATGTTTGGCCCGAAATGTCGATTACGAGCCTGACTCGTGATATCCACGTTTGCCGTGAAATTGAACAACGAGCCTGACTCGTGATATTCAAGTTTGGCCTAAAATTTTCATCACGAGTCAGACTCGTGAAAATAGTGCAAGGGGTTAATGTACATACATACTTCAATTATTATTTTTTTAACTTTATTTTGCAAACACTAGAAAGGGATACGATTAAATTAAAATAAATGTTTAAAAAGCAGACGGAAATGGTGTATATATTTCTGGGAAGTGAGCATTATTACGATTTATATGAAATATTAGTATAGTATAGTATAATTAGTTTGTTCGTCCAGGTCAGGAGCTCCAACATCCTGGTAAGTGGCCCAATTTTACAAGGAAAGGCCCTCCAAGTGGCCGACGGTTTTGGAATAACAGACTTTACCGCTTCAACTGGATAGCTCGATAGATTTAAAAACCGACATTCTATCGTCTACAAACAAATTTGTGGTGAGTCAAATTCAGTAGATCCTGATGCAACATTCGACTGGAAAAGTCAAATATCGACCCTCACCTCTGGCTACAATCCCTCAGAAATTTATAATGCAGATGAATTCGGTTTGTTTTTTAAAGTGATGCCTGATAAATCTTTAGTTTTAAAAAATGAAAAATGCCACGGAGGAAAATTAAGCAAAGAACGCCTAACGGTCCTCGTATGCACGAATTGCACAGTCACAGACAAGTAAAACCCGTTCGTAATTGGAAAATACGCTAGCCACGTTGCTTTAATAATGTGAAAACCCTTCCCTGCATTTATTCTTCTCAATCTCGTGTATGGATGACTGGAAATAGATTTGTGCAATGGCTTAATGAGTGGCATATCGAATTGAAAGACCAAAAAATACTTTTGCGTGTCGACAATTGCGCTGCGCATCTGAAAGAGGTAAATTTCAAAACATCAACTTGATTTTCCTACCACCTAACACCACAAGTGAGCTTCAACCACTTGATCAAGACACCATAGAAGTTGTGAAGCAAGGTTACAGGAAAAGGATGGTCCAACCATATCTATCGATTATGGACAGCTCAAATTCGACTTCTCCAACAATTTCTGTTTTTGATGCTGTCCACTTTTTATACGCTGCATGGATGGACATTTCGAAAGAGACCCTTTTTAATTGTTTCAAAAAGCAGGTGTTGGTAACTTTACAAGGGAAGTTGAAACCGAAGAGGTAGAAATTGATGAAGGCTGGCGAGACCTTCTACAAATGGAAGAAAGATTGACTGAATTCCAAAGTTTTAACGACTTCGATAATGGGCTAGTGACTAATGAAGTTTCAAGCCTTGAGACACTAATCGCCGATTATAATGTACCATCAGAAGGAAAAATGAAAAGGATGAAGATTCATCAGAAATAATTACGCCAAAAATAAACGATGTTTGGATGCCTTGAAAGCAATCAGAGCATTTTTTCTTGTACGGAGGTAGAAGAGGAAATCTTCAAAAATATCAATAAACCAGAAAATGCAGTTTTTAAAAGAACCATCTGTCACTGTAAACAAACACAAACTAATGATTTAAAAAAATAATAAATTGGTAGGAATGTATGCATAGTTTGTTTTATATTTCTTTTTTAAGTTTTATATAAAATAGATTTGGTTAAGTTTTACTTTACTTAAAAGAAGTAAAATATATGTAGTAGTACATATATAGTAGTGGTATTTATTGAAATTCGACCTTCTGGCCTTGAATTGGAAGTGTACGTATATATAAAGACGTTTTAAACTAAATTTTGTTCATTTTTAGCCGTTTTTACGATTTCCCGGTAATAGCGCTTTCCCGGTTATAGCTTTCTTTTTTCTAGTGCCCTAGAAGAGCATTATAACGAAGTTTTACTGTAGTACCTATGCAACAGTAGCTTACAAAAAGGGATGATTTTGGCACGCTTATTGTTCTCTTAATTATGTCGATGACTTAACAACTGCAAGAAGTACAATGAAAATAATAATATGTATAAGCATTTACTAAATCATGATTTAGGGGAGGGGCGGGTAGTATGAGTCATTCATTGTTTGTAAGATTTAACGCCAGCTAGTAGCACGCTACAGAGCAGAGCTCTGTGCATAGAGGTTGTGTCTTCCCACTGTTTTGTACTTCTTTATGTAGTAAATTACTAAGAACAAACGTAAAGTTGTTTATATTTAATAATATTTATTTATATTAAATGTTGCTTTTAAAAATACAAACTGTCTTATATATCTAACATTATAACTCCCCTACTGTCTGAACGTACTGCTAATCTTAATCTATGTCTATATATATATATATCTATATATATATGGATATACATAACACGCTCCCTTTTATAAATCCAACCGGACTGGCTTTTTAATTTGCCGACCGTATTTGGTACGAGTCTGTATATTTGGTGTGGTTTTGTTGTCTGTGGGTTGCGTGCCCTCCGCGTTATCCTCTTCGTCCACTGTTGGTTATATTTTTGCCGGACTATCATATCTATCTAGGCCCGATGGCGTAGGTTTAATTATTCCCTTGGATTTCCTTAAGTATTGGATGTTTCTTCTTGTTGTATGTCTCTCGGTTGTCTTTATTAAGTATGATCTGGGCTGTGAGAGTTTTTTTAAAATGATTGCATCTCTCCATATTTTTTGTTTTATGTCCCATGTTGTTATCTTCTCTCCTTTTTGAAATTCTTGTTCTTTTGTTTTTGCTGATCGGTTGTAGTATTTTTCTTCCTTTTCTCTCTTTTTTAATGTCTTTTCCTGTACGTCAATCACCTTGGGTTTTAATGCTTCAATTGTGGTTGGTACTTTGATACGCAGTTGTCTACTCATTAATAATTGTGCCGGTGATACTCCAAGCTCAACAAGAGGACTAGTTCTGTAATTCAATAGATACAACTGATAATTTGATTTTGTGTATTTGCACTTCTTTAACATTTTCTTGGCTATGCCTACTCCTTTTTCTGCTAACCCGTTGCTTTGGCTGTGATATGGACTACTAGTTATTATTGTAAAGTTCCATTCTTTAGCAAAGTTTTTATGTGTGTCACTGTCAAATGGCATGTTATGTGATATTACTATCTGAGGTATGCCGAATCTACTAAAAATTGCTTGTAATGTATTTATTACCGAGGTGCTTGTCTTGTCTGGTAATTCTTCAACTTCGAGCCATCTAGAGTAATAATCCTCCAAAATTAGATAGTTCTTTGTATCATATTGAGCAATGTCAATCCCCACTTTCTGGAACAGATATTCGGGTAACTCATGTTGGCGTAAAGAGTCCTTTCTGTTAAAATTACTATATCTAGTAGCATTATTTGACAATTGGAAATCATACTTTCAATATTTTCCATAATGCCAGGCCAATATAGTAAGTTTCTTGCTTTTCCCTTTGTTTTGACTATTCCTATGTGTGTTTCATGTAGTATCCTTAAATAAAAGTCTCTCAGTTTTGTGGGTATTATAAGTCTGTTGTTATAATATACTAAATTATTTTCTAAAAATATGTCGTTCCTCATTTTGTAATAATGTGCGATTTCACCAGTTGGTTTGCGATTAATTGGCCAACCTTTCTTACAGTATTCCACAATTTGTTTAAGGATTGGATCTCTGGATGTTTCTAATTGAATTTGTTTTGATCTCTCGTCACTGAGTTTCATACATATTGTTGATACTGTGTGCACTACGTCATTCATTAATGGATCATCGTGCGGTCTCTCATCTATAAAATTTCTTGACAAGAGGTCTGCAATGTACATATATCTACCTGGTAGATAATGTACTTCTAAATTATAAATGAGTAGTTTTAAGCGTAATCTTTTAAGTCTATTGTTTTTAATATCGGCTATATTTTTTCTCATTATTGTTACTAGCGGTTGATGGTCAGTATTTACAGTAATTGTTTTCCCATAAATGTATGTGTGGCTCTTCTCACATGCAAATGTAACTGCAAGCAGTTCTTTCTCAATTTGTGCATATGACTTTTCAGTCTTTGTCAATGATCGTGATGCAAACATTACTGGTTGCTTGTTTTGTAATAAACAACATCCTAGAGCATCTTTGCTACTGTCGCATTGTATTACAATATTTTCTTTGGGGTTGAAATTAGCCAGAATTGGGGCTTCACATATTAGTTGTTTAATTTTCTCTAAACTCTTTGTATGTGTTGTTGACCATAACCATTGTGTGTCAGCTTTTAACAAATTTCCAAGAGGACTTGTTAATTCAGATAAATTTGGCAGAAAATCTCTGAGGTAATTAATCATTCCCATTATTTGCATTAACTCTTTTTATTTGTGGGATTTTTTAGATCTTTTATAGATTTAATTCGTTCGTCATCGATGGTTACCCCATTTTCACTAAATATTAATCCTAAATACTTTACAGAATTGCAACAATATTGTAACTTTTTTTCTGTTAAATTTTATATTATATTTTTTGCTCTTTCTATTACTTGTTTCATTATTTTATCATGGCCTTCTTTGGTCTCATGACAAATTAACAGATCGTCAAAATAAATTATTAGTCCTTCAATGTCGTTAAAATATTTGCAATTTAATTTCTGGAATAGCTCTGGGGCTGAATTTATTCCAAAAGGCAGTCTTAAGAACGAATACAGTCCAAATGGGCTGTTGAACGTGCATATTTTACTTCACTGGTGATCTAGTTTTACGTGATAAAATCCGTCTTTTATATCTAATACTGTATAGAACTTTTTGTGAGCTAGTTTTGCTTTTATTTCATCTACTGTTGGTATGCTATAATAGTTCCTAACTATGTTTTGATTTAATATTTGTGGGTCTAGGCATATTCGAAGTGACTTATCTGGTTTCTCGACAATAACAATATTGCTTACCCATTCTGGTAAATTATTATCATCCGCTGGCTTTATAATTCCTCTGTTTACCATTTGATCTAAGGCCTCCTTAACTCTGTCCTTCAATATTAAGGGTATTCTTCTACTTGGATTGACCTTTGGTTGGGCATCTGGTCTTAGTGTGATTGTATATATGTCTGGAAAGCATCCCAATCCAGTAAATATGTCACTATTTTCTTCTATAAAATTTTCTTTTGAGTCATTAATATTGTTTATTCTAGTTATGCTTAAAAATACGCATGCTTTAAGTCCTAGAATAGGTTTACATTGATAGTCTTTAACAATAATAAAATCTAATTTTGAACATATGTTATTTACATTACATGTTAACTGACAGGTACCCAGTGAATCTATTTTAAAACCTCCATAAGCTTCTAATCTTGTGGTAGTTTTTTCGAGTTTAGGTTTAGGTATTAATTTATTATTAATATTGTAATAATTTAAGTTTAATATATTTGAATGAAACCCACTGTCAATTTTAAATCTTATTACTAAATTATGAATGGTTATCTCTGTGTACCAATCACAATTTATATCATTAATTACTGATATCTGTTTGATTGAGTTTATTTCAAGATCATCATCAGAATAATTTTCAACCTGATGGGTTTTCTTTACATTCATTTTCTCATTTTTATATTTGTTTTTATTGTGATGAGTACAGCAATTAGAAAAATGATTTGATTTATTACAATAAAAACATTTTTTCCCAAATGCGGGGCATTTACCATATTTATGTTTTGTATTACATTTATCACATGGATTTCTATTTTGATTAAAGCTAGACTTATCTTTATTCCAGTTTCTCTTTTCTTTTGTATAATCCACTTCATTTGTTTCATCCGGTTTCCTCGATTCTAGTTCCTTTCTTGCTCCTTCTGCCATTTCTACGGTTTGACAATACTTGACAGTTTTTTCCAAACTCATATCTTCTCTCAGTAATTTTTCTTGTAAGTCCTTGTTCCTTAATCCTAATATTATTTGTGATTTTAGTATTGAACTTTCAACTTCTCCAAACTCGCAGGACTTTATGTTCTGTTTTAAAATTGTTACGTATTGATCAAACGTCTCATCCTTTTTGTCACATTTAAAAAATTTGAAGTGTTCCATAGCTAAGTTTCGTTTTGGTATGCAGTATTTTTAAACGCATCCAATATTTCCTCCACGGTAGCATCCCTTTCCTCAGCTATTTCCATTGTGTTGTATATTTTTAATGCTTCGGAGCCCATTAAATTTAACAATCTTGCCTTTTGCACTTGCTTTGGTTTGTTACTTGTTTCGGTAGCACTGAAATATATTTCAATTTCTTGTTTGAATTTATTGAAATTTGTCTTTAAATTTCCTTTTAGATTTAGAGGTTCCGGTTTATTGAACGATTCCATTTTCTTTTTTCGAGGTTATGTATCTCTGCTTTTCCACGTTGTTTTATTTATCGCAGCGCCATGTTTTGTACTTCTTTATGTAGTAAATTACTGAGAACAAACGTAAAGTTGTTTATATTTAATAATATTTTATTTATATTAAATGTTGCTTTTAAAAATACAAACTGTCTTATATATCTAACATTATAACTCCCCTACTGTCTGAACGTACTACTAATCTTAATCTATGTCTATATATATATATCTATATATATATGGATATACATAACACCCACCATATGCAAGTAGTTAGTTGTTGTCATTGTAACGTGTCGGAAGATATCCTTTTTTTGTTTGTGTTATCCTTTCTAGTGCTACCGACCAGAGTAGTTGATACATTTACTTCCAACCACTTCAACATCGTCAACGGAAATTATCTAGATATGTACAAATGAAATTAATTGACGACTTTTCCGCTTGTTTTATCATTAAAAATTGACCTTGCTTTAAATATAATGTAGAAAATGAGTTATGCATCAGAGATGAAATAAAAAATTTTCATCATTGGTTGCTATCCGATGAAGTTTTGGTCTTGTCGATTTGAATGCTGAATAATTATCATGAGTAAGCCAATTAACCGATTTTGTAGAATTTAAACTGAAAAATTTAGAAATTATCATGTCTTATAATTTTTTATAGAAGAAATGTATGAAAAGTTATAAGAAAATTATGACATTGAGGATAAGATATTTTATAACTCCACTGTGTTCGTTGTTTTTTCGTCGAATCAATTTGTACCTTTCTCTGCAAATTGTTGTGCCAAATAAGTGGTAAATGACGTGAACTGCTTGCAAAGTTATGCAAATTGTTTGGAAGTGTCCGGACAAAATTAATTTTACTCTAATTTGCATACTATTATTCATTTATATTTTTAGCTATCCAAAATGAAATCCAAAAGTATGAGTTCAATAAAATAACACCACTTACTACCAAGATAGACGGGTCTAATTTAATACATCGTACAGCACCTGCGACACGTGGGTGCTCGTGGAATTAGAAAAATTTCAGCAGTGATTAATGGAAAACTTTAAATAGCTGTCAAAGCCATGCTAATATTAATATTGCGCCAACTATTTTTAATATGCATCAACTTATCTACATTATTTTCGTTCTACGATTTCACACGCATATACGCGCGGAAGACATCCAACATTGGCGCAACGGTACGGTCTCTCCCTAATTTTTCTTTTTCGATCGTCTTTCTTCGGTTCCAACGCTTTTCTTGTCTTCTGTTTTTTATTTTCGGTCGCGTTCGGGCAGAATGATAAATATCGGTGTGCGTTGTTCGAGATTCATCAACTCGAACGCGTCGGACAAATGTTTTATTTTTTCTGCGGCGGGCGAGTACGTATCACTTAATTAAGAGAGCGTCCGTGCGTAGGTGGACGAGAAATATGCGTAAATATCAAAGGAAATCTTTTTCTCCTGCTCGCCAGGAAAAACATCCGATCTATACGTTAAAATTAATGTTTATAACGTGTTTTTAAAATATGATTTTTTCTGGTTTTCCTGAGAAATATGCTTTTAAACGAACTGTTGCTCGTCAGCATTTCGAAATGTACAATTTTATTTTGTCCCGTCCCACATACAGACAGATATGAAAATATAATAAATTGACCGTTAGAAGCAACTAGTCACTAGTCTTTCGTCGTTGTTTGTAAATGTCGGTTAATATTGCCAAAATTTACGGTAAATATTTTAGTGGATATATAATTACACACGCGATTTTATCACCATGAATCTCCTGGTTAGGAATGTACAACGTATCTACATGTACCATCACGGACTTTGGTAATGTCCGATATTTTAAGGTACAGCCTGTGCTCCTGTTACTTTATCGGTTTTAGAGTCAAGTACATACGTTCAATACGTTCGCCTAAAGCGATAGTTAGGGAGTACAGCAAGAAGGACGTTTGTAATTGCCGAATACGAAATGTATCAGAAAAGGAGCGCTATATACACAGACACACTTCTCCGTTCTTGCCTATTGATATGTTTCTCTGATTTTAAAAATACTGTAATTATGTATTTGTATTTGAATATTACGTATAGTTATGTATTTTTGTTTTCTATAAGGTTTTGTATTCCCATTTGAAGATTATTTTGAGTTAAGAAAGCGTTTTTATACTTGTGTTAGGTATATAGAGTATCTGATTGTCTTAATTGTCAAACTCATTCTTTTAATTTCAGAACTAAGTGCAAACATTTCGAATTTCATGCCCACTTTTAAGTATATTCTGACATATGTATATTTCAACTTATACTTAGCATTTCTTTTAATTACATTATTGGCGAACAATATACACATACTACTTTATTGCTAATACACGGAGAAATTTCGTCATGCATGTTTCTAGGATACATGCACACAATATATGTAGAATAATGGCTATTATACAAAATCTTAATTGAATATTGTTTCCCCATCATTGGAGGGTAATTACCGATTTAAAGTTTAATCTTTTCTTTTTATGTATATTGTTTTAACTTACCTTATTTCCTGTATTCGACCACTAAGTAAGCTTTTCTTAGATCTTTAGAATATATTAAGAAGAAATTGTGTTAAATACTCTATTACGACTTCTTAGCGCATTTTCCATGTAGTATTTATTATTCATAGTTTTTTTCATTGGTTTTAGGTTTTAAGCAGATAGGAGTATTTTTCAGTTGTTATCTCACATGTTAAATTGAAGACAGTATGATCATATATTAACATATGTATATCAGATAAGTTACATTTATAGATTCCACAATAGCACTTCGCCATTATATTTCTTATTGTTAATGAAATGATTAAACATAACGTTGCGTTTTGTTTTGTCATTATGTATGTTTAAAATATATAAGTAATGAAAACACACCGAATTTCATTAAGGACTGTGTAACAGCTGTAGTCACACACAAGTTATTACTTGTGAGCAGTGAAACATTTTACTGCTACTTACATTTTATTTGTGTTTATGTCAGTTTAATTATTAAATTTGCATTTTATAAAAAATACGGTCGACGGAAATATTTTGTCACTAACTCGTGTATTGAAATCGGACACGTCTCATTACGATTTTAACATTTATTTAGTTTTGTTATTAAGTCTGTTTATACAGTGCGCGGTTAAATTATTGAACAAATTCATTATTTTGCAAACAATTTACTTTTGACAAGAAACCTGATATAGACGACTTTTAATTTTAAATGTCTACCTTTTTAAATCATATGCGAAAACTGTAACGTCATCGGTTTTGACGAGGAGACGTAATCAGCGATTTCTTTAACCTTCCTATACTCACGTCAAAATGAAAGACGTACTATACTATATAAATCGGTCTCACAGACCGTATGTGTGAGTATAGGAAGGTTAAATTGAAATATGGGTCGTGTAATACCTCATTTGAAAAGTCTTTAAAAAAGGTATGGAATAGCCTATTTAGCTAACTATTGTTTTTACGAGGTAATAAATAAAATTAATTTTATTTTTCAGTTTGGCTTTAGTAGTAAATTATGGCTATCTTAAGTGAATGCCAACGTATAGAAATTTTAATTTTTATGGGATGTGGAGATGAAACAAGATCGCATTTTTAATATTTAAATTAACAGAAAAGTATTATGTATAATTTCATTTAATACTGCATTTCTTTTATTGTAAAATTATTATCTGATTTAATTAAATTGGGTTTTCTCTGCCCTGTCGAAAGATTTGTTAATTAAATAAGTTATTGCTGAATACATTATTAAAAGACCTTTCAAAAGAAGTATTACGCGACCCATACATCAATTTCAGAAGACATCAATGACGTTACATTTTTCGTATATTATTTAAAAAGTTCGCATTTAAAATTAAAAATCGACCTATATCAGGAATTTTGTCAAAAGTTAATTGTCTGCAAAATAATGAATTTGTTCCATAATTTAACCGTGCACTCTATATACCTGACACAAGTATAAAAACGCTTTCTTAACTCAAAATAATCTTCAAATGGAAATATAAAACCTTATAGAAAACAAAAATCCATAACTATACGTAATATTCAAATACAAATACATAATTGCAGTATTTTTAAAATCAGAGAAACATATCAATAGGCAAGAACGGAGAAGTGTGTCTGTGAATATAGCGCTCCTTTTCTGATACATTTCGTATTCGGCAATTATAAACGTCCTATCTTGCTGTACTCCCTAACTATCGCTTTAGGCGAACGTATTGTATGGATAGACAACAAGGCCGGCTGTATGTGCGAAATTTGCTTGACTCTAAAACCGATAAAGTAACAGCAGCACAGGCTGTCCCTTAAAATATCGGACATAACTAAAGTCCGTGATGGTACATACATATATGGGAATGAAGCACGAAGTAAGGACGAAAACACATTTTAGGAAATGACTAAACACGCTCAAGTGAAGAATATGAATCTGGCACATATTTGTCGTTCATAAATTTGGACAAAACTTACAAATCCCATGAAAGTTTCATTCAGAATCTGTAACCACGTGTTTTATCCTTATTCGAAGTTGGCTGTTTCTTGCATGCATTTCCTAATGCATGATGATCTTCACCAATCAAAGAGTTGGAATCGATATGTAAGATGCAAATTGTAATAATTGCAAACCGTCAAAACATAAAAGGCACCGACACATTACAGAAATAATAAAATATGTTTCACTTTAAATTTAAGTTCATCTTCACAGTTCTGTACTGAAAAAACTTAAGGCATATTATTTTTTACTACCTTAGTTGTAATAAAAGGAAACATAGAATACATGATGGGATTAAATAAATACGTTTGCTCTCATTAATGACGCTAAAATTGAAGCAGGCATAAATTTCACATGTACGGTTTCAAGAATTCTTCTAACATTTATGTTACATATGTAGTCACATAAAAGCTAATAAAATCCCGCAGCTGCAATACTAATTATACAAATTCAATTAACTTCCGATTGTTAATAATTACAAAATTACGTTTCGAAATATATAAATGGGAACTACTTCGAGAGGTTCTGAGAGCAACACACTCGCAGCATAGCCATCGCCTTGCGTTCACGCTGACAATTTGTGTTGATACGATTTTATTTAATTGGTATTCGGACGTTTGATACATGCGTTGCACTACGGGAATAAATGTTCGACTATATGTTTAATATGAAAGGCGGTGAAACTTAGTTAATTGTGATAAATTAATTAAAGTTAATTGAATTTCTAATGGCGTACAGTGGGAACGTTGATAAACAGCGTTGTATTAAATATTTACGTGAAATAGATTAATATACTTACTTACCTTACGAGCTCGTTTGTGTTTTGAAATAGCGTTAATAATATTGTCTTGCAGTTACTTTTTAAGTGCACCATCATAATCAACTAACTAGAAAACCTATAAGATATGGATGCTATAATATTGAACGATGTAAAAGGCAGCTTGTTTTGCTTATTAATTACGCCTTAAACCTTGGAAATATTTCCTCCAATGGTGTGTGTGTGGAATGCAGTTAACGCGCATCTTTAACTAAGGAGCTCCCGTTCGAATAACATTAGCCAAGTTCCGAAATTATGTATTTCAATCGAAAATGTATGCGGGAATTGTAGTCTAATGAAAATAACACTAAATTGAAGTTAGCTTCGCATAATTTATGAAAACAATATCATACCTTGCTATAGGCACTATTTTGATTTGGTGTCTGGTTAAGGCAAATTGCAAAGAGGCGCTGATAAAAGATATAATTTCTTTTTGCAAGTTGCCCTACTAGTAAAGTACCGATAGAGAACTTCACACGAAGATGGCGCTATTTTATTAGGTAACTATGCAGTTGTAATTGTCTCAAAATTTGATGCGATAGTTTACCTCGAGAGATATTGGTAATTTAAAAATTAACTCTTCGTTAATCGCGCGAATATTACGTCCATACAATAAAGCTGGGGCAATTACCCATCAGATACACAAGCGACCAACGGACGTATACATTTAATCGACAGCACTTTTATAATGAATTTAAGAAACTTCACATTCTATACAAAAGCAAAAGCCAAATTTTCTATTGTATACTGTATGTGTAACTGTTTGTAGGAACATCCAAGTAATAAGGCAAAATATTCTGTGTATTTCTCTCTTAATGTTAGTCGTAGTGCGACTAGCACGTCTCGTTGATTTATCTCCAAGACATAGCTCACTCTTTTATTGAAAAATGTTCATTCACTTACCATATTATCCGTTCCTTCATATTACTCATTACTTGCAGTTTATCAAAGGTAAGAAATATGTAGGCAGTTCGATAATAATCGATTTACTACAACGACGTTGTTTCGGTTGCTATGATAATTAGAAGCTCTCTACTAATCTAAAGGATCTGTCCTCTGATTTAAAACTAACCCCACATTACGTTTATCGTTACAAACTTAAAAGTTACGTGGCTCTTTAGTGTACACGAAAACCCTCGGAGCACATTTGACCAATAAATTATTTCATTATTCGGCACTGAATGCATACAGCGGAAGCAGGAATCCGGCCAATTACGTCATTCTGTTATGGATAATACACTTTTATCTTTACGTAATTTGAGTTATTCCTGCTTTCGGCTATAATTATGTATATATATCTACGCGTCTTTTCGTTATCTTTCGAAATCTTTTCACCACAATTATGTTTCTTATACAAGCAACTGAAGGATGCGTAATTATTAACTGCAATAGAAAATTCTGAACACCAAATAACTTTGGAATTAATTTTTCTTCGTGGGAGTAAAATTTCATTGAAAATCAAGATTTTCTTACTTACATCTCTAGTAAATATTCCCGAAGTTTGAACCGACTGGGACCATCAGTATAAAACTACAATCTCGACGAAGCAATAGGTCCAACGCTTTCCAACGTGCTCCATGAAAATTAAAGAATGCATATAACTGGAAGTAGTTGGTGTACGATTGCGCAATTCTTCTTAGTATTTAGTTGACTGCTTAATCAAATAAAAACAAACTCAGACTGATCGGAAAGTATGACAAAAAAATTAGTTTGAAAAGTTAAGACTATCGATGGCTAGGCAAAAGCTAATAATTGAGGCAAAGGCAAAACGGACTTGCTGAGTCTGCTACATGCTCGAAAGTAAAACTAGAGAGGTCGATCAATTATGAACTCCTTAGATTAGAGGTTTGCAGATTTGGAACTGACGCTTTTCTGAACAAGATTTTGACTTGTAAAGGAAAATGGATTATGAGCACCGATTTAAGTAAATCTGGTTATTTAGTGTTAGAAAGATCCATCTTTATGATGTACTTACTTTCTTGAAAGATCTCATTGTAAATACACATCTCTACGTTGGAGAAACTAACAATCCAAACTTCTCATGAGATCAACTTTAAGAGTTCCAGAAAGAACGCGTAAAAAATAATGATGAATAGAGTTTCATTGTAGCAAGATGTTAATTGGCCATTTATGCCGTACAGAAGGTTCTTAAAAACAAAATTATGGAAGTGAAATCGGAACTCCTGCTGTATCTACCGAATTAACTAGACTTTTCTCTAACTGATTGCAGAAAAAAATTATTAATGGTGATTGATTGAGTCCATATTTTGATATAATTGCTGTAAATAACTTTTCTAGCCATCAATTTAAAAGAGACTATACTTTGGCTATCTGATAAATTTTACTTTTTCCGGAGTTGATTTCGTTTGTTAACTTTTTTTTTTTATTTTCAAGCACTTTCATTATTATTTTCAAACAATGAACTTAAAAGCACTCATAGGATAGCGGAAAATAGTGTATGAAACGAAAGTTCATAGATCTGCTGTGAAAACCTTGAGACTTCTCATTCCTACTTGCAAGTACTTCAGCATTTCTGTAGCTGTCACTTCTTATCTTTTTTTGTACTTTTGTTCGTACTAAGCTAGAATATGCCTTTATAATCTGATGTCCTTTATATTTATATCGGGAACTTGTTCAAAGAGGATTTATAAAATATCTATCTTTTAAAATTGATGCTATTTATCCGCAGCAGGATGTCGACTATATGAGTTTATTGCCCAGGCATTACTTTATGTCTCTTACAGAGAGAAGAGATCGAACTAGTTGCAAATTTTTAATAAAATTACTGCATGATAATGTTGATGCTTCCTTCCCGTTATCCCTATCATAATTCTTTCTGCAACAATACAGTATCCTAAGTACCAACACTTTTATCCTCTCTACAGCTACAACTAATATACTCAAAGAACTACCACTACGAATACGATCAATTGATCAGAAATGTAGTGCAGCATTTTGTTGAGCCGTTTTGTTTCTAAATCTTAGGTGTGTATGAGGTATGAATTTATTTGGCTAATTTAAGCCGCTTGATTTCTATTCTTTATATATATAGAGGGTGGCCCACCACCAGCGTCTCGGACTGCAGCTCCCAAACTAATCATTTTTTTAAATCTTTTTTGATAAGATGCTGTGCGTTTATAATGGCCATTATTAGAAAATATTTTCATTGATACAGGGTGCCCCAACAAAGCGCTAAGTATCAAAGTTATGTTTTTAAATGGAACAGTATATATTTTTTGCTTTTTCGAATTGTATAGAAAAAATAAGGTGAGTTGCTTCAATGTTCCATATACCTATCGTTAGCCGTGTTCGAAGTATTTGAGGATTTTTGAGAAAGTAAGATGTTTTGAAAATGGACATAACAGACAAACTAATTGAAATTTTCAAATCATGTTTCTAACCTTGATTTGGTATATCTTGGGCTACTTATTTTCAGGTATGTAATTTTACAATAATGTACAGGATGATTCCACAGACCGGCTTTATTTGTCTCAACTTTAATAGTTTATAACTTTGTTATTTCAAATGGAACACCCTGTACATTTTCAGACTCGGAGAAAGGTTTTTCAATTCCTACCGAAACTGTATTAGGTTTCCCTATACCTATCTCTTGTGATTTCGGAGATATTTGAAGATATTTTAAATTTTACCTAGATTGAAATTAAATCGAAGCTGCTGAATTTGGAAATGCAATTGTTTTTTATTTCAACGATCTGAAAAAGTTGCTAATGAAACACATATGCCTTTAAATGATAAGTATTATAATAAATGTTCTACATGATCGCCATTTTCCTTTATGCATATTCTAATTCTCTCTTCAAAGGTATAGGGAAACCTAATACAGTTCGGGTAGGAATTGAAAAACCTTTCTCCGAGTCTGAAAATATACAGGGTGTTCCATTTGAAATAACAAAGTTATACACTATTAGAGTTGAGACAAATAAAGCTGGTCTATGGAATCACCCTGTACATTATTGTAAAATTACATAGCTGAAAATAAGTAGCCCAAGATATACCAAATCAAGGCTAAAAGCATGATTTGAAAATTTCAATTAGTTTGTCTGTTATGTCCATTTTCAAAACATCTTACTTTTTCAAAAATCCTCAAATACTTCGAAAACGGCTAACGATAGGTATATGGAACATCGAAGTAACTTACCTTTATTTTTGCTATACAATTCGAAAAAAGTAAAAATGTATATTATTCCATTTAAAAAAACATAGCTTTGGTACTTAGCGCTTTGTTGGAGCACCCTGTGTAAACGACAATATTTTCTAATTATGGCCATTATAAACGTACACCATCTTATCAAAAAAAAAATTAAAAAAAAAGTTATTAGTTTGGGAGCTACAGTCCGAGGCGCTGGTGGTGGGCCAGCCTGTATATATATATATATTAGAGATGGGACGAATCCAAATTTTCTCGAATCCGAATCCGAATCCGAATCCTAAAGGATTCTCGAATCTCTCGAATCCTTCGAATCTCGAATCTCTCGAATCCATCATATAATTACAATAATAAGAAAGGACAGAGAGGAAAAACAATTTTACAGGAAAATTTTAAAGCTACTTTAATTAAAAACGATACAGTTTTTAAAAATATTTATTAAAAAGATTTTTTTTTTTTGAACATATTTATATTACAAATGAAATTAAAAAAAAACAAATTACACAATATTAAAAGATAAATTATGTTAAAATCTTGATGATTATGCAACAAGTTTTTATTTATATTTAATTTCCTTAGCATATGGAAATTAATATATCAATAACAGTACCGATATCTTTTCAGAAACTTTTGTGAATGAGAATAAGGGAGAGCTAACATAGATAAACAGCAAATATTGCACATGAAAATCTAAACACATATTTTAGTATATAAAAGAAAGCACTCAACCTAAAAGAAATAAGTGAGAATTTTAATTCACAAACATTAGGAAAGCATGCCAGCTTATAAATACTTTGTGGCTGAAAGAACGAGAACCGAAGAGAATCGTCGAGATCTTTCTAGTCAGTGATTCATATGTGTCGTGATTACATGAGTCATCATTATTATTATTATTTTTTGGATTCGAAAGATTCGAATTACGAAAATCGTGCGAAGATTCGAGTTTTCGAATCTCGAATCTTTTCAGGATTCGATGGATTCGAGGATTCGCGGATTCGAATGTCCCATCTCTAATATATATATATATATATATTTTTTTTTTTTCAAAATATGAATACTTTATGTACTAAAATTCGAAATAAGGATGCTGACATGCTTTTCCGAATATATCGTATTTAAAAATCCTACCCTCGGCACCGATATGCAACGCATATAACTTCCCCATATCTGCCTCATCTAAACCAAAATCAAAGATGTCGATGTTCTCTTTAATTTGCAATGGACTAGCGCTCTTTGGAATTGGTGCCACTCCCACCTGCACCAAGAACCTTAGCAAAATTTGGGCGGGCGTCTTAGAATGCTTATGCGCTATTGACGTGACAGTTTTGTCGGTTAATACGTCCACCAATTCTTTTACAAAACGTTCATATCCGTTCGCGATCAAATATGGAAAATATCCTCTGGATCCTAGAGGCGCATAAGCTGTGACTGTAATTTCGTTTCCGATACAGAAATTAATAAGTTCCTTTTGCTGCATGTAGATGTTAACTTCGATTTGGTTATTTACCGGTTTCACGCGACAATTCGTTAGGAGTCCATCGAGTTTCTTTACGCTGAAATTGGAGGCGCCTATTGTCCTTGCCATGCCAGCGTCGTATTGTTCCTCCATTTTCTCCCAAATATCAACATAATCAACATCCAATGCATAATATTCCCACGCCTCATCAATGCCTAAACAGATCGGGAAATGGATTTTGACAAATCCACGTAATCCAATTGTAATTTCCTTAGCGATTCTTTGATGCGCTCCTCCACTTTATCCAGGTACAGGTCAAGGAATAACAGTTTGGTGGTTACAAAAACATCTCGCCGATTAAGTTTACCGGCGTCAAACCAGCTTTTCAATACTTTACCGATACCTTCTTCGTTGTCGTTAAAGGCTGCCGTATCAATGTGACGATATCCGGCTTCTAGAGGTGTGTTTAATACCTCTTCAATAACATCATTGCTAGCCTACCATGTGCCTAAACCGAGAACCGGCATTTTAACTTCACCGTCTAACGTTAAGAATTCATTGCAAGCCATTTTTTTGATGTTGATACGATAGATTAAACTAAGATCAGACTTGGATTTAAAGTTGCATTTGCCTATTTTGTAATTGTATCTGCACTATGTTATTATTATTATTATGTTTGCACTGGCCGGGTACAAACACATCATATCATATGTAAAATAAATAAAGTTACCTTTAACACACCTTTCGGAAATAATTCCAGATACGTATTTCGGCTACTAAGTTGCCATCCTCAGTGGAAAACTGGCGGAATTCAATACCACCAGCAATATTCGGGTAATATCCAAGACGGACACCACACAACGAGCACTGCACAATGAATATCACACACTGAACGCCCGCGCAAAACATACCAAAACACTGTTGACACCAGTGTCAAGATGGTGATACTGAATTCCCCCAGTTTTCCACTGAGGATGGCAACTTAGTAGCCGAAATACGTATTTAGAATTATTTCCGAAATGTGTGGTAAGGCCAATTTTTATTTATTTTATATATTATTTCCACCACAGTTTCGTTATTCTCATTTACTTAGTTATCACATCAATTATATAATTCACCTGCATGGGTAAATGTTAAGCAATTTCTGTTAAAAGTTATGTAATTATATAGTTTTTTATAATATTACCAACTATACGCGTGCGTTTTCTCAGATACATCAGCTTTAGTAATCATTTTTAACAGCTCGACGTTCTCTTTATGCAAAATTGCCCACAATTCACTGGTTCTATCGCCCATAACGTCGACTTGTGTCGTACTTAAGTCGATATTTACGCATTATTAGTAATGTAATTCTTCATTATGAGTAATTACGACCATTAGTCGCAAGATTAGTACGCTTTTTATCGACCGCATATGGGCATAGGTACTTCACGCATAACCTACCTGTAGTGTTACACATATACGTATCTTGTGCATACACATCTATGTAATGTAAGTTATTTGAGAAAGAGTGATGAAGCATTCTCGGAGCGTTATTCGAGTAGCTGCCAGGCATCAGCATCGTCGTACCGAGCGGAGCAGCGCATTCTTTCTTTTTACGTCCCCGGTCCGAAGTACAATTACATTTTTAATGGTCTACATTCTTTCGCTATTCTGTGGTCTTGCCGCCTACGAATCGTTACTTGCATTGCTCTTTCTAAGGAACCGGCAAGCTGGCCGCCACTTCACTCGTATGTCGTAAATTTCACAGATCAAAGCAACATACATATATTTGGATATTTACAAATGCTCGGTTTATAAATACTTGCGCCCTTATGTAGTTGAAGGTCTGTTTAGTAAACATGCAATTCGGATGGCACCTTTTAAAGAAGCTAACACATCTTCGTCTTAAGTCTACAGACCATCAGATTGAAAGTAGTAATGAATTAATATTTTCCAAATAATGGTCTTACTATTTCTTTAAGAGTGTTCTGTATACCAAGACGTTGTGCGTATCTTTAAAAATTAGTTCCAATTAACGTAGAAAAAGAGGAATAGGTCGACCTCCAAAAGATCGAAATTGGAAACAATGCTCAAGGGGCGTAACAATTTGGAATGAACAGACCAGCTAGAGTCATATTAAATTTATTAATTTCCGCCACTATTGATCGTGGTGCATTCGAAAAGAGGTCTGTTCACCTTGTAAATGAAAATCTGGTGTTGTACTAACGATATGGTAAATTAATACCACAAATATTTTGCAACTATCGTTCAAAACATGGATCACCTTTAATATCTTTGTTTTGCCTGCAATTGCGATATTTTGCAGTTCCCCATCTTTCTGTATATACACCCTCTGTCCCAAAAGTAACCGCAATGCGTCTATAAATCAGAAACCAGTGGCGTCATCTCTTGATAGTTGATTGATTATTGTAGTGGGACTCTTCCTTACCAACCTGACAAATTTTCATGACATTTGGTGCATAGTCAGCTGATACATCACGCATCCTGTGAGAGTGTTTTTCGTAAACGGTCAGAAAATGAGTCACGAACAACGAGTCAATATTAAGTTTTGTTTTAAACTTGGAAAAACTGCAACCGAGACGTATGAAATGCTGCAAATTGTTTATGGCGACGATTGTTTGTCGAAGAGGCAAGTGTTCGAGTGGCATCGACGCTTTCGTAAAGGCAGAGAAGATGTTAACGATGACGAAAGAGCCGGTCGTCCTTCGACAACTTTGGCCGAGGCAAATGTGGAAAAAGTGCGCGAATTTGTGAAAATTTCGAAGAAATCGTCAGTGAGATTTATGGAAATGGAGCTTGGCATCCCTAAAACAACTATTCAGCGCATTTTGACTGAAACCCTTGATTTGAAGAAAGTCAATTCGAAGTTTGTTCCGCACAAATTGACCGACGACCAAGAAACGCTTCGAATCGAACACTCCAAAGACATTATTGCACGAGCCCGTGCAGATGAAAACTTCTTGAAAACGATTGTGACTGGTGACGAGACGTGGTGCTTTCAATACGAACCAGAAAGCAAACGTCAAAGCGCAGAGTGGAGGTCACCAGAAGAAGGAAATCCGAAAAAATCACGAATGGAGAAGTCGAAAATCAAGTCAATGCTGATTTCATTCTACGATTCGAAGGGAATTATCCATAAGGAGTTCGTTCCATACGGCTCAACGGTTAATGGTGCATATTACCTCGATGTTATGAGGCGTTTGCTGAGTCGCATTCGTCGTGTTCGGCCCGAATATCGCGAGCCAGGCAGCTGGAGATTACTGCACGATAACGCACCGTGTCATCGAGCAACGATTGTCACCGATTTTTGGCGAAAAATGAAATATATTCGATACAGCACCCACCGTATTCGCCTGATCTGTCCCCATGCGATTATTTCCTGTTCCCTCGTCTTCATTTGAAGCAGAAAGGAGTTCGTTATGCATCCGTAGACGCCATTCAAAGATCGACGACCGGCATCCTAAAGGCCATCCCAGAGATCGACATGAAAAAGTCGTTTGAAGCACTCGTTGACCGTGCAAATCGATGTATTGTAGCACATGGAGAATATTTCGAATAAATACAATGATTTTTGTGGACATAACATACATAGCGTGCTTTATTTCGAACTATTGCGGTTACTTTTGGGACAGAGGGTGTATATATAATCTATTTATAAATTTATAAATTGGTCTCATCGTATCTCAAAGGTCTATTAAATTTCTAATTTATTTCACCAAGCAATTCTAATCAATAAACTAAATTAAGGAGGCTATAGGTAAATTTAATTTTTCAGATTTTTCAATTTTAATAGATAGTGATGACCTAAACCCTTCGTATGAAGGAACGAAATAGATTTTAGATCTTCCTTAAACTAATAATTACCCTTAATTCTATCTTGTACTAAATTAGGGGGTTATTTTAAAAGCTTTCCATCACAAACGCAGCTTGCTCCGACACGATTAGCTTATCAGGTTAGATTTATGTTACGGAAAGAAAAGAGCACCTTTTAAAGCTTTTATTATTACGCATTCTGATTAATTTATATCACGACACTAATTACTTCGCCATAATTCTGTTTAGATGCCTCCGTTGGACATAATAATTCTTATTTATGATTTCTTAATGGTGATTCTGATACGGGGTTAGACCGCGGCCTGGGGATAATCAAATTAAGAGCGGCCAGCAGTTTAAGTGCTCTTAAAAAATAGTTATCGTTTTTAAGGGGACAGACAGTCCTCGTAATTTTGTTAGAGGAAAATGCAGAAATAAAATTAAGTTATTAAGAGCCAATTAAGGTGTTTTAGATAGTATCAAATGCTTTCGTTACGAAGATCTTGATACAAAGAAAAGTGACTGTGTGTTAATACAGAATTAAAACAGAATACATACTGTCGTTATTATTATTCTTTTTATTTTGGCAAACCTGAAATTAAATTGATTTTATGTTTGTCCATAACTGTTACGGTGTTACGGTAAATTTAGCTGTACATATTTTAACGAAATTTTGTCTACAATAAAATATATAAAACATGCCTACGGTACTTCACAATATTTTCTCAGAATATTGTACTGAGAATTTAGTTAAATTTCTTAAACAAAATTGCACTGGCCTAGCTCTTAATTAATGATATAAAAGCATAAATTATATTATTATAACAAATTATATTTATAAATTTTAAGAAATATTTAACATAAAATCAAGATAATTATCTAGTGTTGTGTGTGCGTGTGAGTGTAATTTCTTTTTCGACGATGGTTCTTCCTATATCTCCTTTCTTAACTTCTATTCTTGATGTACCTTTAATTTCTATGGATTCTTTCCCTTCTTAGATTCTTCTCCGGTATGGCGTGGCTCTTTTATTCACTGGTACTTCCTCTTAAAACCCTTTTATTTCAAATATATTTATTGACTTATTAGTTGACTTATCTATCTTCTCAATTTTCTTCGTCGTTAACCCAATAAACTTTTTATTTCTTTTGGAAACCAGGACTACACTGCTTTATTTCTAAGTTGTCCACGAAACGAAAACTTTAATTCTCCTTGACTCCAGTTCATCCAGGTATATCGCTGTTACAGAAACCTGTATTGAATGTCGATGTATCCTTGGTTATTTCTTGTAATTTTTATGAATTCTTGTAATGTAAAAGTGTCGTATGTATGTACATACTTGAATGTTAACAATGCTTTTCCGTCTATTAACCGATGCTTTTTATAATAATTAATAATTTTATTTCTAGTGACATTTGTTTCTCCCATTAAACGTCTCTGGCTGGAGTTAAAATAAGAAGCTAACACCCGTAGGGTAATAAAATACTGAAAAGGTGGTGGGCATCGTGTCGAAAAGGTATAAATAGAACTTCAAAATAAACCGTATGACAATTGAAGACCATAACCCCAACATTACCTGTGAATTTTGATATATTGAATTGTAATAATGGTAATTAACCATTCGTGTATTACTATACTACAATATTGTAAACCCACTAGGGGGATTCAAATATGAACAGTAATTTTTTTTATACATTTATTGATTAGTTATATACATAAGTGAAACCTTCAGTTTTTCTCTACATACTCTCTTTCACGCTCTTCACACTTTTGCTAACGTTTGAGAAGCTTGAAAATCCCTTGTTCAAAAGAAGTTTGAGGGCGTGTCGTCAACTAATTGCGCACACGCTCCTCGACGTCGTCATTGTTTTCCAATTTTTCTCCTCCAAGCGATTCTTTCATCGGCGCAAACAAAGGATAGTCGGAGCGGAATAAATCTGTGTGTAGGGATGGTGGTCGAAGGTTTCCCAATGCACTTTCTCCAATTTCTTCCTTGTCAAAATCGCGGTGTAACGCCTAGCGTTATCATGGAGATGGATGCCTCCTCTGATGAGCATACCTCGCCTTTTGTTTCAGTAGTCGGCTTTTGTTGATCCTAACAATTGGCAATAGAAAGTTGCATTTACCGTACGTCGATCATGAAGAGAATCAAAAGTCGTCTGTGGTCGAAAGAAATCCTCGCAACGCGTCGATCAAACTTACAACACTTTCTCGTCTGCTCTTAAATTGTCTGGCCTAACGCAACACTCGCTTCTGGAACAATATAGCGTCCTCAGACTGTGCCTTCAAACAGGGTAAAATCTTCGAGGGTTTAACCCCTTCATTGGTTAACACTTTAACGTACGTTGTGCAACAGACGGAGGAACCTCTTGTTTGCTCATGTCTGTACTCAGGACAGAACAGAGTGGACCAGCTAACTAAACTTTCCTAACGCACCAACCGCCCTCCCCGTATTTATACTCTTAAGAACAATTAATGAATATTGTAAGTTTCTTTTATTAACCTGTCAAGGTGACAACATAAACGCCAATTTTAAGGTCAATAACATTTGGATAACTTTTCTAAAAAATTGTCAATCATAAAAATGTCTAAGTTTCATTACGCCATTGTTAATTCATTTGAAAGGTACATAATTTAATCTATAAAGTGGAAACAAATATTTTAAGATTTATTCCAGTTTAAGAAACAACAATTATAAAAATGTAGAAACCAAAGGATTTAGTACACGTGATTACCACAAACGGCTAAAAGGACTACGCGTCCATAAAAATCCCGGTATCGGCATAGAGAATAATAACTTTCTGCAGGATTTCATTGAGGCACTTACCCATTCCTGCCTAATGGGTATTTAAATACCCGGAAAGGTAGCGCGAGCCAGATGAGAGATTATTCCTGCAACTTACATTTTTATTTAGTAGTAGTAGGGAAAAAATTAAAACAGTAACCCTTTTTGCTTTCTTACCTTTAGTTTCCATATAGGTAAAATGGAGGTTTTGTCTTTGTCGAAAAATGCTTGAGAAAAGTAGTAGTAGTAGTAATAAAGGACAATGCGAAAAATAAAAACACCCGCCCATTCTAAATAGTTTTAGGCGTCCCCTCAGCAATGTAAAACAATTATTTCACAACAATACTTACCAACTTACTTACCAACCTTGCCCGTGTGGTCGTCGAACATTTCTGCTTTTGAAAAGGGAAGTTTTAACCGTGAAATCACATTTTGGCTAACCCCAGCAAATTAAGCCGCTTCTTGTTGAGTAGATTTACCTACCTTCGAAATGGTCTATGGTCCCTGATGCGGATAAATCCCGATGTTGCTCTGGTGGTGTCCGCAATTGACGTAGAGATCCATCATCACTAAGCAAGAACGACAATTTCGAATATTTCTCCATATCTGGTGGGTGTCTAAAGGCCGATGGACACTAACAAGAAATTCTTTATAAGTAACTTATAAAGAATTCTTGCAAAGTCCGTGGACACTGCCAACTTATTTATATTTAAATTTGTTTCCTAAAAAGTCACGCAGTGTAACCAACCTCTAAAATCTATGACATTTAAATCGTTTGATAGGTATAAATGTGTATTCTATTTGTGTGCTGCTTTTTATTATTATAGAAAATATAAATTTAATTTTTATAAAACTTTGTTAATTTAACATTTCTTAATTTTTAACGAAATTAATAGGTACAATTTTCAACGTGCGATGTTTAACCTCAATATGCAAAATACAAAACTGTCATCAAACAGTAATCAAACTACATGAAATAGACTTGACTGAACCAAGAAATAACAATACTGGACTGAACCAAGCCACTATTTCAACTTTCTTTTTTAGTTGCCAACCTGTCTTTTCTCAAATGCGCATGTGCAACTTGTAACTTGTATAAATTCTTGTATAGAAAATACAACATGCACCAGTTTTACTGGCAAAGTTTTAGGTTAAAAGTCGGACTTGTACATTGCAACTATCTCCCTTTAACGCGTGTAATTGTAGGAGAGAGAAAACTTGTACAAGAATTTCTTGTTAGTGTCCATCGGCCTTAACTCCTTTTCGTACACTTCCTCGCTTTGTGTTCAAAGGTAGTGCGGTGTTTCTGTTTTCAAGTACGCCGAGGTGTAAAAGAGTTTTAAATACTACGTAACATAGTTAACATCCAATAGTAAGTGCGACTAGGCAAAGCTTCGTTGTGTATGGAGAATGAAATTGCGTATGTGAAACCTTGTCACCTTTTTCAAAGAAAAGTAGAAAAATAAAAATAAAAATTTACATAACTCTCCCATAGATGACCTTACTGAGCTCTATGTATTCGGTAACTTTCACAGAAAGTTGTGCAAGGGACTGCACTGTAGTCTACATTGCATATACCAATAATTATCAACGGAGGGGATTATGCTTTGTTTATCGCGGACTGCAACCGTAGACCGGTTTCGTCCTTATTGGGACTCATCACTACGGTATAGCACTTCTCCGATAAACAAACGGTCTACGGTTGCAGTCCGCAATAAACAAAGTATAATCCCCTCCGTTGATAATTATTGGTATATGCAATGTAGGCTGCAGTGTGTCCTTGCACAACTTTCTATGAAGGTTGCCGAATAAATAAACCTCAGTGAGGTCATTCATGGGAGAGGTGTGTAGATTTTTATTTTTATTTTTCTAGTTGTCCTTTATAATTGTAACTCTCTCCAAGCCCTTGGAACTATTTGTCTAACTTTTTTCAAAGGTTGATGGAGGTTATTTCATAGATTAAGTATGGGTTGTTTTGTATTTTCATGGGCATATAGTAGTTTAGTAATAGTAATTCGTATTAAGTTTAATGTTATCTTGTTTTGATGAGGAGAAAATTAAATTCCTCTGTCGTTTTCTTTTTGTTCTTCCCATTCACTTCCAGACCAATTACATGCCGGAGAAAATAAAAGAATCTAAGATTAAAATACCGCAGACGGAGGACCTTTGACAGCTCCCACGCACGACGTTCGGGAACGAAGATCCTGACACCCAATCGAGGGAATATTGGCTGTCAAAAGTGAGAAGCAGGTAAGCGCCCTATCTCATATAGTCCGGGCTGTCAGTAGCGTCGTCTATACGCTGTTTTCGTGTGAATCGACTGAAATAATGGTTTCGGTCATGTATTTTCCGTCACGTATCAACCTTATTGACCCCTACTTGCTTCGTCTTCGGTCTTCAACGTCGGCATGCGTTTATCCATAATGACAGGATGTTATTAATAGCCGGTGTTTAAAACTTGGACGACCTATTAGATGGTATACGCTAAATAACTATTAGAAGAACACACACGTTAGGCATAACGAGTTTAAACGGAGAAAATTATCTATTTCGACTGATAATTTGGTTGTTAAGGATGTAAAATGTACGGAGAAAGTGGTTTAAAGCAATTATTCTACTAAAGAGAAAGAACCTTCACACATCCTTTCCTTTAGGTATATTTTACGGTCAATACACTTTGATAAAAGACAACCACATTCAGCTAAACTATTGACACTTTGCATGTTGAATATAAAAAACACGCAGAATTAACATTGTTTGCAGAAACTGTAGGTATTCTCTAAAAGAGTTGTCTTTAATACCTACGTAGGGTGCCTCGATCACACGCTAGTCTACTCAACCATGTCAACTGCGATCTGTAAATAAAACATTTACTTTGTATACATTGCACTTATTATAGCACCTATTTACTGCACACTTTCAAACTACAAAATTAAATTCCTCATGTTTAACTAAAGTTACTGTATACTTTATTTTAATAAATTCTAGAAAATTTGACTCCGGGCCGCGTAAATAATAGAGTGGCAAAACATAAGTTTGACAGGCGGTCAAGTGGAGAATCGTAACGTTGAGTAGTATTCTTTCCTGAAAATGGTCGTGACGGTTAACTTCTTTCTTGTTATATGCTGATTTTGGCACCTTCATAATGAGATTGATGGTCCGTATCTTATCCTAGTTTTTTCAAATGTTGGGAGATTCATTGATATTCTTTGTTGCTGCCATAACATATTGTGTCTTTAGTTCAATATGAGCTCTAGCATATAGTTAGGTTTCAGTTATGTTTCTCCTTATTCCCTTCTCTTAGTTGTGTTTGCACCTACGCTAATTTGGGGATTCCTTCCTGAACTTTAGCATAGGGATGCTTATAGGTTCACAGATTAATAACATAAATCCAACAGAATTGATTACAAAGTGTTTATAGTATTTCATTAGGAATAAGATAATCAGATTAAAATAAAAGGCAACATAAATTCTTAGCTGTATGCCACTGAATTTGTATAGAAAAATATTTTGTACACATACGAGTTTTGATTACCAAGCCTTGAGATTTTTTCAATGAGTGGCAAAATGTATAGATTTCCGAGTAGTTACAACAATGATGAAGTTTCGGAAAATAAAAGACTTAATTTTACAAGCTGTGATTCTAATATTTATGTGGATTTTAAAATGCCGGTTAAATAACACAAGAGCAACGTTAAAGTTAATTTAAAGTGCGACAAGACTGAGAAGAAAGTCTTTCACCAATATCTTATTTAATTTAAAACTAGAACACATTAATACGGGACTGATAATATCGTATTGACAGCTACTACTGCAAAGGATTGGAAGAAAGAATGGAAATACAGTACAGCCCCGGTTAACCGAAATAAAGGGGGGACAGCCGTTTCGGATAACCAATTTTTCGGTTAACCCATGAAAATCTAAAAATAGCCTACTAAAATGGGTATGTGGTGGAAATGAATGACAAACAATTTCTTTAGGTTATAATATGGTTTCATTTATTAAACAACATGTATTTCAATTTAATTTTTCAGTACATAATTACAAAATACCTAAGATTATTTAATTTAAAAAAGAAACTTGTGATTTTTTTTTTGTTTTTTGGGTGCCCTTCGCATCGATTCCGAGCAGCGATGTTCCTCCATCTTTTAATCAAAAGGACGTCGGCGTGTGTGGGGTCACTGCATTGTTCGACAAATTTGAGGGCAACCTAAAATAATAATAATTTATGTAATTTCTTTAATTATCTACATCCTGGCATGTTTAAAAAAACTGTATCGATTAATAAAATGTCTGACTTACCTCTAATGCATTAAATCCCTCGTCGGCTGTCACTTTGCAGATTCTGTCATTGATGTCGTCTGTTTCGTAGTTTTCCGTTGTCTCAGCTGACTGCAACACTGCCTCTACGATATCATGGTCTGTGAGTTCTTTTTCAAAACTTTCTGTTCCTTTTTCCCTTCTTCTTTCCCCATCATAAAGTTTGCAAAGCATCTTTGAAGCGTTTCATTTTTAACTTTACCCCAAGCCTGCGCACACCAATAAATCACGGGTTTCATGTTAATTGACTTCAGGCCTTCATTAATCTCTTTATTTTGCACTTCGCAATCTTGTAGGATGGTTCGCAACAACATCCCTCGATAGTGTCGTTTAAATGTTTCTATTACACCTTCATCGAGAGGCTGAATGAGGCTGGTAAAATTTGAGGAAAAAAAAGCGAACAACAATATCGCCACTTTTTAATCCACTGGGATGTGTGGGCGCATTATCAATTAACAAAATAGCTTTTCTTGGTAAATCTTTACTGGCTAAAAACTCAACATTTGGCACAAACTGATCAAAAAACCATTCTTTAAACAGATCAGAGGATATCTAAGCACTTTTTGTGCTCTATAAAAACACGGCAAAGCATTTGGCGCAATATCCTTTAATGCTCGAGGTTCTTTCGTCTTGCCGATGCATATCGGTGGCAGCTTATGAGTGCCAGGGGCATTTGAAGCTAATAGAACTGTTATGAAAAATAACAGTGGCGTTATGAGTTGGAGGGGGGAGGAGTCACACAAGCACGCTCTGACAAAGGGGTGGCGCGGTGTCTCGTTGTTTATAATAATTTCGCTAGTATTTATATACATAATTATTCATGAAACCGTTTCGGTTGACCCGGATTTCAGTTAACCCGAGTTCAGATAACCGGGGCTCTACTGTAGTAATCGAGGTAGTAAAAATCATTTTTTATTATGGAGCTTGGGGCATGCAGACAAGATGAACAATAATTTTCAGGAGAGTTGGAAGGTTGATGTATCTATACACAAAACAATACACGAACAATACGAGTTTCTAATCGAGTTCTAATCTCGATGGACATGGTGGTGATAACTTCGATTTACTTCGGAAGGGCAGTTTATGACGACTGTCGTCCGAAAATAGAACCTGCGACCACAGGGTGTCCAACACAAGTTAAAATCTTAGGAAAAATATCCTCTGCCCGCCTGGGAGCATGTGTGAAATAAAATAAATAAAAGCGAATGAAACGGTTTGTTTGTAGATTCCTACTAGAAGAAAGTTTTTATTCGATTCCATATGTTCTATTGCGAAATCTTTCTTTCTTGGATGTCACGCTACAGACTTTTTCCATAATAGTTTCAGAATAAGCTATAACCAAGAGACAACCATTTTTACAAAAATTCCGTGTTATTTTCACTTGTATATGTATATTTCGTTAACTATTCAAATACTTATCTTTCGAGTTGGCTCTATCACTTTTTAGGTCAAATAGAAGACCAAATTTCAATTCGAGCAGGCTATATTCCATAGAGGTATTTTAAATCGATTTCATAAAAACTCCGCAGTGAGATATAATACTGTATAATCAAAATATTTATATCTAAAACAAACATGAAACATAATCTACTTAATTGAATTGTTTTTGACCTGAGAAGTAATCCGAAAGATATTGATCCTTAATACAATTCTTTTATATATGCAATGGGGGTCATTTTTCTTATAGATACATTCTCCTATATATAGGACCACACCTTTCTGAAAAATTCAGATACGTATTTCGGCAACTAAGTTGCCGTCCTCAGTGGAAAACTGGGGAATTCAGTATCACAAGCGAATCCGCCTAATGCCCAAGGCTAACACCACACAACGAACCCTGTACAACACCAAAGCACTGCACAATGAACGTCACACAATAAACGCGCGAAACACATCGAAACACTGTTTACACTGTCACAGGTATAAGGAGGGATACCCAAAATTCTTCGTATGAAACTGTATTATTTAAGAAATTACTTGCGGCTTTCCTGGGATAGTAGGTTATTGCTTCCCTCATAAATTTTGTTTCATTTTATTTGCACTTTCTGCTGTTTCAATTTAATACATAAGTTTTGGAAAACATTGTAGGATTATGTATCATCAAAAACAAAAACTGTGCAGATGAGAAGTGAAAGGAAAATAAATGGTGGAGGATAAAGATGATGAGGTATAATGAAATTATAATTAGTGAGAATTAACGGCATGAATTCAGTCTTACTGACGTACTGAGTAAATGTTGAGGTAATAATACGGTAGTTTAAAACAGATAACATGTTACCTTGTCGATGTTTCTGAAGCCAGAAAATTATTTCACAGGTAATAAGAGCTGTAGATGAAACGATGCTACAACGAAAAGAAAATAGAGGACGAAGTGGTCGAGATTGGACGAGATGAGATGGTTCAAATGTGTACTTAGTAGTAAGTCATCAGGATGAGATAAAAGTCAAGCTCCATAGATCATGATTGAATGGGATTAGACTATGATACTGACTGACTGCTAAATCTGGTGAAAGAAATGGTGCACTACAGGGAAAGGTGGTATGAGGGGGAAGACAGTATCGTGCTTTATAATTGTTGTATATGTAGTTCATTTAGTTAGTACTACTAATAATAACTTAAGTAAGTATGTGAGATTGAAAGGGTAGATGGAGGAGCAAGGTGTAAGAGAAAGGGAGAGAGAGTGATGGCGGAAGTGATATCTAAACGTACGATATAAGACGATATTGCGCGAGACGTAGAAAGTGAATAGAACGTGAAGCGCAAGACAAACTGCAAAGACAAAAGGGCATCTATTTTTTGTTTTGTAGTTTGCTTTGCATTTTATATCTTAGTATTCAATATTTCAATAAGAAAACAGAAATATACGAGGGCTGTTTTTTCAACTTCCGATAGGCTATAAAGGAAACACGGGTGAATATAAAACAAGTGATTTTATTACTAAAAGTAATGTACAATAAAGGTGACGATTGAGGAATTTGTTATATCTGTGAACAAGCTTATGCAATAACATCTTCATAAAATGTTGCCGCCAATGATTTGAAGTAGGTTGTGTTGGTTTCTTTGAGCTCCTGATCAGTTTGGAAGTGCCCCCTCCCCTTCCCCAAACCACTTCTTCAGTTCAGGAAAAAGATGGTAATCACTCGGCGCTAGGTCGGGACTATGTGCTGGGTCTTCGAAAATCTCCCATTGAAATTACTCAAGGAGCCGTTGGGTTCCACGATCAGTGTGAAGACAGGCCAATGCTCGATGACAATTCATCGATCAGAACAACTCCAGAAGTCAGCATGACTTTTCTTTTGTGAATTTTTATAAATTACCGCTGCACTATTCTCTTCTACTTGCAAGAAACAAATAACACTTCGCAATTCACACTTCACGGGAGAATCAATAGAGAAAGCTATTTTTACGTCACTACAGCTCAACAAGAAATGGACTCGTCAGTGACAGAGCGTGTGGAGGGCGAGATCCACCGTCATCAATATGCTCATCTGCCACCTGCCGCATGCCTGGTCTTCATACTGTGCAATCTGAGGTTGAAAAAAGAAACAGCCCTCGCATATACATTAAATGAAAGCTTATATGATAGATCTCTACCACTAATAGGTCAATAAAACAAGGCTGGTGTGAACGATAGTTATATTTTCAGAACGTTTACAAACGTTTTCGGAATACCTTCTTCAGTGAAAAATATAACTATCGTTTACACCAGCCTTGTTTTATTGACCTATTAGTGGTAGAGATCTATCATATAAGATAAGTATAAAAGGTCACGATATATATATATATATATATATATACATTAAATGAAAGGTAATACAATTATCTTGTTCGCCTAACCAGCAGAAAGTAAACGGGAAGTAATTTGTAAGACATCTTTCGACAGATATCGTTTGCATCATCGACACTTGCTGAGCCAAAGTACCACAATATTATTATATGCCTAATTAAACCTGTAAATTAAAGTAAAAGTGACAGAACACTCCAGTTCGGCATTCCAGCTAGTTTTATATAATAATAATTAGTAATGTGTGTTTCTTCCAACCGGATATGCCCCGAGGCGATATCAAATGAGACATTCTTTGCTATCGGGACCCATATAAGTTCGTTCATACATTTAGAAATGATAATTGTGTTGGTAATAAGAGAAGAATTTTAGTAGGGTACAATCTACGGTATGGAAAAGTCCTGACGCTAGGGAAACGGAGGCAGAAAAAGAAAGTGATAGAGGGAAACAGTGCAGAAGAACTAATCATTAAAAGAAATTATATAATTATCGTATTACAATGGTCCTAATTCACCATTGTGAGAGATTCTAAGCGTAATTA
Organism: Chrysina gloriosa; assembly: GCA_038088585.1. Classification (NCBI taxonomy): domain Eukaryota; kingdom Metazoa; phylum Arthropoda; class Insecta; order Coleoptera; family Scarabaeidae; genus Chrysina; species Chrysina gloriosa. The sequence continues at coordinate 33,899,913 of CM076087.1, read as the reverse complement.
AATTTTCATTCTCTCTATATGTTGATGCTTTTGTGAAGAGGTTGCAGATTTCTCTCGAGTAATGTTAATTTCAAACTGTATACGTAGAAAATAAATTAAGTAATCAAGAACCATTTTATATAGTCCAGTGCTTTCTGAGGCTAATTTAACACGACAATTTCTGCGAATATTGTAAAGCGAATTCTTGATTTTCCGACTGGAACTGCATCTGTGGGGCACATACATATGTGCTTGGATTATGACTCGGTCTGCTTCGAGAATTTACAATTAGAGAGTCTGCTAGTTGCGCAACACGTCGAGCTTGAACAGTACCATTTATTATGTTGTTGGTCGTTTTTGCCAAACCTACCGATTAATGAAGCAAGCACTGACGATTGCACCTCTTAATTACATCCACTCACGGAAGTATCAAGGTATCTCTGATAAGGCGTCGGCCTTTTTAGTCTTCTAGACGCAGGTGCTTCTATTGTACGACCGCATATACGTAAATGGACGTCGAAGGTAATCATTTACGATTGGATTGTAAATGAGAATTAATTGCCTCGCGTATTACGATCTGCTCGAAACAAAGGTTCGTTTGTTTACGTGTGTTACTACCTCTAATAGGGCTAATTTCTGTCGTGTGCTATCGACTCGCCCGGCCGATAGGAAGACGGAAATATCTCCGCACGGTATACACGGATACCTTCTTTACACATTTTATACTAATGAGCATTGTTAGGATGACTATTAGGCGAAGAAATTTTATATCATCCGTTCTAGCACTAATGGACATTGGACGCTAATTAAACAATAGATTGATAGTGGCAGCGGTAGTTGTTAATTAACGAAAGAAAGCTGAACCAATTCAGACAACCGTGAAAATATTGGAAGGGCAGTAAATGATAACGATAAAATATATCCTCTCAACCGTTGGATAGTTTATTACTTTGGTTGTTTAACCAACAAGACCATTAGGAGTATCGTAATATTATCACCCATTCTACAAACTTTAGGGGTAGATCAGATTACGCAGTATGTACTAAACGGAACCCTTAAATAGAAATGGAATTATAAAAGGAATGAGTGTTTAATAAAATTAACTAAAACATTTATAACTACTAGTTTTCTTTCAATGGTGTTACCAACAAAATTTTTGGCAAACTAAATTAAATAAGTGATATTTTTATAAAGTCTAAATTAACCTCTTAAGTTAGCACGGCATACGACTTCAGAAGACCTTCCAGGGCAGTTATACATACATGATACAAATGGAACTGCGGTAGCTATTTAAAGGTGTTGGTTCCAAAACTATTTTGAAAATTGTATGTCTGACATTTAAAGGAATTTACAAAAAAGCTCCATGACAAGTCGTACCTATCGAAACGAATACACGGTGTACAAAATTTCGAGCCCGTAAACTTACTGCTTCTTCACTTGTGATTGCAAAAAAATTAAAACTGCAGAAGTTCTTAAAATTGTAAAAAACTAGTATTTTATCGCTACACACACTACTTTTAAAAGTCAGATATACAATTTTCAAAATAGTTTTGGAACCAATAAAAAAAAATTAAGTTTAACCGATCCTGAAAAAAGCGTATCCAACACCTTTAAGAAAAGTGGTACCATCCGGTTCAGACACAGATCAAGGATGGAAACCGGAATTGGAATGGGTTAGCAGGAATCTGCAAGTATTTCCGATTGTGTTACCGAGTTGCTGCCCTAACTATACATATGTGCGCAAATTATGATACAGAGAACCGATCGGAATAGAAAAGTCTGGATCATGATTGACAGCTGAGCAGCTCTTAAAGTGTGAATTGCGAAGTATTATTCGTTTCTTGCAGGTAGAAGGGAATAGCGCACCGGAAATTCATCGAAAAATCAGTCGAGTGTATGAAGATAGCTTTATGAGTGATGGTGTTGTTCGTGAATGCTGTCGAAAGACGACCTTGTCCAACAAGTCGACCAAATGGTTAAGGAAAATTGAAGGTTCACCATAAGTGAATTATCGATGAAATTTCCGAAAGTTTCAAAATCTTCCCTGCATTCTATAGTTATTGAACAGTTGCGTTACAGAAAACCTGCTGTTCGCGGGGTCTCTAATGATGTTGATTGACAACTACAATACTCGCTGAATGACTGCAGCTTTGGCGTTTCTTGCCCGTTACAACACTAGTGATGGAGGAGATTTTTGGAATCCACTGTGACAGGCGATGAAACATCGATTCAATACGATACGCCCGAAACGAAACGACGATCACAACAATGAATGCACACAAATTCTCCAAAGAAACCCATAATATTCAAACGAATCTTCAACAACCGTAAGATAATGGCAACTGTTCTTGGTACCAAAAAGGGGTGTTGCTTGTGGAGTTTATGCAATCGAGGACAACAATTACTGCAGATTCATATTGTGAAACTTTGCGATGTTTACGTAGAGTTATTCTTCTGGACTTCTGGAATTGTTCCGATCCATGACAGTGCCCGTTCTCACACTGCTCGTGTAACTCAACGGCTCCTTCAGCAATTTCAATGGGATATTTTCGAACACCCAACATATAGTCCCGACCTAGCGCCGAGTGATTACCATTTTTTCCTGAACTGGGGCGGCGCTTCGAAACTGACCAGGAGCTCAAAGAAACCGTCACAACTCGCTTCAAATCATTGGCGGTAACATTTTAGGAAGATGGTATTGCAAAGCTGGCTGGTGCCTTAATCGTCAAGGTGATTATGTAGGGAAGTAACCTTCATTGTTTGGTAATAACATCATTCTTTTCATATTCACCCGTCCATCTTGTATAGCCTATCGGACGTTGAAAAAAATAGCCGTCGTACAATACAAGTACTACTAGGAATACTGGGATGCGCAGGTGTCTCTGGTACAACACAATGAAACGAAAATGCGCACCTCCTAGCAAGGGAGGACGCAAAAAGAAGATTGTTGCATCCGAAACTATATATTGAATTTCTTATCAAACCATAAACACTGAAATGAGAAACTTGCTGACGAGTAGCATGATCAATACTGGAGGACTACACCGGGGCTGAAGCAGTTGCACATGTTAATTGTGGAACTTTCAGATAGTAAGATACGACTAATGCTGTAAATGAGCTGGAACCAAATTGAAAAGACCGTGGACCTAGTAATAGCATGATTAATGCTATCCGTACAAACAAAACGGGAAAAGTGAAAAATTGCAGCTCAACGAATGTAATTTAGCTATACCACAAACATACTTAAACCCAGAACACGACCGATACTTTTCTTTTGAGGAGAATCAAAATTAGATCCTTGATAAGTAGAAAAAGTTGTTTGGTTTTGATGGGTCTCGTTTCTTGCTCCATCATATAGATGGCAGAATTAAAATGTGCTGCAAATATAATAAATTAATAGATTTTCTTTCTTCTTCCCCATCTTGATCCCCGGAGTCTAACCCTATTAACCCATTAGTACCCACTGTACTCATTTGGGTACAGTTTACCGTATGAGAACCGCGGGTACTAATAGGTTAAGCATTTATGAATTGAAAGCTAAAGATCAATTCGGAACATGAGAACGCCACTAGAATGAATTTGAAGCAGCTAATTTTTCAAGGCAACGGTATTAGCAAAGAATGGAGGCCATGTTCAGAACAATGTAATGTAATGTTCGATGAACATCTTTCCAGCTTTAGCAATAAAGTTGTGGTTGAGTTACACGCTTGTTTTCCAAGGCATAATTTTACGTAATCTGTAGAGTTCATGTGAAATCGCAGTGCGATATTTTGTCAATTATTAAAGAAAGTATGACTATTCAACGGTGGACCCTTTAACATATGTACATGTGAAAATGCGGACTCCGAATATGTACGTCTATAAGTATCTATCAGTACTTTAAGCTCAAAACGCTTAGCAATCCAACATCTGTTAAACAAACGGGCGAATCCACCATACAGAGGTATTATTATGCAAAATATTAATGCATACACGCAGCCGTGCTCGTATACGTCTGAAAGCGACTTGAGCAGGCGGTATTGCTTTCTAAGTTTCAATACGCCATCATTCACCTGTTACAATGTCGGATAACCACCTCTCAGGCGTTCATTGTATGCTATCTGTATGTAGTAAGCTAGTAGTAGGTAAGCGGGCAGCGAATAGCTGCGAGTGCAAACGGCTACAAACGGCTGCACGTAACTACCATCAGCGCCGGAACGGATACCTAGAAGTTATTAATATAAATCTTAGCTAATATTAGTGTCAATTCAAAGATTAAACAACCTTACCGACCGTATTTCATTCGAGTGCGCCCACAATCTACTCTCAGCCGGTAAACACGCTTATTATTCCAGATTATTGAGCACCTATTTTTCTGGTTTATTGACGTTTAATGTTAAACGGAATAGAGTGGAGGCAGATAGAAGTGACTATTTATTTGTAAGATTGGTGAATACGAAATGAACTCGTTCCTTTATTTCATGAAAAATCATAACATTTTACACCGATACAGATGTCTATACAACGTGTCCCAGATAACATTTCCAGCATGGGAATCTCGCTTATTGTAAAAGATACAAGTTTGGTTAAATTAGACAAATTGTTCCTAAGGACTAATGAAATTATATAATATTCTTCAATTTTCAGATATCCATGTATTTTAGAATTTATGGTGAAAAAACGAAAAATGTCAAATTTAGTTTTCTTGTAATAACTTTTTTTTTCTAGTAGATATATAATTTCTTTTCACATTTTCTTAAAATACTTTTTATGTAGAATTTAAATATCGACTTGGATTCTTTTTGCACTTTTCGTTTTTCAGTTTTGATCCCTAGTTTAATTTTTTCTTATGGAAAGTCAAGTAGGCTTTGAAATAATTGAACGTGTTTCTTCATCCTCTTTACAATGATATTTCACATGCACTATCTATTTTTATTAATATTAAAGAAATTTCAAAAAAATGTGTTTTATTAATTTTATTTTTTATTAGCCTAAACAAAAGTAGGCTGTGAAACATGAAAACATAGTAGTTTAATGTCACTTAGAAATTATTCTTTCCAGAATATTTGTGTACCATCAATGGCTTCATTTATCAATACTGAAAAATTTGATATATTGGGTTGTTGCATCCTTTGTCATAAAAACAGTGTAGAAACTGAACTGATGTACTCGAGGCTGTATCCTGAAAGAAGACAGCCCAGTCTTCGTACGTATAGAAATTTGGTAGCTAATTTAACCTTCCTATACTCACGCATACGGTCTGTGAGACCGACTTATATAGTATAGTATACGTCTTTCATTTTGACGTGAGTATAGGAAGGTTAAAAGAATATGGTTCGTTTTCCAAACCTAACAGAAATCCGCAATTAGTGAATGACAATGTAGCATTAAATGTATTACAATCTGTTATTGAAAATCCTTCAACATCTGTTAGAGAAATTGGGCACAATACTGGTATTTCGAAAAGTACAGCACAAAGAATTTTAAAGCGTCACAAATATCACCCGTATAAGTACACCATTCTACAGGGACCTAAAGATGGAGATCAGGAAAGAAGAGTACAATTTTGCCAATGGTATGTTAACCAATGTGAGAATAATGATAATTTTCCTGCTACGATTTTATAGTCTGACGAAAGCAGATTCACAAATAACGGTCTTTTTAATAGACATAATGTTAACTTTTGGGACGGAAAGAATCCTCACGTTCTAAAAGAAAGTCGACATCAAGTGGGATTTGGTTTTAATGTCTGGTGTGGTATTTTATGCACGAAACTTATTGAACCCATATTTCTTAACGAAACACTAAATAGTGCAAGGTATTTGAATTTACTACAAACTGATTTGGAAAATAGACTTGATGATTTACCATTGATTGAAAATATTAACATCACCTTTCAACAAGATGGCGCCCCACCCCACAATTCAAACATAATCACCGAATACCTTAATAATCATTTTCCAAATTTGTGGATTGGTAATCGAGGACCGATTTTATGGCCACCTAGATCTCCGGACTTGACGCCCTTGGATCTTTTTGTTTGGGGCTACGTAAAAGATCGGGTGTACGTGAAAACATTTAATAATGCCGAAGATCTACGTGAAGCTGTTCTTGCAGCATTTGATAGCATTACGCGCCAACAATTACGTAATTCGATTACGACGACAATACGCAGGGCACAATTATGTTTAGAACGGAATGGGCAATTGTTTGAACATCTTTTATCATTAGATAATTATCTCCGTTACTATTACCTGTTTGACTATCTTTGTTTTCTATTATTTGTTGTCCTCTTGTGTACCACGCCTACTTTTCGTTAGACTGTTTAATAAAATAAATTTTTTCCATTTTCTTTAATATTTTTAAAAATAGATAGTACATGTGCTATATTATTGTAAAGAGGATGAAAGAACACGTTCAATTATTTCAAAGCCTACTTGACGTTCCATAAGAAAAAAATTAAATTAGGGGTCAAAACTAAAAAACGAAAAGTACCAAAAATAATCCAAGTGGATATTTAAATTCTACATAAAAAGTATCTTAAGAAAGTGTGAAAAGAAATTATGTATCTACTAGAACAAAAGTTATTACAAGGAAAAGAAATTTGACAATTTTCGCTTTTTCACCATAAATCCTAAAATACATGGAAATTTGAAAATTGAAGAATATTGTATAATTTCATTAGTCCTTAGGAACAATTTATCTAATTTAAGCAAACTTGTATCTTTTACAGTAAGCGAGATCCCCATATTGGAAATGTTATCTGGGACACGTTGTATATTGCCTAGAATCAAGTTTCAATGCCGCATACAAGTTGATTACTTGTAATAGTGCAGGGGCCTGTTTATCAATCTCTTTATTTAGTATTATTCTTGTTAATTGTTCTTTAACCATTTAATATAATAATATATATTTGATAGCCTTGGATTGGTTCCAGTTGGATAGCGTCTTCTACCTAGTCGTTCCACTTTCTTAATAGCTTCAAAATTCTTGGTAAAAATTATAATACTAAGAGAAAAATTCGGATACGTGCCGATACGGAAGTTAGTCGTTACATTCAAATAACCCCCTTAACTGCCCTTTCCAAATAATGTTAATGTTAACGGTAACGGTAATGTTACGTTGGGTGTTAAAACTCAAAAAATGTAATACCCATTATAATGTTCACAATAATGTGAATGGTAGTGGTAATGTTAAGTCATCATGTTAATGGTCTCAAACAATTTTGGATTTCTTAACATGATGGTTAACATCTACCAATGAAAGTCGACTTCTCGAGCATGCGCATTGCCGTTATTTATGAATAGTTTATATTTTTCGGTGTTAACCTCAACGTGGAAGAACCCCAAAACAAAAATAAGTTATTTATAAATCTCCAGCTAGTCTAATAGTTTTTAAATATGCCTGTCGACGTTGCATTGCTGCTAGAATTGATACAGCAATACCCTTTTCTGTACGACAAATCGAGGAAAGATTTTAAGGACGTACACAAGAAAAATAATGCGTGGAATGAAATCGCAAACACATTGGATTGTGATGGTACGTATGAAATAACGAGTTTGTGTTTTCTTTTTACTGTCCAAACCATAACTGTAAAACTGCATAAAAATGGGGATGCTCACGTTTAATTTTGGGGTTTTAAACGATTGTTGTTCACTAGAGTTAGAATTATAGTGAACAACAATTGTTAAAAATGGGCTAAATACATTGTTACTTAGTTTTTGACAGAAACAGATACATATAATATTTTAAAGCAGTTGTTATAAATTTTCACATTGTAGTCAATGAAGTCAAAACCCGATGGCGAACACTTCGTGAGAGGTTCGTCAAAGAATATAAGACTCACGAAACAAATACCTCCAGCGGACAAAGTCAGGAAGAAATGCTTTTAGATGGGAGTGGTATGATAGCATGACTTTCCTGAGTGCTCACATAAAACCCCGAAAAGCATGGGATAGTAGCATTCCTGCAAGGGCGAGCCAAGATCATCCAATACAAGAGGTACAAATGGTGGATGTTGTTGATTCCCCAACTGAACCTTTACTAGATTCGCCTGCTTCAACATCATCTGTAAATATCCATAGACGAGAAACACCTCCACCGAAGAGACGGAAAATGTTTGATGACGAATCTGTAGCTATCGATAAGGAGATTTTAAAAACATTAAAGGAACTAGACAGAAATAAACCAACTCCATTGCCAGAAGATGAAGATGATTTATTTTGTAAGTCACTAGCATGTGAGTTACGAAAGGTGACCGACTTGAAAGAGAAACAAAAACGAAAAGCAGAATTATATTTAATAGCCACTGGATTAAAAACAATACATTAGTTTTCAACATTATTTATGCATACATACATAGAGGAATAAATAATATTGTTTTCTTAAATAATGTCTTTTCTTTGTACACAACCAAAGTAAATTTTAATATTTTTTGCCTCGATGTACATAATTTACCTGGCCTGCTAAAGATCCTGCAGGACTTATTAAATACTGCGTCAATTTTTCTCTAAATGCAAGTGCAATTTTCCCTTGATTATGTCCTCCTCTGCCAATACTTTCAGTTTCTTGTAATACGATATTGAATTGATTATCTATTTCTCTGCGCCATTCTCCTTCTACTATACCATCCTCGCTATCTTTATCACACAGGGATTGTGGACAGTATTTTTTTTGCTTCAGGCAAATTATATTCTTTTTGTTTGATAAAATTGTGTAGACAAACAGTTGCCTTTACTATATTATCTACTGTACCTGGCCCTGAGGATATTGTCCGCGTAAATATTCTCTACCGTGCAACAAGAATACCAAAAGAATTTTCAATCACTCTCCTGGCACGGCTAATCCTATAATTAAATATTGATTTTTCCAATGACAGATTGGTTCCCTTGTATGGTTTCATTAAATTTTTTCAAAGGAAAGGCATCATCTCCAATAAAAAAGATGGCATTTTTATGTTGCTTCTTGGCAAACATTCATTTTCTGGTAGTTGTAAATTTAAATTTTCCAATGCTTTTCCAAAAGCTGAATTTGACAACTGCACTATCACATTGACCACCATAGGCTCCAATATTTACATGCAGAAAATTGTAATGGGCATCACTTATTGCTAAAAGAACAATGCTAAAGTGTTTTTGTAATTAAAAAGTCACTTCCACTATTTGGTGGGCATTGTATTGCAATGGGTTTCCCATCAATGGCACCTAAATACATGAGGTAAATTCCATCTGTCAAGAAACTGTTGGGAAATCTTTTTATAATCTTTGGTATTTAAGGGTTTCAACACTTGTTCGTTTAATGTATTCCATATAATTTCTGTTGTCTCTTTAATTACCAAAGACACTGTGGATCGTCCTACTTTATAGCCTGACGCTATGCTAAACAACGAATCCCATTGTGACAAATACCTATAAAGGTAGAATATTAATGTATTATTACACTTGCATGTTACGCAATAAGGAGATTGTGTACATGCATTAAATTACCTTAATGTTATAGCTACTCGTTGTGAAGGACTTAATGGTTCACGATGACTCTGTTTTTCTAATGCAGGCCCCACAATTGAAAGCAGCTATTCGAACTGTGATGGAGTCATTCTTGTATATAAGAAAAACCATTCATGGTCGACTATCTGTAGTAGGTTAAAATGTATATTTTGATTTCAATAGAATACAACAAAAGACTGCAGAATTTACCTTATACCTCAGGAAACTCGTGAAAAATTCTCCACATTTATTTCTGCTTCGTAAAACAGGTCTTACACCCCATCGTCTTTTTAGTTTGTTCTTTTGTACCTTTCTCTTTAATTTCAATAGAACAATTTTCAATTTTAATTCGTCTCTTGTTGACATTATCAATGCTGATTCAGAGAGCACTATAGGTTATGTTCTTTGTTTATGTTTGCTATTCTAAAACGTTGACTTTGGCTCCTCCCACTTATTACCGCTAATTTTAAAAATGCAAACTCTGAACATTGCATTAACATTATTGAGAACCACATTGACGTTTACCATTACCATTAGCACTTTAACATCAACATTAACATTAACATTATTGTGAAAGGGCAGTAAGTGGCGATAAAGATAGAGATCCAGGCCGTACTAGCTCAATGGAAACAGCGTAGATTCAAGTTCGAAAATTTATTAGTAACAAAGCGCCACTCTTCAATTATAAACTGGATTGCATCTAAGTTCTTGGAGTCAGAGAGATTCTCCAACTTCTGTAGTAAGTGAATCGAGGTTATCCGAATCGTTTACGTTACCGATTCTTTTATTTGGCGACCACCAAAATAACACGAAAACTCTATTCAAAATAACATAAGAGAATTAAAAGACAAATTGAGGCGAGAGAATAACGTTGAACAGCACTTTATTTTGTCACTTGGAGTGTAACGGATCTCATAAAAATATAGAAAACTAGCTCCTTAAATAAGGTTTATAACAATATTGTTAGCCGTTGGCATGCCAGCGGCGTCGTAGCCACCTTACAGCTTTACCAGAATGTAAGTATAAAGATATGTGCAAGTAACAAGAAGATATGTTCCGTCCCTTAAAATACTAAAAGAATTGAATGTTACGTGCAACAAATAACTTACTAAATTAGCAAAAGTAAGAAAACGCTTTCTTACTCGAAAACAAATCCCCGACTTCCTAAATCTAAAATTAATTACATAATTCTAGGAAATTTTTCCCAAAACTCAACGAGACAAATAAAATAAAATAAAGGCGCGGCTGAGCCCAACATATTTTCGGTTGTCAACTTTCGTACGGCGTGGTAAGCGGTATCGGGAAGGAAGCTGTCAAAGATGGGGGGCTTCCTCGCACTCGCTGTAAAAATGTCGAGGATTCAGCCGAACACAGCAAACGGAAGTCTTTCCAACTTCTACGATAATTCTTAGATGTTCTTAAAAATACTCCGATGTTCTCCAATAATCTCTAGCCCTCTACTAGCTTATACTAGTTCATCTAATAGTTTATACCAGTTTCCTACAACAACGTGAAAGAAAAAATAAGGGCATCGTAAATAAGAAAAAGGAAGACTCACCTCCAATTGAGGGAAAAGCAAATGCTCAACGTAATCGAAAGCTAGGAAAGCGGGGCGCTATCTACACGTCAGCGGTTGGAGCGAGAGGCCAAAAGTAACAATACGGGTACACTGTGAGAAATTGGTCGCAACAACTTTAGGATGAAAGCTTATAGAATTGCAACTTACTGCACGGCATTTAACGAGTTCTGTGTTACATATCTTCAAGGTGAATGAAAGTTAGCCAGTTTATATATAGGAGTTAGTTCAACAAAAGATATAAGATTACCTTGGTCTAGTTCCTACTACAGTTATATAACTTTCCGAATTCATTGTAAGCCTGTTGAAATTTGTGGCCATCAAAGGAGTCTCAATGAGTCAGAGGGTGTTTCATATAGCGCTTGTCGAAATACCTTTTATAAAATCACCAGGAGACCATTTAAGTTTAATTTATAAAATCGAACGATTATCTGTTCTGTTCTGTACCTTCTGCTCATCTTAACAATTCGTCAAGTTAGATCACAGTCCAGTTCCTTTCTAGCCTGCATTTAACCGAAGACCACTTCCAGCAGGTATAAAATAAAACGATCGTATCTGGTGACCATTAAAAGTTGATAATTACTAAAAAAATCTTTCGTGTTATAATTATAGATCGTATTGATTTTTCGGAATAAAGCTCACAGTCAAAGAACTTAATGGACTTTTTAGTGTATTATCAGCAACAGTAGTAATTTATCCAATATATGAGGACAAAAATAAAGAAGTAAGAAATGCTTGTATCCCCGGATCCGACTGAATTTTTTGTTTGAACAGACTCGCGCGCCTTACTTTATACAGATAATTTGTATAAGTGAACAACTCGCGTCGGCTTAATATTCATAAGTTGCTACACTTCCTTCGGAATTGATGTGGGTATAATTAAGGTGCTATTTCTACCATCGCTGTGCCTACCGCTATATTACATGGAAAGCGTCGGTGGGTCCGACCCTGTAATTATCGAACACAGGATTCGATAAATGTCATATTCACTTTCCAATCTGATACTGATTTATTGCCGCGGCTTATGATCATTATGTGTAGCATTACAACCTGCAAGAAGTAGTAGAAAAAGGTCTCCTCTTATGTTTCTTAAATTGTAATTTTAATAAATTACCATTAATGGATTAGGTGCAGTAAATTTCATCACGAGGAAAAATTAGATTTGGTGCACACCATTTTGTCATTTAAACCATCTAAAAAAGGAACGCAGAACATACCTGCTTCAGCTGTTTATATTTAGGAAATAAAATTTTCATTCACAACCGATTCTGAAAAGTATATAAATTAATTAATAATATATTGGATCTGGGACATTTTAGCTTTCTGGGATCTTTAAGAAATAAATGTATCAAAATTTCACAATTTCAATGCAATCGATCATCACTGAAAAAGATTCGTGATTGTTCTGTTCTTCCTTTAGCTTCTTCTTTCTTTTTTGCGTGTTAACCATCGCATTGACACGGGACCTACGATTTTATTTCCTCTGCGAGAAGTTATGTCTGAATTTTTATTTTCAACTAAATATCACCGTCCTCGATCGGGTTTGATGCTGCGACTTTAGGTCTACTGGCCGACATGCAAACCGCGCTACATTCTCATTTTGGCTTCATCTCTTTCTACTTGAAAATCAATTAAACTGGTGTTCGTCTGCAAAAGTACTGTTAGGAACAGTGCATTACAGATTGCTAATTATAGACGTTCAGTTATTTTTAAATCAATGAATGCTTAGAGTCAGTATTTCTCAGAAACTCGTTGTTTCATAGTCATTTACTTAGTTCAAAGCTAGTCTAGCCATGAAATCGACGTAAGTCCTACAAAGCTTTGGGTCACCTACCTGCACCAGCAGATATAAAATGTTATAAGTTATAACTATCACAAAACAATCAGTAGAATACAAAACTACCACCTAGCATATGTTGCATTGTGCTATTCTAAATACAACTAAAAACACATTTAAAACATTGTGCAGTTCATTCATATTACAAAATAATCAACTTTGAGTCCTTATCCTCCTCAAAAAAAAACATCAAAGTGATCAATTAATGAATCAATTAACGAATGAACTGGGAAAATAGGAAGTATGTGGAAATAGAATGGAAGAACTTTGTCGAGACTTGATTCGTGTCAAAGCTTTAAAGCACATGCTTTTCTAGGAAGATTTGGAGAAATTGTACAAACAAAAATACAGTAAATGATATATTAGTACGGAAGTACTTTAGCGCTACCTTTCTTTTTTTCTTTTTCTTTTTTTTTCAATGTGGAGCTTGATATAAAAATAATACTACCATACTGACGACACCAACATTTTGATCAAACTAGAGAGTACGTCATATATGGACAATATATACGTGTGATCCCAAAGTAATAATACACCAATAAATGAAGAAAAACCATCAGCAATTCTTTCTTCAAAAAAAAAAAAAAAGAAATTAGGAGTGCAATAGAGCGCTTAACATAGAGTGAACATATCGATGAAAAAATTAACGTCAACTTTTACACTAAGATATCTCAGACGTTTTTGGGATTTAATGATGCTTAGGACTAATGTTCGACCGAAACTGGATTTGCAGCCGAAACCGAAACCGAAACCAAACCTTCGGCCTCGGTCTCAGTTTCGGCCGTAACCGAAACCGAAACCGAAACTTATTTAAACATATTAGAATTTCAATTGTATGCTGAAATATAGTGTATGTTTTACATGTTATATAGTTCATTTGTGTTAAATGAAATAAAAAAAAACAACAATTACGGTATGTAGGAAAAGGAGATATTTAGGTATTTAGGTATTAACTTGCTGACTCTGACAATTACGAGACACGAACTGGCTCGAACGAAGCACGACAATTCACGAACACTGTTTCGGTTTCGGTGCGGCCGAAGTTTCGGCTGAGTTTTGGCCGAAACCGAAACTATGGCCGAAACTAGATTCTTTGGCCGAAACTGGCCGAAACCGAAACCGAAACCGAATGTTCGGTCGGCCACTACTTAGGACATTGCATTTTATGTACCATCACGGACTTTGGTTACGTCCGTTCTTTTAAGGTACAGCCTGTGCTCCTGTTACTGTATCGGTTTTAGCGTCAAGGAAATTTTGCACGTACACCCGGCCTTGTATGTGCGAAATTTGCTTAACGCTAAAATCGATACAATAACAGGAGCGCAGGCTGCACCTCAAAAGACCGGACATAACCAAAGTCCGTGATGGTACTTTAGTCCGCCCTGAGATACAGAGTTGATCGAGACGTGCGTAATAATTCGAGTTGGCTCACAATGGATGAAGCAAACTTGATAATGATTATAAAAATTCTGATGTGGCTCCAATTTACGTGAATCGTGAATTTAATTGAAATACGAAACTTTAAGTTGTGGACCAGTTTTGACCATGTGTGACACAGCATCGGAAAGCATGAGTACAATTTTATTAGTTGGAACAATGTCGGGAAGGAAATAATTCATGAAAGTTTAATTAATAAACCTAACCATTTCAATTTGTTTACACAAAATCAAATAGGATTTACCAGGTGTGTTGCTATTTAAACAACCTATTAATAAATTTGCCATACAGTATCCACAAGTATTTGTAGTTTCATCTACTATACAATATATAAAACTGTTATTTACAGTTTGCTTGATTTCATTAATTACGTCCTTATATACATTTGTGACATAATTTTCCCTGAAAGTATTTTCGTCAGGTGCAGTATTTCTGCAATGCTTTTGCAAAAACATTTTAAAATTTAGGTTTTGTAACTTACTTACTTAAAGTGGGATATTAGCAGAAAGCGAAGCTGTAATTAATTCCAAATTAAATACTTGTTGTTCACTCTGATTTCTTGGAGATGAAGATGAACCTGCTGACTGACGTACAGCCATTTGCACTAATTTTGGATGTCTCATTTTTTCTAACTTTCGTTTATGAAGGTTAGTCGAGAGATGTTGACTTATTTGGGATTTTTTTCACATGGAATCTAAGAAAGAAGAAGATTATAGTGGAAAATGTATACACCCTTTTAGATATAAGATAAGAAAATGATTTTGAAACTATAGGAAAATATTTTTATTAATGAACATAATTTTATTCGGCAATCCAAAGTAAGTTTTTGAACCAATTGTATAGCAGATTAAAATTTGAGAAATAAACATGTAATTTGAATTGAATAAATAATATGAAATGTTCTTATAAAATTATCAACTTACATTTTTACCGCACGCTTTGCAGAATACTCTCCTTTGTTCAAAAGTAATTCTGGAACGGTCTTGATCCAGGAGGCTACTAAATTGCTTTTCACTGCTGGAATTTTTGGATAACACTTGGTAACGCTTCAATTTATTCGGTCTTCGCAATGATGAAAACTTTTAAATGAATAATGTTACAATGTATATGTTACCGTGAAAGACCGAAATTGGAGAATGTCGACTCTCACCGGTGAATGTCAACATTCGTATAATCGCTTGGTGTATGTCCGAAATATTTCATTAAATTCTTATGTATGTCGACAATCACAGATATGCCCTAGTGGAGGTCCAAAACAGAAAAGCGAGGCGACTGGCTCTCTCCCGCCAAATCCTCGGTTCAAAAAGATAAGCCGACAAAGAGGCGACTGGCTCTCTTCCGCCAAATCCTTTGTTTTGCTTTGAGTCAGTTTTGTCAATCTTATCCAAGCTTCGAAGATGCGAGCAACATTTTCTTAATTTCTTATCCGATACCGTAATTTATACTGAATGAATATTGCAGTAGATCGTGATCTTTTCCTTGAAAAGTTAAATGCATTAATTGCGGGTAAACGAGAAGACAATTGTTTTTATCTTTCTCAAGAAAAGTACTCTAAAATACTTTAAGTGATTTCTGCTAAAACTAAGTGCAGCACACCTTTGGATTACAGGCGACTACAACGTTTTGACGTTTTAAAAATTAATGATGAACAGAAGTTAATTGTACCATTAAAACCAGGGGAAACGAATACACAGTATTATGTAACCAATGAAGAACTGTTCAGTAGACTGTATGAAATTCACACCAGAATAGGCCACGGAGGAAGAACACGTATGCAAGGATTGCAAGTGAAATACAAAACTGTTACATATGAAGTTGTAGTGTTCTATTTAAATTTATACAAACAGTGTCAAATGAAACACAGTACAGGTATTGTTGTGAAACCAGTGGTCAGTTCTGAGTTAAACTCAAGATGTCAAGTTGATCTGATAGATCTGCAGTCAAACCGAGATGGTGAATATAAGTTCATAATGCTGTATCAGGATCATTTAACTAAGTTTATCAAGCTACAACCTCTGAAAACTAAAAGAGGCGTATCACGTTCTTTCAATATTTTTAGCATTTGGTGCACCAGCAATATTGCAATCAGATAATGGTAGAGAAGTCATAGAAATATGCGCTATGTGGAAAGATGTTAAGATAGTTCATGGAAAGTCTCGTCACAGTCCAGCACCAGGCTCCGTTGAAAGGGCCAATCAAAACATACAGAATATGCTAACTGCATGGATGAACGATAACAATACAAATAAATGGTCCTATGGTTTACCCTTTGTTCAATTTGCCAAGAAAACTGCATACCTCGAAGGAATATGCCAAAGTCCTTATGAAGCCATGTTTGGCGTTAAAGCAAAAAGAGGCATAGCATCGTTTCTTTATTGAAACCGAAGAACAACTCCAAGAAATTGCTAATACTTTTGAAACCGAAGAACAGCTCGAAGAAACTGTTAATACTTCTGAAAGAAATTTGAGCGTTGGTCATACCGAAACCCATATCACGAAGAAAAATATTGAAGAGGACCTGCAATCTATAACGTCTTCACATCAAGTTCTGTCTTCTACTGCAAGCAACAAAGATGTTACGAAACTCACAAAAACAATTCCTTCCTCAAATTAGTGATGCTGCACGAATACAAGTCCCTGATGTCGACCGTGGTCGTACAGGTAGCCGAAATGTGTTGGTTGTTGTTGGAATAGAAGACTCCGACTTCTATAAACTGGCAAATAAAAATGGTACCCTCAAGCAGCAAAAGTTACTTTCCATAGATGAGATTTCTTTTGAAGAAATGTCACTGAGGGAAGCAGCTGCAGCTAATTCGACAAGCGGGGGCAAGGCTATACACGCTGTCATTGCAAAAGGAAGTGTTCCACAAATAAATGCATTTGTAAGATCAAGGGACTTTTGTGCAATTCAAAGTGTCACAATAGTTTAAGTTGTTGCAATAAATAAGATTTGAATCACATAATTAAGTAATTTTCATATTACTATTATTTTCTTTTCTCATTTAGAATGTACTGTGTGTTTTAAATTCTCGGTCACTCTTCTCAGGAAGAGAGGCGAAAAAGTTACGTCACCCTTGTGGCACTTTATAGCGACTGACATTTACCGGTGTAAGTCAGAAATAAGGGTATTTAGCAAATATTTCGAACATACACCAAGCGACTATGTGAATGTTGACATTCACCGGTGAGAGTCGACATTCTCCAAATTTCGGTCTTTCACGGTAACATATACACCCCTTACTTAATTATTCTTAACCAATCAGAACTTACGTTTATTCGTTCAATTTCTGGTTTTTATTCTTTGAAAGCGTAACAAAATAATCTTTCCGCTTCGGTATTGAACATGAATTTCGTTTGGAAGTTTAAAAGCAATTGACAATTTCTTAGAAAGATGTAGAAACATAAATTTCTTGGGAAAAGCATTAATCCCTATTTAAGTAATATTTATTATTTTATTATATTTAACAAAACATCTGTAATCGACGATGTAAATATCCCAGAAAATCTTCTACTATATTTTTTATAAAAATAACGCGACTTTAAAGTGGAAAAATATGTCAAATAATTTCAAATATGTTATTATATAATATTCGAAATATGTGGAACAAAGGCAAAGTATTCTAAATATGTAAAATTAAATTAGTGTTAAACGCTTTGATTAGCCCTAATTCGTGTAGATCTTAGAGCGATCAATTGTACCGTTGATAGTTATCGATATACAGAAAATATGTAATCCGTGTACCTACATATCAGGTATTGTAATTGTATGGTTTTTTCGACATAGCATTTGCTTCTCAATAGCAAAAAGCAGATATCATTATATCAAAGTAAATATATGTTTATAAAAGTTATAAACTGTAATATGCGTATCTACGTATAAACGACTTTCCAATGTCCTCGTGACGCAATTTCTCGTCACCCACTACATCTGGACGCAATCGGTTTCCTCTAATCAAACCATTCGACCACAAATCTTGATAGGAAGATAAATTATAACACTCGAATAGTTTACACAATCCCAATACGGGAGTTGACTTTCAATTATTACCTATTTAGGTCGATTAGTAATTACCGCCTATAATAAGTTTAATTAGGCTATATATACGAAGGTACGCGCGAATTAATAAATCAAAGGCATATACCCTAGCTAAGGCAAAGTATAGAGCTGGTATGTTGTAAGCAACGTTCGCAGGTAGATATAGACAGGAATTTTCTGCCATATTCATAGATTAGCGTCCGATGCGAAGCGTATCGGAAGGCAATGGAGCGCAAATACCCGACTAAAAGTAGCTATTAGAACTGAATTTGACGTCCGACTTATTAACTTTGTATTTATAATCTACAGGAAGTAATATTCGACATGAGTAAGCACGGCGATTGAAAAATCGCGGCTCGCAGTCCTTATTATTGATACGTTAATTTGTTTCGTACATTTTTACGTCCTTACACCTCGTTGCTGCGTCGACTTTATGTCCCCGTTACAGTTTTTAATGATGCGAATTTATGAACAATCGCCACCTTAAAAAAGTATTTATGTAACCGCTTTCGTAACAAGCATCGGACGTTCACCATAAGGAGGATATTACAAATATTACTGCTGGAGATTTATGTAAATCGTCCAAAGTGTTTGTTTGCGTACTTTTTATTACTGTACGGTATTGTTCTTTAACCGCAGGCAGATGTCGTTGTAGAGTCGGACGATCGTTAGCCAAATATTAATGTTCGACGATCGAGGAGTTGGTTCAGAAATGTATCTCTGGCTCTTGTACATAATTCCGTTGATCATAAATATTTTTCCTTGTGCACCAATACCGAACGGTGAAAGAGAAATTGCTTACATTTTTCTCTTTTAAAAGCCAGAACTTGTCGGTTTGTATGCATGTTACTCTTCCTGGTATTCGGGTGAGTTGCTAACTTACTTATTTTTGTTATCAGAGGCATGCAATAAGATCATTCTTTGTTCCTAACGGTATGTAGGTACATTGCCCACAATACCGGAGCTCGCTGGCTTATTGTGCCCCTTACCTATCTACTTCATCAGGTTAGTTGATGGAAATCGATCTGGACGAAGAGGCCGAGAATCAAAATGCCTAAATCTAACACTGTTCAGTTCTTAGCATTCACAGAGGAGGTGTTTTGTCAGCTGAAGGATCGGCAATGAACAGGTGATACTACCTCAGTGCGGGTGCGGTTCTTCAGCGTTGATCATGCTACTGCTTTAACAAATTCCTTATCTTAGTTCTTACGGCTTGATATTCGACGTATAGGTTTTGACCCTACAAGATCCTTCTTTCGCTTTTTTCCTTCCTTGTATACACCGGTGTCCCGGCACCCATCAATAGATTTCCTCTACCACAAACATTAGTGTGTCAGGGCATTCTTGGACAGTTCTCGATTGTATTTGCTTATTCCAAACCGCTTTAAGGCTATCCTACGTATACAGACCTTTTTATTTATTATTTCCAGGGCAGTAATCTCGACTTGGCACATCGTCGCATGGGCTCCCAAGTTCATGCTCTCTCCTATTTCCGTCTCATACAAACCCATTCCAGTTCTGGTTTCCATCTTAGATTTGTCTATGAACCAGGCGCTTACGTTATACTTGACTAGGCTGGCGTATACATAGCCTGGTGTACCAGTTTTTAAAAGCTCGTTTACCAGAAGACACCACAACAGAAGTGATAAAATCACCCTGAAGGCATATCCTAGTAACGATCACATCTTTCATAATCCGTCCAACGGGCATGTAAATAACTAGCGCTATTTAATCATATGTTCTTCGAGGCGGTGCTTCTCCATTGCTGGTTTTATCGAGTTAAACGCAATGTTATCAAAATTATCATACGATGGCTAGGAAGGAATTTTCCCGTTTGGTATGCATATTGCTTTCGATATTAATGGATACAACTTCAACACATGGCTCCTTATTTGCTTGTCGACCAATTTCTCCATGGCGTTTAAGAGAAATGATGAAATACTGATGGGGCTGAAGGATTTCGTCTGATTGCACAAGTCCTGCCTTGGGATACCTATGAATACCACTAGGTAATAAGATTG
Source organism: Chrysina gloriosa (assembly GCA_038088585.1). Taxonomy (NCBI): domain Eukaryota; kingdom Metazoa; phylum Arthropoda; class Insecta; order Coleoptera; family Scarabaeidae; genus Chrysina; species Chrysina gloriosa. The sequence goes on along the minus strand of CM076087.1, from coordinate 33,879,563 downwards.
TACATGTGATACATACTATATCACTTACCAACTTTGCTAAAAGTTGACAATGGGAAGTCCCGTACCAGTTGCAGTCGCAAGGGTAACGACGCCTGTGGCCCTAGACTATTTGTCTGGTAGTCGTACAAAACAGAGAAGCAAAAACAATTTTTGAATCAAAATGTCACCACTTCGTTTTGACACATTATCTTATCGCATGCACTTGCAATGCTGAAGATTTTACTACTGAGTAGAAAGAAATTATATTGGTCTCTGTTACTCCTTCAGCTTATTTGAAGCATTAAAATAGTAAAATTAAACGAAATCCAAGTAGTCAGAGTAATCATTTAAATCTTAAAAATATTCGATCCTGTCAGTTTTTGTACTATCTTATTCCCAGGGAAGAGAATTCACGATATAAACCTCAACTACACCCGGAAATAGGATTACCTCATTACGCTCTTGAGTCTTAAATGAAATATACGTACACACACGTACACATATGTATATACGTCTGTCGTCCAAATTCTCAAAAGCTCATCTCTCATAATTCATGCGGTAGAAAACGTGGCCCCGTTTCTATCGACCCGAACAGATCACCCGCGATGGCGAAGCAATTAATGAGTTGACAGGCGTAATAGTAATTGGTGTAATGAACGTGACGCCGCTGCATCAGATAAAGTTCCGGAATGCGCTGCTTGCGTGGGCGTCTTCGTTTGCGTGCGTAGGTGTAGGTGTCAAATACGATCCCTCGTTTCGTCGCGCCTTCGCTCCTCGCCCCCAGCCTTCCTGGGAGAGATTGAGCACATCGAGATATTGGCCGTGACACGTTTTAGGACCGCTCGGAAGCACGCTTCTTCTGATTTATCGCCAACACCCAGATACGTTTAATAGTTTTAATTTAGACTACTTTTCTCTTAGATACCTTCCTCGAGAATCTTCCAACGATCGGATTTATTTGTGCGGGGTCTTTAATTATTAGTGACGGTGTTATGTAATATAAGTCTGTGATTAGTGGTAATTCGAACGGATATCGTGTTAAAAATGAGTCAATTTCGATTTAATATTGTGTCTAATCTGGCGTAAAAGATATATTTTAAGGTTTTAGATAGGTGCTTGATTTATTAACGCTTTCTGCTTTAGATCGTCAAGTTGATGAGCTAACTCCTCGTTAACCAAATCTTGTAGGCTACTGGTTTCGTGTTACAATATAAGCGTATCGGAGTTATAAGATAAGCGATGAAGCGAGTTTAAAGATTTGAGATTGTATGCAAACGATTATTTCTTTTTGCTTTCTGCATCCACTACAAATCGTTTTGTAACCTCTCAATTCTGTGATGACCGACGCGCACGTTGCAAATTTATAAATTGTCCAATAAAAACAACAAACAAAACGTCTGTAATTAACGATATTTTGGGTAGAGAAAGTTCCAACAATTGGTTTTTAATGCAGAAGTTTTATGAAGTAAAATAGTAGTTGACGTTTTATCAACTGGAAGCTAATAGTTAATTTTATACTAATTCTTTTAATAAGTTGGAGAAATCGTTTTAGCATACTTCAAGTTAGATTCTAGAAGAACGGATTTTCTGCTCAGAGGACCTGATACATAAATTTAATTCTTTGACATCCCTCGTAAGATTCGTTTTCCATGAGTTTTAAATTCTGATATAGGACCAGTCATTTCATCAATGGTATTTCGTATTTCGTGAAGCTGATTCAAAATTAACTTGCTAATATTACTTACATATTATTTGTTGGAAAAAGAATTTTTATCTTCTTTGCAAATGCAATATGTCTCTTGAGCATTTTTTGAAAAGCTTGATTTTTCCTTAACAGAGCAACTTCATGCCATATTGAGCCAATTTATGTAAACAATTTTTCGTCACAAATATTGTTATTGAATGTATTGTTGTACGAATTCTAATTCCCTTCATCTTTGTCCCACAATGGTGGTCCCATCTTAATTTTTTTTTTCTAGCTATATAGAGTATTCCACGCAACTGGTTCTTTAAAAATTTTTGATGTTCTACTGTTTATTCATATGTGAAGCTTTGGTATTGGTACCTATACCCCTTCACTTTTAAGGAAAAGTATTTCTCCGAAAATATCATTTCCGCTTATACCGGAAATCGAGGATACTACAGTTTTCTTTACATTTTCCGGTATCTGCATACAACCGTTCTTCAGTTATTTTCGATTACTTTGTGACAAAGGCATAGTTCTATCATATACAGTGTTCAAGATTGAGATCTCAATTCATTCATTTGCAGATGTAAAAGATCAAGTTCTTTAAATGGCACGCAGTGTATATTAGTACATTATAATAATTACAATAGCAGGCCCCATGAAATCTGAATGAATAACATTGAAAACGTTTAATGAACCACTTACGTGGAATATCCTGCAGAGCTCGCTTTTTAAAAGCATGTTAAGTGTTTTTATATTTTCTGTTCTCTGAAAAGAGGTAGCCAATTTAGATATTTCATACAGTTTATCAAGTGAGATCACATTCAAACAATTTATAGCATTATCATTTTTATTAAACCTCTATCTACGTCCACTACAATGAAAGATCAGCTCCACACAAACTCTAACAGGTAGCCAGTAATCCTTTTAGAAGAATTTATCTTTCAACTTTATCTTCGGCAATAATATCTGTTAGATAGCCTTCTCTTCAGTATAGTATTTATGTGCGCAAGCCTTTTTCTTTCTTAAATGGCTCATAATTTTCTATTAGCTCATACCCATTCCTACTTGTCCGCGTAGGCCTTAATCTTTCAGCAATAGTAACAAGCACGCTTACAAGCTGAATTGCCTAAAGATACGTTTTTATAAGTCATAAGTCAGAGAAATTATTTGTTGGTGTTATTCACAAGCGCCACGTTAAAGTCCTGTATTTACACCTTAATTATTTCAAAGAAAGGAGGAAATTCGAGCGTTAGTTTTACGAAAAAGAAGAAAATGCTTAAAAGATCTAAATTAGGGTAGTTAATGAACCTAATAATATTTGGAATAATATATATATATTAAATTCTACTCTTACTATTCGGGTTCTGGAAGACTAAATACGTATTTCGCCCATCAGTGGAGAACACAAAGGAAAAACTTAGTGACGTCAATGGTGCTCCTAAAACAGTTGATTTTGAGGTAGTGATATGTGCTTTTTTGGTGTGGTAAATCTAAGAGCCATCTTACTCTAAAGCTAAACCACAGGTCTAATATAGTACTGATGCTAATTCACCAACCATGTTGACATTTTATGAAGATGAAGTGTACTCTTGTAAAGGTAATATAATAGGATCCAACGAGAAACTGGTATTCTCACTTCACATTTACAATGTAAGATTTCTGGAGTAGAGGTCTTTGAAATGCCCAGGAATGTCTAAATTTTGTAGTCATATCACATGTCTATCCTCCATCACTTGTAGCATTCAGTTAAACGGTGCCGAATTCAATAGGAAACTCGGATTCTCACATTAAATTCATCATATGAGATCAGTTGGGTTGAGGTCTTATGGTCATGGAGCTTTAGGCGAATTAAATATTGGAATGAATTTTTATGCTTTGATATATTATTTATGGTGCCTTGTATGCGTCTGTTTGAAACCCTAAGAAACTTCCCTCCGTATTTCACTACCCTTTGGAAAATACTAATATGTACATATATAATAAGAGTGGTTAAAATAATAATAAAGGTGATTGCAAGGACTGTGGTGTAATTTACTGACACAAATATCACATCGGTAAACTCCTCACCACACAATTGTCTATAATAAAATCGGTGACACGTGATTCGCTAGCTCGAGGCAAGCATCTTCAACAACCGTATAAACCGAAGTGTTCGGTGTCAGTAAAATAATAATATATAAAATAAATAAAAATACCCTTCCCACATCTTTCGGAAGTAATTCCAAAAGCGTATTTCGGCAACTAAGTTGCCATCCTCAGTGAAGAACCGGGGAATTAACTACCACCAGCAATATCCGGTTAACGCTCAAGATTAACATCACGCAATGAGTAAGGAGCTGACAGTGTCAATACTGTTTTAGTGCCTTTCGTGCGGTTGTTCAGTATGTGATGTTCATTGTGCATACTTTAGAATTGCATAATGCTTGTTGCGTGGCGTTCGTCTTGGATGTTAGGCGGATATCGCTGGTGATATCCAATTCCTCCAGTTTTCCACCTATGATGGTAACTTAGTTGCCGAAATGCGTATCTGGAATTATTTTCGAAAGCTATGATAAGGGTGATGTTATTTATTTTATATAGTTACATACGTATTTTATAAAACAGAACTACATTTTTTCAATTCAAGTAGATATGTACTACAACAAACTTTACCGATTGTATTGCATGGGTATCACTCATCAATCATTGTTCTCCTGTACGGTCTGTATAGAGGCGAATTAGGAAATCAATTAGGTCCAGCAGTTTGCGGCAACCCGTTCAAGCGTATTTAGATATTCGGGTAGATAGCCCTAATTAATATACAGGTGCGCGCACAAGACCTCTAATCTGTAATGAATATGACCAGATATAGGCGATAAGAGCGCGCTTCGGTCGTAAAATTTAGGGTAGGAAAGACGAACACGCTACGCATATTTATCTCTATATAGATTCCAAGAAAATTGATAATTCAACGATTTTATGAAGATATAAATGCATAAACATTTTCTTCACAACGGTCGGAGGTAGGATTATTTGCATTTTCATTCCAAACAAAGTATTTGATGATAGTGGACGTACATACGTCTCCCCAAATTCTTACGTGTGTGCGTGCATACATTCGAATTACTAAATAAAATTACAAATTACAAAATTTTGATCTTCTCTTGCCATCCGTAGAAGTACGTTTCGCGGTTATACCGCTCGTCAGTACGGCTTTGCAAGAGCTGTAATTTCGTATAACAAATTTTATGTATATATGTAACATCAATGTTTGTACGACATGTACATAACATCAATGTATACGAAATTACAGCTCTTGCAAAGCCGTACTGACGAGCGGTATAACCGCGAAACGTACGTCTACGGATGGCAAGAGAAGATCAAAATTTTGTAATTTGCAATTTTCCCACGGCGGGTAGCCGAAGAGCGTGACTGCAGTTACTGCAGGAGGCTGTGGCAACGCAAGTTGTCCACTTCTGTAGAAAAAATAACTGTAAAAAATGCGTAATACGTTCATTGTGAGAGAATTCATATAGAATCCCTCTCACATGTACAAACATAAATAAAATTACTGGCTAAGTTTGTGATTTGTGTTGAGTATTAATTATGGAGTTTTTAAAATATGGGGAATGTTTCGAATATTCTAGGAATTGAGCTTTAGTTGAATTGCCTACATTTTCACGCTGTTATTCAGACACAAGTCTTGACACGTAGAGCTAATATCTTCTTTCAATTTAAAGAGGGTGGGAATCGTTAGAGGTCTACAGAATATATCGTGAGAGTTCGTAGAAATTAAAAGTACAATCTATCGATGCTATGCGATGATAGACGGATAATTATTCGTGAAATTAGTGTTGGTGTAGGAATAGGTACACGACAAGTTCATGAGATTTTACACAAACGTTTTGGGCGTGGACGAGTTTTCAGCCACCTGCGTACCAAGAGTGTTGGGACCGGAACGCACATTCAAAAGGTCCGCCACATGCCGCCAATTTCAAGGGCTTTTACCACGTTACGACGACTAATTTGGGCAACTACTGATGATGTCAATCCTAGGACCAAAAATCAGTCAAAAATCGCAAATCGAAAGAAGCGCCTTCGCTTAAAGCACAAGCAGTTTCGTCCGTTAGAAAAGCAAAGCTTATTGTTTTATGGGATTGCGAAAGGATACATTTTTCTTGGATTATCTGCCAAGGCGTACTACAATTAACGCAGAATATTTTTTAGTCTCTTATCTGGGACATTGCGGCAGGCGTTACAAGGGGCGTTGCAAGGGGTTACCCGAATCGCAGTCGCCGTCAACCTGGACGTTATCTGTTACATGAATTGCAGTCTAAAAATATTTGACTTGCTTTAACTCACTAACTTTACTCGAATTGCAGTCAGAATAAGTATGGTAACAAAAAATTAAAAGGTTTATATGTTTAATGCTTGAAACTTTGAAAGAAATTAACAACTGACAGCAAAAAGATGAAACAGAAAATTATGGAGAGATATGGCTAATAAAGTATAAACAAAAAAGATTAGAATGATATACCCAGAAAAATAGTTGTTGAAACCCTTTACAAGCTTCGCAAAGTCCATTAAGGGTGTGTAGCCGCTATTATTATTATATATTTAATTTTATATGTAGAACGTAAAAGGTCACGAAATATATATACATAAAAATGTACAGTTTATATATTCAATACAAATTCCCAGCTAAATAATAATAATAATAATAATAAAATGTATGTTTCTAACAGTAAAATGAAATGATTAATTATTACAAATATATGACAAAATAAAGAAAATAATGACCAAATACAGAAAATGGAGCAAAAATCTCATAAATTTGCAAACAAAAATATTTGTGGTAATTTAATGCATCTAATGCATGGAGCAAAATATTTATAACAGCAAGAAAAGCAGCATAATTCTTAATTTTAACAATTTGAACATAGTACGACCAACTCGACTTACGACCGGTAGGTTCTATCGCGGTTGTAAGTCGGGGACTACTTGAAGAAAATATTATTACTGTTAACTGCAATTCGAGTAATACCGTTGTAGAAATGACCTTGGAAGTAGCATAGGTATTCGCTATTGCTGGAGGAAAATGCAAGACTCCACACCGCTCGAAAGAACGAAGGATATTTCAAATGAATTGTATTGGGAATGGCTTTTATATCTACCTTATCCGCCAGATTTGGTTTCTAGTGATTTTTATCGGTCCTAAGATTGAAGCACAACTGCGGGGTGTTCCATTACCTAAAATGTATAATTTTCTATAAATAGAAGATTCCGAAGAAGTTCTTGATGGACAGTTTGGAAAGAAACAATGTCACATTGTTAAAAGCGTATTTAATTAAATTAGGATTATATTGAAAATATATGTTTTATTTTTGACGAAATTTGACAAAATAAAAAATTACAGCCAAATTTCTAAAACTTTGGTAACGTCTGTCGTACATGTTACATCTATGTTATTGACTGCAGATACATCGGATTACTTACAATTCAAACTAATTTTTGTAACGGCATGCTCTAGGTAATAGGGCTATATTTAGTTTTTATCGAAGTATTGCAGTTAGACTTTACATACAACAAAATGATCGAAGATTGTTTGATTTCCAAGTGTGAATTTGGTTTATCAGTTAATCAGTTACCCTTTATGGTGTTGTTAATTCAGAAATATTTCCGGGAAATGACGTTTACGGGATCATTCATTTCGAACTTTCTTTGTTATCGTTCAGTTTTTTCTGCCAATTCCCACAATTGGATGTGCTGTTCTGTTTTCATTTCATAGAAAATAGATATCAATTATTTATGGAGTAAAATCTGTTTGTGAATAAAATTACAAGATTTAGAGGATGGACATCAATGAAGATAAATGTGTATTAATAAAATATAATCTGGACTATTTCTGTTTCTAGTAATTTCTAATTATACGAGCCGCCTGCAGATTACATTATCCTCATATTCTAATAATGGGGGTACAATACCTTCACAAATCCCTGTAAATTTGGATGACAGCGATGCCTTTTAATAACTAAATAGTTATTATCTACTTTGTTAGTTTATGCCGTTAATGACAGATTCCGTAATAATTGTTGTTGTTTGTTAAGTATCGAATATCTTATCGGGATTTCAGGAAACTCAAAATCAATATTTACGTTTGCCATGTCCGTCTATTCTAAATACATCGCCAATGCTTTCGTTAGACCATAACAGATACAGTGTCAAGTGTACGGACACAATGGAAATATTAATGATTCTGACAAGCTAACTTATTTTCAGCCTCGCATACATCATTTACATCTTATTTGCCGTTAATGATAATTAATGTTAGAAGGAAAAATTCTCCGTAGTAATTAGCGTGAAATAATGAAACGCGTCGGATTTTAATTTTTTGATCGATTCTTCCCACGAAATTTATGTAGCTGTGTTCTCACGTCCGATTCGATTAGAGCATTGTACGTTACACAGCCGAACTCGAAAGCTTGTATCTGCCGCTTGTTTGAAACGAACAACAGCTCGATGAAGAAGGCGACTTGATTAATTGCCAATTCATATCAGTGATGCTTGTACGTTTCACATGACGTGCAATTAGAAGTTAGATATCTTAAGGTCGAATATTTTACGTACATACGTTTCCAACTACTTACGTCAATAAAACTCAAACCTAAAATGAGCAATACCAGCGTTTCAAATGCTTCATTAGCAGCGAAATAAATAAACAGATATCCAATATTTACCAATTGGTTTGTGCTGTTTCATGAAAGGTAATACAGTAAACAAAACGACATACTATACGAGTACATTTGTTCAGATCTCCAAGAAACCTGTACAATTAGCCTGCACACTAGGCGCAAGTTGTATATGCTAATATTATCATGAAGGAAATTATGCTGTATGAATATACCTGGAGTTGTTTCATTAATCCCGGTTTTAGTGCTAATAAGGGAGAAATAGACTACGGTTCCAGTTTGCGACTGGCAAGGCATAATTCCCTGCGTAATAATATTAGGATATAGATTTTGCGCTTGTTTTAGAGGCTTAACGCACAACGTTGTTGCAGAGCTGCTTAAGAAACGTATCTCATCTGGTAGGTCACTTAGATTTTTCTTTTTCTTCGAAATATTTTGGCTATCGCTGAAAATAATTCCGCTACATTATATATTTGATAATTAAGAGAACATAAATACCAATGAAACCTACTCCAATTATAATCTTATGAAAAGTACATTCATGCTAGAATTAGAGAAATACTTATGCTCATATAAAGCAACTTAAAAATGTTCTATAGTGGAGAACCACCCAAACAATACAAGCTTATCCTGGATTTACACTATTCAAAATAATTAACGCATGCAAATTGCTGGCACAGGATGTGTTGATTGATTCCATACCTGCAGGATGGACAGTCTGTTCACCGGCACGCTATGATCTTTCCAATTACGAAGTGAACAGTAAGATATTCAGACTTAAGCATGATTTGCAATTCTGTAAAGCAGTTAAGGTTCGTGGATTTTGTTGAGGCACCCACGCAGAAACACAATTTCGTAGACTTAGCGCATGGGAGTATAAAAAATGCAGGAACGAGAAAGCAAACTGAAAATATTAGAAATTTAAATATCAGTTGTTAACCGGTTGCTATTCGTTATTACACCATAACTAACGCTTTTAGGACGAACTGTAACGTTGCTCTACGCAGCTTTGTCTCTTACCAAAATCTCACATATTTTACATACATACATATTCTACCCAAATTCTGTTTACTTGAAATCAGCGTTTTTATTGCCACTTTAGTAAATTAATAATAAAAACGTAAGTACAGGCATTCGTTAATTGTTTTGAACAGTGTAGTTACTATCGTGAAGCATATAAAGCCCTTCAACTAGGATAGTATGGGAGAAAACAATTACATCTAGTTCTATGGCCTAGTATCATGGTACTATGGTTTACATTCTACGGAAGCCTGCCAATTTTTACATATCGAGTATCTATTTGAAACCTTTTTTTATTATACAATGCTCAAAATTATTTCGGTAGTGTGGAGAGGAAACCAAAATTACTTTACAAATATGCTTCTTCGCTTCATAGTCACCGCAACTTCAAAATCTTAAATAGCAATTGGCCGCATTTGACACGTTGTTGAAAAGCTCGCAAAATGCTTCTTATTGACACCATACAAAGGTAATTTTGGGCAAGTAAGGGGTAAACATAACTGATTTTGAAGCTGCATTTCCATATATTCGAACGTAGACCTCAAAATTGAACCATATTCTCGGATAATACGGTTACGTAGATTCTCACGTAATTGCGGTGATGTCTTTTAAATCACCGACTTTAAATGCCCTCAACCTGACGATATTGCTGACCATTTTAAAAGACCTCTTGTGCCAATCTATTGTTGAGGAATTATGTCGTGTAGAAGCTGTCGAACTGGTAGTATGTAGTAAGGTGGTGCACATACCTATTGAAAGTGAATGAAGTCTTCACGCAAATTTATGTTTCAAACCACATGCTGCCGGTTCTCTCCTGTACGATAGGAGGTTCAGCTGTGTTTCTCAATCATTCCCCATTCATTCCATTTTGTTGAATAAAGACATATTTGTTAACTGCATCTCTAAGAAAACCAACCTACCGGTTAACTTCCTCGGTTTGCTGTGTATGTGCGTCCCGAAAAGGATGTGTATTGTCATTTGATCAACGGCGAGAACTATGTTTATTGAATTTATTTTATATAATTTAGGAAAAACGTGCTTTCGTTGCAAAAACAAACATTTTTCACCAATTTCGAATTTTTTCACAAAATTTTATTCCCGTGTCAGTTGCCCTCGATCAATTCTTGAATGATTTACATTTTTTACGGGAGGAGTTTAGCAAACTTAAGTACTTTCAGCACTGATTCTGGACAAATTCCCGTTGCAGCATATCCTTTGCGAAGAGATAACTTTGAAATCCTCGCAAACTGTTCCAAATCTTCAATCTGCATGTCTTCGCCAAGTGTTCGTTGTTCTGCATGTTTCCTGGTTGCAACCGATCTCATTATTTAAAATTTCTAGGTTATTTGATGGATGTACATATGACATTTTCCCAAAATATCTACTATTGAAAACAGTAACTTCTTAAAGATTATTTCAGCCCTCTCCGGGAACGTGTACATATAACTCCAGATGGATATTAGGCAATGAAATATAATGAAACCATCCATCACACATCGCAGGAGCGGAGGGGCAGCAATCAAACTTCTAGTAGATTTACGTCTAAGTGAATTTTTGATAGCTCTGGCCTAACATCTGAATACATTGTGGCTGTCATAGTTGATAGCCAAAGCATCAACCGAAACATCAGTGGCTATCAAAAATGATAGCCATGGCAGTCAATGTGTTAAATGAGGTACTTCCTCCAGCTCCAGCTGTTATAGTCTTTTTTACACATCACCTTAAGGATCTCATAAATTACAATCGTATTTTTATTATTGATACAACTCACAATCACCATTCAAGAATCATATAAAAATTATGGTACGTTATTGTCGGACTTTAAATTCTATCTAAATCTTATTTTATATAAGAATTTTCTTATTTCATTAAATGAATAAAGCGAAAACTAAGAAAAATGTAATTGAGACTTTCTTTGATATTATATGATCTCATTAAATATTACTCACTACAACATGAAAGTTTGGATTTGTATTCGGTCTGCATTTATAATAACCAATCTATAACCATGGATGGTCTAAAATTATTACTTTATCGAAAATTTATACACTCTCTTAGCTATTTCTCAACAATAGAATGTTATAAACACTGAAACATGTGGGATATCTTTTAATATGCATATTGCTTTGTCTCGAAAACGTTATTACGAACTGCTACTCTATTATTATCGTCATTGTTGCATATATATTCTTGTGCGCGCCTCGGGGCGACGAAACCCAATTTTGTCTCTTAATTTGAAAGTAAAATGGAAGAAATTATGTAGTTCTGCATAAAAGCACGTTGCCCACAGACGAATATTAAAACGTCTTCAACTTATCGGCATGCATGCAGAAAGTCGCGGCTAGTATAATTTTCAAGGTTCGTTGTTTTCTTCGCGCGTGCAAAATATATTTTATATATAGGTATCTAATAGACATCAGAATACAATGAGGAATAGAGGGTACTTTAAAGTTAATTCCTCTTCGGACGTATTGAATGATATTCGAAGCGAAGCCGGAGTCACAGCGTTTAGAATTCATGGAAGCAAAAACTAACTCCTCGTGGATATTTCCTTAAAGGAGTCACATAAATGTGAAATATATTTACGGAGATAGAAACCCTTTAAAAAGTACGCGCGTATAGTAATAAATAATGTATGTAAGTCTCTGGCTTTTTACCGATGTTACACAGCTGATGAATTCTAACCAGTTGATTGAATTATAGTTTTATTGTCCGAGATAGACGCGACCGTCTTACAATGGAACATTATTTTTGTAGTAAGTGGGATCTTATTTGTAGCGGTATCAATTTTTCATGAAAGCGGCAATCTTATATGTATACAAAGGTATTTGAAGTTAATTAACGGCAAGCATGATAAAGAACAACAAATCGTTAGTGACAAATTTTAAATGGTTCGTGAAGAAAAGGAGGCAGCAGCTCTTCGAACCCACGATGCTGTTTTAATGCGGTACATACGCCGTAGTTAGTGTATAGTGTATATTATTAAACGTACAGTAACTAAAACTTGTATATATGTATGTATGTACGTGCGATATCCAATTTGATGTTTTAGTTATTAATTTAAAATTTTCATAACAAGGAGATTCGAGAATCGCACCTGGCTAACTACAACAGTTAGAATTGGCAAAGTTATATTACTAAAGAGAGTGGTCTTTGATTTCCATGGGAATAGTATTGATGACATCTAGTTTATTTCCAAAGATGTTACAATTCATTTATACATGAAAGTAATTTTCCGATATAGTGGTACTTATTGTTAGATAAAGCAACTAATTAGTTACTTGGTCTAAATGTCGCAAATCTGATACAGAAAGCACACCATCTGGAAGCAATTGAAATTTTTTGATTATATGTGGCAGAAACCTTTAACCCTCAACTGGACGGGTGGGGTCACGTTGGCCCCAGAGATTTTATAAACTCGCAATACTCCGTTATAAGTGGTGACACCTGTCTGCTTTATCTTGTACTTTTTTAACATTAATGACCTTGCAAGGGACTAGTACAGACGTGTCATTTCCCTTACTGCTGTTTGTGATATACGAGCTGTTGGGTCCTCACGACCCCACCCGACCAGTTAGGTAAGTTTTATTATTTTTTGTGCGCAGTTTATTTTCACACTGATTTGTTCATTTTCTGGTTCTTACAGTTATGGATGATATTTTTGATGAGAATCTTCAAGAAATTATGTTTCGTGAAGATGATGATGATGAAGATGAATCTGTTGCCGTTGATCAAGCTATAGAAAGCAATCATGAATCTGAATCAGAGCAAAGTGTGGATTCCGATGACGATGATAATACTGAAGTGTCAGATAGTAAAGCGTTTTATGGTCGTAACAGAACCAAATGGTCACGAGAGCCTTCTAGTCGTGGGCGTACTCCACGCCATAACCTTATAGTTCACCTTCCTGGTTTACGTGGTAACGCATCTGTTTCAGTGCCATCGGACGAATTATCAGCTTGGAGCATACTCTTTACAGAAAATATATTGGACATTCTTATTCAACATACAAATCAGGAAATAGAGCGGAAGAAGGGAAACTTTCATAGTGGTAACAAAGATTCGTATACTAATCCGGTTGACAAAGTTGAACTGAAGGCTTTTTTAGGGTTACTGTATTTAACTAGGGCCTTCAAAAGTGGACATGAAGATCTTGCTGGCTTGTTTGATAGAAACAGAACTGGCAGGGATATTTTTCCAGCAATCATGTCTATAAAACGTATGCTTTTTCTGTTGAATTGCCTCGGGTTTGATGATAAGAACACCAGGATTGAGAGAAAGGAAACAGATAAATTAGCACCAATTTCTGAAATTTTCAACTTGTTTGTGAAAACTTGTTCCTCACTCCAAGTGAATATTTAACCATTGATGAAATGTTGGTTCCATTTCTTGCACGCCGTAATTTTAAAATGTACATTCCATCTAAACCAGCTAAATATGGATTAAAGGTTATGATTCTTACGGATGCGAAAACGCACTACATGTTCAATGCGCACATTTACTGTGGTAAACGAATCCCACCAGATGATCTGAAGAAATATTCCATTCCAACCCAACATATACTGCAATTAACAACAATTGTGGAAAATACCAACCGGAATGTAACTGCGGACGATTGGTTTTCATCTGTTGAATTGGCAAGTGCACTTCAAGAGAAAAACCTCACTTACGTTGGCACTATGCGCAAAAACAAACGTGATATCCCCAACGAATTTCTCCCCAATAAATCTGCAAAAGTTGGAACAAGTGTTTTCGGTTTCTCGGGACAAAGAACGTTGGTGTCTTATGTACCGAAAAAATCAAAAAGGGTTATTTTGATTTCCACAATGCACCATGATAAAAGTCTGCATAATGAAACTGGAAAGCCGGAGATAATCATGTTTTATAATATGACTAAGAGTGGAGTAGATGCTCTTGATGAGAAGGTCGCGAATTATTCTGCATCGCGTCGTACGAGAAGGTGGCCTACGGCAATTTTCTTTTCGATGATTAACATAGCTGCTGTAAACTCATATTATATTTAGATCTGCAAATAAAGAAACGTCAATTACAAGACGCAACTTTATCATCTGTTTGGGGAAAATGCTCACAGCAGATTACATTCGCCGTAGAGAAGCAGTCCCACAATTGCCTCGTGAACTCAGAGTTCTGATCATGAAGATCGCTGGGATAATAAATAGGGATAAGGAGATTATAGTTAAAGTAATCTTCTTCTTTTTCTTCGGCCTCAGTCCCGCTTTGTTGCGGAGTCGGCTCTTCTGGATCGGGCCCGCCATTTGTCCCGGTCAGGAGCTTGGTCTGGGTGGAGTCGAGCGGCAATGAAATCTAGGTGCAACGTGTCCAGCGAGTAATATATAACAGAAATAAAATTACCCTTATCACCTTTCGGAATTAATTCCAGATACGTATTTCGGCAACTAAATTACTATCTTCAGTGGAAAACTGGGGGAATTAAGTATCATCATTAATATCCGGCTAACGTCCAAGACAATCACAATGCAACGAGCACTGTAGAACTCTAAAGCACTGCACAATAAACATCACATCTAAACGCCCGCGCTAAATACACCAAAACACTGTTGATACCCAGTTTGCCACTTAGGATGGCAACTTAGTTGTTGAAATACGTATCTGGAATTATTTCCGTATGTAATGTAAGGGATATTATTAAATTTAAGGTGTTTGTGCTTTATGACAATACCTAGAGTAAGAAGCCCATGAATTATGCTAATACGATAATTAGAATTTGTCGAGGATGATTTGAAGAAAGGCAGGAACTTTGTCGAAGAGTCACCGAAGAGCAAATAAGAATAATCAAACAGCATGATCGCTGCCTAGAAATACTGGGTATTAGAGATAGCTTTTCGACAATTAGATCTATATCAATCACATTTAATGCGCCCTTTAGTGGAACAAGAAGTGCTATTATGCCGTCTTTAGGGTCGATTTGTTGAAGATTTTGTTTGAGAAGGCACGACTGTCATTTGAAGGACGACGATGCGGAGAATAGACCGTAACACAATTATTATTATTATATTTAATAATATTAAATAATTATTATATTAACAAAGTCGTGCTAGTAGATCTTCTTTGGTCCTCATTTGGAGCAAAATATTGCCGAGCGATACATTCAGGATCCAATGTAGCTCCAAGCAGTTCCATTTCTTCAAATGTTGGAGAATCCTCTGCCTTAACAAAACAATGCTCGTCATCACATCGTCTACGTTGAACTATATTGAAGGAAACTACGTCAACTTACATATTGCTTTGGCGTCCAAGATCGCGGGATCTTTCCCGCCATGGAATTTGTGTGTGGAAGCAAGGGATGAAATAGACTAAGCTGACATCAGTAAATTTTTAGATTCGATGCCACAACGTGTCACTGAGTGTATAAATAAGCGAGGCGGCTCAACATATCATTAGTGAAAAATAAGAAACTCCTTCACATTAACCTTCCTATACTCACGCATACGGTCTGTGAGACCGACTTATATAGTATGGTATACGTCTTTCATTTTGACGTGAGTATAGGAAGGTTAAATATGTTTGCCAAATTTAATGAAAAAGTTTAAACGCCTTTTAAGTAGTGCCAGGCAATATAAATCCAGAGTAATTCATTTAACTCAAGAAAGCACACCAATCTATATGCACCATTCGGGCGAGATCAGCATTTAAGCCCATCCCTGAATGTTGGGCTGGTGGTAATAAAACGGAATTATGACAGAAAAGCTAAACTATTTTACATATCCATTAGAACTAAGTAATAGGTAGAGCTCCAAACTCCACCTTCTAACATCTGCTGTCCTAATTCCACCGCCTCGTTCCGGAGTCGAAGAAATATTATCTCATATATGATGTCGCGTAGTAATTCGAACAACCCTACCCACACGGTCATGACTAATTGAACCGTATCGGCACTTTTCTCGCGTATACGGCCTCGAAGACCGCCTCTTTTTCCATCGTAAACTTCTAGTCGCCGTCGAAAAAGCCGGTCGTATAGAATTTCAAACATTTGTAACAAGCAAATGCCCGCAATAAGTCGATTAATAACGAATTCGATGCTATTTATCGCTAGCCCACACTACATCCTAGAAGCACGCGAGGTATTCGAACGCGTACTGGTGAAAATTATGGCGATACATCTGGTAATTGTGGATATGAATGTATACAGGTGATTTTCTCTTAAACGGCCAAGAGTGTTGCTTTGCTGTTACTTCGGGAAACAAAGTCAGAGGAGTTAGAAAGCTTTGATACAAACAAACAACAAATAAGTTGCTGTATCTTAGGAGAGCTAAGAACGCTGATGAGATTTTTGTCTGGTTTAGATTTTCTGACTTGGTAGTTCTTAATAGAACTTATCCAACACACGTGATTTTGCAGACCGTTTGGAATAAGTTTGCGTTAATTACTTATGGAATTTTATAGCTACATTTGTCACTATTCTCCAGGTGCATTAAAGAAAGCTTTCTATCTTTGTTTAAAAAAGTCAGTGTACTGAGAGTAAATTTTTACTGGAACTTTGGGAGCTAATTATATGAGAAAAGACGATAACAAGGGAGAAATAAACAGCAAGTTCTAGAAACTGGAATCAAATAAATCCAGTAATGAGTGCAAAGAACATACAACTATGAAAGAAAGTTGGACATATAAATTACAAATACCACAAAAAGTTACCTCATCACTATAAACTACAGGAAACACAATGACTTACAAACCACAGTAAACAATCAAACTACAATCACAAAACATAGGCCTATACTGTTTGCTGATGATACATCAGTAATAATCAAAGCTAAAGTGGATATTTCAGAAGAAATCACTACAACATTGAGTAAGTTCAATCATTGGTTTGCTCAAAATGATCTAACAATGAATAGGGCGAAAACGTCACTACTTGAGTTTTCATATTACAAAGTTGAAAAGAAAACGATAAAATTCAAAGAAGTTAAGAAGAACTTACCACAAAAAGTCAAGTAAAATTTCCTGGTCTCCAACTTGACTCACAATTGAACTGGAAAAGCCATATGGATGATTTGGCATCAAAAATAGCTTCATTTAATTACGCCCTACGCACAATATCTGGAACAGTTAGTGTACAAGCGAGTAGAGATGCTTATTATGCCTATGTTCACTCTCGCCTCAGATACGGCATCATTTTCTGTGGGACGTCAGTGGAAGCCACAAGAATTTTTAAACTACAGAAATCTTACTCTACTGCAGAGTCGTTACCAACACGAAAATTTGTTCTTTCATCGTAATAAAAAATACGCGATTTTGTGCGAGTTCTGCATTTATTCCTCTTAGAATGTGTTATATTATAGATATATATATATATTATATATTATTATAAATTTTAGGTTTCCATTTTTCCAGATAGTCCTTTTCTGTTTCATTGAACACCGAGCAAGTATACATAGCTGTTGATATATTTGCAGTTTTGTTTTCCTGGGTAAATATTTAAATCTCATTTATGTTATCAAGCTTCCATACTTTTGGTTTCCTTTTGATATTCTTGCTTGGAATCAGTCAAACCCCAAATATGTAAACTCATAGATTTTCTCAAATTAATACATTTCACCTTTTCCAGTGGCTATGTTCAACTTTTTTCATATCTTATCTATTTCATGCTCATACAAATTGTATTCTTAGCGCTTATTTCGAGTCCGCACGTTCTTGCGTCACTTTTTTCACGTTGCCATCTAATCTGATGTAAAAATGATCAAGAGTCTGCGATATACTATCATATCGAAATACATCTGATGGTAGTTATTTTATGGATCAACTCTTCATGGTCAAAAACTCAAAAGAAAGAAAAAGATCACAGTTATAACTTACCTGAACATCAGAAGCTGGAATTCGATCAAGAGTCAGACCCGCGCGTCAAACTGCCCATTCGAAAGAGTAATTAGATCTTCGTTGAGCTAGGATGACAGCTTCGACAATTTGCGAGACATTTACAAGATGGTCAGTTAGGTGATAGTTTTAAGGGAGTTAGTTCTCTTTATGGAGTTATAAAATGTTGATGATATTGGCATGGTTGCGACGGGAGGGAAGGTGCTCAAGCTGAACAACCACGTTGATTACAAGGAGCAGTTTCTCTACTATCTCCGGAGGCAGACTCTTTTGGATCAGTTACTTTTGTTGTATTTAATAAAGCCTATGATGTTGTCAATTGTAATAGCGTCGTGTGACATTTCGATGATCTCAAAGAACCTACCAATCGACACTTTCAGCTTATTACTATGGTTTTCCTTTTTGTCGCTTAGAGGCAGAAATTCCGCTGAATAGAGTCAACATGCCCTTCAGTTTTTGTGTCTTGAAGCCAAGACCAAATCGCTTGAAATGTTTATCTATAGGGTCACTTAGAGTGTCTTTTTATCCGGAATTTCTGAAAGCCTTCGAAAACTTTCGATTCAAAACGAGACGAAATGGTGTCGTGGTAGACCGCCAACGTCTTGAACTTTGCGGACCAGATAGTTGACGCGTCATGAATCTTGACAGCCTTTTCTCGCTTTTTGAATTAATGCTCCCAGATCTTCTGGCAGTTGGTTGGGGTAGTCTCGAGGTGGCGGTGTTGAAATAATATCAAGCTCGAAGATAGCTTCGTTAAAGTACGACTACGCCGTTTTAGAAAGCCTTCATCGTAGTTTGCATGTCCTCATATATACAATGTAATTTGGTGGAGATTCCCTTGGATGCATTCTTATACGTACAGATTGATAGCATGAATTTGTTTGCGGTATGGTTGATGTATTATGCAAACATTATGGAATCTGAGTCCAAATATACCTGAGTTTTTGTCCGTTGTGAATCCGTTCATAAACCATAACAATTTAATAACAATTTTTAGTAAATTGGGGGTTTTTATGAACGAAGATCTTTCCACCAAAGAAAACTTCGGTGTGTTTGAAAGGAAATGCCAGTGAAAGCTATATCACATCATAACCATAATTATACATATGACATCTATGGTAACTCGTTGTTTACGCAATATTGCGTTTACGGCACGCATAAATTAAAAACCCATTAACAAATTAATAACGTCGACTATTATACGGGCTAATATCGCTTCAATGAAACCATAATAAATATTTTTATGCCTCATTTACATTTACATGCCAGTTTAGCATAAACGCGATTCAAGTGGGCCGGGCAAAAAGCAACTACCATCTGATTGGTGCATTTGAGTCAGAATCTTCGAAACTTTTGGTCGGTAGTTCTTAAAGTAGTATGTTTAATAAATGAGGCGATATCTTCTTTTTAATTATTCCTAAACTATGTTCTAATGGGAAGGTGTAATATATGGCTTAGTTTTTTTACTGACGTACAATATATAAATGCTTTTAAAAATTTTATCGAAATCCTTTACTTATACACAAATTTAATGCTTAATTAAGAAAAATAATTTTTAGATACTCATCATGAACAAGTTTTTACAGCTAAGGTTTTTATATGTAATGCAATCGAGTTTGTGCCAGCGTGCTTCTCAGAACTAATAACTTATTCCTAAATATTCCAGACTATAACATTACAATTTTGGACGTAAGAAACCTGGAATATAGTTATCAAACACTAATATATTAACAACATTTCCATATTACAATACCATTTTGTCCGAAATATATTCATAAGAGTCGTAAATTTCTGGTACACGAGAAAGGACCGTTACGTAAAATTATGATCGAAAAATATGTGCTCCAGCAAAGCCATTTCCATTTTCTGGATATATTTATATAAAGGTGCTTAGAATTTATAGGAAAATTAACGAAAAGGACATTCTTTCTATCACGTCGAATTAACATTCCTCTGATTAAATTTCTTGTATTACGAATTTAATTAATTTAAAATAAACGATGTATTTTACTATTTCTAAACAGGTGGAATGAACGGATGCGTTTGATGCCAAAATTTATGGTTGTAGAGTCGGTACTATACGGACTGAAAGTGTTAAAATTAAAATTACGTACATGGGTTTTAGATTTGGGAATTCCATGAGATTAGACTATATGTTCGCGTAGGAAATACGATACCGCCGGCTACATGAATTATAGTGAGAACATTTTTGTTGAAGAAAACTTCCCATCAACGGGGTACTAAACTTAGGGCATTATGTTGGAACTGCCTTAGATTTTATACTTCATATGTAGAAGTTATTACATAATTTACTCAGAGTGATAGTATAGTTTCTGTAGTACGCTTAAAATAATTTGGAACAATTTCTATTCCTCTTAATCGCAAGCCATTAGATGTTAGGATAATGGAATTAAATTAACTTACTTTCTTGCACACTTTTCTCTAGTTATTGCTCTTAATCAGTTTTCCATCGTTGTCCTTATTGCTCGATATATCCTCTTATTCCATCATTGTGTACCATCCTTAGCCTATGTCTTGCGATTTTACCTTGTCCGTTGGTTTTGTAAATTGTTTTTTGATTTTTGCTTAGTACTTCGAATATAACACACAGCAGAGTTTATATAACTTGTGCATTTGATCATCAAAATAGCTCATGCATTAGTGCCATAAGATATTAGGAACATCTTTAAGTACATAAAATTGGTTTTCAGTTTCGATTATTTCTGAAAATTTTAAACTCAACTTTAGTGTATCTAAGAGCATTGCTGCAAATCCTACCAGTGTATTCTATTATTCTATGGATATTTAATTCACCACTCACTGCAGGTAACAAACATTTGAGTGTTTGAACCTTTGTAGGAGATGGCAAAAGGAACGATGACGAAAATGGTCCAGAAAAGATGGTTCCCAAAACAGTTCCTTCGTTAAGTCATCCTTATTCCTCACAAACGAGTTTTAAGACAGCAGGCTAATTATCAATTTCATTCAAATTACGAGGATGACTGGACGGGCAGTGAGACCTAACTACTAGCACCAATTTTCGAAAAAAAAATAGTGATGTTCTAATTCTGACATGTTATTTTATGGTAATAATAGGATAACCTTAAGAAATAAAGAAAGTAACTGACCAACGACATTTTCCAGGGATGATTTGCGATTTTGAAGTTGTTGGACTAAATAACAATGTGTACGAGGTTGCATTGATATAAAACAGATATCAACAATTTTGTACAAACAAGTAGCTGCTAAAAAGTTATGCGTCCATTGACTTAAATTTAAAAAGTTTTTCGTGTTAAACGGATCAAGGAAATGCTCAAGAAATTGGATTCCTATGCCCTAAATACGAGCGCTGCTTTTTCTCAACCTCCAGGCAGCTATGTTTATATGACTGCAGCTCAACAAGAAATGGCGTGTTGGACTCGGCAGTGACAGAGCGTGTGGAGGGCGAGATGAGCAGCCACTAGTCGCTCACCAGCCACCTGTCGCATGCCTGGTCTTCATACTGCGCGATCGGAAGTTGAAGAAAAGAAGAAACAGCCCTCGTATAATTTAGTGAAATAATGACTGTAGTGAGAGCCACATTTTTCCAGTGCTATAGGTAACGCACATTTACTTATTCTATATCATTTTCAATTTAATTTCAATTAACTTATTTAATTGCGTGACAGTCGATATAAACTCTTCTCTTTTGGTACGAGAGTTTTTTCTTCTGCGGTCGTCCTCTTAACGTCACGTTCGGTTTTCTTGCTTTATGGTCTCAATGTTCTCAAACTACACTATCAGTATCATTAGCACGATCTTCCTTGTTCATCTCAATTAAGCCTTCCCTATTCGGCAAGTGAAATTATTATTACTATTATACTCATACAACCCTTATCAGTTGCTAGAATAAACCAGGATATTGCTCTTGTTCTCAGAAAAGTCCCCGGGAGTGTGATTATATCAAATGCTTTCATGTGGAAAAATATTTCTCTGTTCTTGTGCAAAACTATCATTTTCTGATTCTTGCGATCTAGAGGGAATTATAAATGCCCATGTGATGGTTGCATGTTAATGGATGGTTACCAATTCTGAGGTCCACTATGGACAGTTTATCCCAGCAGATACTGGAGCTTACCGTTATGGTAACTAATTAACTCTACCAGAAAAATTAATGCGAACAAAGGAGCCTTTGTTGAAAGAATTATTGCTAAGATATGCAGCGCCCACACTAAAACGTTTTGCTATTTGGTGTAGACAAATTTGTTAACCTATCAGTTGACATTGTTGAAACCAAAGCCAGCAGTGCAGCAGAAACTTTGAAGGAGATCTGTGAGAGTGCAGTTAGAATCGAAAATAATTCGGAGACTGAGAAAGGAACGGTTTTGATTTAAAATTTTTGATCTCAATTAATATTAAATTGTTACCCCTAATGCAGAAAACGTTAACGGGTCAGACCGATGTGACCGGCCGACAAAGTAGGTCATTTTCAAGTGTGGATGGCCAAAGAAATAAGAAAGCTGTACACTTGCAATTTGGTAGTTTAGCTAAATACCCTATGACGATATAAAATATATAAAATCAAAAGAAAAATAATAATTTTAATACCACTTATTACCATGTTAGAAAAAGTAATTCTTTTTCGCAGCGTTTATCGGCCCGATGACTATATTCGTGGTATTCATCATTAAAAGAATGCTTGGATAACCATTATTGAATACACTGCTAGCAAGTTTAATAGCAGTTTTAACGCATCTAGCACTACTAAATGTTATTTTCGGAGCGAAGATCCAAATTAAGGCGTCCAGACTCTCGTTCGAATTTTAAGTGTAAGCACCTGAGCAGCACTCCAACAAATTGTTGCTAAGTTCCTTGTAGATAGGAGCGATTGCCTCTATAACATTAGGATGAAGAGCAGATTTGTGAGTATTCACTTAATTTACTTGTCGCCTTTGCCACCTGCCAGGAACACCAAGAATTTGGCCCGGCCGGACAGTCTTTATGTTGGGGTTTAACGTCAGTTGTCGATTTGTGCTGTAACGTTGCCCATATTGCAGTTTTCATTTCTTCTATTTAATTTTTACGTCTCCTAATAGCAAGTTCGTAATACTCAGGCCCACAACAGGCTCGTTCTGGGCGCACGGCCAATCTCGAGCGGCAGGCGCGCGTGTACGAGTCTGTTGGAGGCTCTATAACTCAGAAACTAATTAGAATTTATACTTGGGACGTTCAAATTCGTATTCTACAGGCTTCAAACTATTTTTTTAAATCAAAAAAAAAAAAATTTCGATTTTTTGAAAATTTGCACCGGTCTAACCCCTTAACAAAACAAAACGTCACTTACTTATTTCACACAAACAATTGATGATTAGGTAAAATTTACAAGTGATGTTATTTTTCTTTCCCAAAATACATGTATGAAGCTAGCTCTTTTCGCGCAATGAGGACAAACTATCTTTCATATTAAATCGCAAACACCTTACTTTTCTTGGTATAGGTTTTCTTATGAAACAGTTACTTGTAACTTTAAGCTTGCAAGATGCGAACTCGATTAAAGAAAGTGAACAGCAGTCTATGAATTCTTAAGTTGTAATAGATATACAATGTACATATTATTATTATTATTATTATTATTATTATTATTATTATTATTATTATTATTATTATTATTATTATTATTATTACTTTGAGACACGAGTGAAAGGAAAAAAATAAAAAAGGTAAAGTCAAGATGAAAATGGAATGACGGCATCAGGGGAAGTAGTAAAGAATCAGACCAGAGACAGAAAACGGTGGAGGAAATTATACAGGAAATAAGAAACTTGACTCAACCCAAGCCTTACACCGAAAGGTAGATAGGCAGAAGATTAAGTAAGTAAGTATCATTATTATTATTATTATCGGCGTATCACTACTGTCCAATATAATTAAATTCCAAATCTAATGTGTATCAAGCCGAATACTTTTGGATTTCCGGATCTAAAAAACCGGATTACTCTTATTAGTTTCCACTTTTCATCCTACTCCCATATATAATTCATTATACACAGTTTATTCTTTGTTCTGCTCTCTATGATTTCTGGCCTGTTATATATTTGAGTGTAACCTATGACCTCTTCCCCAAATTGCATAATATTACGCAGTTATCACAGATTGTAATTAGAGTTTGCAGGACACCTCCATGTCATTGGAAGACTTAATAACATTTATACGAAAGCACGAAGCAACGTTGAATCAACTAATTGATTCTACGGGTCAACAAAAAGCTGATGAATTACTTTCGGTTTTGCGGAAAAATGCTGATTATGCCAAACTTCCTTCTATGTTTCCGCATGCTATAGATCCATAATTAAAATTTAGAAATCTTATCTCAATTGATCTCGAACATTCTTTTTGTACATCTACAGACATTTGTAGTGGGAAACGCCTAAACTTGCGTTTGCAGAATTGACCATAGAAAGGTACCTGATGCTCCAATTTATCAACATGTCTAGAGATTGTCTCTCTATACTACTTCGGTAACAGGTAACGACTTTTCACTTGATCATTTATTTCTAGTAGGTAAAAGTTGTCGTCTTCTGTAACGTCAATGAAAGTAAACAACCTACATATTTATGCGATGAAAAGTTATCATAATTTATAGTTATTTATAACATTAGTAATGCAAGCGAAAAGTTGCTTTCTTATTCGGGTCGCGTTAGCTCAACGTACTTCTGAAGCTTAAAGTATTCTAAAAATTTGTAAATGAAACTAAATTTGACGCTGAGATTACTATTAAATAAACGAGTAGGCATAGTTTACTCTTCCGTATTTATATAAATTCTCTTCTGTTTGACGAGATCCATAAATTGGGGCATAATACCCTCAGGCCTTCTTCAACCCTAACGAGGTAGGTATGTCATTCCTTCTCGAATACTGTGTGGTTTCAAATCGCAAAATAAGTTGTAACACGTGTGGTTAAATTGAAGTTGCATTCTTTACAAACCTAACACCTTTGCATATTGCAAGTGATTAATTCGGTGCAGAAAACATCGCAGAGATGAAATGGTATTCGATCAATTTAATTGTATTTCCTTTTAGAGCATTGCAATTGCGCACTTATATACATGCATACCAAGCACCTTTTTGTTCCATAGTATGTAAAAAAAAACATTTTATATCTCGGAAAATTTGGAAGATGCTAATCTGTAGAAATAATTAGGGTTTCGTATAATTTCATCGTTTCCTAGGACCGTTAAAAACTTTAGCAATAAAATCGAGGCGGTTAAAATAATAAAGGTGAACGAATTCTTTTCTTAGGGACCGACGAGGACGATTAAATTAAGGAAGAATTCCAATAATTTCGTGGACAAAATAATTAAAGTTTACAGGTGTAGCTGATAAATTTGTAATTGAATGTTGTTCGGACAATATAGGAAGATAGGGCTTAATTAAGATATTTATCGTACTCTTAATAATTAATTAGATAAGATCATGACTGATCAGCGTCATAATTGATTTCCGCGCTACGCTGAATCATAATAGGTTGGTTAAACTGAAAATAATCTTAATTTTATTACGGGAGAAGGCGGGCAGCGAACTATTGAGAACGCAATTACGTGCTATTATCCTCATCTTGTTATGAATTATCGCAAGTATCTGACTGATTGCACTGAATAATCTACCTAAGTTGTAAAAGAAATTGTTATTGCTTCAGCTATTATTTAGAACGCTGATTGGTTAATGGCAATTGAAATCCTTGCCGACCTTAACAGTCGATTGATAATGGTTACAATGACTGTGGTGCAGACACTATATCGCATCGGTAAAACTACACAATTATTTATTAAATCTCGTGACGCGTATTTCGCTTGTCATAAGGCTTCTATTCCCAAACCATATGTTACCGAATAAACCGCAATTTTTTAAAGTCACTCTATTTAAACTAAACTTCCTCCTGTCCTATTTGGGGGAAGGGTGCTTTCTAGGGTGGACAATTAATCGGAGGAAGCTCATTACACTTTTGCAAATTCTGTGGAAGAAGTTATTTGCCGTTCATGGCATCATATCCCTTTCTCGAACCATTTCTCTTTCTAAGGGAGACTCATTTAAGATGGTAAATAGTGCAGCAGTAAGTGCTACACCACAGCTCGCTTGTATATTGTGACGCTTCTCCTCGCTGATTTTTCGTGAAAATTAATGCTTTTTTTTAAATAGTCGTGAAAGATATGTCACTGAAGCCATTGTCCACCGTCACTACTTTTTCCCATCTTTTTGGTAGCATTGGTATTCCACGTTGGAAGGACGACACGTCTTTTGAGACTATCCAAGAATCGACCTCTTTCTTGCTTTTGGAAATGCTGCTCAGCCAGGCCATGTTCCATCGATCGGTACAAGTGATAATCGAAAAGGGCAATGTCTGGTGAATACGACGGGTAGAATAGTACTTTCCACTTGCGCGTTATCATGTTGCAAAACTACTTTGTCGTATCTCGTATAGCAGCTGTCTTTCTTTCAATGCTCATAATAAACTACGCCCAGTTTATGCACCAAATTAAGAACAGAAGCTTGGAACCATAGATATTCGGCCAACGATGTTGAAGCATGGCTGGGCTTATACCACGATTTTCTTCGAGTTAGTGCAAAAAGCCTTCCCTGTTTTGCCTTTGAAGCAGTTGCTCACACGTAAAACGACGCTGTTTGACGTCTCTCGGCTTCTAATGTACGAAAAAATGTCGCCAACAATTGACCGCGCGAAAAAATGTCGCGAACAATTGAGCGCATATCAAAACGTCGCTAGCGAAAAAAGTCGCGTACAATTGATCGCGCGAGACAATGTCGTTTAATGTGGTTTAATTTTGATTCACACTTAATTGTTTTTATATATATATATATATATATGTAGGTTTTATATTGTTGACAAGTAAATAATGAACCCTTGAATATTTGCATAGTTTACCTTTAATTCACACTTAATTGGATTTAGGAAAGTCTAGTCTAATTACACCTTAACTAGCTGAAATATAATACAAAATCAAGGAAAATATGTAATTAGCAGAACAAAGGTATGTACCTTCCTCAATTGGATTTGGAAGAGGGTATATTGTTAACCACCGTCCTGGAATTACCTAATGAGATTTTAATATGTTATGAATATATAAGAAGTTTTGTACAATATCCCAGCTTATTATTCGTTAACTTGTTGAATTGTCAAGATGGTCTTAACTTACTTTAAAAGTCAGAAAGGTGCCAATATGTTAGTGTATAATGGATATATCCATAGAAAGGAAAAGAGTATTGGTGAAAAGACAATTTGGCAGTGCGCTCAATACAATGGGGGGAGATACGAGTAGAGTCCCGTTTACCTGTTTTAATCCCCATCTCAAAAAGGTGTACTACGAGTAGAGTCCCGAGACGTAAAAGTTTCTATCCTTGTTGGTAGGTACAAATAAAATTCGAAAATAATTTTTTTAATATCTACTCGTATGTATATTATTTTAAATGAAAATATATATATAAAACATATAGTATATAGTTATAAAAAATTATCAGTTTATTATTATTTTTTTTTATTGCACATATAAATTTATCAAATACATAAATACATTTTTAATAATAAGGTGTTAATCTATAAGAAACAAGTTTTATAAAATCAAATCTTGAAATATGGTTATCATTAAACTCTTTCACTTTTTCCTTAACAAAAATACTCAGTTTATTGTTTTTAATTAAGGGCATAAGAACAGAACTGCGCATTTTAATGTATGTTTCACTTTGAAAGTTTAACAATATTTTTGTAAACAAAAATATGTTCGGGTGGCTGGTGTAAAAATTTTGATTAAACCTTGAATGAAAACTTTCACAAGCATTAGTAATGCGAAATGAAGAGTTTTCTGAACTGGCCCATACTTGAGGTGGAAATGTAGAGTCTTCCGTTACATAAAAATCCGTGAGGTAATCACAGTATTTTCTGACTTTCTCGTCAGCTGGTAAAATTTCTGCTAATTCAAACGTAAAGCACTCTCCTACTTGGTCGGGGGTAAGAACTGTAGTCCAAACGTGTAAGTCAGAAACTTTCCAACAGCAGTCTCCTTATTTTTAAAATGTGATGAAATTCCCAACTGTTGTATCTTTCGAAACCTGTAGAAAGAAAAACAAAGAATGAGTACATAAATTATCATTTAAAAAGTTTAAAAAGTACAACTTACCAAGCTTGACCTAAATGGAAACGGCAACCTATTACAGCTACTTCTGGCCAAGCTCGTTTCACGCTTTGATGAATCGCAAGTTCAAAATCAGCTACTACAGATTTTGGTTGAAGAATTTTGCCAATGTCATTGCACAAATTGATTAGATTTTGAAAAGCCATTAAATATGATTGGGTGGATTTATCCGGAAGTAAAATATATATCAGTGGGATGTAATAGTTGTTCTGTAGTCCG
This sequence comes from Chrysina gloriosa, assembly GCA_038088585.1. Taxonomy (NCBI): domain Eukaryota; kingdom Metazoa; phylum Arthropoda; class Insecta; order Coleoptera; family Scarabaeidae; genus Chrysina; species Chrysina gloriosa. The sequence continues at coordinate 33,850,953 of CM076087.1, read as the reverse complement.
TGGATAGTGAATAATTGAACAAAATGGTTTGTACAAGATTTAAAAGTTCCATCCACATAAAAACTGTCCAGCGATGATAAAAACTCCAAGTTCGTCTTGGTGCCAAATATTACTACGCCATTTTCGTTGTTGTTATACAGCAAAAAGTTTCATTTTTATTTGTTTTCAAGTCTAACCTTTCTAACACTTGGTGTACTTCTTCTCTTGTTTTTGGTATATTGAACGGTAGAGCAGATTTTCTTGCAGCACTAATATTTCTTGCTATACACTTTACGTCTTTGTGAAGAAGAGTTTCGATATCACCTTTTGATAGTTCTTTGTGGATAATTTTCGATGGTCTTTCCGTTATATCGTCACTTGCTTTGCGCTTTAAACTATTACTCATCTTTTGTCTATCTAGCAGCCTATCACTCACTGGATCATGATTATGATTTTCTTTAAGTTCAATAATTTCATTAGCACCAATTGTTTTTAGGAACGCAGGACACTTTTTTGTAGCACCAACTGAACAAACCCACTTTTTAACGTCATTGGCTAAAATTTTTTGAAATCTAAACTTAAAGTTGTTTATAACAAGAATAGGTTTTCCCTTTTCGCTTTGCATTACTTCAAGATTCATTTTTACTTCTAAAATTTACGCAAGGAGTGCAAAATTAGACTGATGTTCATTTTGAATTCATTTCCACTTTTATAGAAGCAAGTAAAACTCAATTAGGGCAGGTAGGACATTAGAATATTTTAAGACGGAAAGGATTAATAAGAACAAATAACGATTAAATAGAAAGCTAGTACTTTCTAATGATTCCGAATAAATAATTAAAAATACATCTGAATTTCAAATAACTACTTGTCTATTTTAGGGCGGAAACGATTAAATAGAATAAAAGATTTTCGAAAATAAATTAATTTTATCTTCTTCCTAGACGGGACTCTACTCGTACCCTTTCAGGGACTCCACTCGTACCCAGTATTCCAGGTAGACTCATTAACGGGACTCTACTCGTATTCTCCGAATACAATAAGTATAAATGTGCCGGGAGAGTTCGCACAGTGAGTGATGAAGTAATCAAGAGTACAAGCCACAACCACGTTGCAAATGCATCTGTATTAGAAGCAAAGAGAGCTTGCAACCGAATAAAGGAACTAGCTCATCAAGTTGAACTAACAACACAAGGTATAATAGCCACTGTTTCACAAGAAGTTTCTGTGGGTGCAACTGGGCAGTTACCTTCCATTTCATCCCTAAAGCGAACTATTCAACACACACGGCAAAGAATGGAATCTATTCCGGCAAATCCTAGAAACTTAACTGAGCTTGTTATTCCGGAGGAACATACCAAAAATAGCATTGGCGAACCGTTTCTTTTATTCGATAGTGGTCCAAACGAACAACGGATTTTAATATTTTCCACCGAAAGAAATTTAAGTTTTATGGAGAGCTGTGACCACTGGTATGCCGATGGAACACTTACATGTACTCCTCTATTGTTTGGTCAGCTGTATACTATTAATGGAGTACAGTACAGCAACGTTATACCGACTGTTTTTGCTCTTCTACCAAATAAAACTGAGGCAACATACACTCGACTCTTCCAGGAATTAAAAAGGTTACGACCGGGTTTACGTCCTATAACAATAATGGTGGATTTTGAAAGAGCAACAATTAATGCTATACACGAAGAGTTTCCTGAAGTCAAAATCCGTGGATGCTTCTTTCATTTCGCGCAATGTTTGTGGCGAAATATGCAAGGTGCAGGACTGCAACAACTTTATATAGAAGACGCGAATTTTGCTTTACATTTGCGACAATTGGCAGCTCTGGCCTTCGTACCTGAAGAAAATGTTGTTGCAACATTCGAAGAGCTACTGGACAGCCAATTTTACACGCAAAATGAAAATGCACTATTACCGTTACTAAACTATTTTGAAGATATATGGATAGGACGATTGGATTGACGACAGCAAAGAAGACAGCCAATGTTTTCAAGATCTCTTTGGAATTGCTTTAAATTCACAGACGAAGATCTACCGCGCACAAATAATGCCGTCGAAGGTTGGCACAATAGCTTCTCCTCTCTATTAAATGCAATACATCCAAATTTGTGGAAATTTATCCTTGGGTTAAAAAAGAAGAAAGTTTGAATCGTATGAAAATCGACCAGTACACAGCTGGAAACGAACCACCACGAAAAAAAATTATAAAGATACGGCGCAGCGAGTAAAAGCGATTTGTCAACAATACGGAAATCGACCAAATTTAGAATATTTAAGAGGAATTGCCCATAACTTTTAACTACAGATATAAAAAGTAAAAGAAATAAATAAAACTTGACAAAGACTTTGTGGAAGCTGACTTTAAATATTACAGAAATATTACAAACATGAAAAAAGAACTTTTAAACCCGCCAGTTATTAACTGCTAGTCCTAAGCCTGGTAAAAGGATGAAGGGGAAAGGAAAGGCAAATATTCCAAATTCAATATTCCTAGGCGATATTTTCACGCGCGATCAATTGCACGCGACGTTTTTTCGCCGGCGACCTTTTTTCGCTAGCGACGTTTTGATAGGCGCTCAATTCTGCGCGACATTTTTTCGCGCGACCAATTGTTGGCGACATGTTCTCGCGATACCCTCGGCTTCAACTCGTACGGCACCCAATGTCCTTGCTTTTGAATGATTCTGAAATTTGAATTACTTTCAAACGTTTCGAAGCTGTTATGTGATCAACTTCTAATGATTTCCCCCTCCCCCATTCTTCTTTTTCAAACTTCTTCGGTGCGCCAGAGCGTTCTTCATCTTTAATGTTAAAATAATTTAAGGGCTCAACCATGGTGCATGTTATTTCCAATATATCATGGCCACCGTAAGTGTTAACAAGAATTTTGCCTGCTTCAGCTGCAGATTCCTTTTGAATAAAGTAGTGCAGTAGAATTCCCCGCAAATTCTCTTCTTTTTGGCACGAATCTCGACATGTTTAACACTATGAAAAAAAGTTGTTTACACTTCGGCGAAATAACATGCGGCGAATTTTAAGCTTGCTTATAATTAGATTGGGCAAATATGCGGTACGAGCAGTCTGTCTTTTGTCCTCTTTAATATAATATTACATTGTGAAAAGGACAGATGACTCATCAACCCGCATATTTACCGAGTTTACTTATAGTACTTCCTTATAGATGCGTTACCACCTTAAACTACAGGCACGCAGTTCTGATAACACCATTTGTTGGAAAACAGCGAGAACTTATTCAAGGTCCCGATATTTAGAGGTTTACATTGACGATTTACATTGATATGTATTGCTTCGTACGCGTATACAGTGAAATCTTCCTCGGGCGGGCACCAACAGGACCTACTGAAAGTGTCCATTCAAGAGGGGTGTCCGCCTAAAAGAAATACGAAAAAAATCGTTTTTTAATGAGAGCCGTAATTAAAGAAGTTGAGACATTTAAAACGCATCTGTATGTCAATGTTTTTAAATAAACAAAAAACTTAAAACTTAAGGAAGAAATAAGGATTTCTTACATATAAAATATAATAGAATATAGTAATAAATAAAATGAAATGAAATGTCAATTTAAGGACGCAACCATGTGTATGTTGTTGTTTGTCTCCTCTTTTTCTTTAAAATTGTGTCCAGAAATCGTATTTGTAATTTGGAAAGAAGCTGCAAAGACTCTGTATCTCCGTGATCTTCGGCAAAACTTTTAATAATAATAATATTCTTTATTGTCCAACAGAAGAAATTCCAATTACAGGACAATATATACATTAGAGTGCAGTATTTAAATATTTATATATCAAAACTATAACTAATATAACACAAAAAAAAAAAAAAAATTAAAATTTCAATCCCAAAACTTAAATCATAGACATATTTGGAAGACGACAAATTTAAAGAGACACACGGAGCTGCTAACGATAAACGAGAAACAAAAGGTTATAATAGGAACGGGTCAGCGAAATATGAATTTGCATTAAACATCATGTGGGATAACGGGGCCTTTACTAACACATTAGTTCTCGCTCTTGGACCAGCAAAGGTATTAGCCAAACGTGTAGGGCGTGCTGGAACATGAATATTTACCTGCGACAGTAGAGAAGGAGAATCTATTCTAGATTTAACTAAGTTTAAAAGGAACTTGGCACTACACTGTTTTCTTCTACTGCCTAGGGTGTCAAAGCCGTATCTGCTGAGGAGAATAGTGTAGTCAGTGTTTCTATCTGGATAGAAACCATCTTCCTTAAAGGAAAGGTACTTTAAAAATCGCTTTTGAACTCTTTCAAGAGATAATTGCAGATAAACATAGTGCGGATACCATATTAAGGAACCATACTCTAACTTACTTCTTACGAAAGCATAGTAAAGTGATTTAATTGCCAGAGGATTATTGAATTGTCTGCATGATCTCATGATAAAACCCAAGGATTTGAACACGTGTCTAAAATGTGATCGGAAAAACTCAATGTTGAGTCAAATAGGATGCCCAAGTCTTTAATTTTATCCAATCTTGGAATAATCTCCTTATTCACAGAATACTGGAATTGGAATGGGTTTGAATTTCTCGTATAAGTAACTACCGCGCACTTATTAACATTCAAGTCTATTCCATTAACCACGCACCATTCACCAATCAGTTGAAGATTAACATGCAGGTGTCTACAATCATTCAATGATGTAACTTTAGTATAAATTTTAAGATCATCTGCATAGGCAAGTACTCTACAATCTAGTGTTTTGATAATGTCATTAATAAAAATAATAAATAGTAATGGTCCCAGGTTCGATCCCTGAGGGACGCCTGATGCAGGAATATATTGTCCAGAATAATAACCATTGTAACAGACAACATTCCGTCGTTGGTATAAGTAGGAGGATATAAGCCGCAGTAGATCCGCCGAAAAACCGAAAGCATCCAACTTCGCTATGAGCAATGCATGATCTACAGAGTCGAAGGCCTTAGTAAAATCTGTATAGATAACGTCTACTTGTATTCGATCATCCAGAGCTTCACTAACGTACTGGGTTATTTCTGCCAAGTTGGTGATTGTTGATCTGCCCGTGATGAAACCATGTTGTTGCAACGCTAGTATTGGTTTACACTTGTAAAAGATTTGTTGGTTAAGCACACTTTCGAAAACCTTAGCAAAATGACAGATGATGTTAATGGGACGATAGTTCAATACATCACACTTATCCCCCTTTTTTAAACACAGGTACTACTCTAGTAATCTTCCATTGATCAGGGAATAAACTGGTTTTAATAATCAAATTAAAGATCAATGTAAGTGGTTCACAGAGAATAGACGCACAATCCTTCACAAAGAAACCAGGCAGTTCATCATGACCAGACGTAGAGTTCGCTTTGACCTTTCTAAGGCTTTGCAGTACTTCATTGGATAAGAACGGACTGATAGATATACAAGGTGTGTCAATGTGCGCTGGTGTAATATTGTTAGTGGGGCGCCCACGAGGAACGGAGAAAAAGTTGGCAAACGCATTTACAATCTCCAGTGGATTAGTCATTTCGCGGTCGTGATATTTCATGCAGCCAGGAATCCTAGATGTCTTCCTCCTGTCTGCCATAAACTTCCAAAACGTTGGTGGATGACCAATGACTGTAGTCTAAATATAGGATTGGTAATTCCTGTAAGCATCTGAAACTTCCCGTTTAACTATAGTGCGTAATCTACAGAACTCTTGATGAAAAATTTCCGACTTAGTTTGTTTCCATTTATTAAAATAATGTTCTTTAAGCCGTAAAAGTTCCTTAATGTACATGTTATACCATGGCGGAAACGTTGATCTGCACGATTTTATTTTCCCAACAGAGCGATCTACGATTGTATATAGTTTATCATAAAAGGCTGCTACGGCAGCATTTACGTCAGAATAAACTGACTGATTGGTTAGTGTAATAGCGTCACCATAATTTGGGATAGCCTCTTTTGCTACTGGAACCTCATCGATATCAGAATCTTCGTAAAGTTCTTGTATTTCAACTGGAATTTCAATTTCTACTCCTGATTCTGGATCTATAACATACAAATTTTCATCTAGGTCCAAAAAATTATTAAGGTTTTCATTCTCAGCCAATTCCCAAAAATTCTTATTTTTGAGGATGTCTGCAAGTCATTTTCTAGATCAGATGTAACTGCCTCAGTTAACTGGTATTCACTTTGCATATTTGCATGCTTCAATCCTGCTTTACGGAAGCAATTCTTAACTGTTTCCTTAGTTTCAAGCGGTTTTTGCGAAATAAGCTGCATACAGTGGCGTAATTACCTTAATTAAATCAAAAGCTATATCAGCAGTTTCAATGTTTACTAGCAGGCGTTTTAGTATTAGACCTCGGTAATAAGTTTTGACATTTTTTATAATTCCCCGGTCTAGTGATTGACAAGCTTATATATAATTAGGGCGCAGAAACAAGATTTTTATATTTTTTAATGGGACGTCTTTTGAATGAGATGTTTCTTTTTCTTTTGCCATTTTCCAATCTAGGTGTTGCAACCACTTTGTTATAATTTCTCCTATTCTCCAAGCTTTCTTATTGTATTTCCAAGTTACAGGCAGGATATTTCTGTTAATATTTTTAAATGTTCTGGGCTTAGCTGCCTTACCAATGACTAAGAGTTTTTCTTCTTCGCCATATTTGTACAATGCAAAATTGTAAATCTCTCTTTTCTAATGTTAGCATTTCGTTGGGTAGAGAAGATACAGGCCTGTTTCATCGGCATTATAAATGTATCTCGGTGAATATTCCTTAATTAAAGAAGGACATTTCTCCAAGAACAATGAAACATCTTCTCCCAAAATTGCTTTAAAACTTATGTTGTGGCAGATTCCAAATTTGTCGAGTTAACCAGAAGAAGCACTGAATGTAGAATGTCTCAGAGACTCGGCTATTTGTTTTGCTTTGCATCGTATTAACGAACCTGAAAAAAACATTAAGAATAAGTTTCACTTTTTGTATTTTTGCCACGACAAACCTACTGATAATAATCGCACCCCTTTTATCTACTTTACAATTGATATTAAAAGAATATTAACGCATTATACGTGTCAGGAAACCTTATCTAAAAATCATGTCAATGTCATATCTTGCAAAGGAATCCCCTTTTGGCGAGCTGCTATAAACCAGATATAACACAACTTCTCAATTTTGAAACCATCGCGCGTCAAGAAGCTTCTTTTTTCCTTCAAATTGCTGTTCGACATCCATTTGTTTAGGATTTCTTTATGTTTAATTATATCAGCAGCTTGTGTTTTTCCAATATTAAACGGCTGAATAAGTTCCTTACACTTAACTTCTCCTTATTGTAAACTTCAACAATCTCATTTTTTTTGTGTGTAAGCGGTAGAATTTTTCTATTTGAATCCATTTCTACATTGAATGTGTCGCCCGACACTCTTGGTTTTCCGCATAAATGTCCGGTTAATATTGAATCCCCGCGTGTATGTACATACCGAAAAAATGAGAACGGTAAATCCCCGATTAACTCGAGGAAGTCCCTCAGTGAAGGTGGGCAGCGAAGTTGAGAAACGCCGACACTCGCAACAGAAAAATCAGACAAGGCGTTTATTTTTGATTTTGTTTGTTTTTTATCCGTTTAGGAGAACATTTTCTTGTGTCAGCGGCCGTTCAAGAGAATATCCGCTAACGAAGAAGTTAACACAATGCAAATGATATGAGTCGACGGGACCATGAGAAACTGTCCGTCCAAGGAAAGCGTCCACGAAGGGGAATTTCATTCTACATACTTCTCACCACGAATTGACTCATTTTATTAATCTTAAATTTTCGCTTTGAAATCAAAAACCACGTGGCATGTGACAGTCAGGGTAGATGCATCAAATGTAGCAAGACATAAATGACACAGGATCCTATTCACGTTTACACTATATCATATCCCGTCTCTTTGCGAATTCGGTAAGAGACGGTTTGAAGATGCTTGCGTCGTTCTTGATATAGTCTCAGAACTACACCACCGTCCTTGCAATCACCATCGATTTATTCATATGTAAGGAGTTAAACTTGCGCAAAGTTGTTCTTCACTTAACCAAATCATTAATATACATATGTACCTAATACTATTCAATATGTTTTACGAACTCAATATCCGCGAGTAGATATTGCCGCATTTAGAAAATTTATGTATACAGGACGTGCATAGCTATCTCTCGCTAAGAATACTTTAACAGATTATCGCGTACCATTGTGTATCGGTGTTTCATGAAAAAAATCGCCGCTCGTATATGTACATATACATAAAGCCATGTTAATGTCAATTTATAATCCGGAAACAGATGAATGAGTCGTTCGAGTGGGATTTCTTTCTTTATAGGCATTCATAGGCGTTTGGCGTTTTGTGATCGTACATGCCGCACATAAAAGTCCGATATTAAAATATGACGTATAATAAATCTCCTTAGGAACAGTATGACCTCCCAAACGTATACCGCTGGGAGCGTACTAAAATTATATAAATTGCCATATGATTAGATTTCCATGCCGTCCAGGGACTATAAATGGTGTGTTATATCTACTATATTTCGAAATAGTGATCGTATCACTTACGACGCTTAAGAAATAGGCTAAAAAAATCTCTCCAACGTAGAACTTTTGAAAATAGATATACAGTATGAATTCATCAAGCCACCAAGCTCGGAACAGTGCAAACCAAGTATTTCCGAGTACATCCGATTCTTAATGATCACTAAAAACATGCACATAGTAATTTTAATTATCTGTATATATATAAATGGGTCGTGGTTTGTTTGGATGCTTAATACTTGCAAACGACTGCAAACCAAATTTGATACTCCCTTCTGCAGGTTTGTTCGTAATGGCTACGCGAAGGTTTAGGAAAAAAAGTCGAAACAAAATTTGAGCAAAACGAAGTTTGCCGGGTCACCTAGTTCATTATATTATAGATCGAATTATTTCATAACTATTGAGAAAATTTTACTATAATGTAATGTTTTACGTCGGCACATATGTACATTTAGAAGGCAAATAAAAATAATCTTTAGTTATAGTAAAACTTCCCATTAACAACTATTCACAGAAAATGCTACAATGGCCACTACGTAGAAATGACCGTGATTAAGAAAACCTTAGATATCTTTTTCTTAAATATTATTACATGTTTTTAGCAGTCACAATGCGGTATACATAAACGCTGCAATATTTAAGCTATTTTAGCTTCGAATGTGAGATGGTGAATTATGCTCGCTTAAAGTCAGGAAGCAAGATCTGGGTTGTGACGACTTTCAAGCAATGGCATGTACTTAAAATGAAGCGCAAAGCTGTTGGTGTACCAGAGGATCTTAAACGAGGTGATATGGGAAGATCTTCCAAGGAATGTTCTAACTAATTAGTGATTAGCTTCAGAAACTGACCCCCTACACTTCAATTACGTCTTGTAATTCTTGTCAGAAGTCAACAAATCCGAATGATTACGAAGATGCTACTAAATATTTTAAACACATCGAACTACCCCTCCATTGGAACTGCAGTATATCATCATTTGGTGAACCCTGACAATTCCTTTAAGTGTGTAATTTGTAAAAATTAGATGCGTGTCTGTTAATTTCTGACGCATTCAGTGTCTTGCGCAGCAAATTCAGAATCTGTATCGAAACGTTGTTTAAATACATATAATTTTTCGCAAGAAGCGAAAATTACCCAGCCCATGTCGGCGGGACTCCAAATACGAAACTTCCTCCTTTCTATCGGGCAGCTTATCTGTTTAACTCCTTCGAATCTGACGTCATCCTTCCTAACTGAATCGAATCAAGAGAAATCGAGCAAATCGCGCCCAATCGAACTGCAAAAGAAACGGACTCTATCGGGGCGCTCTCCCGTTCATGGATTCCACCTCATTTCACCAACTTCCCCAAATCAGGAGAAATCCTCTAATATTGCGATTAGGAAATCGCAATATTAGTGGTGGATTAAAAGACATTCTTTTTACGAGGATACTAATTGTAAGTGTTTCTAACAACTTCTAGAGAGAAACTTGATTTCTTGTGTAAAGGACTAAATGTTATGGAGACTAAATGACCCAACACCGGAAAAATTTGATTTCCAAAGAAAATTTGGGAAAATTTCGGGTTCAACAGCAAGAAAGGTTGACGAAATATTCGAAGTATTACCTTAAATAGTTCTTCAGCGTTGGTTTGCCACCCCATTTTTAATAGTAAAAAATAATTACGGAGTAGCATAGTCTAAAGTAAAAGAAAGACACATGAGATCACTTTAGGAAAAAATGAAAAAGTGAACTGCAATTGATTTGTCCACATAAATACAGGGGTCTAATAACAAAAATAAAATGAAGGTAGACAAGGGGTGGGAAACGGAACATTACATTACTGCAATTAAATAAAATTTGGATGAATCAACTACTTTACGGGTGGCAACTAATGAAATCCAAACTAAATTATTTATTTTGCGGACAACGCGAGGCCAAGCAAACCCAAAATAACCTAAAAACGCAACTTGCAATATAATAATTTCCTTCTTCTACCTTATTATATAAGCCCTCTTATCAACCGACTACCACCTTTTTCAAATTCATTTTGTGGTACAAATGATTTAACAGAGAAGCAGCTGACAAAAATGGTTTCAAAGATCTTCTTGCGTTCAGACAGCTTCTTGAAACTCATACTAATGTACTTAGATCTCGTTGGGTAGAGTGTATTTTATCTCACTACATTCCAACAACAGAGACAACAACAAAGCTCTTATTGCAAATACTATAAGGATAAGGGGTGGTTAAAATAATATATAAAAAAATAAAGAAAATTCATTTCCGAAAGGTGTGGTAAGGGTACTTTTATTTACTTTTTCTATATATAGTTCTTATGGGTTAAGTTTTCTTCATCAAATCCAACATTTGATATGTATTTCGATATATGTTATTATTCCTTGAATTTTTCATTTTCAAGCATTTCTAAATAACAGATGAAATATTTTCAAAATAAATTGTGTAAGAAATTATAATCATACTCAAAAAGAAGGTACTTACGTCTTACTTGAAAATTTTGAGAGTTGTTACCTTGTGTAGAGGAATTGTTATTGCATTATAAAAAAAGCACATCTCGCGCACTTATCCAAGGGTGCAAATTTTCATTGGCACATCAATTGTTTATGTCGATTTTGCTGGTAATGTGAATTAACATTGACATGCAATATTTTGTGCGCGTTTTTTATTAAACCAGTTCATCTTGTAGTGACATCCTCCTGTCTCAAACGCGTTCGCTAAACTTTAAATCAACCTCATCTAAAATGTATAATATCCCATCTTCTTTTCGTGCAAGTTGGTGATATTATTCTTTTACCTGTGAAAGATATACTGAAACGAAAAGAACAAGCATAAACTAAATGCTCCAAAGAAGGCGTAGCACGCACGACATAAAATTGTCGTCTCCTCTTCGTCGCAACATATCGTTTTGTGGCTGGCGTGGTGATTGATAGATTCGAACGGCAGGGAACATTAGTTCCGATTATCTTCCTTTGTAATCGTGGGACCCTTACCTCACGCGCACCTCGCAGTCCTTCGCTCTAGCATGGAACCAGGAGTCACGGTTCCGATTTATGATCTAATTAAACGGATTATTGAAATATTTTACGTTGCTGTCTTCTATACATATACGAGAGCATACGGTACTAACAACGGATTTTGTGTAATTATATAAAATTAAAAAGGGGACCAGTTAGAAGGGAAACGAAATGTGGCTAACGGTTTCAAATTACAAGTCATTGATTTATAAATAGTAAAGTACAGATTTTAATTGGGGTATCGCTAAAACTGAGCAATATGTTAACATATGGTTTCATAATTCACAAGCTGTTTGGACATAAAGCGTTTCCAATGGAAAGGGAATAAATGATTACATGTACACGTCCATATAGTGGGAGGTATATCCTCAAAAGTTATAATCTATTTCACTAATTGGTTCTAAAGATAATTACAGTTATTTCACGTGAGAAGTATTCCAGGTGCAGCCGCAGTTTACCCTAAATTCAATTTCAACCTAGTTCGCCTCTCATCCCTCAATTTGTTCTGCAATCTCGTGTCCATTTACAAGCATCCTAGATGTTATGGTCTTGTATTCTTTCGTCTTCTTATTACTTCGTGTTTCGTAATTTTTTCATTTTCTCAATTTCCGTTCGCAGTTATTTGCAGTCTTTACAATTTAAGCTAGCCCCTCCATTGAAAAGATTCTCTAATTTTCTTTTCTTCTCCTAATTTTATTCTGGAAGCATTGTATCTTATTAAGGAAAAGGTACAAAAAGTAAAAGTTAAAATTTACATAAAGATTACCCACGCGTCACAATTTAATGTGCATTGTGAAAATGGGTGGAATTGGAAAAACGGTACCGAACGCGAAGATTTTACTAACTAATCCATGCCAGTAGTACCTTTGTGCACATCATTATGTGACTGGAGAGTTTTTCGCTAATTCACTCATTTGGTGGCTTCAATTTAAAACGAATCTCTGTTAAGTTTATTAACATATTGTGGTTCCATTTTTGCTGTTAGAAGCCATAGGTTAATTGGTAGTTTTCCTATTAAAAGTTTATGGTGGCTTCCGACATTCGGTCGGATTAACATTCTCGTGTCTAGTGCCTACTTCTAATGAAAGCTTTTTGTAATTATTATTACCGACCTTTAACCCTTAATGTTGTACCACTCATATTTGTATTTTATATAGGTAGCTATTTCATTTACAGCATATTGACGGCACGGGAATTTAACATATATCGCTTCCATTAGATGACATCAATTGTAACATCTCTTCCAATTCTCGCATTCAAATCGCCCGAAATATATAATTCTCATATCGCCTGTACAACACAAGGTCTACTAGTCAAATGGAAAGATTTGAGGTAGGGTTAGAGGCTGATGGGGAGGTGATGGGGAGGAGGGCCACCGGTTCAGTATCATCTGCACGATGTACCATTTACTTTACAATGGATTATTGGGCAGGAGAACAGCGTGGCTACGTAGCTAGAGTGTATTATCAAAATTGCAAAGTTTGGTGCAAGCGCGATGGGATTTTCGACGTGATTTCAATATACCGCAAAATCAGCCTATATCGTTGGAAGATAATTGTAACGTGGATAAACAATCTTGAGCAAACCGGATCGACGTTTAAAGAAGTAGGTGGAAGCGCAAAAATAGTTCAAACTCCAAACTTCTTCACACCACAACTCGCCGGTTTTTCAGTAAATGTAAACATACTTTTTCAGCAAGATGGGGTAATATGCCAATGAATGCTTTGTTCCTGGGACACATCACATCTCAAGACGAAAATATCTCTTGGCATCTTCGCTCTCGTGATTTAACGGCCTGCGACTTTTTCCTATGAGGGTATCTAGACACAAAACTGTTTCACGTCGATCCATTCAACATAATTTTAGCCCTCAACAGAACAAAATTGCAGCGATACCTATGCTGCGGGAAGTTATGCAAAAACTGCTAAGTTCGACTGCAAGAATGCATAAACTGTAATGGAGGACATTTGGCGAAGAAAGTTTTGAAAAATAATTTTAACTGTTGTTATACAACAAATTGTTAAATTAATAAAATATATTTTTAAATCATTTTATTTTGAAATCTTTCCGTTTTGACTTGCGAGCCCTGTACATAGTAAAGCTTGAAAATCTTAATCGAAATGTTCTTGTTCATCACTGTGTGTCACTGTTACACATATTCAAGGGAATTCTAAACACAGTAAATATGAAGATGATGAATAAATAAAATACATGATTGCTGAAAAAGAATCTGTGAGGAGCGAATAATAAGCAATAAAAAGTTACACAATAAAACAAAAAAAGAAAAGAAACAAACACAGAGGACGACTCGAATAGTAGATTTTAGCATTTAGGAGCTAGTTTGAAAGGACATATACATGACAAGGGATAGTAAATCAATGATCTATAAAACAACTGTATTGCCATGTTATAACATACGATGCACAAACTTGACCAGAGATCAAAAAGACATTACAGCAAAGGAGAACAGGGGAGATGGAAACCATAATAATGGTGAAGGGGAAAACACATTCGAGGCAAGTGGTTTTCAGGACATACTATAATATACAAGGAAAAATGAGAATTTTAAAAACATAATGCAACAGCAAGCAGACTTAAGAAGAAGAGCAAAAAGGAACACCACTGTATGCAACAGAGCAGCACATAGACCGTCCAAATGATTGAAAGAGATATCAGAACGTCCATTTCGGAAGAACATTCGATGATTTAAAAGCGGACGGCAAAACTACCAAACAGAATGAAAAGAGTAACACATGAAGCATCTCTGTTTTCTTTTTGTATTTTTGACTAATTTATGGCAACATGGAAAGAACTAAATCGCCAAGGAGGCGTGGCGAACTTGCTAAGTTAATAGAAAGGAAATTTTATCATCGTACTGGAACTTTAAAGGTTCTATGCGTTTCAAATTGCTTCGGAGAAATCGAAGCATTAATTTGAGTGCAACTGGCCGCCAATTGGATGTATAAAAGAATTCTATTAAATAGAAGTTGTTTCGAAATGGTGAAAGATAAGTTAAATCTTCCCGTTTAATATAAGCAGTGATTTGCAAATGTATTATCGCTCACGAAAATATGATAGAATATACGTACGTTTGGTCATTTTACTAATATTGCTATTAGTTATGATCTTATATGATAGATCTCTACCACTAATAGGTCAATAAAACAAGGCTGGTTTGAACGATAGTTATATTTTCAGAACGTTTACAAACGTTTTCAGTCGTCAGTCACTGACGAAGGTGTTCCGAAAACGTTTGTAAACGTTCTGAAAATATAACTATCGTTCAAACCAGCCTTGTTTTATTGACCTATTAGTGGTAGAGATCTATCATATAAGATAAGTATAAAAGGTCACGAAATATATATATATATATATACATTTTATTAGTTATGATTACCATTTTTTCTTTCTTTACAAAATGCCATGAATGGGAACACCGATAAGGATATCAAATAGTTTCTGGGTTCGCTAGAATACATGAATATTGTACTGAGAATTTAGATGAAATAATAACTCTTAACTAAATTGCGCCGGCTTAGCTCTGAAGTAATAACATCACACAAAGCATGTATTATCATAAACGGATATACAGGGATTTCGATATGATTTCACATAAATTCAAGGTAATTACCTAATGTACAAAATCGATGTGTTATATGTAAATTCTTCTGTTGCGATGAAATTCTTGTCCCCAGGATCTTTTCACTTCTTTGGATCTCCTCTTAAATTCTGTCTTCGGGGAAGCTGTATTTGTTTAATATTTCCTTCTGTTAAAACATTTTGTTTTAAATATAATTAAAATTTATATTCTAATTTTACTTTAAACTTCCTCAAATAGTCCTTTCGTTGATTTTGGTGTTGTTTATATTCTCTTAGTTTTACAAACATTTCTTTTCAACAAGGACGCTTCCCTATTCCAAAGGGTTAGTACATTTTTCTTGCAGGTAACTAGATATGTTTACTATTTTTTAATAGATAGGGCAATTTATCATAACTGACATAAAGTTATAACAGAGGTCTAAATTGTGGATGCACCTGTGTCCTTGAGATGGAAACTTGCCAATGAAATTCTCCTTATATCCAGTGGTAATTAGGACTTCTTGTAATGTGAAAGTGTTGAATGTATGTATCCAAAGGTTTACATTGCTTACTATCTTTTAATCGATGCCTTTTATGATGATTGATATTTTTCTAGTTACATATTTTTCTCCCATTAACCGTTATTGACTGGACTTAAATAAAGAAGCTAACACCCCCAGGGTAACTAAGTCTTTAGAAGGTGGCGTGCGTGGTATTGGAAAAGTATAAATAGAACCCGAAATTAAACAAAATGTAATTATTTAGCAATGATAATGGCGAATAACCATATAAATAATTATATACAAAGTACATTACAATTACAATATACACTTTGTCTACTTTAGCTTTTTACCTACGTCACTGGTTTGTTGTACGAGTAAAGATAATCTATTCATTTAACTCTCTTTTTCAGGTGATGCTGGTGAAGAAAGGAGCACGATTTGCGCTTATGTCATGTAGAAAGCTCTATGGACAAAAATTGATGACGTAGGTAAAGAGTCTAAATAGACAAAGTGCACATAAAAAATTCAACATGTGTTGTTTAAGGAATTTCGGTTCCCGTGAAAACTTGTTCATCGTTTGTTTGTACAGAAAGAGGGGTAGGTACTTTTCAGCCATTTCTCTATCATCAGCCCTTTGAAGTGTTAAAACTCCAACCTTAGCACATTTCGTATGATTCCATGCATTGAAACACATGAAGAATATCAATATTTTCCCTTTATATCTACTGTAATTACAAGCAACAGCATAAAATTTCTCTATTGTAAATCTAGTCCGTCCTATTCGTTTCGACATACCTGCGTTGAAGAAGATATGGCGTTGCTTAATGGTCGAGAATCGAAAGGTTTCAATCGACCCGCGTCTACCACTTACTACCATATGGGGCATTGTTCTGAGATACGCGCGGAGCTAAGTATGCAAAATTTTGCATTGTATCCTCGCAAGGCTCGTCGGGCGAGTCGAAGAGGCGAAGATTCGTTCCACAGCCTCTAACACGACGCATTCGACATCGACAGTCCATCGTCAGCGGGCAAGCGCGGCCAAAGTTGCTGACCGTGCCGATGGCGGCCGTCAGGGGACAATGGTGTAGGTAATGCTGCATTTGGTAAGAGAGATCTTTATGTCTCCTCCGAGCCCGTGTAAGGCCCATTATAAGGATTGATTGCTGGTGTTTATTACAATGGCTTCCAAATACGGGCTCCCGGTCGATGTGCACACGCAACAACGAAATTCTAATCATACCTCCGGCTACCGCTACCGGCCGATCGTCGGATATTTATTCCGGGTATCCTTTTCTCTTTTTTACTGATACGGATCAGTTAAATGTGATTGTTAATCTCTTTCTAGTATAACAGTTGTTTAGGCGGGAGCTGTTGAATAAGTTTTAATATATACATGGTTCCTCTCAGATTAATTTTGATATGGAAAATTGCAGTATTATAATATAGTAGCAAAAGAGCCGCCGGGGAAATGATAATAGAGAGAACAAAGAAAGAGAGAACCAACACGCACTAGTTTCTTATTGAAATAAAAAGGGGCTAGTAGAATATGTGATAATTCGAAATTGGAGAAAATAATGGGAAGGAAGTAATCAAGAACAGCACAAAAGTATACCAAAGAAGAAAACATAAGTAACAGAAGACAAGGAAAGAAAGAAACAAACAGATACCCAAAACAGGCCAGAAAAGTATGAAGGTGTACGGAGGTACTTCTCGTTGGCGTTTTTACACTTCTTTGACCGGCGGTTTTGTAAGGCCCGCGAGAGTTGGCAATGAAACACAATACTGTTATACTTAGCTACTTGACTTTAATATTAGGAAATTTAATTTTTTGCCCATATAGATGGGACTCGGTTAATTGCGCTGTTTAGAGAACTGTCTCTATTTGCATTCGCAATCGAATTCGCCGAAATTTAACTTCCCCCTACAAAGCTAAGTTTCGTGCAGGAATAAGAAAATTAATTTCATTTGTTAGCAAAATTAGGCTTTTTCCAGATACCAATAAAAATTGTACATAATGCAGCTTAAAATGAAATAGGAATGCCTAAAGCCTCGCACGCACTTACCGACTAGGGGCCACTACACTACGGACGGCAATTTATTCTTTGCATGTATATTAATGGAGCTGAGCTCATCTCTCGGAAACGGCCCTACCGACGACTCTCCATAAGTACGCATGCAAAGAATAAATTGCCGTCCGTAGTGTAGTGGGCCGTAGTCGGTAAGTGCGCGCGAACCTTAATAGTACATTGTCGATAGTTACGTGGGTGTTCTCACAGGGTAGGTAACTTGCGCCGCAGAATTAAGGTATTGCTAGATATCCCCGAAGACTTTTTGCTGGGCAATAAACAAGGGTAGCATAATCAAAAGTGCAATAAGGAATAGACTTAAAAATGCTTAGAAATCACGCGACGCAGATCAAACCGTTCTCACAATTGCAGGTATTAATCGTACATTCATGACTATCGGCGACTGCACAAATAAAATGTGAAACCTCACTCATCTCTTCGAAGTAACTCGAACAGAAAGTACAAGACAAAAAGGAAAGGAAAAGAACCAAATGGAGTAAATGTGGTACAGGGAAAAAGCCGTAAATAACAAGAAATAGAGGAGATGCAAAATGAAATATATGCTTGGTAAAGTAAGAAAGTGAAATAAGAACAGCTTAAATTAAGAACCACAAGTAGGGGAAATAAATAGTAAGCAAGTGGTATAAGATAACAGGATATAAAAAAGTAGGGAAAATCGAAAAGCAATAAGTAGAAGGAGTCAATGCAGAAAAGAGAACGAAATAAAACTAAGAAAAGAAAGATGAAACAAGGTTAAAATAAAGGGTGAGGAATAATCGAATGAAAAAGAACAATCACAGCAAATTAAGGAAGAGAATGGGAACGCAACAAAACGGTAATTTGTTAAGTATTAGTGTAAAAAAATAGAAAAAAAGGGGTTAACAGTGTAATAGTTACAATAATATCTACCCTTATCACTCTAACTGCCAAAAGTGTGAGGTTTATGGGATTGTATTCAATGTCTCTAAAGGAAGATAAACAAACGATAACGAGTTAGAAGAAAGGATAGACAAGAAAATTTATGTACATGCAAAGCACATGTGATGAAAAGATGTTGTTGTATGAGATGTTTCAATGAGTAGCACTTGTGTACTAGAAGTTCAATGTGTTCTTTGATTATGTTTGCGTTTCTAGAAACGAACAAAAATTTATTGGAAAGAAGGGGAGTAAAGGTGGGACTAGCAATGACAGAAGTTTGTACTGGGAAAGGCGAGTATGTAGTCATTGATGCTAAGGTGAGAAACTATTTAAAACTTTGGTCTGAAGAGGACACCACCCTTCCAGAAAAAGTGCCTTGTTCCGTAACCGAATCAGTGATACTGATCTGTACAACAAGCAGAAGTAAGGAACTCCGGTGAAAATGGTGTATCAGTTTGGTAAAATAAACGAAAGCTGCCGAGTGGTACCTTGTGGTATTATCTCTGCTTTTACTGGCCGTTGGATTGAAATTTGTTGTCAATTTATGGAGAAACCAATGGATTATCATCCTATCAAATGAGTTGTAATGTGTGGTGGAAAATATATTTTAAGAAAACAAAGTGGTTGGTATGAGATCGGCTTTCAGAATAGGAAAATATTTAAGCACAACATCATGAATTTTGATCTTGCACTTTAGTACTTGGCTGTGAGGTCACATTCGGGCTATACTCTCGACAACTTAAAAGAATCCTTACTACAGAATAATATCTTGCATGCTGTTCAATTAATTAGGGATACAATTTGGGAGCACCCGACATGGCAGCTGCTTATTAACACTTTTACGCTCAGCCTTCACAGTAGTCATTTTAATAATATCAAGGATCTTCTATATTTTATAGGTTTAAGTTTTAAAGTTTGCATTTTCTACATAATTATACGTTGGAAACAATTAATTACATTTTAACGTCTGTGTAGCTAGAGTTGAAGGCATACTCCAAAGATAAAAAAATAGAAAAAAATACAAAGAAGAAAACGTAAAGAAGAAGGGAAGCAACAAAGATCCACGGAAAAGATTAAAGACTGGAAAAAAGAAACAAAAAGGGGAGGGGAGGATAAAAGAAAAGAATAGAATGACAGAATCATTGCTGAAAGTCTGTGAGGTCCAATTATTAAGTACTGTAAACCGGATTGGCGCTGTCTCTCCACCGCTTGTCCCCACTTACGTGCAAGACGTGACATTAAAATCCTGAGAAGGGATAGCGTCAGTTCGGTTTACACAACTTATGCATTCGTTTGTCAAATTTTACTAATGAAACAACAGCTTTTGAGCAAAATTTGAGTTTACTCATTAACATTGTCTCTTTCAAGAGTGTCATTGTCTCTTTACAACGCTTCCCTAATATTTCGATGCCTTTTGTTTGTAGAACGATAGCCAAATCTCTTTCCCCGGAGCATTACTTTTAAGTCTGCAAACAAGTAGTAATCGCTGGGAGCCAGATTCAGAGAATATGATGGATGGAAAAGCAATTCAAAGTGTAAATCGTGCAATTTTGCCATTGTTGCGATGGGCTTGTGACGCGGTGCATCGTCTTAGTGAAAGAACACTTCCTTTCTTCGCTTGGGGTTGTCTTTTTCGCAATTTCTTCCTTCAAACGTACCAATAGCTGTATATAATATTTATTGGTGGCATCCTTTGCTGTCAACTCAGTTGACTGCCGATTTGACTCTGAAGTGTAGTGATGGGTCCATGTTTCATCCATTGTCACATACCGCGTGAAAAAGTCCTCTTTATTACACTGGAGCAGCTCCAAACAGTGCTCTGAATCGTCAAAAAGTTGTTGTGTTCGATCGACTGTGAGCAACGCGGTATTCATTTCGAACAAAGCTTTCTCATGCCCAAATATTCATGCAAAATGATAAATACATTGCCTTCTGACATCTTTAAGATGTCAGCCATCTCCACGCAACTTCAATTTACGATCGACCAAAACCATTTTGTAGACTTTTCTTATGTTTTTCTTGGAACTACTGCCGAATTTGGGAGACCAAAGCGTTCAGCATCATCGGTGTTTGTAAAGTCTCATCTAAAATTAGCAAACCACTTTCCTACTATTTGCCTCGATGGAGCAGAGTTCGAATAACACTTGTCAAGCCATTGCTTTGCTTGAACCGTATTTGTTCCCATTAAAAAGCAATGCTTTATCAACACAGTATTCAGATTTTTCCATCATTTTAAAACTTACAAAACCATTGTAACTTGTGAACTAGATCAGATTGTCATAATAATAATTTGGCACGCATCGTTTGAAGGTTGGTAGTTCCTAAAAATATATATTTTATATATTTTATATATAGATTTGTCAGTAGTATCGCCTTCTATATGTCATCCTACGAACTTATTGAGTGAAGTGTTAGTAAGTAAAGTCATTGGTACTAATTAATTAAGGACTGAAATTATATTCAACCGTGAACGAGAACAATACTGGTCAAAAGATATTTGCGGCTTCATAACTAGGGTTAAATGCGTCCGATGGAAACGCGTTCCAGCAGTAATCCAAGCATCTCTTAATGTTTTAATAGATGCAGGAAAATTATTAAATTATGTCTTTACGTTTCCGTTGTTTATTTTATTATCGATGTTCCAACTCCCATGAAGGTTTTCTTATGACCGTTAACTTCAATATGAATTACTAATAACATGTTAGCGTTAATATGCCTTCTACCAGATATTGTATTTAGCGTTTTCATCCGAAACCTATTTCATAAATTTTCCGATACATTTTCATATAATCTGAATAAAATTCACATTCTTATTTAATATATGTCCGATTTCAGTCCGTTTGTGTACCCACGTACGGCCGAGCAGCATTTTTCAGTTAATTAGACTCATATAAACACGGCTCGTAATGTAGTAACAACCGCAACGCCCGAGGAACAGCTGCGCCGCGTCGGCTCCCCGTGCCCGCGTTGTAAGATGTAGATACTGGTTCGAAAACAAACAAGGCGATCGAAAGAGCAATTTAATTCAGTAAGTCCGGGAGATACATACGTAGATGTAGGCTCAAGTAAAACAATAGTCGGCGGCCTATTCTAAACGGAGGGCGTTATTAATGATTTTGACACAATTCGAATAAGTCGGAGCAACACCGTGTGGCACTCTTGTCGGACAAGAAATAATTAACATATTGACTCCGATTTCTTTTACGATCGTATTAGCGCATACCTTGTCTGTCTAGGGAAGCTATACTAGAAATAATGACTGATTAATTTAGTGTTTGAAGCAAGCTTGAAAGGATTAGGTAGCAGGACAGCTACCAATTACAGTCTGCAAACTGGTTAGTGCCAAGTGCTTTTGGCAATTCTATTCTTCTCGCTTAGCCTAGTATACGAAACATAATACATTGACAAAACACATTCATTTATATTCTCCATCATGCATTTCTGCAACCCTAAAAATCAATCCCCAAAACATTTTTTCCCAATCCTCCTGCGTTAGGCGTTAGCGATTAGGTACAATGTTTGGACGACATGGCAAATAACCCATTATTTCAATGTATTCCGTTCTCCGAGCAGCAGTGTGAATCCGAGCGTTACCAAAATCCACAATGATCCAACTTCTTCGGCAGTTTTGGCAAAAAGAAAATTTGAGGCCAAGAAACGCTAGTGAACCAGTCGCAATTAACAATTCGGGGATCGTCCAGTGCCACAGTGGAAGCATGTGCAGTAAGTCCAAAACATGTGTTGGAGTTTCTGACGGATAATCTGTTTTGGAGCTAATCCATTCCCAACTGCCTATTGTTGCTTTCTCTCGGTATCATAATAGTAAAGCCACATTATTTTGCCTCTAATGCTGTACATTCAATGAGACGACAAATTACAGCGCCCAACAAAATAACTTTTCTGTCGTAGTGCCTGTAAAATACGAACTGATTTAGAATATTTCTGATGTGCTCGATCCAAAAATAACTAGCATTTCTTCCCAGCATCTCTAGCTTTTGAGATACGCCACGGTGAAATTTGTTATTTATACGGATAAATAGCAAAATCAAAATAATTAACTAAATATTTAGGAAACCTAAATGGTCTGTTTTTACCTGAAATTGGAATTATAATATAATTATAATTCTCAATATTCCCCATTACTGGAAAAATCTACCTGTCTCCACCACTGCATCAAGCTGGGACTTATGAAGCAATTTGTTAAGGCTTTACCTCGAGATGGACCGCGTTTTGAGTATTTGAAACAGACTCAGGCCAGAAAAGGTGAAGGTTGAAATTTTTTCTGGTCCTTAGATAAGGCAACTTTTAAATAACCCGCAGTTCACGGAATCAATGAACGAGCGTGAGTCTAATGCCTGGTGCTCTTTTGTTGAAGTGGTTACACATTTTCTTGGAAATCATAAAGCAGCAAATTACGTCAAATTAGTAAAACAGATGCTTTTTATTTTTCACACGCTGGGATGTAACATGAGCATCAAGATTCATTACCTTCACAGCCACTTAGATCGTTTTCCAGAAAACTTAGATGATGTTAGTGAGGGACGGGGGAGAGATTTCACGAAGACATCAGCGTTATGGAAGAAAGGTACTAAGGAAGATGGGATAGCCATACGATGGCCGATTACTGCTAGAATCTTCAGCGACTCTGCTCCAGTAAACCTCACGCAAAGAAATCTTATAAAAGGAAATTTTTAACCGATGATTGAAAGTTAATTAAATTAATACCTCCTACCCACTTTTATTTTGTGTTTCAGTTAACAGTTATCAAATAGTAATATTTTAAAAGTTATGTACATAATAAAACATTACAACAACATTACAACATATGTAATTTTCACGGATTTTTCCTAAATAGGGCAGAAAGAGTGAATTTCGAAAACTAGATCTGATAGAACAAATTTGACGGCACTTTTGGATTGGGCACCCCAAAATTGCTTAAGTACACTAAAAAAATCCGAGGCACCAAAATGTGTGTTGGCCAGTGTTATCAAAGTGATCTGGTGTAGACCTGCACCATTTTACACGGTTTCATTTCTGAAGTAGAATTAAATTGTGAGAAATTCAACGGGAGGAAACCCTATGTGCCTTCAAATGCTTGTATAAGACTGCGATAATTGCTTTCAATACCAATCTTTTGAGCTGCGTTGTTGCTAATTTGACGAGGAATACCATGTAAGATAGAAAATTAAATTTGTTTCATTACTCTCGACCATTGCAATGCTTTGTAAGTCAAGTAGGCTCTCGTAGAAAATTTATTGGTATTGCGGTCGACTGTTCTTCTACTAACCTTAGTTAAACAGAAAGAAATAGAAAGGAAAATATTTGAAATAACGCCTCACGATCGAAAAGCTAGCTGCTCGACCAGAGAAAGGACAAAAACACAAGACATAGTGGAAAGAGATGCTTCGTGTAAATAAAGTTAGACTGACCATGTAACTAGCGAACAAGTTAATTGGAACAGCAAAATAATACGATGGCGAAGGTATAAAGGTCAGCTACAAATGAGATCGAACAACCACTTAAAGTGTGCAGTGGAACCAAACTGGCTAAGACTTGCACAGAAGAGGGAAAACTTGAATCACTAAAGGGCTGCCTATTTCCAGAGGGTAGAGAAGGAGCAAAGAAAGAAAAATAAGAAGACGAGTTCTTATAAGCTGAGGCTTCCTAGACACCGGATATCTCGTCGTTTTCCAGCAGGCACTCTGTATTCTGTAGTCTGTAGTCAACTGTTCCGCTTCGAGAATCTACAAATATTCGTTGTTAGATGGTCTCCTGGATTCTTTTAACCTTCATTGAAGGGGAAAATCGGTTCGAATCCAGGTGCGTTAGATGTTCGACCAATCAGATCTTGCCATAGGAACTGTTTTTAGGTGAGCATGTTTTGATGATTGATTTTGGTGAAGCTAGTGATGTGTGACAACCCATGATGCGCTAATGATGTTGAAATATCCTCTTTTCGAAGACGATGACCTTGTTAATGTGGAACTTCGTTGCCGGGAACCAGAACAATGCCTTACTTACGAAAAGTCTCATATGTTTTTAACCAAACCGTTGAAAGATTCGAAAACCCAATTTTCTCTGTTTATTAATTTATGGTCAGTAAGTTGTGAGCTAGTAAACCAGTATTCTAAGTGCTCAGCCACACAGGTTACTTTCTTATTATTCCTTCACTGTTATTTTATTCTGTTGCTATATGTGTCCAAAAGCTTTTCCTTCGTCAGTTTACTGTAATAACCACATCGTCCCTGTGCTATATTATTTTAATCCGCTTATTACGGCAATTAATTTTACCCGAACATATCTGCCAAATCATTAACACCTTTTTGTCTTTCAGAGCCTTTCTATTTACTAACAGGATCCAGCGCAAAAAAACGAAACGGCTACAATCTCTTGAACTGATTCGTCGGATGGAAACCATTAAACTTTTGCCGTATCTATCCTGCTGAATGCATTTTGTTACGGATTGTTAACTTGTTATCCGTCACATGTCCTTCGGTGAGAGAGAGTCGATCGCAGTCGTCGAAGAGGTTGAAGAACGGTGGGCGTATAATAACTCACGACGATAGCATCTTTCTTTATCCTTATAAGAGGCCAGCGTTCGGCAGCGCGTAGCCTCGAGTCGAATATCCGACGTAGCTTATGAAAAGCAAGCCCTACATACGCGCAAATTAAAAGAAAACATTGCGGTCATCGGAAAAAATAAGTCAACGACGACATGTGTATGCATCTACTCGTGTTTTGTACGAAGTCTCTTTTCGCATACGTAGATTATTAGGTCAAAGTAAATAAATGTCGGT
Organism: Chrysina gloriosa; assembly: GCA_038088585.1. Classification (NCBI taxonomy): domain Eukaryota; kingdom Metazoa; phylum Arthropoda; class Insecta; order Coleoptera; family Scarabaeidae; genus Chrysina; species Chrysina gloriosa. The sequence goes on along the minus strand of CM076087.1, from coordinate 33,825,524 downwards.
GAGTGGTGGCCAAATGTAATGGCAATTCTGGGGTAATGGCAATTCTGAGGTAATGGCATTTTGATATTAATGTGAAGATATATAAAAGTATAAAAGTTGCTGTGGTGATTTTTAGAGTTCAGAGGACGAGTACAAAACAAATCAAACATGGTATGTAATCGCTATTTATATGGCTATAAATATGTTTTAAATCAATCTTTGAACATACGTTCTTGTCTGTAGTCGATATGTTATTCCGTTTCCTACAGTACCGGCCACAACATTGTCCTCCAGTACCGGCCATTGTTTAAGTTCATTTTCGAGTACTTTAATTTGCTTACAGGTACACAAAGATGCCAGACGTTGAAAATGATGGTGGGTCTAAGAAAAAGAAGGGCACCTGGGATCCTGCGAACATTCATAAAGCCATGGAAAAGGTACTAAGTAATGAAATGAGTGGACGCCAAGCCGCAGATCGCTATCAGGTACCACGAACTGACAGAGAGATTAAAATTAAAGAGATGTTCATTGAGCTAGCTATGGGTCGTTTTCACAGTACCTTTTTACCTAAACACGAAGAAATATTGGCAGAACGTGTTAAAAACTTGGCAAATAGGATAATGCCTTTAAACAGACAAGAATTTCTATGTCTCGCTTTTCAACTTGCCGAAAAGTTAAAATTACCAGTTCAATAAAGAGAAAAAATCTGCAGGGAAAAACTACTATCATTCTTTTATGAAAAGGCATAGTGACTTAGCATTCCGGATTCCTGAATCAACGAGTTTAATGAGAGCTGTAGGATTTAGCAGACCTCAGGTTGAGCGATTCTATGAAGGCTTTGAGACTTTGATGTGAACGTTTAATTTCACTGTCTATCAAAAATTGAATTGCGATGAGACTGGCGTTAGCATTGTCCAGGAACATGCTAAAGGTTTAGCTACTAAAAACCAAAGACAAGTTGGAAAACTTACTTCTGCAGAACGTGGAAAGAACGTGACTGGACTTTTTGCAACGAGCGCTGGGGGTCAGTTCGAACCTTCATATTTTGTATTGCGTCCCGAATGAATGAGAGGCTTATGATTAATGCTCTAAATGAGAGTGTAGGTGAAACTTAGCCAAACGGTTAGATCAATGCCGAATTATTTTTGAAATGGGTTCGTCACTTTATGAAATATTCAAATCCCACAGCAAAGGATCTATTTCTCTTGATTCTTGACGGACATGCCAGTTATAAAGACTTAGACATCATTGAATTTGCCAGGAAAAGATATATCCACATGCTGACTACCCCACTTCATACGACCCAGAAACTACAGCCACTTGGTCGTACGTTCATGAATCCTTTTAAATCTACTTATAATGTGCCTTGTGGGTGAGATCAAATCCTGCCGTAAGAATCAGTGAATACGAGGTTGCAGGGTTTGTTGCTTCTGGTTTTACGCGGGTTTGTCGAATGGATATTGCGGTTTGTGGCTTTCTCTGCACAGGCATTTACCTCTTTAATAGCAATGTCTTTAGTGATTTAAATTTTATTGGTTCAGATATGACCGACGTTACACAAAGTTAATCAATATTAGAACCATCGCTTTCATCTTCGGTACTGTCAGAACCGACACCCTCAACTTCTGCACAGCCAGATCTGCTAAATTTTAGCTCTCGATAGATGGATATGACATCTTCAGCTTTTCGACCACTTCAATCTCCAACTGCTGCCTCCGACTCCGTACCCCTAATTGCAACTCCTAACCAATCCGAGTCTCAAACTACAAACAAACCGCTACTGACGTCGAACCTTAAATTGTAGTTACAAAACTCCCATTGGTTCCTGATGCTTCGTAAAGAAGAGCTACTACACGACGTCGTAAAGCTGAAAGAAGTGAAATCATAAGAAGTTCTCCATACAAAAGGATGCTGTAAGAGAAAAGAACAAATAAAGCTCAGCTAAGCGAAGAAAGAATTCACTTTCAGGAAAAGATGTCAGCAAGAAAGCCAAAATACAAACGAAAACCTGACTCCTCCGTGCAGACCGATTGAGGAAGAGACATTTTGTCCTTTGTGCCTTGATTCTCAAGAAAAGAATTGGATACAATGTGGAAACTGCAATGTTGGGGCCCGTGAAGCTTGTGCGAATATATCATATCAGTATATTTGCGGTTATTGAATGGTATAAATGATGATATATTTGCTGGCCGGTACTGGAGGCCAATTTTTTAAAGACTGATTTTTACTAGTCTTCAAATTACAATAATAAAGTTGATTATTTCTAAACATACCGGTAGTTTATTATTTTTATTTATAGTACAAGAGTTCCTTCACACATACCAGGTGGTATCAAACATGTAGCCTAAGGTACTTTGATTCTCTTGTTGATACATTTTAGGGTGACGGCACTAGGGGACCTCCCCTAAGATGAAACGGCGTGCAACTTATCGTGAAATTGAGTTGTCAGTTCACCAAAAATTTAAAAGGAAATGATCGCTGTTTCCTTCCCATGTTGATTCTAGTTTTCTTACCCGCTAACGCTGCAAGAGACCTGCAGTCGAATTGACCGCTAGTACTGAAATTAGGATCGTTAACAGTACTGGGGTCAAACTTATAGCATTTTAATTTCAAACGTCTAACTCTACTGATCATGTTACCATCGTCGACTTGGGGCATTACCAACCACTCCATGCTGATTGGTACACAACCATTTCTTTGCTGGAAGTCATGAATTAAGTAAGGAGAAGTGAAAAGCGTTGCATCACCCTTTACCATGAAAATGCTTCGTCAATGCGTCACAAACTATCGATCATTTAAAGCGGTCAAACGTTAAATTAACGATTAGTTATCCAGATGATTACCTTTTGTTGCCGATTACCAATTAATGTACTATTATACTTGATCGTTCCCATTAGTCTAAATTTGTGCGACAAAAAGCGAGAAATTAGATATAAAAAAGGAAGCTATAAAATATCTAGAAAAGATGTATCATACAATAGCTTGCTTTCGCTTACGTCAAAGTTACAAAGTTATGGCAGATTGAACTTGCTTCATTGGTGGTCAGCATTCGATTACCCACAATTAATTATCTAATTTAAATCGATCGTCCGCTAAAATGACCCACCAACGGAGCTGAACTCCGACGCAAAGGAACTAAACGAGAGCGGAATATAAACAGCCCCGATCAATCATTGACGCCTTTAATGATTATGAAGCTTAAGGACTCACGATTTCTCAAATATTTAATGAGCCGTACGTGTCTACTTTAATTTTTCAGCCGTTAGTGCTTCGAGAGTGGCGCGAATAAAAAATGATGATCGCGCGATCCACGGTCCGTCGACTCCCTTCACAAAGAAAGTCTACCTTCGCTTTTACTTGTACCTTTCCTTTTCTACTTACTTCTTAATTAATTGACGAAATGTATCGGTTCGCCCACGCTGCCAAGTTAAATATTGAACAACAGACGTCGGTGTGGAAATTCCAGGGCAGTATTTTATATACTATATAAAAGAGTTTGGTAATATAATTTTACATTAATAGAAAGAATATCATTCTGCAAAGCTCCCAATAGTTTTATCCAATCAAGAAGCGTCAGTATTGGTACCAATCTAAAATAATTGAAACTACGACTCAGATTATTTAAGCAGTACCCGCATATTTAATGGAAAAAAAGAAAGAAAAAACTGAAACGGGGGAAAAGCCTCTCCGTTCTGATTGAAGTTGAAATAACTAAAACGCTTGAGTGGGTGTATGTAAATACCACCCGCTTCTGTTAACATCGTGTCACGTCGAGTAGCCAGCAGCACTTAATTGGACCGTCAAAGATTAATGCATTTGTCAAAAAGACTTATTGCCAATGAATCTGTAATTAAATGGCCAAGTTTAATGTATTTCACCTGCCACAATAAATACCGTCGTCTTTCTTCATGGTCGTAGGTCGCGAACGTGTCAGACGAGGAGCGACGTGAAAAACGTGCGAGACGAAATTGAAAACAGTTAAGATCGCCGATATGTTTCAACTTCGAGAGTATGATGTATTAGTTCGTTTTGACGTACAATTTATAGATTTTCGATAATGATTTTCCATTTTCGAACCGCGAAGGTAAATGCTCAATGTATAAACGTCGCTTTACATTTGCATATATTTGTGGCAAACGGAATGGACATACTGTCGCTGTACACTGGTTCAAGAATTTTCTGCAATAAGTTTTGACTAAATTTATGAAGGCTATCGTTTCTGATTTATGCGACGAATGGTAGGTATATATTTTAATATGAGGACATCTGTTAGTTAATGCCAAACGTATCTGGTACCGGTTCTGAACCACATATGTCACAGCGTAATTACATGCCCTTAAGTGCTGACAGAAATTGAACTGCATAAATCTGGAATTAAGTGTTGCTGATGATAATCGAAATGATGATCAAAAATATTTTAATTATTGCCTTTAAGTAATAACTAATGAAAACCTGCATAGGTTGTAGGAAACCACTGTTGTCGGTTTTGACAGAAGCATGGGGTTCAGAACATGTATTACTGTATGCCCATGTTTATAATGTTGGAAGCTAAGTGTCTTAAAGACGAGTGTCCTAAATCGCATTTTATAATTTCCATATTATTCTGCCCTTATTTCAGCCAGTGCTCATACAAACAGCAGTCAACTAACAAGAAGTTGTCATCCAGCTTACCGATATGTGTAGAAGCTGCTTGAGTATTTCAATTCGTAGTGCTTCTTTTTAAATATACAATATTAACGATTGTGGGTGTGTTATACAAGATTTCTAAAAATTTGCATAAAGCAATATTAAGCACCTTTAACCGCCCCATTTGGTCATAATTTTGGCCATTACATTCCTTCAACATGCTCACTGAGAAGGCTATTCGAAATGAGAATGGAGTGCCTCGGCATGTTGCCAGGTGTCATTTCATTATCTAGCATAATTGACCATTATTGATTTCGTAAACGATTTGCTTCGACACCACTATTGTTCTCGTCGTTGCTGTTGGTACTTTTCTCTATTTGTTCCTAGCTGGTGCCCACTTTAACTTTTTGAGCCTTGTGTTCTTTTCATTGTGACGTTTGCAGTTATCGTATTTATCTAAAGATCTAGCTTTAGTATCCAGTTTGTAGTATATTGTAGTAAGTCTATGTACACCATCATTACTAACGCTTGGCGGTAATCTCTTGAGCAGAATTTATTTCTTGCGTTTTTATTCTCCGCCATTGTGTTTGATAACATTTTTGACCGATTGCTACATGAGAATAAAACCTACTTATTTATTCATCTATGTAGGTTATTGGCTTGATATTCTTCAATCATCAAGCTTGAATTGCTGAATTCCGGCTGTCACTCCATCTTTTTAGTGGACGATCTCTTGACCTATTTGTCATACATATTTGGATTTATCTTCGTCTATTCTTAACATATCAGCTTTCCACTTCCTTCTTCATGTTTCCCCGCAACTAACAATGCCCTCTACTTGACATTGTCCTCTGAATAGCCTGTTGTATATTCTACCAGCTATTCTCTCGTTTCTTTCGTAGCTCAAAGTGTTTCGATTCTCCCTGTTTTTCTTTATTTCGGTCTTCATCACCTACCTAGCAAACCGTAGTGATAGTTGTTGTTGCCCTTCCAACTATTAAACCGAGCAACTACTGTTTCATTTCACATACCGCTAGGCTAATGCTCAATGTATTACCGTACAGTCACCCTCTGTTTGCTCTTAATATATTGTTTGCATAAAAACACAAGTGGAAGGCAACAAAACACGGTTTTTACAAATAAGCGGTAAGGTACAGGAAACGTGTAAAAAGAGGTATCCGGTGGAGTAAAAATTAGGCATCATCTATTATTAGATGTTGTACTATCTAGTTGTTTAAAGATTTATGCAATTAGAATTAGAAGTGGACCCGAGGTTATAAAAAAAATATTAGGAGGAACACTTCAAATTTACAAAAACAAATCGCCCGTTTTTCGGCGTAAATTAGTGGGAATACGCTTGGAAACAATGCATTAAGGTCCACTTACTTGTCTGATCTTTGATCGTCTTTCTATACAGTAGACGACGAAAACGGCGTCAAAACAAATAAGGAACAGGATTAAATGTTGCGGTTTAGGCTAGGATAAGTCAATATTCTTTTCCTTATACGACCATCAGAAGAATATTGTATATCGCCCGTAATGGAGTTTCGTATTTAGATCGCTATTAATAATGTTGTTGATCAACCCAAAAGTTAACTTTTCTGAAGTTGGACGGTTCATAAAAATGTTCTCTGGAGTTTCATTCTCATCGCTGCAGAATCTTCGTGTTGAATTGGTTGTAAACTCCCGTAGTGTGCAAAGATATCTAACTATTCCTTATTCTATGGTTTGAAATAAAAGTCTTCGAATGGGTTAATCCTCGTACAACCCTCAATTAGTACCTCAAAATTATATTTCTTTTTAAATTGGTGTTTTGCTATATAATTGGATATAGCAATACACGCTTCCTGTATCCCGAATTTATTAGTAACTAATCAATGTTTTCAACAAGCGATCGGCTGATTTATTACTAGTGTGAACTTAGCTACTTTTGAAATTAGTGAGAACTTTTCGACAATTTTACATCAATTTGAATTTAATTTGATACGAACTTAGTACTTTAATTGTCGTTTGTTTGTTTGCTATGACTTTCATGTTTCACCTTATGTAGTTCTGAACAGCTCCTTTACATATACGAGTGCATACTGCAAGACCATACAACTTTCTATGAGAAATGGTCGAATGTTGGTTTACATTAAGAGGATACTAATAGGGAGCATGGTGGAATACGTTTTGTTCAGTATTTATCAGTTTTCGGTAAATAGGTGCTTCAAGATAGTTTTTACTTATGTTTCGCCTCTGCTAAATCTATGATAAATATTTTATCCGGAATCGAAGAGGATCTATGCTTTACTTACTTTCTTAGTTTCCCTTGCAATATTGCAAATACACATTTACTTTTATAGATCGATACCACTTTTTAAGCAAAAATATCTAGCTTGTGTGCCAAAAAGTCACCTCACAGATTGTTCTTCTAGCAACAGTATCGTATCGTGGCAGTTACAGTTATTTTCAGTAGTTTGTTTCGTTTGTGAGACGATATCTTAATCAACAATGGGAAAAATATAAATAATCGACCTAATATGTTTCCCGTTACGATCCCAAAAATACTTCGGCTTGCTCAAGAGCTCCACTCCAAATATCGAATCGGATCTCTTTGGTTCCTCTACTCAATCAAGACCTACTGTGCAATTTAGGCCTTCTGCAGTTCTATTGGGTGACTCAGATTCGAAGAATGACGTTATATGTTCTTTTGTTGGAATCCAATTATTACAGCGTTCTGTATTGTTACTTTTGGCCTCTCGCATCTCGTCTGACGTGTAGACGTCGTCCCGCTTTCGTAAGTTTTTGATATAATTCGTGCTTTGGATGCACATGTAGACATTCTGCTAGTGGCGTTCAGTTGAACAGGTCGTTTTTCCTGAATAGGCTATTCCATTTTCGCTTCAAAAGCACTCCCATGTCAAGGATCTGCACGCGAATTCGACTCTGGGAAGTTAATATTATCGTTGTGTTAATCTGGAAGTTTCGCTTCCCCAATTTTGCTGTTAGAATTATCAGCCGTTGTAGGTTTGATTTCGCCTCTACTAGGGGTGAGTTTTCTTGTTGTTAATTACGATGTCGGTATTTTCTCTTTAACGTTGTTATAGGGTGCTAGTATAGGGAGCTAGTAGAGTGCGAGTTGAGTTAAAATTATTTCAGAATATCTAGGAATTAACGTAGAATTTGGAAGGACTGCAGTTTGCTGTGTTCTGCTAGTTTCCCGATTTTTTACATCGAGTGACCCGCTATCTTTGATAGCGTCCGTCCCGACACCGATTACTACGCCGTACGAAAGTTGACAACCGGAAACACATCACGTTGAGACCCGCCTTTATTTATATTTTTGACTCATTGAGTTTTGGGGAAAACTTCCTAGAATCTTTTAGTTAATTTAGAGTTAGTAAATCGGAGATTAGTGTTCAAGTAAAAAGGGGTTTTCTTACTTTTGCTAATTTAAATTATATAGCTGTTGAACGAAACAATCAATTCTTTTGTAGTTTAAGGGGGATTACAGTAACTTGTCTCTTGCATATATTCTTGTTTTAATTTAATTACGTAAGCTTACGTAACCTGTAAGGTGGTTGTAAGGCCGCTGGAATACCAACGGTTACCGAGAGTGTGCCAACATTCGGCAAAAAGCTAGCTTAATTGAATTTATATTAATCGATACACCTCAAGTGACAAATAAAGTGCTGTTCAACGCCATTTTCTCGCCTCAAGTTATTTGTTATATCGTTTGTGCTATTTGTAAATAGAGTTTTCAAGCAATTTTCTTAGTTGTATTACGACCGACTCAAAGATCCAGTAACGTAGACGGTTCACTGACTAAAGAAGCTGGAGGGTCTCTCTGACTCCAAACACTTACATGTGATCCAGTTCCACAATTGGAGGGTGGCGCCTCGTTACTAAATCCTCGAACTTGAACCTGCGCTTTCCATTGGGCTAGTACAGGCATGGGCAACCTTTTTTGTAGAAGTTTTATGCTGCGAGTAATCTTGAAAAATATACATTTTTGTGGTATCCTTATGATTCATTATGAATTAAGTTTAGACGGGCCGTGCTAATATGCAACGGAAGAATTCAGTAGCGGGCCGGGCCTTACTTACTCGAGGCCGCATGTGGCCCGCGGGCCGGAGGTTGCCCATCTATAGGCTAGTACGTGCTGGATCTCCATCTTTATTAAGTGCGTTATTCGAACTAAAACGTCAAATTTCCGTCACGTTTTCGACTTTTTCTTGACATATTTCACTTATACCAAAAGATTTAGAAGCCAGTAACATTATGATTACTTCAATATCCTTCACAAGCTGCTGGAGAGTGTGCTTGTCATTCTAGACAGCCTCAAACCGCCTGAAAGATTTTGAGGTGCCAACATATATTATACTTTTATCCTTAGAAATCTCGCTACCAATTCTAATGCTGAATCTGTTGGAGTAGTTAGTACGGCATGTTGAGTCGAACCATTTTTACTGGTTTTTCGAGAAAATAGTCATTGAAGCACTCTTCATACACAAGTTTTGATACCATCTTGTTTAACGAAGTACCCAGGATCGAATAGTAACTGAGTTTTGTGGAGTCTATTTCAGTATGTACGGGACAGGTTATTTTATATTGAAGGCAAGCGGCTTCTTGTAAACATAGTAAAAGCTTGAAAGCGTTCACGAAAACCACTTCCAAGGAAATATTTCAAATTTCGAGAACATTCCGAACTCTCAATGTTCCGTTTCAAGTAATGAAAAACGACCTCCATTATGTTTGTAATGATTCCATTTTCATGTAAACGTTGTCCTTCGTATTAGCCATTTTTATAGACATTTATCCATTAATCCGGTAGATCAGAAACGTCGTCGCCGAGACCCGCAAACTCGATGTGAATAGACTAAACATAGTCTACTTATTTTCAAGGAAGATGCGCGCAAGAAATCCGCTGTATTTATACTCACACCTGGTTAGTCGTTTCTATTATAATTGTTGTTGATTTTGGCAGAAATTCAAATTTGATAAATTATAGCCTTGATGACAGGCTTAGCAATTCGTATTACAATAGAACACGAATATACATAATAATTAAGTGAACGAAATTTGGAAATATTTATAAACACCGTGCAATCGTGAATTACGCAATAATAATTCGTGTATAATAATCAATTGTCTACACCCGTTGAAAGTAAAGAATGCTTTGATGATATCATCTCTCGTTATATGCCCATAGACATAGTACTGTAGCTACTTGTCTTATATCTTCTCAATTGTTATTCGAGAATCTATTATTCTGTCCACAATCGGTCGATGAAATAGCTCAAAGTCTGATTAAAGTGTCTCGTAGCGACTAAGCAAGCATAGCTAGCCAAATATATGCCCGACATCGTCCCGCTATCGAATGTTACATCTCTATACAGGGATGATGAAATGAGAATGGTCCTGATTATCCGACGTCCAATCATTAAGCTACATCCATATATCAATCGGGGATCTTTCCGCTTGCTCTATCGTGGGCCTGTTTGTGGCATAATTTGAAAGCTTTATTATGCCACCGATCACAAAGGGGGACGCGAAACGACCTATGCGGTAACTATATTACTCTTTTGTTCTACTTATGGTACTCTTTCCTTTAAGTGAAAGTAATAAGAGGAAATGGAATTTAGTAATTTAATACCGAGAAAAATACATGTGTATCTATGTATGTACATACATAGATAGATGGATACATACATACACACATACATGCATATTGGACGTCAGTTTTTTTCGTTCGAAGTAATTATTAAGTACTAATTTGATTCGATTTTTGCTTACGTTAGTTTGATGGACAGGTCCTTAATAAGGACCCTATGCTGTTCTAGAATTGCATAAATGTAATTAGATCCAAGATAATTATGTATTGTGTTCAAATTGGTTTATAGGATATGTAATGAGAGAATTTTTAAGAAATTTACTCTTCGAAGAAGGTGACTTGTGGCTGTCCAAAATACAAGGATCTGGGCTGATATCTAAAGTTCACAATTGGGAGATAGTAATGTATTTATTAAAACAAACATAAATTGATACGAATGTGTGTGAAAAGTTTATCTTTGTATGCAACATGTAACACTAACTTGAGGCGCCAATTCTGCTTGGCTTTCAGTACATTATTTTTCTCTCTTGTGTTGATATTGCCAACAACATTATCACCAAGAAAATTTCCTAGTGATAGTGTTGTTACTAATTGTTAAAAAGTTTTTTCGCCATATTTTGCCGAGTAAATCTAAAATTTTGTAGAAGAAATCAATTTACTTCCTAACAAAAAAATTAATTGTTCTCTTAATTCTACAATGATGCTTTTTCCTTTCCAAGGCAGTTAGCCAAAAACATCGCTTTCATACCACAAAAATACAGACACCGTTGCCTTCTCAGTCTTCTACCTATTTTATGAAATTGGGTTCAAATTTTACCCGTTCGATTTTGAAATGCACGATTTCAGTCGAAGTGAGGAATTTTAGATGAATGGATTTCGTTTAGTTATACGCACCTCACAAATAAATACATTGTTCATAAACCGGCCAATAGGCAAATACAAGTTCTTTCCTCAATCGAATTCACTCAAAGAATGAGATGTTCTCACAGTGATGATCAAATTTATTCGGATTTTACTCCTGTTATGCTGGTAAAACAAACTTATGCTTGGTTCCTTGTACAGATCTTTCAATTCTCTATTTATTCTTCTCATCCAGCCCTCCTGTGTATTTTTTCCAGTCACTTGCTACAAAGCTTGAAACAATTTGAAATCTAGCCTCAGAATTTTTAGGTTCCTGGTTGTAGGTCCTCCACATTATTTTGTTTCTTAAAGTAATTTTTATCTCAATTCTAATTCAGTTTATTCTTATCGAATTCTGTTCTGAAGCAAGCATTTGAATATGTTGTTTGAAAACAAAATCAGAAATACGCAAATAAAAGAAGAGCTAGAAATGAAGGAGTTGTATTTTATTAAACAGACATAACTAAAATCCGGATAATATGTAGTTTGCATAAATTTGAATATTTCCATAATATATGCATTTTGTATATTATTTGCATATTTTGTAGTAATTCAGCATATTTGAAGTATCCGAGTTTTATTTATTTATTGGATGTAATTTATTATAGGATAGGCATTGCTAAAAATATGTCGTGGTTGTAACAAACAAAGGGTTAAACAGCCTTCTTTAAATTAAAAATAGCATTCTATGAAGCCTCTTCTCGATACTTTTCCGATAAGCGCTCCCAAAAATTTATTAATGCTGTTCCCATACATCTAGACCGGGACAGAATTCAAGGAAAAGCTAATTCCCTGAAACTTCTAAGTAAATACAAAAACACATTTTACCAGAAAATTAGGAGCACAGGTATTTCTTTGTTATTCGGAGAAATTTATTCCCATATTCGAAAGCAATCTTATTTATTTTAAACGTCATTTTACGTTGGTTTTTCGAAGTGTAAACTTATGAGTTGTTATTAGTTATAATAGCAAAAATGCCGAAAATAGCGACTGTGCCTGGATGGATTGCACCTTATTCAGAATTGCGTATGGATGGAGAAAAGGAATTTTGCGTAGCTTGCAGCAAGATTGTAAGTAAAATTTAAGTTTATTTCCTCTTATTAATCTATAGTTTTTAAACGATGTTTTACAAAATCACCAATACAACGCTTCGACAAATAATTTTATTTTAAAGTTTTATTTTAAAATGAGTAAAATGAGATGTATATTTCATGCGTATTTTTCGCATATCATCAGCACAATACGGAATATCTGATATTCCGTATTCTGCTGATGATTTTTAAATAAAAATCATTTTAAAATAAAATTATTTGTCGAAGCGTTGTGTTGGTTATTTTATTAAATATCGTTTATTCCGATTGCTTCTCAAACTCTTTACACATTAGTTTTTTATTACTCCTTTATCTTTTACTAACACTTATTTTATAAGAAAACAACTGATGATGTGATACTTTTTATGCAGGTTACAAGTGAGAGAAAGTTTCAAGTCGAGCAGCATATTAAAACTCCATCTCATGCTTCAAAACTGTCAAAGATGAAATGGGCGAAGAAGGGTCAGCAAACATTACCGCAATATTTGCCATCAACCTCCAAAAAATCGGAACAAGAACAATTTAATGAAGATTTGTGCCCAATTGTTGTGTCGGCAGATATTCCACTACATAAAATAAACAATTTAAATGTCAAGTTATTTTTGCAAAAGTACACCAGCAAATATAATATTCCCGACGAGAGCACCTTAAGAAAAATTATATTCACCGTATCTATGCAGAAACATTGAGTAGCATTAAGAAGGCTGTGTCAAACAATTACCTTTACATATGCGCAGATGAAACTACTGATAGTGTGGGCCGATACATAGTTCATTTAACGATGGGTATCCTTAACGTATCGGTTCCAGCAAAATCTTATTTAATTTCATCCAAACAGTTGGAAAAGGCAGATAATTTGACAATAACAAAGTTTATACAGGAAGAACTGGCAACCTTTTTCTTACCGAAATCGATTCCAACAGAAAAAATTCTATTGTTTTTAACGGATGCCGCACCATACATGGTGAAGGCAGCTTGCAACTTTAAAATCTTTTACCCAAATTTAATTCACACAACTTGCTTGGCGCACGGACTAAATCGTGTTGCAGAAGAAGTAAGAAACCATTTTCCCTTGGTGAATACTTTAATCAGTAGTGTTAAGAAAGTGTTTTTAAAGGCTCCATTAAGAGTTCAGTTTTACAAACAACATCTACCCGGTATTCCGCTTCCTCCTCAACCAGTAATCACACGATGGGGAACGTGGTTGGAAGCTGCTATTTTTCATGCAAATCATTATGAAGAAATAAAGACAATTATTATGTATCTTGATAGCGATACACAATCTGTGCTAGACGCTCAAAAGGTGTATTCGAGTAAAGAAATACCTCAACAGTTGGCGTTTATTAAAGCCAACTACAGTTTTATTTCCACTTCTATATTGCAATTGGAAAAACAATTTATGTCGCTAATTGAGAGCGTTCAAATAATAAACAAATATGAAAAGTTATGTTTTGATGTTAAAGGGAGGGTGGGAAAATCCGTGTATGAAAATTTTTAAGTGTAATAGAAAAAAATGAGAGTTTTAAAAAGCTAAAGGATATTGCTAAAATCTTGTGTGGTGAGTCAGTAGAAAATATTGAGTTGACAATAGAGGATATTTCTAATTTGAAATATGCCCCTATTACAAGCGTGGACATAGAACGAACCTTTTCAATATATAAATACATGTTATCAGACAAGCGCCACAATTTTTCTATTGAAAACTTTGAGAAATATGTAATTGTAAATTGTTTTCATAGTTAATTATGTTGTAAAATGTTATAAATAGACTTGTAGTAAACATAATAGAATATTTTTTTCTATAGTATTATATTTTCTAGCATTACTCCTATTTTTATCTGCATATTTTTCATAAGAAAGTGCATATTTAGGCCAAAACATCTGCACATTTATGGGCATATTTCCACTTCTTTTTGCATATAATCCGGCCTCTAGAGATAACTGAGCTGGTGGGGACAGTGCAACGAATAAATAATAATAGATCTGTTAAACACATATGAGAGGCGAGAGTTTAGACAAGAAGAAGCGAAAAAATCACGGCAAACTTGGGACCGGATAGTGAAAACCATTATAGCGAAGAGCTTCATTGTCACTTTAGCAAAATTAACTAATTGTCACATTATCTACAAGTACTATAAAAACATGATATATTGATTGTATATGTGGAAATACACATTTTCCGTACTGCAGTAAGAAATAACTAATTAAAAATGGTAATCACAAACTTAAGTTGATAGATGGAGGAACAGAAGCGAACGAGTAGAATAAAATGAAGTCAAAAGCTTCGCAAAGAATAAAAAGTACAGATGAATCGACAAAGAAGAACATATTTCGTTTGAAAGTTCCAATTAAAAGTTTAAAGAATGTCTCCTCGGTAATTGAAATTTATCGTTGAAGTAATCAGTAGACTTTTATTAATAACTCGACATGAACAAGCTTAATCAAGTTTATTCAACGCCGTTTAATCTTCCAAACCCACGAATTATTTGTATACCTGTGTATAATAAATAACTGAAATCTTATGTTCGTGTATTAAGAATTTATCAAACGCCTACATTTCAACAAAGTAAAATTCTTGAATTTCTGCGATCAATCACCGCCTTCACTTCAGCACCTCGCCAAATCGGCCTTCAGTTTCACACGTTTTTGCCGTTGACGAGGTGCCGACAGATTGCTATGAGTCGAATTTAAACATCACTCAAATCGTTCTGCAGATTGGCCGTCATTCAGTTAGTTTTGGTATGGTAGCCGGAAATGTTTGTATGTATGTACTATACGTGCAGAAGTATAATAAAATAACGTAACAGTAGACGGCTTCGGTCGAGCCTCCGCCTAAGTATGTATGTTCATAGATATTGTGGTCGTAATATGCGTTGGGTTGGTACTGGCTTTCTTACGTCATGAGATAAAGGAACAATACGAATTAAAGCCGGTGTAGGATGAGATCTTTTCATCGTCTTGGTTATAAACTTCAACTTATTTAAATTTCTTGACGAAACATGCAATAAATATTTATATATGTTCGTATGTCTGTGTGTGTTCGATCTTGTAGGAGATGGGGTTTAAATGTACGAAATTTACATTAAGAGGGACGTTTTAAATATTCTTAGCATTTCAAGGGATTTCCGTAGATAACGTGGTTTTCATTTATAAATGTGAACCAAACCTCACACATAATCTTATAAATCTTACTTGATTAAGATACGCTGAAATAAAATAGTTCTTGTTTTTATAACAGCGGTAAGAATACTCCTAAATACGTGTTTCAGTAAATAAGCTGTCATCCTCAATGATAAAAACAGAAAAGAAAACGTCACTCGTAAACGTTTATTAACTACGCGATTTCATGCTTTGCTAGTGGTTCTTCCTTTTCCACGGAGAATGACAATTTAGTTGTCGAAATACATATTTGGAGGTATCTAAATCAGTGTGGTAAATCTAATTATTTGAACCAGACTTATTGTTAGTTAACCCTGCTGTTAGATTAGAAAGAATATACGAATCTTGTATTAACAGACTAATTGGTCCATACTACACAAATGCAATTTTTTATGAAAATTGATTGAATTCTTTAATGTAATTTATAAATATAATTATGAACCGTTAATAATTTAACTTGCCATCCATTTATCGGTTAATTGGGCGCTCTAATGTGTTTATGTTAGCTCGAGCGTCCAGCTGGATTGTGTTGTTGTATTTGTTGCTGTAGCACAGCCACCTTGTAAAATAAATTCGCTTTGATTTGTATAAAGTTGCAAGTATGCTAGATATCTCCGCTTTGAATGCATACATACTTTTTTCTGAGATCGATGCTTCATGGGCACCGGCTGATCAAAATCGCAGGAGACCAGAGTTTTTACGGAAACTAGCACTTTCTTTGGCTAACGCGCATATGATAAAACGGAGCCAATTACCTCAACAACAGTTTTCAACGAAATTATTGACTGATATACAAATGTCATCCTCGAATTTTGCAAGCTCTTCAAATACTGCTTCTTTTAAAGCGGGGAATATGTAGTTGCTGCACGGTTAAGTCCGATATATAATGCTACATTTGCGGAAATTTTATTTGCAAAACAAACCGCACAATATTTTGTTTAGCATGTAATGAAACATACTTTCAATAAAAGAATGCTTTTTTGTAAATAAGCTCAGTATTTTGTATTCTATCAAATTAAAATATTCAGTGGACCCAATGGTCCGTGACACAAGATAAGTAACTTTTTAATTTTTTCAGTTCAGGCTTATGTCAGATACTTCAAATTATGGATTTAGCCTTGTTACAAAAATAGAACACGTGAGGCGAAAGTTCAAAGCAATATATTATACCGTTAAAAAGTTATTGAGATTACAAAAGAAAAAGAAAAATGGACCAAATGGGCTTAATCTAACAGCAGGGTTAACAGATTTTCCAATCAAAGTATTGGTGCTGACTTGGCCTAATTGACAACACAAATAAGCTCGAAATGTATAATTAGGCCATATATGCATACGTATAGTAGTTTTGCTGCAATATGATTAACTGTAAAATGCTTTTTGTCGTTTACCAAATGTAATTAATATGCAATAACATTATAAATTAGAAGAAGACACAATCAGTTTCGCGGGTCATCGGACCTTCAGTTATCTACTAAATTAGCGGTCTCGTTATCTTTGGCACGAAATAAATGTACAGTTACGTTTTATTGCTGATGGAATGTACTAAACAAAATTATATAGTCATCCTAGCTCCGCCTTTTACGTTAGACGAAAATTACTTAGGTATTGTGCGGAACTAACACGCGCTTATTCGTCGTATTGTTTTTGCTGCGACTTTGACCTTGCAGAAATAAATTCTACGCGAATTGGCAGAAGAAACACCCATAATTTGCTACCGGAGGCCTTGGTAAGGGCTTCTCTCGCCAGTTGTAAGTGATTTCCGCAAATTTATACATTTTCCTTTTCATAAATGTAAGTAATGATTAAATTAATAGATTGACTTTTATTGTAAGTCTCTTGAAAACAGCATTTGTCTAAGAAGTCTTTAATCATTTCCATATACCATTAACAGCGGAATGTTAAAATAAGCTAAAGACTTTGTTGCTAGTAGTAACATAAACGATTAGTTGAAACACAGATGGTGCCATATGTTTTTAGAAGGGCAAACTAATATCCATAATGAAAAACGGAGTGGAAGACCAACTTTTGGGAAATGCCGAAGAGAATATTTGTGAAAATCGGCGATTCACAATCACAGAACTAACAATAAGTGCCTTTTCCCACCGATGAAGAGCTGCAGGACAGTGTTACAGCATGGGTTACTTTACAGGCGACAGAGTTTTTAGAGAGTATTTAGAAACTGGTCTATCGCTATGACAAATTTCCTAATTTTGAAGGTAACTGTCCAGAAAAATAGCTGAAAGTAGTAGCTTTAAGTTGTATGTATTTATCTTATATGATAGATCTCTACCACTAATAGGTCAATAAAACAAGGCTGGTTTGAACGATAGTTATATTTTCAGAACGTTTACAAACGTTTTCGGTGTTCCGAATATAAGATAAGTATAAAAGGTCACGAAATATATATATATATATATATACATTTGTTGTATGTATTGGTAACAGAACTTTACTTTATGAATCAGCCCCGTATATTAAATTCTTACATTCAACAGTATGATTTCAAATGCTTAAGGAGTCACAACACTATAATAATTATATATATATATATATATATATATATATATATAAAGTGTGATTCAAGTAGAGATACTTTTTCAATAGCTTTTTTGACAGATCACGTGTGAGTCGTGTCATGCTGTCATGTTATTTTTGTTTAGTATTGTTTAACATTTCATCATGCAAAGACTTACGCGTGAACAACGTTTACAAATCGTTCAACTTTATTACGAAAATTCACGTTCTGTGAAGAATGTGTTTCGTAAACTTCGCTCAACTTATGGTCAACACAATCGGCCTACTGAGCGTACTATTCGCAACACCATCACCCATTTTGAGACCCAGCCTTCATTATTGGATAATATTCGACCGAATAGACTACGTCCAGCACGCAGTGAAGAAAATATAGCGGCCGTAGCTGAGAGTGTACACACAGACCGTGGAGAGTCGATTCGGCGCCGTTCGCAACAGCTCGGACTGACGTATGGAACGACTTGGCGCATTTTACGTCGAGATCTTAAATTGAAAGCGTACAAAATACAGCTTGTACAAGAACTGAAGCCGCTCGACCTTCCCAAGCGACATCGCTTCGCTCTATGGGCCCTTGAAAAGTTCCAAGAAAATCCGACGTTTTCGAAGCAAATTTTGTTCAGCGATGAGGCCCATTCCTGGCTCAATGGGTATGTAAACCGGAAAAATTGCCGCATTTGGGACGAAGAGCAACCTGAAGAGATTCAAGAGCTGCCACTTCATCCAGAAAAAACAACGGTTTGGTGTGGTTTGTGGGCCGGTGGAATCATCGGTCCATATTTCTTCAAAAATGATGCCGGTGAGACCGTAACCGTCAATGGTGACCGTTATCGTGCCATGATAACCGACTATTTGATGCCTGAAATTGAAGCTTGTGAATTCGGCGACATTTGGTTTCAACAAGACGGCGCCACTTCCCACACATCGCATCAATCAATGGATTTATTGAGAGAACACTTCGGTGAGCAAATAATTTCACGTTTTGGGCCGGTCGATTGGCCACTAAGATCGTGTGATATCACACCGTTAGACTTTTTCCTGTGGGGATATATAAAGTGTAAAGTTTATGCGGACAATCCCGCTTCGATTCAGGCCTTGGAGCAAAACATCACGCGTGTCATTCGCCAGTTACCACTCGAAATGCTCGAACGAGTCATCGAAAATTGGACTCAACGGATGGACCATCTGAGACGTAGCCGCTGCCAACATTTGAAAGACATAATCTTCAAAAAATAAATGCCAAAGAATGTTCTTTCAAATGATAATAAACATTCCCCATTAAATTTGAATTTTCAGTGTTTTTTTCTTTAAAAAAGTAGGGAACCTCGAAATGAATCACCCGTTATATATGTATATAAATTTTGTGGGACTGAGAGGGTAGAAGAGGTAGCAAGAGAGAGAAGAGGGAGGGAGGAAGTAATGGCGGAAGTGATATGAAAGACGTAAGACGTAAGGTTGTAAGACGGTAGAAGTAACGCAATAAGTGTAGTAAAAAGGCGTACATATAGTGTGTAAAAGACATAAAGTGTAAGACGACGGTAAATGACGTACCCGTAGAAGACGAAAGGGCTTGTATTTTTCTGTGTTGTGTTGTTTCCTTTTATATATTGTATAATCTTCAATATTTAAATAATAAATCCTACAAATTTTGGGGGCTGGTCCGGGATTTGAATACAAATACAAAAACAAAGACGGTGGACAATAAACAGTAATAAATTCATAAGATAATAATGACGCGAATTAATAAAATCGGGCGTACTACTTTCTTTAATATAAAATAACAAATTATCTACGTGCTTCCATGAGATACGGATATGAACTTTAAGTAATCATAACATAAGTGTTATTTTCATACAGGATACGTGACGTATATCTTCGTAAGGAACTATAGTGCGTGTATACTAGAATTTAAGATCGATATTTGCCTATGATTCTAAACGGAGACTTCGTCTATTATTGTGAGTGGCGAGTATAAACCTTAAAGTATCGCATATAAGTATCTTTTTGCGGGCTATACGACGCCGGAGGAATCTTCTGTCATTTAACAATAACAAGATGACAACATTGGGAACAATACCATGTGTGCTTGATAGTATGAACACTGCACCTGTTCAAGTGATTAAAACATTCTATAGACTTATTTTCGAACAAGAAGGTGATAGACTTAGTAGGAAGAAAGTAGGCTAATTTTCGGGGTTTGAATTTGAAAACGGCAGTGACGAACATATTAAGAAAATTAAATTTATTCGCGATAATTTTACCGTGAGTGATTTAACTTTAATTTCGTGTATCATCCGTGTAGATTATAATACAACATCGGATACACTAGCTAAGGCGATTTGTGCAAGTTTGATGGACTTGGACTCTTTAATGTGTGCGATAGAAAATGGGAACCACGATGAACGTGAAGAAGATGACGAGGACGGTGAAAAGAAAGATAAACAGAATAGCAATAACACTATTGCTGAAACTGCATGTCATATATCTAGGAGTTCCGGAAATTATGCACAAAGTGTTCAATTTTCTATGAAGCTAAGAGACCTTGATGATTCTATTCGCTGTTTTGATGGAAGCAGCGTGTATCCTATTGAGAAGTGGGTAACCGAAATAGAGGATCTGTCTTTATTGATGAAATGGGGTGAGTTGCATACGTTCATATTTGCTAAAAAGTCGTTACGAGGCTTGGCTAAACTCTTCATACAAGGTGAATCTAAAATAACGTCTTGGAGTTCCCTTAAAAGGCACTGTTAGAAGAATTTTCGTCAAAATTAAACAGTGGACAGCTTCATCAGCTATTAGCACAACGAAAAATGAAAAGAAATGAGAGTCTACAAGAATATTTTCTTGTTATGAAGGAATTAGCTAGTCGTGGCTCCGTAGAAACAGATGCTTTATTACAATATGTCATTGATGGTATTCAAGATGATACCTCAAATAAACTACTTTTGTATGGTACCTCAGATATCACTGAATAAAAAAGATTTGTTCACAGAAGTGGCTCGATGGATTATGTTTCTAGAAAAATACGACTATAGCATCGAACATCGTACCGGGTCAAGAATGAAGCATGCGGATTGTCGCAGCAGAAATCCGGTGATGCTAATCTCAGCAGATAGCATCATTAACAAAATACGAATTGCTCAACAAACGGATATTGCTCTGAAACCAATACGAGAAATACTGAAGGAACGACCCTATGAAGACTACATTTTGAAAAGTGACGTTTTATATACATAAGTTAGTTAATAATCGCCAATTGTTAGTTGACAAAACATATGCAGTTAGAGATGATAACAGATGTAGATTGCAAGGGCCATCTAGGTTGTAAGAAGACGGATCAGATAATAAAAGAGGATTATTTTATTCCAAATCTGATGACGAAAGTAGAAAGATGCATTGCCAATTGTATTCCATGTATTTTGGTAAACCGAAAGCACGGGAAACAAGAAGGATTCCTACACCCACTACCAAAAGGAGAAGTACCTTCAAACACATATCACATTGATCATCTGGGACCATTAGAATCAACAAACAAGAACTACAAACATCTCCTTACAGTAGTAGACGCTTTTACTAAGTTTACGTGGTTATATCCTACCAAGTCAACGACAGCACTGGAGGTGATCGCGAAACTGGACCACCAGAAAGAAGTTTTTGGCAACCCTGTTTCTATCATATCTGATAGAGGTACGGGTTTCACGGCGGAAGAATTTACTGGTTACTGCGAGAAGGAACGCATAAAACATCACTGTATAACAACAAGACTACCACGTGCTAACGGACAAGCTGAAAGGGTAAATGCAACTATAATTCCAATACTCACCAAACTGTCTATAGACGATCCAACTAAGTGGTATCGGCATGTGGGCAAAGTTCAACAAGTACTAAACTCCACATACCACGGAAACATAGGCACTACACCATTTGAACTATTGGGGTCAAAATGAAGTTAAGTTCCGACAACGACATCAAGGCGCTATCGGAAGAGGAGATGATCAGAAAGTTTGATGAAGATCGAGAAGAATTACGAACTACCGCGAAGAAACAAATACTAACAGTGCAGGGAGAGAATAAGAAGGGTTACAATCTAAGACGTCGAACACCTACCAAATACAAAGTGCCTAATTTAGTTGCAATTAAACGCACCCAGTTTAGACCAGGCCTGAAACTTAAGCCGAAATATTTGGGTCCATATAAGATTACAAAGACCAAACCCAATGACACGTATGACGTGGAAAAGGTGGGCATCCATGAGGGTTCCATCGTCCCATCTGCACATCTACGTGCGCCGAGTTTATGAAGCCTTGGATAGACGTTTCGCCCGAGTCGGACGAATCGCAGGACGGCCGAATGTCTTACTGAGAGGGTAGAAGAGGTAGCAAGAGAGAGAAGAGGGAGAGAGGGGGTAATGGCGGAAGTGGTATGAAAGACGTAAGGTGGAAGACGTAAAGTTGTAAGACGATAGCAGTAACGCGATAGGTGTAGTAAAAAGACGTACATATAGTGTGTAAAAGATATAGAGTGTAAGACGACGGTAAATGACGTACCCGTAGAAGACGAAAGGACTTGTATTTTTCTGTGTTGTGTTGTTTCTTTTTATATTTTGTATGATCCTCAATATTAACAATAAATCCTACATATTTGTGTATTAGTCACAGTTGCACACGCAACAGTTGTTGTACAACAATATTTATGGATGAAATGCAAGTTATTTTTTCAGCTAATGATTGCTTTAACACAGCAAGCCCTTCTTGTAAATGCTGATATAAAACTCTAAATTCACCAGTTTAGACGTACGCATGTGTTGTGATATGTGAGGAAGAAAAGTAGCAGAAAGATTCAATTAAATGACGTTAACTATTTTAAGGATTTTCTACCTTACACCTTGTAATTTTAATAATAAAATCGAAATATTATAAGACATAAATAAATGAAAGAATGAAAACCTGAACTAACACAATATAAATATAGAATTAGGAATTCATGTAGTTATTTTGTAAAGCTTAAACATAAATATGTTGGTTCTTGATTTATGTATGGTGTTACCTTTGTGTTTGGTTAATATAATTTAAGTAGAATGTAAAAAATATAAAATAGCACCTGGAGGAAATTCCTCATACATTTCGCCCGATGTCAGATTTCCACTTTTACCGTGAATAATTCTTCCAAATTAGCCTCAGAAAAATATTACCATCCAATTCTTCTAATATGGCGCTGATGTGACATGTGAATAGTGAGACTTTGCGTGTGGACCAATAGTGTGGCAGCATTTAGTACAATAACGAGAGTCGGCATCCAAATTCTGTAACCACTAGACCGATTTCGGTAAGCTCTTGTAATTTCAATTGTATTAAATTTCAGCAAGTTTTAGCGGTGAATTGATCTAGGTGTCACCTTAATTATTTATCCTCTAGTAGAATAAGTGATTGAGGTTATGTACACCCTCGACGGAGGGGACAATTGTCTAAAGAAAGGCCATCCAGTTATAAAATTGAGGTATCTATTATCCCACATAATTTTCTGAAACAATTTACCTCGAAAACTGTTGCATTTTAACTTACTTTCTTCAGTTTTATTTCACTCGTTTTATTTTATTTTGTTAGAATAATTAAATTTAAGTTAAAGTAAACGTTTTCCATAGATGTTGTTAAGGTATGTAAGGACTTTCCGTAATAACTAAAATTTCTCTTGTTCATTTTAGCGTTATAAAAGTAATGTGTTAAGAGAATAAATAAGATTGATATTTCATATATTTACCAAAATAGTTATTAAAGGTATTTAAATAAGATTTGTTTCAAAATACGGTATAAAGAAGACTAAACGCGAATATTGAACCTTCAAAATTGTTAAAAAGCAAAATTCTTTTTCAAATTAACAAAGAATCCAAACCCGGGAGATAAAAAGGAAAATAGATAATAATTACTGTGTTAATAGGGTTTCAAGCTTTTAGAAATTTAAAATTTGATTATTCATTTCTTTAAAGATCTATCATTGAAGATTGAGGAGATCACAATAGTACATATTCAGGTTTAAGCGTGGATGATTCTAATCAGGGTCTCTGTGGAGAGTTATCCCTGTTTATTTAAAAGGAGGAGCGAAGAAAGCAGGTTATCTGCTCGTAGATTTGAGGACCTCGCATATTCTGTCGAAGACAAAGCATCGGTGTTTGCTAGGAACTTTGCCGGATACTTTTGAAGCAAAATGCGCTGTCCTGGATGAAGAAGATCCAAACAGAGAGGTCAACACTGTCATTCCCAGCAAGCAAGGAAGAGAAGGTTTTATTATTACAGGGAAGAAGAATAAGAAAAGTCGCAGATCCAATAAAATTATCAATGTTTCCTGTGTCGTATTTCTGCACAGCTATTTCCGGATTGTTTGGAAGGGTACGGCAATCACCTTAATTCCGAGAACAAATAAGGGTCCATTGTTCCCGACGAATTATCGCGCCATAAGCATTCCGTCAACCCTCGTCAAGGTCGTCGCGGGTATCATACTTACCCCCGAGAGACAATATTTAAGAACTTCATCCCTGCCCGGTTCAATTTTCTCTCTAGTTGTACGTGGCGAGTACTCTTTAGAGCCATAAAGTCGGCCCAGTATTGTACCACGGGAGAGATTCCTCAAGGTTCCTAGCTTATCTCCGAACTGTCATTTGTCTACCATCAACATCCCGGAGGAGCCGACAACAGGGCTCGTCGTCTATGCGGACAATACTGCGTGCTTTACAACGTCCAAATTTGAGGTAATTGTTAGTTATCGGCTGCAGCACGCCACCACCCGTCCAGGTAGTAAACAACTAACGAGTCGAAGTGTCGAAATGGTGAACTCCCGACAACGACAATATAACTGTGCGGCTCATCCAACTCCTCTGGAGCTCCACTGTTAGATGTCATGATGTCATCCTGAACTGCCCCCTTGCTTAACTGGAATAGAAGAGAAGCTCTTCACCATCTTGGGACGTAATAGTTCCTGCAGTATATGCATTCCCTGGTGAAGGAATTGTCCTATCTTTGATCTGGAACTCCAGCCGCCCATTGTGAGGACCCCGAAGTCCAGAAACCTTTACTTACCTGCTTACGCCTCCAGGGTCGCAATATCTCAGCAGCTTAGCAATGAAGGACAACTCAGCCTCGTCCATTTTTCCCCAACGGAGCTCAAAGGACTTAATCCTCGCTCCAGTAGGAGACCTGCTGTTTTTAGTCCTAGGCACGCCATTTCAATGGTACCGCTCTTTCGTTCGGCATAAGGTTCTGTATTTAAGTTCATTGAAAGGGATATTATTTTACACCAATTGAACTTGTTGGTGACGAATTACATAGTTTGAAATTCATTTGTTGTGACACAATTGTCACCTTACATAAAATTATCGACTAAACATTGCCAGGTTAGCACTTTTTTATAGATGGTATTGTTTGAGGGGAGGGGTATCGATTATATAATTGCTAATTATTATATTGTAGAATCGAACTGGCTAATACATAATCATAATCATTAATCTTTTAGCAAGAAAACAATTAACTTTTTGACTTTACTACTTTAGTGTAATTATTAGCTTGGGAAGACAGCGGTAACAGCGTACAATTATTAAATAAGTTACGATAGCATCGCCCACTCCCCACTCTACTCAGTGCGTTGTATGCGAGTGTGTGTATATGTAGGCTGTCGTAACTTATTTCGTAATTACCGCTCTTTATTCAGACTAGTTATTATTTATGCTATTCATTCCATATCAGAGAAATTATGTGTTCGAGTGCGGCTTTGTCTTAGAAGTTAGCACTGCCTCGAGATAAATCATATCTCTCTTAAGCAAACAGAAAGTTACTATTCCTACAGAGATATATGAATCAGAAAAATGTAGGTACAAAATTAGATTAGCACCTGCAGCAAACCAACCTAGAGTAAGAGATCTATTCTACTTAAAAATTCGTGCCGCAATATTTCTTTAAGCAGCAGTCACCTACCAAACCAACAGCAATCACACCAAAATAATTACATATTCATCGCTACCTTTCCATCTCGGTCAAACGTACGTAGAATTCCTTATGATTGATTATCTCCGTGGTTAACGTTGTCAATTTGGGCAAGCGAGAAAGACAAAGAAATATTTTTATTAATTTCAAAAGACGCACGAGAAGTTCTAAAAGCCACATGCTGCCGACAAACGGCTGCACTACATATGTAGGTAAACAAATGAGTTCTCGGCGAGAATTGAAAGACTGCATCGAGATTAACGAAGCGCGTCCAATTAGAATGTGATTCTTGTAAAGTAAATGATTGCAAAGTTGGGTTTATGCGGTAATTTCAGTAATTAAACGTCTGTGAAATGCAATCTTATTGTTAGACTAAGCGAGCTAACTAGCGACGATGATTGGTTATACGAGTATATTTGATAATTTAAGAATGCAAAATCTTTGAAGTTAGAATTTGGATACCGATGAAACCCTACCTCTCACTAGTTTGTGCAAGTAGGTTTCTCTATTGATAATAAAAAGAATAAAAGGAGCAAGTATATACTAAGGAAGTACAGATAAGTTTTGGAGGAGGAACTTTAAGCCAAACTGTGACAATATATTATCAATCTTGAATTCCGATAAAACTCCTTTTGGGGAACGAAACTAATAAATATACATACATATTGTTCCTGTTTTTCTTTGCACCAGCGTCTATTGAAACTGGATGTAACTTGAATATTCACTGTGAAAAAATGACATTTGTGTTGGTTTTAGTTGAAAATATAGCCGAAGTACAAACATTCTATCCACTACAAAAAGCAAGGAAACATCCCCAACCCGGAAATTAAAAGAAATTGAAACTTTATCCATTAACAGTCCTTATGAAGGAGTCTTCGAAACCATTCATTTATCGACCCAAATTCGTTTTAATAAAAGCGAAAACGCCATTGAAAATTGATATATGACTTGGTAGGGACTTGAATAAATACACATAATGTCTAAAGATAATGTTTCTCTAGGGTTCATCTGATCTTGTGGTATCCTCTTCTAAATATGGAAGTTTAACCAAGCTTATTGGTTGTATATTGCGTAAGACGCTATCTCGGTTGGGTGGAAAATAGTTGCTTGTCGTTTGCGTTCTCCTGGTACATAATAAATTTTGCAGTTGTAAACAAGTTTCCTCCGAGTTTCAAACATGAAAGCAGATGGTGTTTTAATCATTCAATTCTTGCAGATAATATATCAACTATAACATGCAATACTTTAGATTATGTCCCTAAGTTAATCTTTAGACATTGTTTGAGCAAAGAAACATTGTTACCGTTTCTTAGAGCACAAATGACATACTCAATTCTGAAATACTTAGAGATAAACGAACACGACGCCGACGTGTGTACAGAATGGCGATTATGGTCTTCAAGTCTGCTAAAGATAATTATCACTCTTGATTGTGTAATTGTTTTTGCTTCACCTGTAGTACAGTGTATTATGGTCTAAATATCACGTCACCAATAAAGAGTTTGTAAACGTTGCTTATAATTTCTGCAGTTTCTTTGCATAACCTAAAGTCCTAGCTTGCCCCAGATATATTGCATTTCGACCTAAGGTGTTTCTCGATTGACAAAATCCGATGCACGAAAGTGCTTTTTACAGTTTTTGGTGTTTGTAATAACGTTGTGATCACTGGAATTAACACTAGTCCGAAAAATTGTTATATGCAATTGTGCTGCGTTTTGGATTATCTATTTTTCTGTTATCGATCGCCATGAAACTAGAATTTTTCCACTGACCTCTCCACCGTGATCGTTTGTGTACCTTTTTCGCTTCTCGCTCTGTGGCATCACCGATGTGTTTTGAGTAAGAGGATTACGGTATCAACAAAAGTTATAGATGACTTCCTGAATTCATTATTTAGTGAGATTAAGCATCTTATAAACTGTTAGTGGATTTCTTTGAGAAAGAGGTACACGTCCGACAACGTGATAACCAGTAGCTTTCTGTTTGGGATAGTTTCCATTCTCACCTTTTACTTCTTCTTTGCAAAATGAATTTTAAGTTTTTGTTTCCCAGACTGCTTAGGGTATCTAGGAAAATTCAAAGAATTTGCTTCCGACTATTTAGGGATACATTCTTCCTTCATATTTTTCTTTTATTGTGGAGTACGTTTCCCATGGAGGATTAAATTGAGGCAAACGTAAAGATGTTTTACTTTCTACTTCGGGCTTACGTTTCATTCCCGTTGGAACTCTAACATCTTGTGAACGTTCCGCAAATAACGAGGCTGCATAAACGGAATAAGAGACCGAAACCATCAGTCACTCGGTCATTTTGGGAATCATTTATTTTCCCTCCCGTTGACGGCCACCTGCTACTATATTATTTTTAATTAGACAAAGTTTATAAATATTTTGAGCGCAAAAGTTTTAGAGCAGATTCTGGCCATAATTTAATAAGATTTCGTCATTTATTGGTTAAATGTAATTTTCAAATAATATTTAATTGTTTTCTTTCATATTTAGTAAAATAACATCCGAAATTTTACTACTTTAATTGTTATGAGATAATTTTTTTACTTACTCGTCTAACTGGGACTCAGTCACCCGGGATTCAAGTTTTACCCAACGAACCTGCCTGAGCTCTTTGACTGATAGAAACGTAGGAGAGGAATGAGTTGATCTGAAAATTTAGTAAACAATATTTTAATAATCATTTCATTCTTTAATTGACTCTTAGATTTTTATCAAGACGATACATGTGGCACCAAATATCTCAAACTAAACGGGATCTTACCATTTATATCATCGCAAACTATCACTATCATATTCTCTATCATTATTTCCCTAGCAACCACTCTTGAAACAATTCCATTTTCACTATCCCCATGATTTGATCCAAAATTATTCGCCCGACTTTCTGCCAAAAGATTTTTTAGTTTTTCTAAACACGCCAAGGTTTTTGCAACCGAAGAGTTTTAACAAACGACATATGGACTAGGTTCAGTATGTGTGCGATTATAAGAAATACAAAATCAATTTCTTCGATGAGTTCGTGTTGAAAGGAGGACAAATGAGTACTAACTGGTTCCAGCAAGTTCTGATTGGTTAATGTACCAGATATTTTCGTTGCTTTTTTGTATCTATTTAGATAATGAAAATTTGAAAAATAAAGCATATACGAATTATTTGTCGTGAAAACTAAAAATAATGCAAATAAGGTCGAAACGTTTCTTTCGAATTTGATCGGTCAAGTGATCTAAGTTTACAACTTGCGGAACCACTGGTTAGAGTTAACGCTAAAATGAAAAATTTTGCCAAACCATTGCTAAAATAAATTTTAGAAAGCTTACATAAGAAGGCTGTAGCAAGATAAATTGGTTTTAAATTAAACTTTGAGTTTTGTAAACAGTTAATTTACCGCGGGGCGGTGGTTCTTGTGTTAAGAAAAACGCAAATTCGGAGCGGAAAAATGCTGATACAGTCGAGTCTCGTTTATCTTCAGTTTTCGGAAACGAACGAGTTTCGTTTATTTAAGTCGGCAGGGGACCCCACTACCGCCTCCGTTGCCACGCCAAGTGTAGTTGCGTCACCTCCACCCCTCCCATTTCTTCCAAGCTTACTCTAGATTCTAGCGTCACGGTGAAATTGTGGAACAATGAAGGGGAGCGTGGAATTTAAAATAACCGATACTCCCAAGTTAAGATAAATGAAACTCAAAATACATGAGCCTCAAGATAAACGAGACTCGACTGTACCTAGACGGTCAACTCCTCATATACAGGCTGTCTCATTTCGGAGGGCCAAATGGAAATATCTCTCTTATTATAGAATATATCGGAAATTCGTTTAAAAAAATGTCACATTTTTTACGCACTACAATATGGTTAAAACAAAATTCCGAACAACAGCCTACTTTTCGAAATATTTTCGAAAAATATGAAATTGGGGAAAAATTCGAGGCTTTGTAACTTTTTTATTTTTGAAAATACAAAAAACGTTTTGAATGAAAGTTGATGGCAAAACATTGCTCTTTCGAAATATCAAGGAAAAAGTGGTGTAAAGTTAACATTTTCAGCTGCACCCTCTTGAACCGCCCAAAAAATAGATAGAATCAAGTAGGCCACGTCACTCCTAAATAACCCCTGAATTGCCTTTATAAAAATACCATACACAATAAACATATTTTAGTTAAGTCTGTAATTTTTTTGCAATTTTATAAAATAAGTATCAGAATATTTGTACTAGTAATCTAAAGAAATCAAGTAGCCATTGAAACAAAGGTTTAGCAAAAAAGTGTGTCAGACAAAGAATACTCTGGACTCATTCACTTTAAAGTTATGTAAAAATTGTGACAATGTGACTTGCCAAGCTATTCTTATGTACTCTTTATTTTATTTACAAAATTCTCTTATGCTGTGGAAAATAAATAATACTCGCAAGGTAAAATGAAAGTTTAATTAGTAACAAACATCAAAATTCGGTAAAAATAATTACAACAGATGTCCAAAATGTCCTCCGTGGTTCCTTATACACAGTCGGGCTCTGGAGTAAACACCTTTATTAGCATTTTCGATCATCTGTGGTCTAATTGCTTCACAGGCTTCCCTGATTCTTTGTTTGAGGTCGTCAACATTTTGCGGAGTATCTGAATAGACTTTATCTTTAATGTAACCCCATATGAAAAAATCCAATGGGGTAATATCCGGAGACCGAGCTGGCCACAAGATTGGTCCATGGGTTTCTATCCACTTTTGGGGATAGTTTTCATTCAAGTAATTTCTACTAATTAAAGCATTACGGGCAGGAGCACCATCTTGTTGAAAATATTTAATTTATAAAAATAAAAATAAGGTCCAATTAGTTTGGATCCCAATACACCCAACCAAACATTTACTGAAAACCGTTCCTGAAAAGCTGTTTCTTTATGCCAAGAAGAATTTCTATTGTGCCATTTATAGTGAATGTTTCTATTAAAAAATCCATTATTTGAACAATTGGCTTGATCTGACCACAAAATCTTACTAGAAAAAGATGGAACGTTCCTCTTCTTGTTCAAGATCCATCTACAAAATCGTAAGCGCCTTGGTTTGTCATCTTCTCTTAAATGTTGGACTTTTCTTAATCTGTAACACCTGTATCTATGTTTTTTTAATTTTCTTCTTGCACTGTCTTTACGAACGTTACGAAACCTCTCTATTTCCCTTAAAGAGACATCTTGATCGTTATTGGTTTTATTATTAACGTAATTTAAAACTCTGTTTTGTGCTCTTACACTGTCCACAGCTTTTTGCTTCGTACAGCACTTTTTTAAAAGAACCATAATTTTTAAGATTATGTGCTAATTTTACGAA
This sequence comes from Chrysina gloriosa, assembly GCA_038088585.1. Classification (NCBI taxonomy): domain Eukaryota; kingdom Metazoa; phylum Arthropoda; class Insecta; order Coleoptera; family Scarabaeidae; genus Chrysina; species Chrysina gloriosa. The sequence continues at coordinate 33,794,345 of CM076087.1, read as the reverse complement.
AGTTCTTTTATTGGGATGCAGTCCATTTGGATATCTACGTTGATATTCCAGCAAAGCTAATCTTGCATTAAAATTACACTGGCTATAAACTACAAACATGTTAAATTTTTCTACATTAGAAAACATTGTTATTAATCAAATTCAACAGAAGACCCATATAACACAAACACACGAACAAACAAATTTATAATTACTTTACACCAACTCGAACAAAGATAACTTATCTGACATTTAAGCTAGATCTTTGTTTCAATGGCTACTTGATTTCGTTAGATTACTAGTACAAATATTCTGATACTTATTTTATAAAATTGCAAAAAATTACAGACTTAACTAAAATATGTTTGTGTTTGGTATTTTTTATAAAGGCAATTCAGGGGCTATTTAGGAGTGGCATGGCCTACTTGATTCTATCTATTTTTTCTGGGCGGTTCAAGAGAGTACAGCTGAAAATGTTAACTTTACACCACTTTTTTCTAGATATTTCGAAAGAGCAATATTTTGCCATCAACTTTCATTCAAAATGTTTTTGTGTATTTTCAAAAATAAAAAAGTTACAAAGCCTAGAAGTTTTCCCCAATTTCAAATTTTTCGAAAATATTTCGAAAAGTAGGCTGTGGTTCGGAATTTTGTTTTAACCATATTGTAGTGCGTGAAAAATGTGAAATTTTTTATTAAAACGAATTTCCGATATATTCTATAATAAGAGAGATATGTCAATTTGGCCTTCCGAAATGAGACAGCCTGTATATGTATGCATATGTACGTACATTTTCCTGCGTCGATGATTTTCAGTTTTATGAATATATATAACTAATTACTAAAAATACAAAACTGCAGGATAGAGCACATTGCTTCGGATGAAACTTTGCTTGGCATATAAAATATGTAGGTATATATAAAAAGCAACTTTTAAACATCGAGTTGTTGCAAATTTGGCGCGTAAAGTAGATTTCGAGTCAAATGTATAAATCGTAGAATTCATATCTTTGCGGTGATATGGACGATGATGTGTCATGATTTAAGTAGGTCATCATTTGGTAAAATAGTTGTAAGGAAATAACTTTAGTTATGCGCTGCAAAGTAAAATTGATCCTATCATTAAAAATATGAAATAAGTTAGTACATAAACAATTGCTACAAATATTGATTCTTCCTATAAGCATCTTTTTATTTCCATTATACTAACAATAAGTGTCGCATTTTCTAAATACTGTAAGTGTGGCGCAGATAGAAACAGAAAAATTTCTCATGTCTCATTTGTAAGACCATTCTATTCTCTTTCTAAGTACAACTGAATTATCTTTTAACTTCTGGTCTGCTGTATAAATATTTTTTTAAATTGCCTATAAGAATTATAAAACTTACATTCATCACATGGTTCCCGTTTTCTAAAAATTCAAAACGCCCAACTTGTCTACATTTTTCTGCAGGTTAAATGTAGGTACTTATTTATACACAAATTAGTGTGTTATGGAATTGTAGGTGTTCGATTTTAAATTATACCAAATTTTCTCCCTTAATTCATGAATTATTAAACAGGTACATAGCCTAAGCTCGTTTGCGATTCTTTTAGTCGAAACATCGAAAACTATAAATTCCATTGTTTCCTTATAATTGCGGCAATTTTATCCGCCCGCCGATGGCCTCTTCTTTTCAAATTGAGGTTTCGCATGTCTTCAGGGTACTACAGAGAAGGCCGCGCACGCTCTCCGAACGGCCGACATTGCGGCATGTTAAGCGATTTTATGTCCTCGGGTGTACTGTCGAACGCGTGCTGCAGTTTCTACAAAATTGTCTGCGTTCTTCGAAAAATTCACGTGTCCGCATTAAATTAAACAATACTGAAATTATCCGAATTAAATCGGTGCGTATAAATACGCATTCGGCTACAGCCTGCGGTGTAATCGTGCCCTGCCGTCGGGGGAAGTTGAAGCGCTTATGACAACGCTAATTTGCGCTTTAAATTTTGAAGGTTTGACTAGATTGGTGAGACGATGCTTAAGGTAGCGTGAGCTTCAAACGCAAAAGACCTGCTTAAAGTGTATGTAAAGCTTTCGTGTCGAACGCTATCAAAAATTATGAAGTAAGTATCAAACTTGTTCTGACAAGAAGATGTGCACGTGTTTGTATAATTCGAATTAAATTTGAATCTATTTAAACCTTAACGAGCTATAAATTGGAGTGGCTTATAAGATATTTTAATTCAAACTTGAATGAAACAAGTTTGGCATATTTTAAAGATACGATTCGCGTTTGTCATGGTGGTATCTAGTCTGTGCAAACAGCGGTAATTACAAAATAAGTTACTAGAGAACTACTCGCATACAGGATCGATTTAGTATTGATTAGAGTGGGGAGTCGGCGATGCTTTCGTAACTTATTTCGTCATTGTTCGCTGTTACCGCTGATTGCTCAGACTAGTTGTATCTTAGCCCCAATTTCGGAACATACGAAATAACAAAAAAGTTACATTATTTAGCTCGTCAGTTGGCAGTAGTCTACAGCAACGGAAAACCCCACAAGAACAAAAGGCAATAACCGAAAGTACTAAGGCATCGTGAAGCAGTCAAATAGACTTGAAGGTGTTGCTAGTAGACCACAAATTCTTAATAGAGAATTAATAGTACATTCAATACATGTATTAGTTATAACGTTTAATGCTTCCTGGTATGTTAACTAGATTTTATACACTCGGTTAAGCACAAAAATTTCATTGTCTGAAATATGTGCCTTAGAACCATTATCTGGATCAAATACCCAAAGGTACTGTCGCACGACTAAAAAGAATACAAAATCCAACAATCAAACGGAACAAACGCGAACGAATTCGATCTCTAAATTCTTGTCATTGCGACATAACGTAGCAGATCCGAGGTTCTAACTCCATGTAGATTCGATGTCGGGCCGATAAATCAACTTGTAATTACCCATTAGATCGACTTTCGATTGTCCGATTCTTAGCGATATGATTTCGCGGCGGCACGGTAGCAAGAACCTACAACTGCCGATTTACTACTAGCACGGCAGCAACAGTAAAAACACTCGATACTCATATCTAGCGCTACTGTTAAGCGCTGACAGTGATAAACAATCCGCTTTGGCCACCGGGCGCCCGTTTTAAAAGCGACCATTGTCCGTTAGCCGGTCGCGGGAGTGATTTACGGGTTTGCGATTGTAATATTGCCCGACTATGTTTCTTGATGAGCTAACGAGTATTTTTTAGTTGTTGTTTTCTAAGTCGATCCATAGGAACGTTATCTTTCACAACTGAGAATTAAAAGTGAAAATGCGATGACGACCCCTAGGAATAGTGAAAGTTGTTCCGAGTCACCTGAGAAAGTAACCGAAAACTTTTGGGAAAGATTTCCTGATGACTAACACATTTTACTTGTATTTAGTGTGTTGTGTAAAGTGGTTGGATTTCTACGACCTCTAATGAGGGCTTTGATGCTTTGGCTATCAAATATGATAACTACTATGTATTCACATGTTAGGCCATAGCTATTAAAAATTTATCACTTAGCCGCAAATCTTGTAGAAGTTTGACTGCTCGCCCCCTGCGATGTGCTCAAACATGATAGCCATGGTTCGTGATGAAAGACTTGTGTTTAAGTTGCATGGGGAGCCACAGCTACCTTTTGTTGATAACTATGCAAAAATTCATCATTACCATTAAAAATTTAGTCAGATTAAACAATTTTTTTTACTTAAATTTAATGTTGGCGACTACGTATTACGAAAAAATTTTGGTGACTCCTCGGTGAACATAGCATAGCAACATTGGTTGAGCAGTCAATGTGTTAATAAGAGTTTTATAAATCAATAACCTAATTATTTTGGTTAGTGATCCATGAAATCTTATAAACTCGGAACATTCTTAACAATATTCGCATTTGCACAGGAATGCAGCTACAGCTTATTATTACTATTATTATTATTATATTTTTTGGCATACTCTGTAGTTGAAAGTTGAAGTTGTAGTTAAAGTTAGGAAATACTCCATCTGATTCTGCGGATTTCTAGCGTTCAAAAGACTCTACCGCTCATCAAATTGGATGTCGCTTGAAAATATAGTTTGATAATTTCCAGTCAGCAGGAGAGGAATGAGTAGATCTCAAAAATCAGTAAAAAATATTTTATTAATCATTTCAGTCTTTAGTTCACTCATTAGTATCTTATGAAGACGTTACCTGTGGCACCAAATATCTCAAACTAAACGGGATTTGGAATGGAGATTCGAAGTAGGTTATCAATGTCTTTAGCTAAAATTCTTTGGCGCATTGCTGTTTTTTATGCTAAAAACTTTAGAATCTTTAGAATTTTATTCTCTAGATATTGGCGCTTGAGATTTTCCTGAAGCTGATTTCTTCCAGCATCTCAGGGGCCTCTTTTCAGATTTTTGTTGTTCCAGGGTTATTAAGATCTCCAATCAAACTCCACCAACGTTTCCCCAGAGTCTCTGTCTATCCGGATACTCACATGTAGTCCCCTTTTAGATTACTTTGAGTTGAGAATTATCCATCAATCAACCCATAGTCCGGAATTTTATCTCTTGGGTGTTTTCAGCCCCACTAACGCACTCTTATTGTTATTATCTAGCAGGAAGGTATAAGTGACGTCATTGTAGCCGTTCATAAGACGGGAGGAATCAAACCGCAGCGCCTTTTGCACCCTAAGTCGGTCTATGACAGCTATTAGGACCTCTTGTATGGGCCTCACTTCTACCTCAGTCACTAAACTGACCGGACAGTCCTTCAAAACTATGGTTATACTGATCCCTTTCAGAGGTAGCTCACGCCACTACCGGTTGTAGCTCACGTCCGGAAACACCTTCGTGCGCTCGTTACTCTCTCTAAAGATTGCTGCTGAGCAACACGGTTCGCTTAACAGCCTCTGTCGGTTTTGGCATCTTTTAAATTTTTCTTGAGGGAAGGATCAGCATTACCTTACTGGTACCAATTCCCTATGCCCTCACTTTCTTAATTTTTTTTTCTTTGCGAGAAAGTTCTCGTACCCTTCTCGTACCAGTAGAGACGCAGTAGTCTCCTCAGGCTTTGGATTCTCTTCAGACTCCCATGCTTTTTTGTGCTCCCCCTGCTGCCTCACGGATACGGAAGACGTAAAAGTCGATGCCTGCAGAGCTTTCAATGCAGGTTCAAAACCAAGGTATAAGGATTTTGGAGGTTCTGAAACCTCCTCACCCTACATATAACTGCTACTGATCAAGTCTTCAATAGAAAAGACTACCATTCGCGAAACACAGATCAACAATTATGTGGTGAATATGTACCGAAACAATTTAATATTAGTAATCTACATACAAAATATCAGTATTGCGCTTTATTGATGTGCAGAAAACATAATCATGTTGCTTAGTGTAAATTGTTTCTACGTTTACATACAGCGAGCACTGACCCAAACTACTTTCTACAAATAAATCAAACGAAAATTGAGGAATAGAACAAATTTTAAAACAAACAGTAATCATCTTAAAAACGATCCAGTCCAGCAAAGACACGAACTTAATCAACGTTTTGAATAAATTATGCCTACAGGTGCGTTATCAAATTTGTGATATTTTTCAGCGCGGTGCTTCTACCTAACCTACCTGGATTTGACAGTCTGTTTAATTGGTAATTAAGCGGTGTCCGAAGCAGGTGGCCGCGAGCACCTCGGGGCACCTGAAGGGCGGGCCGCCTTGTGTTCGCCCGCGGCAGGTGCCCCGTAACCAGATCTCGTCAATTCTGACGTTCTTCGCTTGCGCCTGCTCTCACCTAATCGCCTAAACGGCCCGTAATGACTCCGGAATGTGTCAAATTGCACTTAGCTTCTTTGAGCATTTGAAAAAGCGACTCCAATTAAAAGGTAGAATCGTGTACGAAATGCTCCGATTCTTCAACGATATTCGTTATTAGGTCGATGCGAAGTTTATAAATCGCTGATTAGATGGGGCAAGGAGTAGTTAGTGCGGGTTGTCACGTCGTGATAAATACGGTACGAAGTCCATTAGGGCAGAAACGATTTGCATGAGGTAGACGGGATCCGGCTACCTGCTGAGCCTCCTCCAAATCACTCCGGGAGTCCGGTCAACGAGGGCAGACTGTTGAATCTCTTTGCGCCGTATTCCGCTTAAAATTATATTGCAATTACGCGCTGATTAATGCGGGCCATTTATATGGGATAACGTTGAGTAATAGCGCCAGTAGGAAGAATATAACTAACTATACGATACCGCAAGTGAACTTAAGCTTTGTGGGAGTTAAGAACCTCTAAATAGCTATCGTTTAACGTAGAAATAGTTCGATTAATTGACAGATTAGTGAGGGAAGTAATTGGATATTCAAACGGATTTTACGAGGAAGTGTAGAGAAATGCCAAGACCTTAATTATCTAGAAAAGTACAGTAAAAGTAATTACGTTGGAGACACATATTACACTTAAACGAGGTACAATTTTCAAACATTGCGGTATTATGTTCTTCCTGGAAAAGGGACAGATTTACATATAAATCTTGGTTAAGTCATTATTCTACGATAGGAAAGTAACTGGATTGTTGAAAGTTACTGGAATACAACGATGTAAAGGTTTAAATTAGACCTCAACACACACTTCTATTTTTTTAGAAACGGATACACTTGCAATGCAACCATTTTGCTTTAATTTTGAGATTCAACTTACAGGTGTCAGCTTAGTTGGTCTCCGGGGCATATAGTTTGGAGGTAAGTTTATTGTTTAAACAAGAATTTCAAGTTTGTATCTGAAAATTGTTTGGGGTATTTAAATTGAACAAAAGTTTCCGTGGCTTAGTAGAGTTGAATTGATGAGATAGAACATATGAACAACACAGCCGGTTTGCTTTTTTGGCAGTCAAATTGGGTGGTGCCCGCACAATTATCCCTGACTTAGGGAAGTTGTTGGTATGAGGTAAAATTTGGGAAAGCTGGACAGAGAAACGCTCAGATGAAGAGGAGGACGTCTCGCGTTTGCAATGGCAGAGGTTTGGAACATGTTTGCTTCTTAAAGAGGGACTAAATGTCTGCAATACCTTTTGGATTCAGCCTTGAATTTCTACTTATCACTGCATGAAACATGAAACCTAAACTAATTAATGCACGGAAACGTTGAAACCCGAACTAAGCCAGCAAGACAATGATTGCCCCTAATTGTTTTACGATCTTTTTGTGACTAGCAATGATATTTTTGTAGATGAGTTTGAGAAGAATATTTTATGTTTGTTTTTCAATCAATTTTAGTTGGTTGAAAATTAACTTTTATACTCATTATAACTTGTAATTACGTTTGTTTCTGTAATTGGGAATAATAAATAAATTTATATTAAATTATGTTTACTTTGATCAACCCTGGAAAGGAATATACAGTTTACGATGCAATTTTAGTTTAGTCGTAATTATAGTCCTGAATGCATATACACACTTCGGGCAACATCAGTACCAATAGGTGTTCTGTTTAAGCAATGAGAATCTCAAAATAAAGTATCATTCGTTGCAAAACGTATATTGTGTATAATGAAGGCATTATATGAGTAACTGCTGGGAAGAAGCGCGTCGCATCAATTCCTCCAATTCTGGCTGTAAGGTACTTATTTTTAAAATCGGTTATAGTTTTTTTATTTGGTTCGAAAACTATTTTGAAAGTCGTATATCTCAGCTCTAAAAGATGTACGTGTAAGGATAAAATAGTATTTTTTACAATTTTAAAAGCTCAGGCAGGTTTAATTTTTTGTCAATACTAGGTGAGGAACCAGCAGGTTTGGAGATTTAAAATTTTGAAGACCATATATTCGATACAAAAGTTAGGACTTGTCAAAGAGCATTTTGGTAAATTCCTTTGTAATATTTCCTTTCTGTAAGTCCAAAAATGACGGTCAGCACATGGTCTTTTCTCTATTCCTTAGTTTAGGTTAAATTTAATAGCAAACAAGGACTTTACAAAAAGCTTATCGATAAGACGTGTAACTGTCGTATCAAAGAGAGCATATTCAAAGTTTCCAGCCTGTAAATCTATTGGTTCTTCACTTACCATTGACAAAAAGTTAGGGCTGTAGAAGCTCTTAATATTGTACAAAGCTACTATTTTATCACTACACATGCTACCGTTAAACCTAGGATATACAGCTTTCGAACTAGTTTTGGAACTAATAATTTTTTACGCGTAAGAGATCTTGAAAAAAAGTACCTTATAGTCTTAAAAAGACAAGAGGAAAGAGAAATTACGTTAATGCGAGAAAATAAGCTTAGTTGATGGTTTGGTTTTATATAAAATGATGAAGTTTTTAAATAAAACAAATCCAATAAATCCCCATATAAAATAAAATTAGAGAAAGGCATGTAATTAGTTATACGCATTTGTGCTATTTCACTGTTATCTGTCATATTACAAGACGGAATGCTCGAGGTTATTCAAGAAGTGATTTCAATAAGTGATTGATATACACATTAACAAAAAGAACGTCGGATGGATATTATATTATATATGTACAATTTACAATAATAATAACATCTAGCTACGAAAGTAAGTAAGATATTTGCTTAATCCATTTTTGCACCAATTATTTATTTTGTGAATGTCTACAATTTCTTTCGCTATTTTTCGCTAAAATGCGAAGAAAAGATAATACTTGTGAACAACTCACAAACATCTTTGAACTATTTCTTTGGTTTTCTTGATGTTCCTAAAATGGAACAAAAATGGCAAAATTGTTTACTTGATAAATATTTATTTAAAAAAAAAAAGGAAAATCCTATTTAATCCAATTCAAATAATATTCAATTAAATTTACAGTAAGTAGAGCTAACGAACATGAAAGTATTTGAAACATTATTCATGCAAATTAACTTTACATTTATCGCACTGTTTCGTGTAATTTTTCTTGCATGAAAGACATATATTTTGCTTAGATGCATTTACCATCGAATGATCAATGCGATCGAACCCAATTGTATCCTCAACTCTACTGGAAACTTCCCTCGAAATTTTAGGCTTATCTGTGTCACTTGCGGGTGTTTCGTATTTTTGCTAGTAAACGATTACTACTTTACGAATGAATTTTAAACAATCTAATTTTTCATTTTTGTCTCCCACCGAAATATTTGCCAAGCGTTATGCATCAATGCAAAAGTTATTTGGTATACTACCACTTGTTAGATCATGGAAATCCTATAGCAAACTATATCTTCATCCACACGGTCGACTCCCCCATATATTTCTTCGGTAATATAACATTGGGCTGCGGAAGCGGTAACGATGCATTTGTCCTAATTGTTCTACACTATCACAAGAACTGGTTGTAACTACTAGCCTATTGTCGTTCCACATTGTGAGGCTTACATTTTAATTTGTATCTAATTGATAATTACAAATACCTCCTCCTCTTTTTTCCATAATTTTTACAGCTCTAAGCGGACTTGTCGAAAATGTCCGCTAACGGCTATTTGCCATTATAGTTCCTGTATAATCAATACCTAGTTGCTGGAGAGACGTAAAGTATAGGTCCCGATAAACGAATGCTACATTTAGGGGAAGTTTACAAATCAAATTCATTACAGTAGATCCACCTACTCCTAAATCCACATGCTTTCTATTATATGGCTTACTTTGATACGGTTCAAATTGTAACAGATAACCCGAAAGGTTCACACAAACACTACATCTTATATACGTAACGAATAAGTTTACCACGTATGAATTGTTTTTCTGAATGTCTTCTAAAATATGGAACCATTGTATTGTATTGTATTGTAATGAGGTGGGGTCTGGCCCAAAATGGCCCTTTGCATTGCGACCACGTTGATCTATTGTGCTTCCTCTTGTTTGTTTTATTTATTTATTTAATACGCTTAGGAACAGGATCAGCTCCTTCAATGGGAGTGTAAATAGGTCCTCCTCACTCAGCGTATATGCATGTAGTAGTCTATATCTCCTGTGGCCTAGTGCCCCACAGTTAGTGATCAAGTGTTCCATTGACTCCTCTTCTTCACCGCAGAATCTGCAAGTGTCCGTGTTGGATAAGCCCATTTTGTGAAGGTGCTTGTTACAGGTATAGTGGCCTGTGAGTGCCCCTGTCAGTGTTTTTAAGCTTCCCCTGTCCAGTTTTAGGGCGAGGTCCGCCCTCCTAGCGTCGAAGCTCAGAAATTTTTTGGAATGTTCCAGCCCGCTGGTCTCATTCCAGTGTTTCATTGTAATGGACGCTGTCCATTTCTTTATCTCACCTTTAAGGAGACCTTTGTTAAACCCAAAAGGTGGGGTAGGTCCAGTAAACCTTCTCTCAACCCCTTTTTTGCGCAGATGTCTGCCATCTCATTTCCCCGTGCCCCTCATGTCCTGGCACCCAGACCGGTGATCTGGTTCTGAGTGGCCAGGCCATTAAGCATGTTGCGGCATTCCAATAATAATTTGGACGTGATTGTACAACTGCTCAGGGCCTTAAGGACTGATTGACTATCCGAGAATATTTTAATTCGTATTCCCCTGTGTCCCCTTTCGGATAGGATTCCTACAGTTTCCAAGATTGCGTATAGTTCCGCTTGGAAGATTGAGGTGTCCTTGCTCAAAGTTATTGATCTGTGTGTTCTAGGCCCCACTATTCCTGCCCCCACTCCGTGGAACGTTTTGGACCCATCTGTGTACCACTTTTTGCGATCCATCCCGTAGCCATCTCGGGTTTGCGCACCACTCATCCCTTGTCGGGAAAACGACCCCGTACTTCCTATCGAAGCAAAGCATGGGATCCATGTGGTCGCTTGCTAGAGACATACAAAGTATGTATTCGATTTCCTTCAGGATAGTGAGATGACCGGTAAGGTTTCCTGCCTTAAGTTTTTCTTTTCTATAGATGGAGATACATCTTATATCCGTAACGAATAAGTTTACCACGTATGAATTGTTTTTCTGAATGTCTCCTAAAATATGGAACCATACTCTCATCAAAACTAAGTTTTTTGTCAATTCACTTTTCTGATTCCTTATCGAAGCAACCGCCTCAGCTCTTAACTGTCACCCACTCAAATGATTGACTATACCATCTTCTGGAGGTATAATATACCAAAACTCCTGATCATCCGCAATTGAAAGTAATTCTTCAGTTGTTAAGGGGTTAAAAATTTATTTCGATTAGAACATATTTGTATGCCCAGTGTTCCAATTGTGGAACATGTAATATCCAATGCAAGAAATAACTATCCATATGTCAAAAGAAAAACAAACATAATAACCATGCAAGTATATGATATATATGTGAATATAGTAAAACAAATATTTCACAAAAAATATATAACGTAAGAATGTAGAAATTAGTTACTTTTTAGACGACATCGTTAATAGAACATTGCAAATTGAAACCACCACGTTTACAAATTCTAACTCACGAAACACAAAACTTATATTTTGCAGATCAAATAGACGTTATATACTAATAAGTTACAAGTCGTAGAGGTGAAATCATCGCTCGGTTTAGGATAGGGTAGCGAAACAGAGAATGTTCCATTTATGGAACACTGGGAAAAATGGGTTAAACTCAATGTTCTTCTATTTTACTTTGATGATTTTGTGATAACAATTGAAATATTTACGTCAAACTTCTATATACCTGTGTGAGAAATATTTTTCAATCCGATTAGCTCCACCACGTGAATTCCTCACAAGCCGCGACTGCTTAGAGGTAGTGTTGGGGCACCATAGAAAATCATAAGCGAAAAGATTCACCAATATTGATTTCGCGATACAAGTACTGGCGAAATATATGGAAAACTGGGCGAACGAGTTGACCAACAGTTAGAGTTTAAAAGCTTTCTGCTTTTTGTCCTATTTACGTGAACAGTTTGTTATTTACATGTAGGTCTTGAACAAATAACCACGTCAATTTAAATTGTTTTTTCCTTCCTCATACCTCCTACAGCCACAATCAAACGATACTGTCTTATTTTAGGTTAAAAATCCAAGTGCGTTTCCTTGTCGTATTCGTATTGCGCGTAGTGTACATTGATAATAAAAAAATTAACTCCACAAACAAACCACAACAAAAAAAAAAACACAAAATGAAATGTCATTTCCCCTCCTTTTCAGATTATTCTCCATTATAACGGCGGCAAGATTCATACGGGATCACAATGTTTACCGTATTGCATGCACGCATGTGTATAAATTTTATACTATGTTATTATCGAGACCTATTAAACCGTAATTACGCACCGCCTACTTGCTTGCTACGACAGCGGCGGGGCGTCTTGGTTGTCTAACAGATGTAAATATGATAAACGGTGACAACTTCGAAGATTACGCATATTACAGTCGCCGTCCTTTAACCGGCAGATCGTTCATCCTCGATCGAGATGTGACCGCTGTTTAGAAATCGCCGATACAGCGACTTTATTAAGCGCAAATATCTACGTGGCGTATCTTTTACCGTTAAAGAAGAAAAGATTGGTATTGTATTTACGCATCGGACCACCTGTGGTGCGTAATATCTTTGGTACTTGAAGAAACTTTTTATTTGTGGACACCGAAGAGTGTAAAATAAATTGGTGATAAACATTTGTGTTTTTTTCTTCTTTCTTGAATTAAATCCGTAGTTACTTAATTGCTGTAAATGGTGATGGTAACGCTACAGAATATTGTACCATACAATGTGATGTCACACAACACGTTTATTTATTTACAATTTAACTTGAATTTAAGTTTTGAAGTAGATGAAGTAAATAAGTAATAACACTGGTCGGACTCTTTTTAATTGTTCTTGATCAATTTTTGTGCGCTGAATCAAAAAATACCATCAGATTTTTTCTATTAGCTCGTCTTCAAAAGATGTGAACTCGTATTTGTATTTAGTTAGTCTTATTCCTGCAAATAAGTATTGGTTCCAATACAACCTATAAAAAATAATAAATAAAAAGAAAATAAGTTATTCTATGAAACAAATATTTACAAATGTTATTAGCCAAAATAAATATTTACAGTAGTTGGAATATAATTTAAAAACTTTGTTTTGGGCGCTTGCCTTGCGTATGTCTGAAAGGGTTTGTTTCTTTTAATACTCGAGCAGTAATCAGCTATCATGTGTGTGGCCGTTCTGCCCTGGTATCTTCTTCCATTATTCTGATATCCTGGTGGAATTGTTCGCCCTGCTCCTCACTAAAGTCGCCAAGATTTGCAGGAAATCTCTCTAAATGACTGTAGAGGTAATTGACCTTAATGCTCATATGGCAACCCACAATTTAAAAGTTATTAAGCATATCTTCCACTACTTATTATTACCAAGAAAATTTTGCACAACCTTAACAAAAGAAGACCATCCATTGGATATTGATTCTGTGAAGTGTGGGTCTTTTATAAGTTGCCTTATCTGAGGTCCATCAAATATTCTTGCTTTTAATTTTTCATTACTGATTGCGGGGAATTAATTTGCCAAGTATTGAAAACAAAGATCATTTTGATCTAAAGATATCACAAATTGTTTCATTAGCCCTAGTTAATGTGCATGGGAAGCTACTCGAGCATCTCTGTTAGGCCAATTTCTTTTTATCCAATGTTGATTCTTCGTCCTGTTGTCTCAAAGACAAAAAGAAAACAAGGATAATTTGTATATTCACATTACTGTCCTAAAGGAAATTTACCATTTTTAGATCAACATATATCATCCACCCATTTGTGTAATAATTAATTTTCTTCAGAAGTAGAGATATTGTTTTATAATCCTCTTTCATCTTTGTGGATTGCCCAATTGAAATACTTCCACATTTGTTTCCATTGTGTAGAAGGGCGCACTCTAGGCTTCTTTAGGAACTATCTAAAAAAGTCGCCAATCAGTTGATGTGTACTCTGAAATACCCATTTTTTGTAACAGTCCTTTCATGTCGTTGCAAAATACCAAGTTATCTTCCTGAGAATAAAATATCAGATCTTTTTCTCTGCTACGGTAATACGTAACTTTTGTTTCCGGAAAAAGATGTTTTTCATTAACTCTAGAAGTAAGCAACTCCAAAGACAGCGTTGAAAGGTTTAAATCTCTAATAAGGTCATTTAATTCTTCATGGGCAAACCTTTCTGGACGTGTTGAGTTTCCTTCAAAGTCATGTTCACAAAAAGACATTTCATCATCATTCTCTGCTAATATATGTAGGTTATTAAATATTGCAACTGGTATTTCTTCTGGATATGGAATAGGTCTTCTCGGTGAATCCAAATTGGGATAGGTCCACTTATGCCGATTATTCCAATTAATACCCTTTATATTCCCTAGATAAAGGTCAACATTGTTCCTTGGTTCCCTCCATACCAGTGGAATCCCAGACAGTTTCTTTGTCCTTTTGTGCACTGGCGCAGGTTCTCAACATATGCTTTGCAGGTAACATGTGACGCCCAAGTTTTATCACGATCTCCTAGATGAACACCAAAGTAGGCCATGTGCACCTTTCTTAGAAACTCACAAATTGGTTCTCCACTTTCTCTTAATATATATATTCGCCGCATATGTAGCAAAAAATGTCTGGATGGTTAATACAACTACGTCTGCTTGAAGAAGCCACGATTTTAATAACACTTCTCGAGAAAAAAAACACTTGCAAGAAAGCGTAAGTTTAGACTGCATCTAGGATTGACACGTAGACATTTTTATAGTTATTTATGCGGATATTATCGGAAAGTAAACCTTAAATAACAATTATACCACTATTTTCATAAATCCTTTATAACGTAAATTCTTGGAAACTGTTTATTGCATAAGCACAATAAAGCTGCATTTCATGGAAACCGTTGGATGTGATTAGGGGAATTTAAGATGATAAATAAATAGTTTCTTATTTAGAAAAATTAGGGAAGTAAAAAATAACTGTAATAAGTAACTACAATTGAAAAGAAAATCTGTTTAGAAGGATTATTGTAGCAATATTAATGAAAATATATGAAATATTTAATTTTTGTCTATCTCAACAACTACAGCTGATACAAGAAACAGAACGGTATTTTTGGAATCAGAATTCTTGGAATATTTAAGATAAGCTTTTCTTTTTGATACAGCAAAAGTTTTTAGTTATTTCTTTTTGGCAGGCTCTGTAATTTATTTCCAAAGACTTTACAAGAGAGCATATTGGTGTTGTATACCGACTGCCACCAAAATGGAATTTTAAGAGTGCTTAATTTATACTTTAGACCTAAATTCTAGAACTTTATTTGTATTTCACAATTTCCGATTCCCCTTCAAACCTTGAAATAATTTCTTTGAATTAAAAAACAATAATACAATTTTGAAAATAACGTATTGATGGAAATGGTCATTTCACAACCACATATACGTACATGCAGGATTAGACGGATATCTACTTTTTTAGTCAGCCATCTCATCTTTATGTAACACACACCATGCTAAACTAATTCATAATAAGTAATTTTTCCCGAAAGGAAACGAGAAATTTGCTTAAATTACTGTGCGTACGATGTGTACACCGCGATAGCGTTTAATTTCGTCGGAGTAATAACAGCGTTGGAGGTATGGAAGTCGCGTATTATTGAAGTTTAGTCGGCCTTTCTACGGAGGCAATCTGGCGAGTTAACAACTTGGCGTGTAGATCGCTGGACCACTGTATAACCTTACGTAGACTCGACTACTTGATGGTTATTTGATTATTATAATTATTTTATGGATGCTGCGATAATTATAGGCATCGATGGACCAGTTTGATCCTCTGAGGAAAATATACAGTATGATCCGTTTCCAAATTGAGAAAGATAAATAAAACTTGGAAGTATACATGACAAATTGTCTAGCTTGTCGTTGTTTAATCAGTGGTGCTATAAGTATTTATAAAAAAAAAGTGCATTCCATAAGTAAATAAGAGTTCAATTAGATTAGGTTGGTTAAATGTTTTTATTTACTCCTGCGTCTTAGTTAAAAGTTAGTTAAAAGGTAGTGAGATTTACCTGAAAATTGTGCTGTTCTTTATTCGTACATCAAATACTTACTATTTATCTTGGTGCTAGTATGCAACAACTACACATCAGTGGCAAGACACCTCTCGACAAGAAGATTAGATTGGTTTATTACTACCGTGCACGCCAGGGAAGCCCAAACGGTCTATGGCGAGACCTTCAAAGGTTGATCCCGGAGACATGTGTGCATTCCCTTAAGAAATAAAAAAACCGCATTCCGTCGGTCAGTCGTAGGGCGACACTGTAATAATAATAAAAAAGTGATAACTTACTCTTTCTTTTAAATCCTGTTCGCGATTTGAACGTAATGATAGCGGGGTGGGAGTTGACATGACGTCGATGCAACTGTGGTTCAGTGTTTTTGAATACGTCGAGATCGTTTGCATTGAGTATTGACCCTTATGTTAGCGGAATTAGAGTTGAAGTTTTAGTTCTCTAGTGTACTTGTTTACATTGCATTATAAGTGATTTATTGCCTATTTGTACTTACTTTCTTTTGTCACTTGCCGCACACTTTTCTTGCGGTAATAACATTAACGTGGTGTTTCCATCTTTCCATGTGATGATCTGTTGTGTTTGTCCCTATCAAACTAAATCTATAACCAAACTAATTGACGTCGTTAGACGCATTACACAGGTTAAGAGGAAATCGGTTTGTTACACTACCCGAATAACTGATAATGGATAGACTTGGAGATTAATAACATTGATATCAATCGAAAGCAAAGCAAGTCACCGAACGGGGGCTCATGTCTTGTGGTGAAAGAGTCGAATGATAATGATTATGATTACATCATCATTATCATTCAACTCTGCTTCCAATGATCTCATTGCTATTAATCTCCTAGTCCATCCACTACATTATTCGAGTAATGTAGCCGGTCTATCTCCACTTAAACCTTTCTTGCAGTAACTCAAATTTGGAAAAATTTAGTATGGGTTTAGATTAGACAGCCTTAGACAAGATGCGTTCTCAAGGAAGGCTTACCTATACGTTTAAATAATAAGGTATACAAAAAGTATGTTGCCGATGAACAAGTGCGTTGCGGAAACGTTAACAGTAACAAAGAAATCAATAAGTCGGTTGAGAATGGTACAAAGGAGGATGAAAGGAGTGATGTGAGAAGTGTTGCTATTGTAGTCTTCGTTACGAATCAAGGCAGACAATACAGCACCTACATACATGCCTGCTGCTTGACATCGGCGTTGATTTCTAAATACGCAGTGAATTTATTGTCATAAAATAAAGGAAGACCACAAGTATGAATATTTACAGACAATGCTTCCTATTAGTTTTGGAGAAAAGGCAAGGCGACCTTTCAAGGACATCATAGTATTTGCTAAAAAGCACGACATTTTTATCAATGCTGCACTAGTCTCTGCACCACCATTGGCACAAGATGTAGAACGATGCACAATGCAGTGATAGTTACTTCTTCAGATGATTAAAAACGTCTCTGACGCTTTTCAAGTTTTAGAAAATAAACATTGTAAAAATGTCACTTTTCTAATATTTTTCATGCCACTTTATTGCTTAAGCTATATTCATCACACAGATGACCATGTTACGAAATATTGTATCTTCAATGTGCTATTTAGCTCTTTCCTCCAATAGTACAGAATACACTATTGAAACTTCCACACAAATATCAGAAATGCAAAATTAATAATATTCCTAATAATAATAATAAGAATAAGGAAAGTCGTGTGTGTTCCGTGTTTAGAACTCGTCGACTTTGATCAGTGCAACGTAGCTTAGAATAAAGGTGGGTGAATCCAGGAGATATAAACGACAATTGCAGCACATTCAGGAACGTGGTTCGTGGGTTCTCACTTTAAATGTCGAACTTGGGGGGTAGTTTGTTGGAGATTTTTTTACTTTTTCCTACGTAGAAGACCGCGTTCACCTTCAAATATGCTCTGCCAACTCCGAAATTACGATACTCATGGGTTTCCATAATGTTCGAACTTACTAATTTGCAAATGCAAATGGATTTTGAAATTTATCATCTACATCAGAATAATTTTTTTGTCTTTTTCCACAGGGTGAGCGTAACTAACCCTTTGCATTGCTACATTTTTTGCTTCTCACATCCTAATGAGACATCCGACCTTTGCATAAATTTGCAAATTCACTCCAAAACTTTCTAGTATCATTGAACGACATAGGGAGAATTATTATAATTATTATTATAATAATAATTAATAATATTAAATTAATAAAATATTAATTATTGTGTTAAGTAAAGACTCATGAGTAGTATGAACCAGTGGTCTATTCAACGAATAGCCTCACCCAAATCGTATATATTTCAACATGTCAAGAATGCTGGAATATACATATATGGTTATATAACTCAGCTCGCGTTGGTCAAAGCTGATAAATCGAACGCATAACCGAACGTTCTAACCGTTCCAACCATATTGGTCCTAACATGTTGGGCGAGTCAGCCTTTCCCATGTTCGTCATGTAGATTGGAGCGTCAATGTGGTCTTGTGGTCTTCCTTCACTATTTCTTCCAAATACCCTAAATTGATAGAACTTTTTTGATTGTAGGTAAATGTGTGGAAACACTTTTCCCTTGCCAGTTTTTCCCTTTAGTTTATCTGTTCTTGTCATGGCTGTGTTTATTTCAGTTTTCCTTAGTACACATTCACATTTTTTTTTTTGTCTGAATTGGCTATGGGAGGTGTGCATCGTTAGCAAATATTAATTATTTTACTCGTAGTGTCATTATCAATTTCATAATAACGTATTCACAGTTACCTAACTATTTTTATCAATTTCTGTTTATGGGATTTTAATGATAAATGCATTAAACAATAGTTTGATATGTATTTTTGTTTTGAATCCCGAATATTAGCAATATTAATGGTACTAGTCCTCCTTTCCTATTTTCCCAGTAGGTCTTAAGCAATTGAATTGTATCAAGGGGAGAGTGGGTTGTCCAGCAAATGATCCTGATGCTAATCCAGTCGAACATACCTGCCACGAGAAAGACGCATTACTACCCCAAATATGCCCTCAGATATGATTCCAGGGCTTTACATTACCCTGCGAGAAGAATGGAATTGACGTCTGTAAGAATTATTGATGTTTTGGTTGGTTTCATGTCTAGAATATCCGCTTCCTTCTTAGCTGCTCGTTGCAATCACATATAAAATTAAATTCTTTGTTTTTCGCATTTTTGCCAATATTTTTTCTCAATATTGTAATTGTAAATCGGCATTTATGTTGCTACCTTAGTAGATTGATAACAAGGAGCTACAATATCCGTTAATTATTTTGAGCAGTATACTACTGTTGATTAGCTACAATTTCGCATTTATGCTGAAGTACACAGACGCTCCTGTTCTTGTGCATCTCAATATGACTGATACCTAATTCAATTCTTGTTACACCGTCTAATACTATCAGGTTTGCATTACTAAAATATGAACGTGGCCAAAAAGCACAATTCAATGAAACGCAATTAAAGAAACCTTAAAGATCCAGGGGGACACGATGTAGTGTAAATGACACTTATTGTTAGATACACCTGTATATTTCTCGACACAAAGTGTAATTACTAGTCAGTGTACCCAGGCTTCTTCTTTGGCTGATGGCCAGCGCCTTCAACTCCATTTGACCGAATTTAAATACGTATCCCGAATTAATAATTGGGTTCTATAGCGAGGAGTGTACCGATGCATCTTAGTGTCAACGGAATGCTTATTAATTGGATCTTAACAGAACCTCGATCAATTTTCTAATCATATTCTTGTATGATTAATTCCCATAATGACCGTCTTAGTGCTACAACTAGGTTGATTACATTTGAATGAATTTATATCTGTTAGATCCAGTAACTTGGTTAGAAGATACATATTTATGAATTTACATATTATTATAAAAAGTTAAATATGCCTACGGATGCGATTGCGATTTTTACCATGGTTCTGAATACAAGAGATTAGTCATGAGATGAATGGTTACGAAATGAACATTGCTGATTTTTGAAATGGTTGTCATGCTGCATATTGGAGAAGTGCTAATAATGTGGATAATTTCGAAAACTTTTATTTTTCGTAAGTGAAACTTTGTTAATTGTGTTGTCACGTATAGTATAAATATACCAAATAGAATTTAGTAATATGTATCTCGTTTAGACCTTTAAAGGTATTGAGTAGAACTTACTTTAATTTGGTGAAGATCCATAATAATAATTAATAAAACTCGTAGAGTGGATACTTCACTATATTTAACAAAAAAACGTAACTTTCTGAGACAGTGGTTTTCTCAGCTTATACCATCAAACTCAGTTTGAGTTTTTATTCATTACTAGATAACGATTAAATAGGAAATGTCTAGAAGTTAGTGTTTAGTACTTGTTCTTAGGTAATGAGTAATTCTTTAAGATAGAATGATAGATAGGTATCTAATAATATGAATATCTTTGGATAATCTACTATCAGCGTGAACATTAAATTATTGAACACTACAATCTTGGGCGTAAACTCACTTCTGGTTAACATAACAATAATAATAATAATCCATTTATTGCCCAACAGATCTACGTCCGTGAATAGGGGAAATCAAAAAGAAACACAGTTTAGTTGCACATACGTAAAAAGCAGAGGAATACAATATAATAATGTTTTAAATACTACATCCCCTAAATCTAAAATTAAACTTAATTAAACTTAAATAAAGAAACTTAAATCCAAATTCAAAAATAAAAAAACAGAAGCCCAATATCCATGACCACTATGCGTACATATCATAGGTATCTTCAATATCGGCAATAATGTCATTAAAGGGAGTGTAGTGTATATCAGAAGTTGATAGCCTATCGAAATTGTTACACATGACTTGTAAGGGCGACCCCAGAGACAAGTTTGTTCTTGACAACTGCAGGTAAAAGGTTGGCCTATGCATAGTGGCGAGCTGCGGAACATTGAAGTTCAGAGTACCTAGAAGCTCAGGAGCATCGACCTTGTTGTGGAGTAAATTATACAGAAATTGTATACTCAGTTGGACTCTCCTGAAGTTCAGAGATGGTATACTAAAGCGACTCAATAAAGTTTGCTGATCAATACCCCTTGGCGGATAGACACCGTCCAACCGGAAGTAGAGAAACTTCACGAATCTTCGCTGCACCCGCTCAAGCTCACGACGGTATTATACAGTAGGGATTCCAAATTAAACAAGCATATTCTAAACGAGACCGGACCAAAGAGAAGTATAAAGTTGTAAGTGCACCAGTACTAGAGAAGGACGCACAATTTCTTACCATAAATCCAAGCATGCTTCGAGCAGAACCAGCAACAGAGCATATGTGATGTAAAAATGCAGTTTCCTATCAAACAGAACTACCAGGTCCCTAATTTGTTCGCAGCGGTCGAGATTAGTAGAATTAAGGTTATATTTAAACAAGATAGGGCTGGGTCTACGTGAATAGGTCATAGCCTTACATTTAGAGATGTTCAAATGTAAGTTGTTCAATACACACCATTCATTAATCCTATTCAAATCGCTTTACAATCTTAATGCTGGAAATCTGGCAGTAAATTTTGAGATTGTCGGCAAACAGTAATTTTTCGGAAGTGATGACTGAAGGCAAGTCATTAATGAATATATTGAATAATCGGGGTCCCAGGTTGGAACCCTGGGGTACACCTGATGAAGGAACAAAAGGAGATGAGGAAAAGCCGTTGTAAGAAACATACTGACGTCTATCACTCAAATACGATGCCATAAAGGAGGTCAGAGTGTCATGGAATCCCAGTGAATGCAGCTTCTGGATAATAATAGAGTGATCAATACGATCAAAAGCCTTAGAAATATCAGTATAAATTGCATCTACTTGGTCCCCCGAGTCCAGCGAGGTCGATTTGTATTGACTGAAGCAAACTAAGTTCGACACAGTTGAACGGTTCCCCATGAAACCATGTTGATACTGAGAAATTCGAGTTCTGATTAATGGATAGATATGTTTATATAGGAAGACTTCAAAGATTTTAGCAAAGTTCGATAGAATAGCTATTGGTCGGCAGTTATTTATGTCGGTGGGATTTCCACTTTTTAATATAGGTGTGATTCTGGAAATCTTCCAGATATTTGGAAACGTAGTGGTGGATAAGGCTAAATTAAAGAGTTTAGACAGGGGAAGAGCCAATGCAAACCTACAGTCTCTAACCAAGAAGCTCGGAACTTGATCATCACCCGCAGTCATTTTATCTTTTAGTTTATATGTAGACGCTATAACATCTTCGGTACTTACATATCTAAAATTCACACAGTCATAGGGTCATCAGGTAAATCTAGGATCGAATTAGAGGACGCAGCGTAAATAGATCTAAAGTAGTTAGAGAAGCAATCCACAATGGATTGTGGTTCATCTAATTTAATGTCGTTGAAGTACATTACACCTGGAATTCTGCTGTGGCGTTTTTTATTGCGAATATATGCCCAAAAATAATTGGGGTTTACACTAACAGAATTTCGAACACTCAGCAAATAGTCAGAATATGCTCTACCAGATTGTTGCTTTATAAGTTTCCTGAGACGCTTGTAGTGATGTAAAGAAGTTTGGCAGTTGAATCGTCTATATTTTGATAGTATTTATGTTTTGATTTTACATTTCGTATTATATCAGGAGTAAACCATACAGGACACTGTCTCTTACAAACATTCCTCAACGGGACGTAATCATCAGAAATCCTATATATAGTCCCACAGAACCAGTCACATGCATGCAGCAGATGGAGTCGTAAAGTGCAGGATAATTTGCTTTGTGGAAATTGTATTCACGTGTGAAGTTAGTGCTAAAATTTTCAATAATATCACTGACACAAATATCACATCGGTAAACTCCTCACCACACAATTGTTTATAATAAAATCGGTGACACGTGTTTCGCTAGCTCGAGGTAAGCATCTTCAACAACCGTATAAACCGAAGTTCGAAGCACAAAAATATATGAGACGGTGTGGTTAAATAAGCATTTACATGGCACAATGTCAAGAGGTTGGTGAAGCAGTGTACCAGAGAAATCCACGGCAGTCATATTGATATGACTCTTCGTAGCTACCAAGACGCACATAAGCGCCCTTGCTCAAATATAATAGATTAGGCAGGATGAGAGAAAGAAAATTTTTCCAAAATTTGATTGGTCATTTCAAGACGATTCCTATTTACTTATTTCGTTGTCGGCAGATTCTAGCTCTATACTAATGATTCTGACCGCATTTCGTGCTGTATATACCATATACAAATTATAGCACCGTGTATGCTTTCTTAATAATAGTGTTGAAGTCCATATCCTTCTACCTGAACTTTGAAACACAACTTGTCGAATTTGCATAACAAGACGATTTCTCCACTCGGTAATTTTTTCTGTACCGCTGTTCGAAATTTTCATGCTGCCTACGTAGAAACATGTTTGGTGGTTTATATAGTAACCATAACGGATGTAGAACAATATATTTTATGTCTTGATTAACATTATTATGGTTTCGATTTTTGTAATAGAGGCTTTTAGGTTTATAACTTTATGGGCATTTTAAAATTCGAAGCCAATTTTAAGAGCAGGTGTGTTTTAGGTAAAAGATGTAAATGTTCGCCTGAATTTCTGTAGAATAAAACAGAAATGTAATATCTTGCGACGTAGGCTTATGTAAATAATGAGCAAGTTTGTATTTATGAAAAAATGGTAGCAATGGTACCTTGATTTACTCCTATACATAAAGATGTATGTATGTACAATGTACATTCATCTTAGACAGGTTAATAACATTGAATGAGAAAATCAGCAAATTATAAACATAGTGAAATTAGCGGATATTTTCTAGAACAAAATTTTTGAGTATCAGCTCCTGTGTAAAATATGATATCTTTAGCTGGGACGGATGGACGCGGACAGGAAAATTGGCCCCAACACGTTCAAAACGCGAATCTCCGAAAACAGATAAAAACATAACAACTACATAATAAAATCGCCACAGCCGCAGTATTCGCTAATTACCCCTATGATTTACAATGTAGTCATATTTTGGAAACAGCACGGCGAAAGAATGGCGCCTATTAGAAATGTTTTGATCTTCAGGCAAGAAATGGAAGTAATTAACACTTGAGAGCAAAACAGTTTTAATATTCGTAAACTGGGTAAAAGGCGTATACGTAAGTTGTTACTTTTAGTATTCTTTTTAACTACTAGTTATTCCAAAATTTTAGATTCAATAGAAACAAAATTCAAGCACAGACATGGTGAAGTAAAAAGAAAACATTCGTAGCCAGTGGTAACAAAGACAAAATTTGGATCAGAAACCCATAAAATTCAAAAGTTGTTGGTGCTCGAATAGACAAAATTTGTTTTGAACGATTTGCCCGTGCTAGAAGCCAGAATGTTCTGCTTTAAGGGCACCTAATAAAAGTCCAGGTTAAAAAAGTAAATAACAGTTTTGGAGCAACCGATGAATGGCTAGACAAATGGAGGAGAGGGGATAACATTAGTTACAAGTGCATTTCAGGTGAGTCAGCGAACGTTAATCAAGAACGTATTGACCAATATTTAGAAAAGTTGTCATAATATCCTACCTACCTTCTAAATTTGTAGCTGCCAGTTGGATCAAGATGGAAAATTGGCCCCAACACGTAATTTTTCCTAATGTATTTAAATGAATTATGGTTTGTGTGCTTTAAATCTTTCAAAATGGGTTAACGTTATAGAAGCTTTAGAATTTACCAAAAACTTCAAATACCATTAAAAACTGGTATACCAAAGCAGGTAATAAAATAATCTGTTCAAAAGGATTTATTGTTAGGCATAGACTTTAGCAGCCCTAGTAGCGTTTTGGAGAAATGTGGCCTTCATTAAGGACCAAGAGCGCTTCACCGAGGAGAAAATACGAAAATTGAGAATGATGTAAAGTATGGTGAAGTTATGCAGGTGGGGGATGCTGAAGAAGAGGAAGAAGCTTCTGCTTCTATAAATTCCTATACTAATACTTTGAAAACTGTTGAGAACTTTAAAAGGTTTCTAAAAGAAGATTTTGTTACGTCTGAGCGTTTAAAAGTTATTTAGTGCAACTTTCAAAATTGTCCTTTTCAGGAAGAATGGGGAAAAAACGAAGCAGGAGAACATATAAACTTTTCCTCATAAATAGGCTTTTGTTGTATCTACGTAAGTATTGTTTTACAGAAATACATTGTTTTACGATATTACGAGTATTCTTTTATCTAGTTTGCAAGGCATGTAAAATATGTTTATCAAAAAACAAAAACCTAGCCAGCTAGTTTTTCGTTTATTTATGATTTTTTACAATTTTCTTTTGTTTTCTTGTTAGCGGACACTTCCCATTGATGTACAAGAAGCTTGGAACCGTTGGTAGCCGCGAATGGGAGATTTCACACTATAGCAGGCATGGGTAACCTTTTTTGTAGAAGTTTTATGCTGCGAGTAATCTTGAAAGATATACATTTTTGTGGTATCGTTGTGATTCATTATGAATTAAGTTTAGACGGGCCGTGCTAATATCCAACGAAAGAATTCAGTAGCGGGCCGGGCAAATCTTACTCGAGGCCGCATGTGGCCCGCGAGCCGGAGGTTGCTCATCTATAGACTATAGTATACAACACAGGTATAAGAGAAATGGTTTTGTTTGTTACGGTGTCAAAATTTCATCTCATTCTAATTCAAAAATGGAATTAACTCGTGAAAATTTTTGTGCGATGATTTACTACGACTTTCGACCTGGATTATCTGAACAACACCGCATCGATAAGCTCACTTCACCTTTGGTGATGAAGTACCATCTAATATCACTGTATATTACTGACCTAATGAATTTAACCGTGGCCTTTCTTCGATCATGGACGAACTTAAACAGCTGTTGAAAACACCCGAGCAGATAATGCTAGATGGTCATGTGATATACTATGAGATGGAGGAATTTTTAGGCATTAGCATGACAAGCATACACAAAATATTGCATAAACATTTAACCATGGAAAAGTTTTGTTCGCGTTGGATTTCGCATAAATTAAAAATCGCCAAAAAAGACTTTTGTCGATTAGTGCAAGAAAAAGCTAAAAAGATACAGTTGTGGTGCGTCAAAAGCCGTGTATACCATCTATATAGGTGACGAATCTTGGATCTATCTGTAGGTAAAGAATAAACTACGCGGTTACCGATTTTCGATGTCAGAAGAAGGGGGTTGATCAATCACGAAAGAGGATATTTTGAAAAGCAATAAAACCATTTTCAGTGATAAACTGTGTTTGCTATTGCGGGTAGATAAATAACAACTTTCGAACTTGATACATACATACGTTTTTGGTTAGCTTCCGTATGAATTTGTTAAAAACTACTTATACCTAGACAGCTCCGAACAAAATTTTCCCAAAATTATATTCTTGGCAAGAGTTTTCTATTTTACGCCTTCTCTTATAATATAATCCAACTTTTATTCACTTATTTTTCTAAAAAATCCTTTTGAATACAATATTTTTGTGTCTATTCATACATACATATTATCTCCATCTCAAATGTCCTATAAACTAATGAAATAGTACCGCATAAATTTCATACGGATTCGTACCGAAGGTATGAGCGACTGCGTAGGACTTTATAGGAGTCTTATTGTCTTGAAGTGGCGTAAATCATACGCAAGAATATTTATGACGTTGAAAATAATTTGACATAAAGCGAAAAGGTTGTTGCTTTATAAAAGTATGTTTGCAACCACATATGTATGCATGAACGTATATGGTTCATTTTGCGCATGTATAACTAATGCCTTTCTGTTATCCTAGTAAGAATGACAAATTTCTAGGTTACCTGAAGAAATCCTTTCTTTCTTTTTGTACGAATCCCGATATTCTTTTATAAAAACAGCAAATTGCTAATTGTAAGTTTAAAATTGTGACAAAAGATTTCGATTTATAATAATAATATACATGCAGCCTAAGACTGCTGGCTGTCAGAAGTGGTTTTGTGACAAATAGGTCTATTGCTGACGAATGATTTCAAGGTACAGGCCATCCACGTTGTACTCTTTGACACCAAATTCGATCTTTTGGTTTGAGCTCCTATCCACCAGATGTAGTGAGGCGATGGCTTTACGCCGGAAACAATATTTAGTTTGGTGCGGAGAAAAGCTTCAGTAAAATATGGAGTGGCATTATGTCATCTTTAATAATGAGCTGAGAATCTGTTTGGGAACGTACGACGCTCGTATAAAGGCCTGGACAGGTTGAAAGTGACAAATTGGAAGGAGAATGCAAAAGATTGCAAGCACATAGTTAACCAAGCCCAGGGCCTTGAACGCCTGTAGCGCTTTTCTATATACATATTGGGAACGCATAGCGGTCGTATGAAAATTAGAGGAAGGCATGTAGAAAGGCTCAGCATTCAATATTGGATCGAAAAAGCGTACGTTGCCCCATAGGGGCTATGGTATGTGGTTCTATTGTCTACGGCAGTAGAACTTCTTTGGTTTTTATCCGAAGCAGTACTACCATCCAGGGATACATTCTGAAAGTAATGCTGCCGCATGTTCTTCCAATTCTCCAAACGCTGGAGAACCCACTGCTTCAAAAAGATCATAGTTGTCCTTACATTGAACGGATTAGGTTGAATTTCTATGTCAGTTAAGATATATATATATATATAATCAAAAACTCCTTTTACCTGCAAGGTGTAAGGGCAATTCGTTATCTAATTCTAAACATAGGGGTGCTATTGTTATCTTAAGGGCGGTATTTTTATATTTATAGCGCGCTAGATAAAAGATAAGGGTAAAAAAGAAAGGGGGAGTCATTGATCTAGGTGTATCTGTATATTGACCCAACAACAAAGCAAATCAAACAATACCAAACAAAACGAATCAAATATACAATTAAATGTACAACGATGTCTGTGTGAGTACCTTGCTGATCACCCGGTATGTGATGTGGTTCGCAAGGACCGCTCCGTGCCTCGACCGACGCTCGGCTCTTTCTCAGGGATTTGCCACAATATTTCATGCATAAATAGGCGGCCTTGAGTTGTTACTGCTGCCGGAGAAATATTGAAATCCGACAGGATACCGATGGAAAAGAAGGAGTATGGGCGGCAAGTTACTCATATAGACAAGAAAATATAAGAAACGATTACAACTAAATTACGATCTACGAATTACTTCGCCGCGGCGTACGCTTATTAAAATCACCGCTGAAGGCGCATGGGTTAGGAATTCCGAGCTGAAGGCTCTATTGTAAGATGGAGAAATAAAATGTATTTATCTGTCTTGGACATTCTCCCTCGACATCCACGGTGGGAGCTGTGCCGCAGCCAGGTGTAAGGGCTCGTTTCCGTAGCGTGATGATATATCCGGAATCATCCGTTTTGTCTCTCCCCTTTTTGTGGATACAACATCCAAATTCCCACACGGGCTCAGCAACGGGGGATGACACGCGAGATACTTCGATGATCCTCTACTATAAGAGATAATCCCTGGAATTTTCTCGAACGTATCCGTGATCACTACTGCGTTGATGTTCAGATGCTCGTTCACTGCTTCCAGACACCGAGTCGAGTCGAATCTCTGACTAGTCTCTATCTACTCGTCTCCCTCTGGCCTCTGCGCACGTCACACTTTTCTTTTTATATGATCCCCTCTCCACGTCAACCCTTGTTTACAACTTCACTCATAACGTCTACAACTCACAACATTACAAGATAAACAAAACAAAGTGACGACATTACATCTATTACAATTACATATTTTCAAACACTCAATACAGCAGTTTTAATACGGTAGCACATATAGAAAACATAATAGATAAATCGGAATTTTAATGTAGCGCCCTCTGTGGTAGAGCTGCACTTATCGAATGACAATAACATAGAGTAGGGTATCCGCTTATAACTAAATACAATATACAATTATCATAGAATACAAATTTAGGGAAATAAGAGAAAACAAAAACAAGGTGCAACACACTATTGTTCTTCCCTCATTCCATGTTAGTCCTCTTTTATCCAATGTCTTGCTTATCACATTGTTCCAGGTCTCTTTGAGTCTTCCTCGCTTCATCTTTTTCGTTGGGTTTGCTTCGCATACTTTTTAACTTCTCTTTGACTGTCCATGCTTCCGTGGTGTCCCCACCAACTTGGTTGTCTCCTTTTCGATAAATTCTAGAATCGATTCCACTTCGAGGTCTTCCCTAATTTGTGCTTCTTAATCGATCTCTTTAAGTTACCCCTTGAACTCCTCTCAAATATTTCATTTCCGCGGATTGTATCTTGTCTTTCTGTCTTTGTGACAATATCCATGTCTAAAATCCATAAGTAATTGTTGGTGGATAGATAGCTGTGTATACATTGATCTTTGTTTTTTTATATTTCTTTTTTCCTATAAAGTTGTTGTTCATTCCGAAATAGAGTTTTATTGTGTTTCCAATTCCTCTCATTAATTTCCGGTGCTTGATCTCCTTTTCGGCCTACCAACACTCCCAAGTATTTGAACTGATTTACTTGTTCTATTTTTATATTCTCAATTACTATATCTATTCGTTCTCCTTCCGCCGCCAATGTAAGACATAATAGCTCTTTTGTCTCTCATTTGGAAGATTTAGGAATAATCCAGTAGCATGGATTTCTATCCAGATTGGCATACATAAACTATTACAGAGCATAGAACCCCGTATGAAATGAATGGTTTTGCCAGGTAACTCACTAACCATTATTGTAATTTTGCATTGGCATGTAAGGCATAAATAGTTTTAGACTGAACATATATTTCTACTAATTAGTCCCACTTTGACATATTATTATCGAACAGAAATGATAGTAAGTACTCCAGCAGTATGTATTCTTTACTTTTATTTTGCTTCAAACTTTACCTAGCAGAGACTAACCTGACGAGCATACTTCAAAATCAAGATAAACGATAACATCTATCTAGAGCGCTGTTGGTTCGTTTCTTTTCCCTCATTCCATGCGTCCCGACTACGCGGAAAGACGGTAGAAAAAGAGACAAACGAAACAATAAAAGAACCGCTTCCACACATATTCCTTTCACCAGGCCGTACACCAAACGACGATATGTGCTCCGCTAGCACGGACAACTCACGCAACCTGCAGAAAAACAAGCCGCTCAAGTGTGTAGATGCGAAAAAGGCGTTATCACCACCATCTAAAGGTGTCCGCTTTATATTTTACAAAAGAAAAAGAAGAAACTTGGCGGTAATACGGTATCCGCCGATTAGAATGTTGATACATTTACACCGGCGAAGACAAATTGCAATATCTTCTTTCGCGACACTAATTTAATGCCGCTATTGAGCGTCCTGTGAGTTCCTTAGCGCGGCGTAGCAGCAGTTGCTTTCGCAAAATGGACAAAGCTACTCTTATTAATCAGAATTCCGCCTGGATACTCGCAATGTTAGTAACGAAACGCTCTCTTTGATATGCTCCTGCGGATTCATCAGTCGGACTTACCTCTTTACATAAAATACTGCACATAAAATCGAAAACATTTACTTTCCAATTTCATTATCATGCTGTCTTTTGGTTAATCTAGCATTTCCCAAACTGTGAAGCACGCTCGCGTTGGGGCGCGCCCACAAGTCTTCAAAAGAGGGCGAAGCAGAATAAATACACAAAGAAACAGAAAGCAAATTAGTATATTGAAACTTATACAAAACACCTTAAATGTTTGGTATATTTATTTTCCTTTTTTTTTTACAAGAGATTGCATGTAGCATACACAATGTACTTAGGAGTACAATCAAAAAATACATAAAACATACTAACAACTAACAACTGCTAGTTCATTTAAACAAACTGGGGACTTAAATGCGCCTTGATTGGATTTCAAAACTTGTCCAAACTTGGTTCTAACTGACAATGAGTAATGCCTACCATTAGTTTACATTCGATGTTGAGTCGCCGAGGCATCAGCTTGTGGGATATGAAAATATTTGAACAACGCTGTAAACTCCTCTTGTGAGTTAATCCAGAACTCTATAATGGTTGTCGACGAGAACTTTTTCTTCTTTTCTGTATTTGATGTTAAGTCATAAATCCCTCCTTTTCTTAAAGCGGTAAATCTGTAGGTGTAACTTCACACGGGGTTTTCAAACCACTCGGAAGACTTTAGTTAGCAAAGAAATTTAAAGTTTTTAGATAAATTCTCGAAATGGTGTTCGATGCGTTTATAAATGACACATACATTTTTATGGTTGAGTTTGTTATCGTTAATAAATTACTAAGCGTTTCACTGTCTTGTTTGATCAAAGGGCCAATTTTTGCGAAAATCTGTTTATTTTATCTGGTAGTTGTCATATATCAGCATTACTACCTTACAACTCTGGGTATTTAAAATATTTAATTTTTTGAAAAGTGTCAGTAAATAAAATTCACGCCATCTGTGTGATTTTCTTCTTTCAAAAACGCATATAATTACAGTGAGTCAAATATAGGAACGCACTTCAAGGTCAGGTACAAAATGTAAGTTACAACTAGGAAAAGGGGGTGTGCTGTGGAAACTTACATTTTGCACCTGACCTTGAAGTGTGTTCCTATATTTGATGCACATACTACTTAAACTCAAAGACCCGTTGTATAACTTTTCCACGTGATAACCACCGAGATTCCTAATGAAACAATAGTGCAGAATGCTCAGTCATATCATCTCATATTGAAGAAAATAGTTTGGTCCTTAAAGGCCTTGTTTTTATTTACAACAGAAATTACAATGGATTTATCAAATGAAGTCCTAGACTAATTTTTTTAAGCGAATGTTTCTATGTGTACCATTCAGTGCTACCTATACTCGACTCGCCGAACAGATGCAGTAGCAAATTATGGTAACCTTGCAATGTAAATGTCCGACCTACACAGCATAAATCACATGTAAACATATCAAAATAATAACCTCATTTTGTATTTGACATAAATAAAAATTGCAAAATAAGTACTAAAATAATTTTCTTATTTCTTCAAGTATGTTTTGTTGAATTAAATTATGCATCTCCAATATATAGAATTATATATAGTAAATAAAAAATACACAATGGTTTTAAGATCTATGTAATATATAAATACAAAATAAGGAAACAAATAATTAATATTTCTTTTTGGTACGTATTTATATAAGAAACAGTATCCTAAAAAATTAACACACTGTACAAATAGGTATAATCAAAAATAATAAATTTTATACATATTACAAAAATTTAATACAGTAAAGGAATTAATTATGACACACTAAAACGTTCTTAACATGTATCTTCTTCGCTATTAGATGATGTAATGTATCATCATTAATTGTAATGATTAACGGCTCTATGTGTATATCTATGAGATTGTCAAGTTCCATTTTCACGATATTTCTTAATTTCACCAAGGTATTTCCGTCTCCAGGTAATAATGTCATCTTTTTCTTTTAAAATACTATTTCGAGCTCGCTTATTATAACTACAAACATAATTATCTTATGATTAGTATATAGAATTTAAAGTAATAAATATTTGTAGCGAAAGTTTAGTTCCTTTAATAATGATCTGAGAGTGGTAATTTTGAAATTAGGAATGTCATCTCTTTCATTTATCACTGTGAGAACTTTTTGAACTGTTGGAGATTCATTTTAAAAAAGAATGAATGTACAATTCTTCGTATAGCATTTTTCATTTCATCATCCACCATATCTAAAACAGCCCTTTTTCTATGATATTTTTTGGTGATTGTAATTCGTGATTAGTGTTATATTCTCTCACAATATTGTAAACACTGCGTTCAGTAATTCCTGTAAAAGATACTATAATAGTTACTATGATTTGGTTATCGTTTTTGGAAAGATACCTGCTGCTTTGGCTGTCATTTCAACACTAACAATTTTAGAAGTGCTAGGCTCTTCTTGAAATGTTTTAAATATATTCAAAACCTTCTGTTTATCTTCTACCGTAAAATGTTTTGAAACTCTCTTCTTAGGAGGTGAGTTTTCCATAATGTAAGTATATACGATAATATAGCAAGAAATAATGTATAACCTACAAAACAATAATGTATTATTGGTGCACTAGAACGATCGATAAATAGTCTTCAGAAACACTGGTTTATGAAATATAATAGATAATGGATCATTTACAAAGAAAGCTAATAAAATCTAATATTCCAAATGCAATATGGACTCGATTTTTATTCTATTGTAAGCGGCCACCCTGATCGACCAATTACAAACGTTATTTGTTATGTGACCTATTAAACACACATTGTTGCCATAATTTACTACTGCATTTGTTCGGCGAGTGGAGTATAGTAGAATTTCGAATTTCCGAATTTTCGTTTCTTTTTGCATATAAGTGCTTGTAGACTTTCATATTTTCCTGCCATTGCCGGCGCCTTATCAATAGAAACACAAACACAGTCTTTCCACTCCACGCCTAAATTCTCTATATAATTATTAGTAATTTAATCCGCACCTGTAGTTTTTGTCTGTATTTCTCTCCAAAAAAGGTAGTTCTTGATGCATTATGGCAGTAGCGAATGTAGGTTATCAAATATGTAACTTTGATACTATTCGTTGCCTCGTCCAGCTGAATAACAAATAACTTGTTTCTAAGTTTCAAAAGAAGTTGCTCCTGCAAATCCTCTAACACAGTGGTCGCGGACCTTCCCAATGTGTTGAGCTACTTTGATTATTTTGGAACAAACATTGACTCACCGCAATGTTGCTGCGGTTTGCGTGTATTATGAGAATTAGAAAAATTTACCGAAGCTTCTATGATTTTCACACCTTTGTATTTTTTAAACACGTTGTTAGCTACCAGAATTGGCTTCGCGAGCTATCGGCAACCACTGCTCTAACATATCACCAATTCGCTTAGTAATACTATTACGTATTTGATGTTCATACTTTCTGAATCTCTTTAGCATCTATCTCCAAGCATTGTTGCGATTATATCAACAGCAACAGGTAAAATGCGATGTGTGCAATATAAGATGCAAACAGAGCATCTCGAGGTAACGACAAAATTTATTATTATTATTATTATTATTATTATTACATTTTCATGATTTTCATGTTTTGTTTGCCAAATACCTCTTATTGCCAAAGTATTGAAACATATTACACGCTGTGATTGCTCTTCACCATTAACGACTGTATTTAATTCACACTTATAAAATATAATAAAGTATTTGCTAGTTTTTGCTGTGGGCGTGTTGGCAACTTCCTTTATCTGGAGACGCACGTACTTGCACGCTCTAAATTACCTTTAGACCCGATTGAATATTTCTCACACTTGAATAGTGTTTGTACTAATTTTAAACGCAATATTACACCCTTCCTCGCAAACACCCTTTACTAAACCAACCTAACAGAAAATGCATCATAGTATTCTACGTTCTGTCCAGATTTTAGCACGGTTTCTGGGCTATTCTATGGCAATTGGGAAAGTTCTAGAGTCCGTACTGCTAGAAGTGGGGCGTGAATTGTGGAACACAGTTCGAATGGGGGCCGCAAAACCTAAAAGTTAAGGGAAACGCTGGGTTTGCCTTCCAATATTTTGTGAAAATGAGGAAGCCATTACAGTTGGTTTCCTCATATTCTTGTTATTTTCCTTTTTCGCCGAAATCGTTGGATTTAGTATATATTCTCTTTCAGTATTCCATATTTGTTGTTTATTATCTCGTTAAATCTTTTCTATTTTCTTCTCTGACAATTCTTAAATTGAACTTTCTACCTTGTTTATCTGGAATTTTAGCATTGTTAATCTGATTATGATAAAAATTTTAGGATTTATTGTACGGTCTATTACCAAATATACGAAACATTTCTGCTACGCGTATTACTAAACTGAGTAAATATGCGGAGGACAAAGAACAGATGATTCTTCATGCCGCATATTTGCCCAGTTTACATATTACGAATAGGGCATAACAAAAATCACATGGAGTCGTAGATTAAACAAAAAGGTGTCACACACAAGAAATCAAATTGGGAAACATAGTCCACAAGTACTTTCATCTGCCGGAAGATTAGTACAATTTTAGGAATCAGTTTTAGTCAGGGACGTAACAATTATAAGATAAACGACAAAAAAGTCATTTTTAACCATTTATATTCATGAATTTATCAAATCGTTATAATTGACCATTTTTATAAGATATATATTATTTTGGTTATAGTAACCAAATAAAGTGTGAAATTTTTTTTTTTTTGGTTATAAGTAACAATTATGTCAACCAAAAAAATTTTTTGGTTTCAGATAACCATTATATCAACCAAAAAGATTTTTTGGTTAGAAATAACCTTTACAAAAAAATTTCTTCTTTTTGTTATCAGGGATAAAATTGATAATAAAAAATTAATTCAGAAAGTTTTAGTGGGTATATTTCTCTCATTTAAAATGTTGAATAGGGATTTCTAAATCCATTAAAATCGTTATTAAAATTGCAATTGACTGTATGTAACCTTTATTAGGTTTTATGTAATGATTTTAAAATATAAAAAACACACCGCCTACAGCTGTGTTTAGTTTTGCTGCTACCGTCACAGATTTGTTGTGTTATCTTGTCAGATGTGTTGTTGTTGCATTAAATTTATTGCTCATTTGTTGTTGTTAAAATTTTTGTTTTTTTATTTTGTGAGGATTTTTGATATTGTTTGGTATATTTTGTTTTTTCATAGCTTTTTTTATGTTCATTCACTTATTTTTTTGTTTTTTTTATCCCCGATAACCAAAAAGAGAATTTTTTTTTGTAATGGATATTTCTCACCAAAAATCTTTTTGGTTGATATAATGGTTATCTGAAACCAACAAATTATTTTCGTTGATATAATTGTTACTTATAACCAAAACAAAATATATCTCACTTTAATTGGTTACGATAACCAAAATAATATATTTGCAATGATAATGGTTAAAAATTCCCAATATTAAATAAAATGAATTTTCTTGTAACCTTTTATCTGAAATAAGAAAATAACAATTATATTTGGTCCCTGGTTTTAGTAATATCCCAAAATTTTAGCTAAGCTAAAGGCCAATTTACGGCTAGAAGAAAAGGTGTTTCTTGCGTTGAGAACATGGTTATAGTATTCATCACGATACCTTCCCTGTTTACCCTATTTCTTTGTATTTAGATGAACTGCCATTACGTACCCGTATTTTCCATTTTAATTTTTCTCCGAGGTCCTAATGACGGTTTCGAGGTAAGTACTCACTTGCCGGTAAATTATAGCAGCTATTAGGATACTAGAGCCCGATACACATCGAATATTAAAATATTTAAATTTTGAAATTACAACCGCATATGCGCACGTTAAACCTTTATAACTAACTTCGTACGCTAATAACATGCATAGAACAAGAAACTGAGTTTCAACAACACTCGGTACTTCCACATTATGTGTTCCGCCTTAGGCTACAGCCATTTCCCGATCGGAGGTAAGATTAAAGCGCAATTTTCGACAATTTTTAGGTGAAATTAGCATACGTTTGACTTACGCGTATGGGTTAATTCTTGAATTTTCGAAAAGCCGTTGAAGTTTACCCGCTTGTCCGTAATTAGATGTTTGATTTTGTACTTTTCTCTCTCTCCCTCGCTATATGGTCGTTGTATTTATGTATGTCTGGTCATTTTAATAAATATACGTTACGATCGATGTAGTTCAATTGATAAAATTTATTTTTTTTCGACAAACCTGCACTTGCTAGATACGTGGACTCGTAATATGTGGCATAAATCTTTATGGAACTGAAACAGGTAGTTAGTAAATTTGGCCGAGAAGTGAGATTAGATAACTATTTGTGTGGACCACCCAAATTCTGGATCGATTTTGCGCTAACACATGCCATATCTGCTGTTCGGAGGTTTTAATAGATGCTATCAATGGAAATTTCGAGTAATTAGTAGCTAAGATCTCGAATATATTCAGATATATACCGTTAGATATTTAATATAATTAAATAATAATTTACTGCCTAGTTTGTAAACTATTTTCGGGGGATTTTAATCAGGTAATAGTAAGTATGTAATTAAAAGATCGGAATGGAGATGCAAGCATATTAGATACTTAAACTAGAAATTTGTGTTCGGCTTTAAATTGTTCACAATATTGCTTTAGACAGTATTTCAAATTAAAGAGAAATGCGTATAAAACTTATAGATCCACAGTCAGAGAGAGCTTAGGTAAGCTTTTATTAAGAACTAAAACATATTCAAAATATGTATGTATTTCGCAACCTGAGAAGATACTACTGGCAAGATGCATATTTAACAAGTCCTTGACAATGTGTTTCATACTGAAAATCTTATTAAACGCCGTACTAATTTCGGCTTTTTACGAATATTATAATAGGTATTTATAAAGTTGATGTCAGTTCTTTGTCATTCAACAATTGGCAATTTCCAGGATTCAAATAGCAACCAACGAATTATAATAAATAGCTACATATAACTCTTTCTTTATACAAGTTTCCTTCATCAAAATCCATATGCAACGTCCCTTTCCAGTCGAAGATTCGGGCTAAGAACTAACTGTCAATAACTAAGTTTCACCGCAATCTACGTATTACAGAAAATTTATTTTTTTCTTATACATGTGGTTCATCTCTAACTGCACTCAAGTTCGATGGCTTATTATACCCATTAGATGTCTACTCGATTAAGTCGGTGTTCTCAATCACATTACCATCTCTCTAATTGAAACCCTTTCTACCTCCTCTGGCTAACTGAATCGAGATCCATGTCAAAGTGTTAAGTCTAACACCACTCAGTTCTTGACATTCACAAAGGACATGTTATGCAGTTTGCTCTTCCTTACAACAGACCCTGCAGGTAGGATCCGCCACTATTTATATGGTGATGGAATGTTTGTTAAGCCAGAAGTGTCTTGTCCACAAAGCTATTGCACTAACCGCTTCCCTCCTTCTGACCCTTCCTTCATAGGCGAACGGCTATCATTCGGCTCTTTTTACAACCTAATTGCATTGACGAATTTTCCAATCTGCTGAAAAGTTGGCTCCAAATTGTTATTTGGATGCTGAATTGAAGGAACCGTATCATTAGGGTTTATAATGGAACTTAAATGCATTTTTAAAACTGTTGGTCTTCTATTTATTGTAAATTAGATTTTGGTCTGATTTCAATATCTAGATCCCTGCTCAAGAAAGTGTATTTTAGTCGTGGACGAGTTTCGCTAAGATCGGACACTACAAACCACTTCCTATTCCTTGAAATTGGTATATTTGCCAAAGGGGATAAAAAATTCGCCTGGGAAAATCGTAGAATTATTTCAGAAACTGGTACAGTTTTCTAGGAGACTTTGTATAGGAGGCATCTTCAACGGAGATTCCAGCTAGGGGGAAGTCAAGCTTTATCTGTCCTCTTCAAGGACTGCAGCCATGCATAGGTTTTTACTTCCTTAACAAACTCATCAAGCTTGTCAATTGGCTTAAATATAGTATTCAATTTTCATTCACGTTTCAGAACCCAGTTGAGCGTAAAAATAGTTGCATGAAATTGTGGTCTTCATTTCAAAGGCTTGTTTAGTATACAAAAGATTTGTTTTTCGTTAGGATGCTAAGTACAAATTTATGACATAATTGAGGTATTAGCTTGCTCTAGTTGAATTTGTTGTAAATTGATAATCTGTTTAAACTCGAGCTACATTTCTCTTTATTTCTTGTCTTATCTTATTATTTGATTGTTGTTTAATTGTTGGAAATATGTTTTTCATATTATATAGAATCATGTTAGATTGTAGTAGGTAGCTCTAGGACTTACTTCTAAGTTTACCGCCTTCCGTGGGTTATTTGATACACGATTTAAACGACATTTGATTCCTTGTCCAGACCAAGCTTTCCTCCTCAGATTACGATATTACGGCTAGACTGTGCTACTGCTTCTAATTTTCTTGTAACGTGACGTTGGCCGATTTGCATTTTTGAGACACCACCTCATTTCTGGTGCTTGCAGATTTTGGGGCGGCATATTAAAAGGAGTAATTGGCACTTAAAATTCCAAGAGCCTTTAAATGTTTTGCTTGTAATGTAAGCTTTTATTTCACGATCATTTCAAACAGTGCCTATAAATACACAAGAAACTTCACGATGCTTTCACTTAAACTGCCGAATCTGTACTGAGTCACAGTTTAATTCCATGTGTTTTAAATTCTATAAAAAGCGGAAGCTAATTTCTAAGTCAATCTCATATTACTATATTACTTAGATTTCCTTTTGCTATTGGAAATGATATTTTTACATGTTCAGGTTGAGATCTGAAAAGAATGAATGATAAACAAGGACGTATACGTTGACAAGCGTTCAGAGTAACATCGATTTTGTAAATTATGTCGGTCAAATGTACGGCTTTATTTCATTGAAGTTGCATTTGTTCAGTGTAAGGTAGGTAACTTGAAGATAAAGAAAACAGAAACCATATTAAAGATTAGAGCACAAGAACGCAAAAAATATTTGTCAAGGCAGAATACTTTACCTCATCCATAATGGTACAATGATCATAATAGGCACAACGTATTTTTCCACCGAAAAAGTATCTTTAAGTGGCTTTCTAGTTTAACATATTTGAGTACAACGATAAAGAGCTTATACAATCACAAATCCATCAAAGCATAATTATTCCGTTATTACTTTTTCTACATGAATCGGTATTAATCGAAACGGAAAAAGATCTATGTACTTCACACCTAACCGCTCATATTAACATTTTGAACTTAAAAAGCTATTAAACGGATCGCCTGCTAATGGAGCGAGAAGAACAAGTTTACATACTTAAACGCCATCAGTAAAGTATAAAAGAAGACGATGGACGGCTCGTCTCCGCTCGTCTGAGTGATCGAGGGGTATTTTTCGAGAACCGTTTAGCATATCATCTCTATTCGACCGATTCGATCGTATAAATTATCCCGTAATTAATTCAACGAACGATAAATAATAAGTTGTGGCCTCGCGGAGTATCAAATCTGAGAAGTCATGCGTGTACGTCGTTAATTCATCCCTAATTGCTACAAGAACGAAACGAGTTGCT
Source organism: Chrysina gloriosa (assembly GCA_038088585.1). Classification (NCBI taxonomy): domain Eukaryota; kingdom Metazoa; phylum Arthropoda; class Insecta; order Coleoptera; family Scarabaeidae; genus Chrysina; species Chrysina gloriosa. Next base: position 33,754,380 of record CM076087.1, on the reverse strand, counting down.
TTAGGAGAGAGAACGTCGGACAGTACCCTCAATAATACGCGTATGTATGTAGGCTTTTTATGCCTGTGTTTATTATTACTATTTTTTAGTCCCATCTCCATCGCTTTAGCATTTGATGGTAGTGGCAGTAGGTATTCCATTATTATTGTCTTCGTTAAAAGTTTTCTGCTTGATCGGTTCGAAATGCGGTGATTATGAACTTTCTTGAAGATGATGGCTACGATATTGGGATACGGTTAGTTACGTTGGTCTAGTTTTTGCAGCCATTAAGGTAATTACCATTTCAATTTGTATGCGATTTATGAATCTTTGTACAAAACTCGATTTGAACTTGAAGGTCACTTCTTTGTCTACTATTTTAAGTTATCGCATAGTTTTAAAGTATTATTACTATTATTATTGTTTCATTATAATTTTCAACTTATCAGGATGATTTGCGTTGACGGTCATGACAACCTCCAAATTACAACCAACATATCAGATTTCTGGATAATTCTTCTTCTTCTTAATCTTTTTACCCTTTCTACCTTTCGGTGTAGGGGTTCGGAGCCACCGAGCCGTATATGTACACGCATATACCGTACCGCTCCTGGCCCACCCAGTGGCATTTCCTTCATTTTCGCAGCTTATTAGAGGTCCATATCCCTTTTTAGGATTTTAAACTGCTACGCTCTGCCGCTACCGGGTCTCGAACGCCGGCCCTTCGCACTGTGAAGCGCGAGTTTTACCACTCAGCCACTGAGGGGTTAGATTTCTGGATAATATTTCACTAAAGTTTAGATTTATTCCGATTGAATGTTTATTCAAGTCAACCACCCCCAAAAACATTCATTTTAAATACGAAATGTGAAAGTTCAATGAGGGGTGAAATCTTGAGAGACAATAAACACCTGTCGAAACATTAAGGTTTCCTTTCTCGTTTTTTCATCTTATAGTCCTATTGACATTCTTATATTGACAGCACAATAACCTACAATTAATTCATAATATAAAGTAACTCATCCATCAATATCGATAGAACGTCGGGGCTTTGACGCGTAATTTATAATCTCATTGTGCGACAATCGGAATAGAACGTCGTCGAACGAAGAACCGAAGAAGGACTGCACTCCCACAATTGTTCGGATCGGTAGCGCTTGGTGCGGTAGCGGTAACAGAGGACCAATGATCGGCCGATCAGATGGCATAAACATACACGGGACAGAGCCCGTGAATGCTTGTCCAATTAGTAATTGAAATCAGACAACCCTTACTTAAGGGAGATGCCGCGATATCGGTAACGTATGAGCGTCTTATGCTTTATATTTCAGCTACTTAATGTTATCTGTGACCGCCTCTACAATGGTACGCATTTTGCTCACGATCCACTAACTTACATATTTCTATAAATGCGATTGTTACGCCGGCTGTTCTAGCGTCGTATAGTATATGTTAGATGCTTAGATTGTTGGTGAAATATAACGTTAACTCGATTAGATAACATGCGCTTTTCTATATAACTAAGAGGAAATTTTGGTATTGTTAGATCAGTCACTTGCCTCTAAATTTCACTAGAACATGGGCATACTATTAGCAATATAAACTCACAGCCATTCATGTGCTTCGAATATTTAGAACCTTTTTCAAAACGCATGAAACCACTGGGAAGTTACCAACTTAAGCAGATTCAACAGTTCCATAATAAAATCTGTGGTGACTACACCGGCTTGACATATTCTTATCAATAAGAAGACCTGCTACTAGGAATGACACCTGGACTATCCACAAATTTTTGTTTATCAACTAAAAGATATAATTTATAGGCATAATTTGATTGGCGTTCAATAAAAAGCGCAGTTCCTTAGTGTCATGCGGTTTCAATCACTTCAAAGTTCGTCGGCAAATTCCACAGCAACATCTTCTTTCTTCTTCTTGTCCTTACTTTCTTGTAGGCACCTACCTGTTTGTTCCAAATTTAGATGGATTTCTGCCATATGTTGGTGGGGTTATCTCGTCGTCTCTTCTCTACTAATAATTTGTCCGTGCAAGTCTACCTTCCTCCATTCTAGAGATGTGATTGTTCCACTCTCATTTCCTTATTCTTGTCCGTTCATTTATCGGCTATATCTGTAGCTGATGATATGGTGCTAATTACAAGAACCAAAAGAGAACTGCCAGAAATAACAAGACATATAGAAGCGGCGGCAAGAAGAGTGGGATTGGTCTTAAAGGAGGATAAAACAAAGTACATAGTAATGAGAGGAACTAGTCAAAAGGGCTTGCAATAAAGAGTACCGTAGATAGAACAACTTACATGTTTAATCCTGTTCAGAGTTTTAGTTATCTTGGTATTACTCTTATAAGTAATGTAGGCGAAAGTGATGAAATAAGTGAAAGACTTACACAGGGAAATAGGGGTGCATGCCGATTGTTTAGAAGATTAAAGTCGAAAAGTGTGTCGCGAAGCTCTAAAGTGCATATATATCACACAATAATAAGACCGACTGTTATTTATGGATGTGATGTGTGGATATTAAAAGAAAAGGACAAGAATCGTTTGGGCATGTGAGAGAGAAGGATTCTAAGATGGATTTACGCTGGTAAGAAAAAGGGCGATATGTGGGAAAGAAGATCTAAAACGAGATAATTGATCTGGGAATTTGGATAATTATATTAACAAAATTGCAGCGGCTTAGCTCTAAATATATCATAAAAACCATGAATTACACCCTCTGTCCCAAAAGTAACCGCAATGCGTCTATAAATCAGAAACCAGTGGCGTCATCTCTTGATAGTTGATTGATTATTGTAGTGGGACTCTTCCTTCCCAACCGGACAAATTTTCATGACATTTGGTGCATAGTCAGCTGATACATCACGCATCCTGTGAGAGTGTTTTTCGTAAACGGTCAGAAAATGAGTCACGAACAACGAGTCAATATTAAGTTTTGTTTTAAACTTGGAAAAACTGCAACCGAGACGTATGAAATGCTGCAAATTGTTTATGGCGACGATTGTTTGTCGAAGAGGCAAGTGTTCGAGTGGCATCGACGATTTCGTAAAGGCAGAGAAGATGTTAACGATGACGAAAGAGCCGGTCGTCCTTCGACAACTTTGGCCGAGGCAAATGTGGAAAAAGTGCGCGAATTTGTGAAAATTTCGAAGAAATCGTCAGTGAGATTTATGGAAATGGAGCTTGGCATCCCTAAAACAACTATTCAGCGCATTTTGACTGAAACCCTTGGTTTGAAGAAAGTCAATTCGAAGTTTGTTCCGCACAAATTGACCGACGACCAAAAACGCTTCGAATCGAACACTCCAAAGACATTATTGCACGAGCCCGTGCAGATGAAAACTTCTTGAAAACGATTGTGACTGGTGACGAGACGTGGTGCTTTCAATACGAACCAGAAAGCAAACGTCAAAGCGCAGAGTGGAGGTCACCAGAAGAAGGAAATCCGAAAAATCACGAATGGAGAAGTCGAAAATCAAGTCAATGCTGATTTCATTCTACGATTCGAAGGGAATTATCCATAAGGAGTTCGTTCCATACGGCTCAACGGTTAATGGTGCATATTACCTCGATGTTATGAGGCGTTTGCTGGGTCGCATTCGTCGTGTTCGGCCCGAATATCGCGAGCCAGGCAGCTGGAGATTACTGCACGATAACGCACCGTGTCATCGAGCAACGATTGTCACCGATTTTTGGCGAAAATTTAAATATATTCGATACAGCACCCACCGTATTCGCCTGATCTGTCCCCATGCGATTATTTCCTGTTCCCTCGTCTTCATTTGAAGCAGAAAGGAGTTCGTTATGCATCCGTAGACGCCATTCAAAGATCGACGACCGGCATCCTAAAGGCCATCCCAGAGATCGACATGAAAAAGTCGTTTGAAGCACTCGTTGACCGTGCAAATCGATGTATTGTAGCACATGGAGAATATTTCGAATAAATACAATGATTTTTGTGGACATAACATACATAGCGTGCTTTATTTCGAACTATTGCGGTTACTTTTGGGACAGAGGGTGTATAACAAATTATATTTACAAGATTTTGTTCAAAAATTTTACATAAATTGATAGTATTTACCTATGTGTTATGTGTGTGGGTGTGTAATTTCTTCTGTTTGCTCTTAATTCTTTCTTCTGTCAAGCTCTATTTTCTATGGATTCCCTCTCTTAAATTCTTACTTTGGTGAGGTGAAGTTCTGTATATTCGATGTTAACTTCTTTTTAAAATCTTTTTACGCGAAAGTGTCGAATGTATGTTTTTAAATGGTTACAATGCTTTCAATCTTTTAATCGATGCTTTCTATAATAATTGATAATTTTATTTCTAGTTACATTTTTTTCTCCCATTGTGGTATCGGAAAAGTATAAATAGGACCCAAAATTAAGATCTCATTTGAACATGAACGTCTCTGACCTACAACCCCAACATTTACTGTGAATTTCGATATATTGAATTGTAATTAATAATACATTTTTTAATGGCACTTAACCATGTGAATGTTATTATACAAGTATCTTAACATTACATAATGGACATGCATATATGGGAAAACCAGTATAATAGCTATGGCAAAGTCTCAACGTATTCGATGGTTGGGTCATGTAATAAAGCTCCATGAAGGAAGAACACCGAAGGCAGTGCTGCGGAGAGGGGTAAGTGGAAAAAGAAGAGGACGACCAAGGTCAACGGGATCTTAAAAAAATAGGAATTAGAAACTGGGAGGAAAAGGCTAAGTATAGGACGGAATGGAGGGCAGTAATCACACAAACGTTGGACCTCTAGGGCCTTTCCTGCTATACATATATATTTATAGCTGTTCTCTTATATCTGCACTGCGTTCACCATCGTATGAGGTCTTACACTGTATTCTTCTAAGTGTGCTCATTGCATCAGCTTCTAGAATTTGTTCTGTCTTTTATTTCTCTCTCCTCAGGTTTAGCGCAGCGTATATGAGCCTTGGTCATACTATTGATTTATACATTCTACTTTTTTCCTCCGCACATAAGTACTTGTTTCTCCAGATAGTTCCATTTAGGGCTTCAAATAGTTGCTTTTATGGCGTGTTGTTTTACCTGTTCTTTGACGACGCCATACCTCGTTCCGAGGTAACTGAACTGGGAGATACTTGTTGAATTATCTCTTTATAAATTTCGAATTTGTATCTTGCTAGTTCTTTACTTACTCCTGTTGTCATACATTTCCTTTGTAGATATCTACATGCTACATCTTTCGGAAGCTTGTATCGTCTTCATAAGTAATTAGTCTTCTGTTTCAGCTATCAACACTATGTCATCTGCATAATACATGCTATTGTTCTCTGCATTTTGTATTCGATTTCGTAAGTCGATTTCAGACTTCTTCAATGATCTCATTCGTGACAACATTAAATAACAAAGGCTTAATGAGTCTTCTTGCCTTATCATCTTCCTCAGTGTCGCTAGTACATCCCTCAGCAATACCTTGTCAAACGCTTTTCCTAAATCTGTGAAACATAGATAAATGGATTTATCCGATTCTATAGTTTCTTCAGCTAATTGTTATATAACGTAGATGGCACCGGGACATGATCTATCACTACGGAAGTTTTGTTTCTTATGTGATAGTGTTATTATATTGTTGATTTCAATTTTGTTATTTTTGTTGTTAGTTTTAGTGTTCTGTCTAACAAGGTTATGCCATTCTAATTATCAGATAGCTTCTGATTGCCTTTTTTAAAGTATATTAACCATTCTTCTTCTCTCTATGTTGGCGTATCTATTAGTACGTGATCCCCATATTTCAAAAGTTCGTTAAATATTTTTTGTGTCCTGGTCATTTTCGGATCATCAGTGTGTTAACACCTTCTTCGATTTCTTTCCTGTTGATTTCCCGGTTTTCGTTTATTATCCTATTTTGACTTACTTGTTCATCCTTGTCGTCTTAGTGGTGAGCCGTTTATAATAAATTTCTGTAGAAGTTTATCCAGTCTTCTGCTTCAAAGTTATATATTTGGACATATTCTTTTATACTGGTCTTTCTGTTCCATATCAACTTTCAGAACCTGTTTTTGTGCTCACAAGGGGAACACCAGGATTGTCCGACACGGATTTTCATGGGTCTTATATATGTTATAGAGGGACCTCCCTTAGTATCTAGGTACGAACTTTTGTCCTAACGCACTCTACTTTTGGAGAAAGTCGTTGAAAAAGAAATTGAAGTTTCCCATTTGTCCCTTATATCGTTAATTTTAAATCGTGTTCAACGAAGTGATCGTAGCGCAGTGGATAAGATGTAGAGTTTGCACCCCTAGGGGATGTGTGTCTTGCTCGTATGCTTCTTTTTTCAATCTCTTCGTGAACAATATTAACAAATATGTTTCATTTCATGCAAAATTATTCAGAAATAATATTTTTTACCATGATCATTTTATTAAGAAATAAATTGGAAGCAAATCTGCGTTATGGTGTGTATTATGAATTTGAAATAAACGAAAATTAACCAGAATTTTCAGAATTTTATTTCTTTTTTTTTTTCCTGGAAATTTATCGAAAATTCAAATTGTCCAAACTTTTATCGAATTGGAAAGTTTAAAAGAATTCCATGACAAAAAGAAATTTCGGACTACTTCAAACTGTTTCAAGATTTCAGAATTTTTAGAATTTTATTTATTTTTTGATTCTCTGGAAATTTGTCGAAAAATCAAATCTTCTAAACTTGAAGTCTTGAAACATTTATCTTCTGAATTTTATTTTAAACTCAAACTTTTCCCTTTTGTACTCTTTTTTCAATCTCTTCCTGAACAATATTAACAAATATATTTAATTTCATGCAAAATTACCATGGAAAAATATTATTTTTGAATAATTTTGCATGAAATGAAATATATTTGTTAATATTGTGCAGGTAAAGATTGAATTGATTTAAAGCGCACGAGCACGACTTGAACACACATCTCCCAGGGGTGTAAACCCAACATTTTATTCACTGCGCTACGATCGCTTCGTTGAACAGTATTTAAAATTAAGGATATAAGGGACCAAAAGGAAACTTCAATTTCTTTTTCAACGATTTTCTCAAAAAGTAGAGCGCGTTTGGATAACAGCTTGTACCTAGATACTCAGGAGAGGCCCCTCTATAACATATATAAGACCCATGAAAATCCGTGTCGTACAATCCTGGTGTTCCCCTTGTTAGTAGAATTGATTCTCTAATATCTTCGAGAATCTTTCCCAGTATTCTTCTTTTATCCTTCTTCTTTGAGCTTCTACTGTCTACTATTTTACGATAGAATGCCTAGGTTTCAGGTGTTTTATTTGCATTATTTTGTAGGAAGGCTTGGTGTTTGTCTTTCGCCAGTTCTTCAACTTCCCTTGTGAACCACGAATTTTTATCACTTTCTCCTTATTTCTTACTATTTTGGTTCCTAAACGCTTTTCTTGTACTATTCATTACATTATTTTCCAGCTTTTCCCACGCTTCGTCTACGGGGTCTTCTTCTATTATGGATTTCTCTTTAATATTTCCTTCCAGCCTACTTTAGTATAATTGTTTTACTATTTCATGGTCTATTAGTTCTATTTTTAGTTTATCCTCCTTTATTGTATTTATTGTGTCTGTTTCACCGGATATTAAGTATTCTAAAAGGTTAACAGTATGTACTAATAAACATGATCGCGTACATTCATTAAAGATCCGACAACAATAATTAGTATTCACTGCTAATTACGATGGGGGTGGTTAATTACAAAGGGGTTGGTTGGAATAAAAACGAGATGGGAAATAATTGATTGCAACATTAATAGATTATTTTAGTAAAAGGTGAACGTGGAGGAGTGCTATGTAAAGTGTTAAAATAAACCAAAATAAAACATGTATTTATTTCATCGATAAATAAAACAAATACTGCCCTTTGAGAACTTATATTAATAATATTAATTAATTCGTCAAATGATCAAAGCAAATGTGGTAATAATACGAAAGATAAATGTAAATTAGAACGATACAGGTGACTTACTGCGTGGTACCTGAACTTGAAGGTAGGACTTCGAAGGTTGTATGCGATGTCTGCTATAGCTTTGCTGGGCAGCTTTGCTGGGGTAATCGTATCAGTAAGTGATTGTGTATTTAGAGGATGGCATTAATTGTAACTGTGTAAGTCGAGTGAGCACTTACTTAGAAACAATAAGTGAGTGTGTCATGTGTGTGGATGTCATCAAGTGACTAAAGTAAAACTGGAGTGATGTGTCTAAATGTTGCTGAAGGATGCGAGGGGTTAGCTTACGAAAATATTCACACCCTTTTCTACCTATTAAAGGACCCTAGAACGTTTTTGCGAGCTTGTACCGACCAAACTCGCAAACATGTACTACTCAAAGGGACAACATTGTAAAAAATTAATTGCAAAATAAGTTCCCTTCAAGTGAATACAACACAGATGTTGGCTAAAATATTAAGAAAAAAAATAATTCAATCGCGTATTTAAAATGATGAAGAAATTATTTTAGTTAGACGAAGTGTAACATCACAGTGACAATTTACAGCCCTTTAAATGAAGATTAAATCGACAATGGTGCATTCAACATATGCCTTATTGTCCCTATCAGCTTTTAGAGTCAAAATAGCATCCATAAATTCGAAGCTGCGTTCAAGAGCATGCAGACATTTAACACTTCTGATAGGCATTTTTCGACGTATATGTACCTTCCCTATCTCGCGCAAAGACAAGGCGAAAATTTCAAACTCACGTGTCGAAATCGTGATATCCATTACCTTCCTCGTACATACATATGTATATATAGCTATCGGTTGGTCAGCTATTCGTCGCATAACAACGGTAGCTGTTGCTAGCGGAGTGTGGTGGCAATCCCGGCGTTGTTATCACGGCAATGTTTACAAATGTACGGTCGGTGTGATCTATCACGGGTAACGATATATTAATCACGGGCGCCACCGGACAAAGCGCAACAAACTGGATGGCGTGCTTCCACAGGCAACAGGTACTCGGCTTCTCCATTCTAACTGCTGCCGTGAACGTGAGTCGAAAGAAAAGGAAAGCGAGTCTCGCCAAAGCGCACGGTATAAACAAGTACGGGGAACGGGCGATCGTGCGCGGTTACCGGCTCCTTCTTCTTCCGTATACGGAGGGAAATTATTCGCAGCTCTTGGAGATCGAGTAATAGCTACAAGGACACTAAAAACCGCCAACAAAACACATGAAATATGTTGCCTCGCTGCTTGAAATGGCTGTGAGTAAACACACTCCTCGCTTCCGACGTGCTCTTTTCTTTCTACTGATTCGTTGAATGTTGATGCTGAACTTAATTGTTATCATAGTCACGCTGGTGCGTAGTAAATTTTAAATAATTATTCAAGATGAAGCTCTTTTAAAATTCTGCAGAACAAATAAAAGTAAAGTTTATGTGAATTCATCTTAAATAAATTAAGTAGAAATAACATAGGATGGCTGTTGTTTTCCGACTCGTCCTAGTAAAGTAATACAAGATATTTACAAAACACTTTTATTTCTAATTTCTAAAAGTAATCTTCTTTACAGCAAATGCATCCGTCAAAACTTATCTCTAAAACATTCTTTCCCGTCTTTCCGGAATATGTTTACTTTGTTTCTAAATGTATTCACCGCTTCTCCAACCAATGTAATACGTAAACCTTGTAACTTAACGTGGAAACAAAAAGAAATCGTTAGGTTCCAGCTGTCGACTATACAGCGAATAACCCAATATTTCAATATTTTTGGCATGCAAATACTCCATCGTTCGAAGTGCAGGGTCCGACTTGCAAGATAGCTCTACCTTCTGGACGCTCTTCCTGGGCCTTTGAAAAAGCTAAAGCAAACAAGTGAAGCCTTCAGCATTTACAACTCGGCGATCCTATGATATAGTGGAAACATGTCCATTGTCCAGTAATTCTAAGAAATGTCGTAGCCATTTGGTTTCAGCCCGTCCTTTGTTGAAGCCAACTCATTTTCGGGGACACGACCGCCGATTGTTTCTTTCCTTGCAGTTAGAGCACTCATAGACATATTGTTAAAGCGATCTAGTGTAAATCTGCACTATTTCACACAGCTTCGGACAAATTAAAATTATAGGGAATCCAACGGAAACAATGTTTATGTGAATGTTGTTAAACACTCTCACCCCAATCTTTAGAGTTGTTTGAATATCCAATACCGTAACATGTTGGTCCTCTTTCGTCATGTTCGAAATAAGAATTTTCCAGAAATGGCCGATTTGGGCTCAGGGGCCTGAGAACTGGCATTTAAGGCATGTAGTCCACGTTGAACAGTTGTAACAGATCTCTTTTTACTAATACTAAATCTAAAATAATTAAACAAAATCAGAGTAATGTAGTTTATAAAATAAACTGTAAAGACTGTGATGGTTGTTACATCGGTCAGACGAAACAATATTTAAAGAAAAGGTTGTATAGCCATAAGTATTCTTTAAATAATGATTTCAGTGCAATGACCGCTGTAACAAAGCATTACAAAGATCTTGGGCATTACTTTGATTTTGAAAACACAATTATATTAAAAACAGAGAATAATTATAAAAAAGACTAATATATGAAATGATAAATATACAGAAAGACACTAAAACTATTAATTTCAGGACCGATATTCAAAATTTAAGTAATGTATATAGCAATTTGTTAAAATGACATTTGCATTTCTTAAGAAGGAAACCTTTGGCTAGGTTTTTAAATTTGGTTTTCCCTAGTCCTTGAACAGAATTGTTAAGGTTTCGACAAAGATTTTTTGATATAAGGTTTTACTTAATTTGCATGTATGTTTACACATTAATTTAGTTTTTATAATTTATATATATATAAAAGTTGGTTACACATTCTCTATATCAAGAAATCCTAGTCATTAGTTATTTTGTTGATAGTCCCAAATAAAAAACAAAAGTTTGTTTATATATTTATCTAGTTATATTTTCACTGACGAAGGTGTTCCGAAAACGTTTGTAAACGTTCTGAAAATATAACTATCGTTCAAACCAGCCTTGTTTTATTGACCTATTAGTGGTAGAGATCTATCATATAAGATAAGTATAAAAGGTCACGAAATATATATATATATATATACATTTAGTTAATTATAAACAGAGACCGGATTATATGTTTCTTGAATATCGATAACTATCAACGGTACAATTGACCGCTTTCAGATCTACACGAATTAGGATAAATGGAATGGTTAGCACTAATTCAATTTTACCTATTTACCCCTTATTTTTTCTCCACATATTTCGAATATTTTAACATGTTTGAAATTATTCGACATATTTTTCCGTTTAAAAATGGCGTTATTCTTGTAAAAAAATATAGTGGACGATTCTCTGGAAAATTTACAGTGTACGATTACCGATGTTTCGTTAAATATACTAAAATAAATATTACTTAAACAGGGATTAATGCGTTTTCCAAGAAATATGTGGTTCTACATTTGTCTTAGAAATTGCTAATTGCTTTTAAACTTCCAAACGAAATATCATGTTCAATACCAAAGAGCAGAGATTATTCTGTTACGGTGTTTAAGAATAAAAATCGGAAACTATACTTCTACTACTAGCGTCTCTTCATTTGATTGATGCATTTAAGGAAAAACAACTAAGGAAAGTTCCTGAGAAAATAGGACAATTAATAAATAAAAAGTTTAATGATATTCCTAAAAGGAAATAGTGACTTTAATTTGTGACAACAGGCAAACCAAAATCTCCTTGGCGATTTTAATGTTGAAACCGATTTAAATCCGGAAGTTGTTAATGTTTCAAAATATGCACCAATCACATCAGTTGTCGTCGAACTAAGTTTTTCAAGGTACAAATCGCTACTAACGGATAGGAGACATAATTTAGTTATTGAAAATATTGAAAAACATTTGATTGAGAATTGTTTTTACAGTAAAGAATGTAATAATAATAATAATAATAATAATATTTATTTCCCAACAGGCTTTTAAAGTCCAAAACAGGGTTAAGAAAAATACATTTGTGTGTATATACAATACATACCTAATAAAATAGATAAGCATTCAATATTAATAAAATATGTATATATATATATATATATATATATATATATGAAGAGAAAAAAGAAAAACCAAAAATACCTATCGCTCTCAGTTGAAGATCATGCTGTCCCCACAAACACGTCTCCCAGTCCATTAGCTACACGAGAAAGCCTGTACGCAGGTGGCCTTCTCATTATATTTGTTCTTGCAAATGGAACCAAAAACCTACCATTATATCGAGAGTTAATACAGGGTACTAGAAATAACATCGAGTTGAGGATGTGCGGGCAGTCAATATTGTTATTTAGTAGTTTATGAATAAATCTTTCACAGATAGCATCTCTTCTAATATTAAGTGACAGCAGACCATGACGCAGTAAAAGATCATTCTGCGGTAAGCCTCTCTCGGGATAAAAACCATCCATTTTGAAGGACAGAAACTTCAAAAATCTACGGTGGATGCGCTCCAATGCCAAGCAATCACATGCATAAAGAGGGTATCAGATCAGTACAGCGTATTCAAGCTTACTTAAAACATAGGCGGAGTATAACGATTTCAAAAGCTGAAAAGTTGAAACTCGCATAATGAAACCCAACGACTTACATGCAGCTGTACATATATTTGAAATGTGGGATTTAAAGGTAAAAGAAGAATCAAAAGTGACTCCAAGATCCTTGCACTCGGTTTTCCTAGTCAAAATCTGGCCGTTAATGTAATAAGAATTATGTGTGGCTGACGAGCGTGTGAACGTAACTACACAACATTTATCAACATTTAGCTTGAGTCCTGAACGGTCACACCATGCAACTATCAGATTTAGATTCTGCTGAAGTTTCGCAATAGCAACATTGTCGGTAATCTCAGAGAAAATCTTGATATCGTCCGCATATCCAAGGACACGGCAGTCAAGCTGGAGAAGGAAAATCGTTAATAAAAAGTATGAACAGCAAAGGGCCCAAATTGGAACCCTGTGGGACGCCAGAAGTGAGCGTGAAATCATTGGAACAAAATCCATTGTAGCACACATAACATATTTTCACGCAGAGGTAGGATCTAATGAGGGCTACAGCAGAAGGCACAAAGCCAAAGGAACTCAGTTTAGACAAAAGTATCACATGATCAATACGGTCGAAAGCCTTCGAAAGATCTGTGTATATCACATCCACCCGTCCACGTCTGTCAACAACTTCAGTAACATATTGAGATAGTACAGCCAAATTAGTGACTGTAGACCTACCAGAAAGGAACCCATGCTGATTGACCGATATAAAGGGCTGTATGCTAGTGTATATGTTGGAATATAGGACCCGTTCAAAGAGTTTAGAAAAGTTAGATATTATAGAGATGTAATGTTTAATGTAGGAATGTGAGTGATAGGTATCTGTTTAATAAAACCTGTTTAAATTTTCTTAGTGTTTGTTTCTTTTTCTTGTTACTTCAAAATATATTCGACATTCTGAAAATATTTTTGAAATATATTTTACATATTCTAGACATTTTAGGAATATTTTCAACATATTTTGCTCATATTTAAGATATGGCGGGGAATACCACTTTTTCTTCATTGCGGCTTAAAATTGTGTGTGCAATAAAATAGGTGTATTTGTTAGGTGTTGAGAAGTGTGCTTGTTATTGTAACTTGTGGAATTCTTTTTATTTAGTTAAGAGATAAGGTATGAAAGATTAATTTATTGACACAGTATTAAAAATAACTAAATAATTTGGTAGATGTGGGTCCTGTCAAGCACTGTAGTATGGAACAACGGAGATTAATTAGAAAACTGAGAAATGAAGGCAAAACGTATAAAGTTATAGCAAATACTTTAGGATGTTCCCAGAACATGGTCATAAATGCTCTCTAATGGAAAAAATAGGCAAGAAAAACGTGGTAGAAGTAGAAGAACAAGTCTTGGAACCGACAAAACAATAAAAGGATAGTAAAAAAGATCCTTTATAACATATACTCAAATAAAGGAAGAGCTGCAGCTTAATATTGACACCTTAACAATTAGAAGACGATTGTTGGCAGAAAAATTGCCAGCAAGATGTCCGAGAAACTGTCCACTATTATCGCGGCGGAACGTTTTACGAAGATTGAAGTTCGCCGAAAGGCATATTCCTTAGCGGGTCGAAAAATGGCGCAATATTTTATGCAGCGATGAGAGTCTGGTAGTGGAAAAAGTTATGTAAGACGACCGAAAAACAAAGAATTTTCCCCGAAATACACAATAAAAACGGTAAAACACGGAGGGGGAAACATCATGGTATGGGGCTGTTTCTCCTAGAACGGAGTAGGTCCAATATTTCGCATTGAGAACATAATGACGCAAACAGAATATACTAAAATATTGGCAGAAGTAATGTTGCCCTGTGCTGAGTAGAACATGCCGCTGCGTTGGACATTTCAGCAGGATAATGTTCCGAAACACATGTCCAGAGCAGCAAAAGCGTGGTTCGAAGGTAATAACATTAACGTCCTACAATGGTCAGCTCAGGCTCCTGATTTAAACCCCATAGAACATCTATGGTGTGATGTCAAACGCGCTATAAGTAGTATTTGGTTTAAAAATAAAGAAGATTTGTGGAAGGCAACTGAAAATGCTTGTTATATCACACCGCTGGAGAGGTGTCGCCGATTAATAGACTCTATGCCGCACAGGTGTGCTGAGGTGCTAAAAATCGTGGACAGGCTACCAAATATTGACTTACACAGCTACTTAATTTATACTTTTTCAATTAGCGTGTTTATTAGAACTATTTCATATTTATTTCATAATCACACCTATTATTTTGCACAGGCTGCTTTTAATTTTTTTTTAATGTCTAACATGTTACTTTTAAGTTTAGTTTACTTTTTAATGTCTGTAGCAATTATAACAACGTAAATTATATACTGCTCTTCAAAATTATTTCCCTGCTAGTTTGTGAACCTTCAATTTCTTTGATTGTTTCGTTATACTTATTTTTTTGCACATCACTGTATATATCTACATATTTTAGTAAAATCTCGAACATATAATCCGGTCTCTAATAATAATTTCGTTAAGCACTTATGATGTCAATATTAAATTACCTGAAACCTGTGTAACCTGCCCACATAGTTCTAAATTTCTCACAACACAGCGCTACATATTCCCAGCAAGCTTAAATCATTATAAACAATAGATAGATCAGTATGTTTATTTAACATACCTACCAACATATACCTTCTCTAAGGTATATATAAAGTACATTGCTACGTATATACGTACCAGAACTCAATTCTTTTCCTGTCTTCATCGTTCGTTGTTTGCCGTAGCTTGTGTGTTTCTGCCTGTCGTCGTATCTAGCCAGATAGCTGGCATTCCGAGTCCGGAGGTGATTATGTAGATGCACAGGTGAGATATTTCAAAGTTATGAGTACCAAGACCATCTAGCGCAGATGGATCATACGATACAGCCCGGAATGGATGTGACTGCCGACAGCTGGAGAACTCCGCGCGCAGAAACGAGAATTCAGCGCCGGGATTAAAGTTCATCTGTCGCGTGCCTTTAATTCGCGGCAACTAAATATTCTTTTTCGTTTTTCGACCGTAAAATGATCAAGGGGTATGACGATGACGGCGATGATGAAGATTGAAGAAGTCGGATCTGATTGTCCGGAAATTCTAGACGGATACAAATTACGTACGTTGGCGATTCCTGGAATAGAGAGAGGCGTGCAGCTGTTGAAAGATTGCTTTTTTCATCAATTTTGATTTTAGTATGTGCTTTGATGGAGTATTTTTTGTTTCTTCTGACGTGCGTGACGAGCTTTGGATTCACTAAATCGAAAGAAATGTTAATAAATTAATAAAGCTAAGGATTCAATAAAAATTAAAACGCATTCTCCAAAGTAATACGGGAGGATGATCTTACTTCTGATGATTTTACTAATTAAAATATCAAAAGAAGCAAGATACTTCAGCAAAGTTTGAGGATTTAGTAATACTATAATTATTCTAAGTCTGGACAGAAATGCGAATCCGGATACCGCTAAAACGTGTGCTAGTTAAATATGAGTAGGCTCCTTCAAACTAGTGATATCCTTTAACGTGAGGTAAGCATCGAGAATATGAAGAAAGTCACGAAACAATATTCCTTTAAATGTTGGTAATAAGCGTAATCAATCAATAAGTCAACGTCCAGATCTATCACAACTTTCCTGTTCATACCCAAAACAGGCTCACTTCTTTATGAAACATATATGATTTTATAACACACAACAATAATATGTTGAAGACTCTCGAAATATTACTCAAGAGAAATCTACACCACTAGTTGCGACCACATTCTTCTTTGCGTCGCTTCTGATCTGACTCAACGTTAATTGTCCACAATTCCAGTAAGCTCTGGTGAAAAATGAAAATAAGTTTGCACCGCCCTGAACAATAATACCCAACCACTCCCAGTTAATCTCCGATTTATAAAAATTGCTAACACATGATACACTTACTGCGCAAATGTTAACAAACAAATTTCACAGAATTTCCGCAGATCCAAAGCAAACAAAAATGCTGAAATGCCTCCGCACCTTAGACATTAAGCAAATTAATCGGAAAACAGTCGCCCACCTAGGCTCGTTCAGCGGTAACATAAAAAGAAACTATCTAACAGTAACTAATTGATAAGGAAAATACATAAACAGGAATGCAATTGCATAGAAGGACAAATTCTCGAGAAGACATAAATAAGAGCTGACAAGACGAAGGTGTTTAATCAGCACCATTGTTTTCTTCTAATCTATAAATACACGAGCGGTATAATTACGCTGGTGATTAACGCATTCCGATACCTTAGAAAATGGTCTTTTTATTCGCCACACGATGGCCTGGGCGGCTTGCGTAAGAGTAATAAAATTTTCCGCGAGAGAAATAAATACTCCCATTGGGCCGCCCTCCAACAATAAAATTAACCGAAATAGCGGGTATTAAATCAAAAATCAAAAAGGCTAATAAGAATTATTGGTAACATCTGTTGCCGCTTGGCTTGTGGGATCAAAGAGGCGAATAGATCATTTCGGCAGTTTACGCTGTTTATCGTCTACGCGAACCAACGCTAATTTTTGGTTTGGATATCAATTAGAGAATAATTAAGCGCTATCTAAATTATTATGGATTGTGATTGTTCAAACCGTTTTGCGGTGCAGTATATTTTTCCAAAAAGAATTCTTCGTTGTTTTCGGGAATATACGTAGCCCATGTTTGGGAATTTTGGACAATCACCGTTTATCAAGCACCCGTTACATCTGCTATTTATATACTTTCTCGCTTTACCCCTGCCCAACAACAATACAATTGATGTGATTGTCTGCGCACCTATAAACAAACCAAATAAGAAAGAAAAAGATGAATCTTAGTGTAGTATAGTTAGATTAGATAGATATTAGGATCGATGTATATTAGTGTAAATGTAGACTAATGTACATATTAACTAGAGATGGGACATTCGAATCCGCGAATCCTCGAATCCATCGAATCCTGAAAAGATTCGAGATTCGAAAACTCGAATCTTCGCACGATTTTCGTAATTCGAATCTTTCGAATCCAAAAAAAAAATAATAATAATGATGACTCATGTAATCACGACACATATGAATCACTGACTAGAAAGATCTCGACGATTCTCTTCGGTTCTCGTTCTTTCAGCCACAAAGTATTTATAAGCTGGCATGCTTTCCTAATGTTTGTGGTATTTTTAATAAATAAATATCTTTATTCCTGAGACCAGAAAAAGTATGGAACATGTCAAATACAGACAGCAAATAATATAACTAATCTAATTACAAAAATTATGAAAACTTATTAACTTATGTACATTTAGTTCTAATAACTAGCTAAGACTATATCATGTTAAGTCAGTTCAGTCAAGTTTTATATTTTAAACACCATATATGCTACACTAATACCATCTATCGCTCTTTATGTGATTCTAATTAACATCCTGCGCTCTCTCGTAAATTCTAGCAACTATCTCGTCTTGAATAGTCTCGTCGGTTCTGGATGACTGAGCTCTAATACTGGATTATTCTCGAAACTCTTGATATATGATATATAAAAGGTGCGTGGTGCGAGTAAACTTCAGATCGCAACGACCACTTTATAGTGCAGTACTGTTCAGTCTGTGACGTTTGAGAGTGGATATGCGTGGTTTATACGATATATGAGGTAAGTTACTTATTTTCATTTATACTGTATTGATATATAATTTTTTTTTTGCACATATTAAGTTATATTACATTGCATGCGGTGTTAGTTGGAAATCAAATTGGGATGTTATATAAATGTAATTGTTAAGTATAAGAATTAAAAAAATAAATAACTTGTTAATTGTTGTCAAAGGCCATTTCAGATGTCTGTCAACTGCATTATTAATTAATTATTCACGGCATAGTAATTTTGTACATTTATTGCAGTTTTATTATTACTGTTGCATACCGTATTTTCGCGCAATTATTACAGCTAATAATAAAATTACAAGGATTTTAGGATTTTAACATGAAAACTTAATTTTTTTTTTTCTTTTTCAGGGGAGTTCTGAAGTTGCACAACTGTCACTGTTACATCATATTTGTTGCATTCAATAGCAACCTATGAAATGGCTTTGTGTCCTCAGGCAACTTCTGATATTTGGAACTATTTCCAAATTTCAGAAAATGAAAACTATGCAAATTGCAATCTGTGCTCTGAAAAAATATCTAGAGGGAAAAAGTCGCACACCACTTCAGCTATGTGGAAACATTTGAAAACCAGGCATTTATCCAAATATCAAGAACTGAAAGGTACAAGTTCATCAAACTCATTACTAATTCCAACTTCACCCTTAAGCCCTTTGACTGTCAATGTTAATTCTTCATTTGAAGAAAATAATCCAGATGATATAACTACTTTTGGGAGTCCTGTGTCAATTAGTTCAACTCCTAGTCCAGGTTCAAAAATTTGTTCTTATGGCGAACAAAGGTCTTTGAAACAATGCGCAGTGAAACGCAAAGCAGAACCTTTCAACCAACCTACTCTGAAAAATTTTTTGATAAAATGCAAAGTTTTAAGCCTGGGGACAAAAGAGGCAAAACAATTACCAGATTGGTTGCTGAAATGATATGTACAGATAATCAACCACTGTCCATAGTGGAAGATAAGGGGTTTAAAAAATTGATTAACCATCTTGAACCAAGATATGTCATCCCATGTAGGAAACATTTTTCTGAAAAGGTAATTCCAGATATGTATGAAGAAGAAAAAATGAAAGTCGAGGAACTTTTAAAAAATACTGAATACATTGGAGTCACAACAGATATGTGGACATCAACATCATCTGATGACTACCTAAGCCTGACAGTGCACTTTGTAGATGAAAACTTTGAGTACCATCATTTGTGCTTAGAATGTATTCCTTTTTTAGAGGTTTCACATACAGCATCTGCTATAGAAACTTTCATTAGCAACATAATAAAAGAATGGCATCTTACAGAAAAAGTTGTATGCTTCATGAGAGACAATGGTCCTAATATGGTTGCAGCTTTAGAGCGTAGCATCTTCACCCACTTGCCTTGCCTAGCCCATACGTTTCAGTTAGTTATAAAAGATGGTTTACTGAATAAGAATGAAATTAAGGAAATAATGATATCCTGTCGGAATATTGTGGGACATTACAAACACTCTTCTAAAGCGACAAAAATGTTAAAAACTGCTCAAGCTAAGTTAGGTCTTAAAGGTCGTCGTTTAATACAAGACGAGCCGACTAGATGGAACTCTCAGCTTCACATGCTCAATCGACTTGTGGAACAAAAGCAAGCCATTTTATTGTCTGCTTCTGACTTGAATATTCAGTTAGACCTTTGTCCTCGACAGTGGAAACTTATTGAAGATATTATACGAATATTAGAAGTGTTTGATAAAGCTACATTTGTGGCCAGCTCAAGTAAAGTGACAATTTCAGAAATAATTCCTTTAGTGAATAGCACCATTCGTGCTCTAGAAAATTTCAAACCAAAATTAGGTTCAGTACAGGGTTTTCGAAATGATTTGCTTGCGTCACTAAAAGGCGCTACCATTCTGTTGAGACAGAGAAATTGTATACTATTGGTACTTTACTGGATCCCCGATTCAAAGGGAATGTATTTTTGAATAAAGAAAACGTTGAGCAAGCTAAATTGACACTGGCTAATGAAATTTCATCCATCTATATGCAAACAAATGGTGATCTGCAGTCATCAGAGAAAACTCAAGCAAATGCCACAGATATATCTTTAACTGAACAAGGTCATAGTATGTGGAGTTACTATTCTCAGTTGATGACCCCAGCTACCTGCAGTGATGTGGATTACAGTTCATCTCCTGAAGAAGAAATAAATGCCTATTTAGCAGAACCACTGCTCCCACCAACTGCAGACATCTTTAAATACTGGAAGGGCAACACAAAATACCAAAATTTGATGAAACTAGCAAAAAATTCTTAATTACACCACCATCAACAGTGATTTCAGAAAGACTATTCAGCACATCAGGCATCATAGTGGATAAAAAACGTAGTCGGTTGGATCCAGAGCGAGTTCGAAAGCTGGTTTTCTTAAATAAAAATCTGAATTAAAATTCTCACTTATTTCTTTTAGGTTGAGTGCTTTCTTTTATATACTAAAATATGTGTTTAGATTTTCATGTGCAATATTTGCTGTTTATCTATGTTAGCTCTCCCTTATTCTCATTCACAAAAGTTTCTGAAAAGATATCGGTACTGTTATTGATATATTAATTTCCATATGCTAAGGAAATTAAATATAAATAAAAACTTGTTGCATAATCATCAAGATTTTAACATAATTTATCTTTTAATATTGTGTAATTTGTTTTTTTTTAATTTCATTTGTAATATAAATATGTTAAAAAAAATCTTTTTTAATAAATATTTTTAAAAACTGTATCGTTTTTAATTAAAGTAGCTTTAAAATTTTCCTGTAAAATTGTTTTTCCTCTCTGTCCTTTCTTATTATTGTAATTATATGATGGATTCGAGAGATTCGAGATTCGAAGGATTCGAGAGATTCGAGAATCCTTTAGGATTCGGATTCGAGAAAATTTGGATTCGTCCCATCTCTAATTTATATATATATATATAAGTAATATGATTGGAAAACTACCTCCCACCATTTGCAGACGCGTTTCGCGGTTTACCGCTCATCAGTGCAACTTTTGTGAGAAGTGGTTTCCATTATCGACTTACGTCTATAAATAGTAGTATGCTTGATGTTTGTACATATGAGAAATTCAATTAAGGAATTCCCCAATATGTATCAAACGTGCGTATTTTGCAGTTTCTACTCTACACGAGTGTACAACTATTTTTCGTACACCCTCACGCAGAGCTGCTGTTACGCTTATTCGGGTAATCCACCGTGGAAAATGTGATAAGTAATATGATTGGAAAACTACCTCCCACCATTGGGGAATTCCTTAATTGAATTTCTCATATGTACAAACATCAAGCATACTACTATTTATACACGTAAGTCGATAATGGAAACCACTTCTCACAAAAGTTGCACTGATGAGCGGTAAACCGCGAAACGCGTCTGCAAATGGTGGGAGGTAGTTTTCCAATCATATTACTTATCACATTTTCCACGGTGGATTACCCGAATAAGCGTAACAGCAGCTCTGCGTGAGGGTGTACGAAAAATAGTTGTACACTCGTGCAGAGTAGAAACTGCAAAATACGCACGTTTGATACATATTGGGGAATTCCTTAATTGAATTTCTCATATGTACAAACATCAAGTATATATATATATATATATATATATATATAGTAAAAATGTATTTCGACCGTACTGTATAGAGTAGAATATATAAAATCGAGCGAAAAACTCTATTGGGGTGGTCGGTGTGATTACACGTACAAAATCTGATGGTCTGATACCACGTTAATATGTATCTGAGGGCTAGTGATCTACTGTAGTTGTAAGTCTTAGTTTAATCCTTAAGTTGCAACATTGTGATAGCACATTTTTCAGCATACTCCTAATGAAGTTACCAAACGGTGACGAAATATAGAGGTTGAACAAATGAGACTTTTTATTTCACGGACCGACCACCCCAATAGAGTTTTTCGCTCGATTTTATATATTCTACTGTATATATATATATATATATACTAGCTGACGCGGCAAGCGTTGTATTGCCATATAAATTATTTCTAGTGAATATTTTAGTAGTCAAATAAAAAATAACTAAGTTATGGTAAGTGTGTGAGGATGTGATATATGACATATGACTGAAAGAGGAATGGAGCGCTGTGAACGATTATGGCCTATAAAAATAACAAAACACCAAACATTCATTTTTTGAATTCATTGTACTTTTATTATCTTAACTAATACATTTCAAATTACATCTCTATCACTAATTATGACAATTAAAAAAAAACATTATCAGTCTCAGTGCAATGGAGTGTATGATATCTTTAGCCAACACAAACAAACTGGATGGTTTGCCCACGTGAGAACATCCCACGTATAATTGTCCGTGTGAAAAACACGGTGCGCCCAAATCTAAGCCACAAACAGACATTGACACAGACTTATTGATTGTCATTGTGAATGCTAATCTAATTGGAAATTGAACCCGTTTGAATTCAATTGGTACATCTGTGGAAATAATAGGGATTCGTGGTAATAATATATCTTCTCCTCGGAACTTGCCATTCAAAATGGTGGCTTCGACAACGTTTTTCATCAATCTTTTAATGACTAATCGCGTGCCATTGCACAACCGTGGTGGGTTTAAATTACGAAGCAAAATAACTGGAGATCCAACCTTTAGATGTAAATGGTGCGAGGGCATGCCTGGCAAATCCAATGAGTTCAAAAACTCTGCTGGATAATTTACAGCTTCGTTGGTATCCCAAACTGTATCGATAGATTTGGATGACACCAAGTTCCCTGATAACAACTGTTGTATCTTGAAATTCAAATCGTTGACGTCCACATTTTTTGTTGCCAAAATTGCTCTTTCTGCCAGCCACTCATGATTCAAGTATTGTGTGTGTATTTCGGGAAATATCTGGTCGATAAGAGCATTTTGCGAATTAATGATTGTGCAGAAATCGGTCGGCAATATGGGAATAAATAATTATAGCACTATAAATTGATGATACATTTACTATGAGAATATACTTAACATGAGAGTTGCACTGAGAAAGTGAAATGACAAGTATAAGCGTCACTGCTACGATCGACGCACAATCAATAATAATGGCCGAAAACGGTTTAGGCCCTGAACTTTAATGAGTGAGAGAAAGCTTATTGTGTGAGAAAGACAGGAGACCGGCTTCGTTCTCATCATTACTCTGCGCTGTCTAGGGGGTGAGAAGTGACACCGGTGGACGCCTGGCGGGAATAACTGATCGAGTGGTAACTGATGAATTATCGACCGCCGAGAGTAGAAAATTATTGTAGTACTAATATCGCTATTAAAAAATAGGGGTTGGTGGTAGAAGGGTGAAATTTTGGGGTTGTATGTATTTTTAGTGTCGAATCATAAAAATATTAAAATAAAATTTTGTCCAAAAAACAACAAAATTTCTTTTGGGGTGGACCACCCTTATCACTTAGGGGTATGAAAAATAGTTTACGTCTTATTCTCAGACCTACTGAACACACAATTTCATAAGAATCGGTCAAGCTGTTTCGGAGGAGTTTTGTTACAAACACTACGACACATATCTATAATTTATATAACTCAAGAAAATACCATTTGCGTGATAGATATTGAATAGTGTTGAGAAAGTTGAAGTTTAGTGTTTTTACATCTAAACTGGAAGAACCAAATTCGAAAATTCAGTAATACATGGCATATAGTTGCCGAAATTGATAACGTTTACTACTACTGAATAGTGTCTTCTTGCATTGTATTAGGTTTCATAAATATCTTCCAAATGTAGCGAACGTCTTCGACATCACCTCGTATGGTAATGGTACCGGTAAGCTAAGCATATTTTCTTCGCACTCGACTTAGTTTGAGTACGTAACTAAATTACAACTTATAATAAGTAGGTACATAATTAAATCCGCAAAGCTGTGAAATCGGTCAAACAAAAATGGCTATTAAAACCGTTAAAAGCTTACTCAATCTACTCGAGAGTTGTAAGCACTTTTTACTGTTTTATGATCTACAGTTAAACGACGTCTTTTCAATTCTGACGCATTTAAGTTAATACCGTCAGCTTGCGTAGCAATTCACAGTTTAGACAAGGCATGTGTTGCTCGTCTCAATATATATTTATAGAATTATCAGCAACTTCTGCACTTGCAACTTCGGCAAACTAAGGAGTGTTTACGGCACGCTCTCGCAAAACATATTTGTAAAAGTAACTAACGCATAGTGGGCACAAGTCGTCATGTGTTATATGGAAGCGGCGATAAAGCGGCTTAGACTTATACGTCTTGTTACATAATTGTAGCAGGACTCCGGCGGTTATAGCGACAATGATGTAGCAGGTCGTTATGCTCGAGGATCTTTCGCCGGCGACTGGCAAGTGGCAGAAGTGATAAATCAAATTTTACAACGAGCCGGCCTCGCTTACACAGGTCAACGGGCAGATAAACCTATGTGTGTGTAGGTACGATTTCGAGCGAAACATGTGTTACGCACGGTGTTCTAGCGTTCGTTTACCATTGAAACTTGAAAGAACTACGGCCGAGACTGCTACATAGCGCGTAGGAGTTGACAGTTCTACAAGGCACAACATTTTGTTTATATAACTACTCAACGTGCACCATTCAACAACGAAATATTAATAGTCAAAAATAAATTGTACGAGGTACTCCCTCGACTATATTACAGTTCTAAATGCCAAAGGAGAGACCATCACATAACTTTTACCTACTGCGGTGTGAGAATTTGAATCCAACAGACCACCAATGAATAACTCTACTCGTTATGGCTTTTAGATGCTAATAGGGTTTAAATATCCGAAATACCGGACGATGTAATAACGCGATAATGTTATTAATGACAACGAGTACTAGTTAGTAGGTGCAAATGAGTAGGAATAAATTTACGTTTATCTCCATCTGTTTGACATTTTCGTAGTAAATGATTTCGGATAAGGCAATACATTAAACATTGATGTTTAATTTTGAAAAGGGAAAGTTTACTATAGAATAATAATAACGCTTGTCTTCGTATAATTCTCTCCCACAGCAATAATTTAGGAAAATGCTTGTAGGCGAACTACGCATAAGAACCGTACCGTATCTTACCAAATGAATGAACTTGTTAATAGTTTCAAAATTCTTGGTAAAAATGATAATATTAAGAGTAAAAGTCGGAAACATGACCGATACGGAAGTTAATGACTTAGATCCACGGTGGGCAACAGCCGGCCCGCTGTATGATTTGATCCGGCCCGCGAGACATTTTGAAAACCTAATTAAAAAAAAAAATTAAAATTACACTACTTACTCAAACTCACGGAATCAAGTAAGCGAGCAAGCCGAGTGTCGGTGATCATCAAAGCGTGAGGCGGCAAACATCAAAGCCTTCGATGTTTGCCGCCTCACTTGCAGCGCAACAAAAGATTATTTCTTCTCAACTGTTCTACACTAGACGATTCTAGATCATTCCTTCATTTTGCCTATATAAGCAGATGGATGGCCCGAACTTTAGTTCAGTTCTACTTGAGCTACCGACGTAATAACTTCGACGAGCGATATCCTAGCGAACTGCTAGTGCCGTCAATTAGCTTTGTGACTTTGTGTGCATCTTGGGTGCTTTCTAATTATATCTTGTATACGAAAACGATGTCTGGTGGAAAGAAACGAAAAGTAGATGCAGAGGGTCGCAAGTTTCAAGAAAAATGGACTGAAGAATTCTTTTATCTTGCACAATGGTAAGCCTATTTGTTTGCTTTGTAATGAATCCATTTCAGTGATGAAAGAATTCAATATAAAGAGGCATTACTCAACTAAGCATCCTACGCTGCACTCACTGACAGGACAAATAAGAAAAGACAAAATCCAGAAGCTTACTGCAAATTTGGAAAAGCAGCAGCAAATGTTTCATAAACAAAGAACACTACTTGATAATGTTGTGAAAGCTAGTTTTATAGTTAGTTCAAAATTGGCAGTCATTAAAACCATTTTCCGAAGGCGAACTTATTAAGGAGTGTATGTTAGAAGTTTGCAGTGTTTTGTGTCCTGAAAAGAAAAATGAATTTGAAAAAATTAGTTTGTCAAGACGAACTGTTGTCCGACGTATAGAAATGATGGCTAATGATATAAAAACAACATTGACTGAACGTATGGCTGGTTTTGAATCATTTTCCATAGCATTAGACGAGAGCACCGATTTGTCGGACACAGCTCAACTGGCTATATTTATTCGAGGTGTTGATAAAGAGTTCACTGTTACTGAGGAATTGCTTGCTTTACAGCCGCTAAAAGGAACCACTACAGGAGAGGACATTTTTAATGAAGTTCAAAAGGTATTTACAAGTTTTGCCTTGCCATGGTCCAAATTAGTTGGAGTATGTACAGATGGTGCACCTTCTATGGTCGGCTTACGTAAAGGTTTCATCGGAATTTTGAACGAAAAAGCAACTGAATTAAATGTGCAAAAGATGATTTGATAGTCCTTCACGGCATTATCCACCAACAGAACTTGTGTTCTAAGTCCATTCGACTCCAGAATGTTATAAGTGTGGTAGTAAAAACCATCAATTTTATTCGATCCCGAGGGCTTAACCATCGTCAATTCAAGGCGATTTTGGATGAAATATCAGCCGAATATGACGACGTAACATATTATTCTGAAGTCAGATGGCTAAGCAAAGGGAAAATGCTGAAACGGTTTTACGAGCTTATAAATGAGATAAAAGACTTTATGCAAATAAAAGATAAACCACTATCTGAATTGAGTGACCCAAAATGGATATGTGACTAAGCATTTCTGGTCGATCTTACTGGCTATTTGAACGATTTAAATTTGAAACTTCAAAAACAAGGACAGTTAGTTAATGATTTGTACAGCCATTTGAAAGCGTTTCAGAATAAAATCCGCTTGTGGGAGGCACAGATGCTGTCTGGAAACAGTTACCATCTCACCACGCTCTCTGCGTATGAGAATATTGCTTATGCTCAATATGCTGAAAAACTCGAGGTACTGTCGGAGCAATTTTCGAAATGATTTAGCGATTTCAGAAACATGGAAGACTGTTTCAATTTATTTGCTACTCCAACAAAAAGTAATGTACAAAATGCTCCAATACACTTGCAAATGG
This sequence comes from Chrysina gloriosa, assembly GCA_038088585.1. Classification (NCBI taxonomy): domain Eukaryota; kingdom Metazoa; phylum Arthropoda; class Insecta; order Coleoptera; family Scarabaeidae; genus Chrysina; species Chrysina gloriosa. The sequence continues at coordinate 33,727,073 of CM076087.1, read as the reverse complement.
AGTTGATCGAGATTCAAGAAAACTCACTCCTAAAATCTAAATTTGAAGACGTGGAGTTTTGTGATTTCTACAAAAATACCTCGAAGAAGACCATTTTCCGCAGCTTAGAAAATTCGCAAGAAGATTGATTTGTGCGTTTGACAGTACTTATAAATGCGAACAGTTCTTTTCACTGATGAAAGTTAATAAATCGAAATATCGTACAAGGCTGACTGACGATAACTTGGAAAATTCTTTACGTCTTTGTATCAGTGGAATTAATCCAACCATCGATCGATTAGTTTCCCAAGTTCAAGCTCAAGTGTCTCATTGATTTCGGTATCGCTATTTAACTTTCGTAGTTTGTAACAATTCCAAATTTAACGATTTAATTATAATTTTATTATTTCATTTTGTTATTTTCATAAATTGATATTATAATAACATTGTCGTATTATTTCATGTCTGATATCTATCGCAAAAAATTATGAAGCCTACAACACTACTTTAAAATGTACTACTTTTAAACGCCGCCCGCGAACGTATTTGCACACTAAACTTTGGCCCACAACATGTCAAAGGTTGCCCATACCTAACTTAGACGGTGATAAAGATGGAGATCCAGGCCGTACTAGCTCAATGGAAATGGCGTAGGTTTAAGTTCGAGAATTTATTAATAACAAGGCACCACTCTCCAATTACAAACTGAATTGCATCTCAGTTCCTGGAGTCAGAGAGACCCTCTAGCCTCTTAAGTAAGTGCATCGATCGTATCCAAACAGTCTGCGGTACCGATTCTTTCATTCGGTCATAAAGCGACCAGCAAAATTACTCTAAAATTAAATTATTTATTTATTATTATTATCCAAATTAAAGAAATAATTCTAGGAGGTTTTTGCCAAAACTGAACGAGGCAACAATAAAATAAAATAAAGGCGGGACTTAGCGCAACCTATTTCCGGTTGACAACTTTCGTACGGCGTGGTAATCGGTATCGGGACAGAAACTGTCAAAGATGGCGGGTTTCCTCGCACTCGGTGTAAAAATGTCGGGAAACCAACCGAGGGCGGCAAACTGAACTCCTTCCATCTTCTATGATAATTCTTAGGTGTTTTTAAAATTCTCCTATGTTCTCAAATAGTCTCTAGCCCTCTTCTAGTGTATACTAGTTCCTCTATTAGTTTATACTAGTTCCTGTACTAGTTTATACTAGTTCACTACAGCAGCGTCAAAGAGAAAATAACGGCATCGTAATAACAAAAGAAAGACTCACCTCCAATTGAGGGAAAAGCAAGTGCTCACGTTGCCGGTTAGCTAGAACAGCAAAATTGGGGTAGCATAACTCCCAAATCACACAACGATAATATTAAACTTCCCAGAGTCGAATTCGCGTGTATATCCTCGACAAACAGGATTTTAAAGCGAAAACGGAATAACCTGTTCACGGAAAATGACCTGTTCAACCGAACACTACAAGAAGAATGTCTAAAAAGGTGCGAGTTGTATCAAAATTTACGAAAGCGGGTCGCCATCTACACGCCAGAAGTGGAGTGAGGGGCCAAAAGTAACAACACCGGAATACTGTAACAAACCATCGTAGGGTTTGAAGGTTCTAGTCTAGTTGCTATCGAAGCATGTGAGACCGGATTTACTTCAATGCTTGTGAATTCTTTTTACGTTTGTTTTTGTTGCTCTTCAATCTAATTCAGACAATCAGTGGTAAACTAAACATTGGATATATCATTCTGTATTATAGCAATACGTTTTACCCATTATTTTAAAAAGCTATCAGGAGTAGAAGTATAACAGTAAGGGTAATACAACAAGCTCATTCAGACTTACCCAAAACATTGTCGAAAGTGGAGAAAAATATTCGAAAATCCAATTGAGGTAGAGACATCGGTTCACTAGTACCTTCTCAATTTAAGTCAAACTTCGCCCTTAGATATTATCCAAGTCCTAAAGAACTGAGCCCAGTGAAGTCCTAATCAGTAGTATAATAAAATATACTTTGAGACACATCTATTCTATAGTTTTCATCAAAATTTCCACGTCCTTGAAAAAATCTAGAAATTCCAAGCATTTCCGAATTTGACTCAAACTTAACATTCAAGCATTATCGCCGATGTAGGAACGGACCTGGAAATATTCAAATTAACGTAGAAGCATGATTCGTTCGGAATTTGACCATAATTTTAGAACATGCGTAGATTTGTGCTTCAAATACGATACATTTTCCATGAATCCACGCAGTCGTAGCTTCAATTCAGGTTATAACACGATGCATTTTTAGATGTGTTCTTAAACATTACGAAAATTGGTTTTGGAAAAGAGAATCGAAGGATAAAGTGAATAATGCGAAACTGCAAAGTATTAAGCGGAAAGAATTAACGGATAAATCCGCAGAAAGAATTGCAGTCATATACACGTTTTTCGAACTCGTTTGATGTCGTCAGTACGACATAGCTTTGATAAAGGGAGAAAGAATCAAGAGATAAAACAACAAATAGGGGCCGTGCAGGGACGAACCAACCATTTCTGTCACCTAGTGGAATATCCAAGCAATTGAGGAGAAAACCCAGTTCTTGGACACAGAGCCGAACATAGTCAACTGACGTGTTATCCATGCCCCGAAAAGGATAAAGTGAATAAGTTAGAACTGTAAACACAAAGTTAAAAGGATTAACGGGTAAATCCGCAGAAAAAGTTGCTGCCGTGTACGCGTATTCCGAATTCGTTGGTTTTCATGAGTATGTTGTAGGTTTGATAAAAGCAGACGGAGCCAAGAGATCCAATGACAAATGGAGACTATTCGGAGACGACCAACCATCTACGTCACCCAGTGAAAGATCCTGCTAATTGTTCACCTCCGTGTCTAAAAGTTGTGGATTACCTTCTACTGGGCGATACAAATGACTGGTCGATTATCAAACGGCCTGCATTTGTTGCTCCATCTCTTGGATCCTACTGCCTCTATCCAAACCAAAACGCACCGATTAGAACGAACGAATTCGAAACACAAGTATGCGGCTGAAACTCTTTCTGTGCATTTATCCGTTAATCCGTTTGGTTTGAACCTCGAAATTCCAAGAATTCTTGAGTTTTATTCAAATTATGCATTTAAGTATTACAGCCTCTAAGACTTAAATTGACGTAACAAATTGGTTCGATAGAAATGCCTATACAAATTCAGAATCAGCAAGGATATTTATTTCAAAAACATATGCAGGAATTCACTTGTCAGGCAATATGTAGAAATTCCAAAGATCAAATTGATGTAACGATATAGTTCAAATGTAATTCACTCACAATTTTGGAGATTTGTGTCAAGGGTGATTCTTTGGGAATCTACGAATATATAATATACCAAGAGCTTCAGTTTGACGTACGTATATCAATTTTTCACAGAGATTCTAAATCAGCGTAGAAATTCCGGACATTTATTAATTTAATGCAAAGTTATCCCTAAACTTAAGCGCACAAAACAAATCGAACCTTGTCCATAATTATAATAACTTTGAAATGAGCATGGGTTAATAATGCAGTTATCTAATGCATGGTCTCACTATATCACCACATATCATTTGCAAACCTTGCTCTCTCGTGGGACGTTAATGCCTCACAATTATGTGATTTGTGTGTAAAAGTAATTCTCTGGATCATCGGATCAAACGGATTTACTTTCGACAACATTTTCAGACCATGCTGAACTTGGATAACACCATCGCTTTATATTGACACGATAATATACTTTTTTGTCAAAAAACGCCATCCATTTTGTATTGCTTTATTTCACTATTTTCATCTGTTCCCAAATTTTAAAGAACCACTACCGGGTGTTGGATTTGAGCCGTTGAATTATGTGAAACTTGCTACAAATAGGTGGAATACAGGAACTTCGAAAAAGTTCTTCGAGGAGGGGTTAAAAATATGGTTTCACATTGAGATAAGTATATTCAATTAAATGGAGATTATATTGAAAAACTACATTGTAATTTTGATGAAAATCGACGAAATAAAAAAAAATACCCAGATGTCCATAACTTCGTAAACATTTGTCTCATAAAATTATCGGTAGATCACGACAGTAGCATTCCAATTTTGCCATAATTTAGAAAGGAAGGTTAATACACGGATCCAAAATTCCGACTAGTGTTTGTTGATATCTTAAGTTCCGATTGGTAGGATGCGTCGCCTTTTTCAACAATCTATGGTTATCACAAACATTATAAAAAGAGACATGCTCAAAACTCCGGGCTTCGTCGAACTTGAATAAAACGTCGTCTTTAAGAATTCTCAAGGAAATAGAAAACAATTTCAAAACCGAAAGGACATATCGTTACGTATCAGTTGCATCGGAATTGGCACACAAAGAGGAAACAATTATTTGTAAAACTGATATATCGCTCGAAAGGGTTACACAGTTACAGTTTTCATAATTGACTTATCTCTGTTCATCTTTTTGTTTTTTTGAAACAGGTAGAAGTATTGAGCGATCATGTATAAACTTCCCCTGAATTTTCAGACGACATTATAGAAACGATCGCACATCAATCCTACTTGTTAACTTCAAAAGCTAGCTCTAATCATCCAAAAATTCCTTTTACTCGTAAAGCTTACTTTAATTATTTTACTCGTCGTTATATTTTCCACTTTCCCACGCAAATAAACTAATACCTTTGTCGTTCGTACCGAGCGCATTTAGTTTTAGACGTAGCGGCTTCTTTATGTAGACGAACGTCTGGTTACTCCGTCTGTCGAAATTATAAGCGCTAAACATTTCTCCATGTTAATGAGAGCGTTCCTCGTACTACGAAATAAAACGAGTACGCGAGAATGCTTAATGGTCGCAGTTATCTACATCAAAAGCGACACTTGCTGGCCGGACAAATGTTCAGCATGATTTGTTTTAATCTGTATGAATGTAAGGGACCAAACAAGATACAAATAGTAGGTATAACTGTGTTGGTGTTTTATGCGGTCGACGTGAGCGATGGTGTTCTCTCATCGGATGCTGAGTGAAGTTTCCTATGTAAATTTGGTGATTCAACACTTTTGAAAGTAATTTGAATTGTGGGATCGGGAATGTATAACCGATGTGATAACCAGAAAGAATTAAAATATCACACTTTCATTCCTTATTTATAGAACAAATTGCGTTTGTAAAATTGGTGAATAGTCAAGTTGCTGTAATATTTATCTAAAATATTATCCCATTATTTAGAAAATTCCGTAATTTATTAAAAAAGTGTCTAGCTTTTCTAATAGTTTTAACCCAGATATGTTGTCCTAGTAAATATTTTGTATTCAGCCCATCTAGCCGCAAAATAGTTTGACTTCAAATAGGGAAGCTCTGCATTCTTCTCTTGCAAGTTTACCAACAGCTTCACTACTTTCAGATTAAATGAGGAAAGAAAGGGAGACACTACTACGTGCTTCCTGTTATACCCGGTGTTCCGAAAGGTGGAGAATCTAGAAGCCAACAGCTGAGTTCTAATGACTCTCGAAGATGCGAAAAGAAAGGAGCACGGCCCTTCGGAGAAAAGTGGCTGTCAGCTTATCTCCGAGAAATCTGTTTCGAATAGAAGCGTTTCTCGGCTAACACAGTATAGAGTGTGGGTGGAAGTTAACTTTCGACAAAAGTACTGTTCTATACGCAGGCTGATAGTACATTTAAAATATAGACGCTACTGATTCAGTAAATGTGTAAAGTAAGCGTTTTACGTCGGTAGTGAAACGCTCACTTTACATATGTTTGTATATAAGAATCAATATACACATGCGACGGCACATCGAACAGATCGGACAATTCATAAAGTTACCTGAAGTTGTTTTGCCCTCGCTTTTTCTTAGTGAAGTGCTGCTCGATGTGTCAAGCCTGAAAAAGTTTGGTCAAAATGCGCAAACATAACCGAATAAAATTAACAAACTCGGATGTTATTGATGATATAAATAGAAATATGAGAGCGAGTGAAAGACAAAAGATGCTTTAATTTAACAGTAAGCTGGAGCTAATACTAAAATTTCGTCTCGAAGGTAGTTTTGAAAGAAACTAAATAACAATTATAAGCGAAATATCAACATTTTGGTGGATACAGTAATTTAGTAACATTAAAATCAACTTTACATAAATCTTGACAAAACGGGAAGAGGAGGGAAATTCGTATTCTACAGAATAAAATGAAGAGAACGATTGAGCTTGTTCGGTGACTCTCAATGAAGGTTTCAGGATGGTTCTATGACTACAAGGGAAATTTATCTTTGTACTTCCGACCTTCATATAAGACGAATAGCAGAACAGACTTCGCCTCTACTTTTAACTATCGAAAAACAAGACCGCTTTACGTAAAACTTTAAGAAGGCATTTTGTCGTCTATTTCGGGCGGTTGTCATCACTTTCTCTATCGGCGGCGCAACTTTTATTAGTACGTCGAACATTACGGTCGAAATAATTATTTCCACTGGTGACGGTAAGCAATCGATAACTACGGGGGACTGTGGCGTGAAAGGAGAAATAAAAGTGAAGCGAAAGCGTACAGGATCGAAACATACCGAGCCGCAAAAAAGAAAATATGCGATGATTGCTTCGTAAAATGTAATTTACTATTTAAAATGAAATAAACGTAAATTTTGGAATGTATCTACATAGTATATACCATGCACATAAAATTGTAGGCGATCCTAAAGAATTTCTGCATCGCGTCGTCTCCTGGCCGCTGATGAGACTTGGATCCGATATGGCAAACCACAAAGCCGTGCTGAGAAGAACACTTTTACCATAATTTTATATTACCGAAATGATACTATATCTAGATATAATTATTCGAAAAGTAGTTATGCCATACATGATAAAATTATTTCAATGGCATTTATATTAGCATTTAGAATAAAATATTTAAAAGATTGAAGTAATGCGTTTTAGAATAAATTAGGTGACCCGGGAAACTTCGTTTTGCCCATTTTTTCTACTTTTCTTTTTCCTAAACCTTCGCGTAGAAATTACGAACAAACCCGCAGAAGGAAGTATCCAATTTGGTCCAGTCGTTTTCAAGTTTTAAGCATCCCAACAAACCACGATCCATTTTTATACATACAGATGATAAATATTTTTTGTATTTGAATTTGATATAAAATATTGTAAAAGTCATTTTTCTAGAACTACCGACCAACTTCGTTAAACACGCGCTTACCTCAAACATTTGCGTGAGATAGGATTTTAGAGAAGAAAATATAAAATACTGCCTAATGAATATCATTATTCATAACAGAGTGGTAATACTCCGTAGAATAGTAAAATTCAGGGAGCGTTGGACGCAGTATAAAAGACAATCTATTAAATATCTATGCATTATCGTCATCTACAATTAATGATAATCCTGATAGTGTGTTTTTGATTGTGAGGGACTTCAATGTTCCCACAACTGAATGGATGGCGTCTGCTTCGGGTGCGCTAGTGCCTGTTCATGGAAACGCATTAAGGAGTAGGGAACTCACTGACTTCATGGCCATCAGTGGTGTTGCTCAACATAGTAGTATCAAAAATACTAACGGCCGCACACTTGATCTTATTTTTTCAAATTGTGTGCAGCGTATCGGTCCCGTCTGCGTCGGCCAGCTGTTGGCGCCGGAAGATAGGCATCACCCAACAATTGAGTTTTCAGTTCGTATGTTGGAATCGTGTTTGTTTCAAACTAATTATATCTCAATTTATGATTTCAAGAATACAAATTATTTTCATTTGAAGCGTTTACTGGCAATCGTGGATTGGTGCCGCGAATTGGCTGATGTAGGCGTGGACTCTGCTGCGGATCGGTTTTGCACAGTTATGCATTCCCTGTTTTCCAGGTGTGTGCCTGTTAACTCAATTAGAAGGCATAAATTTCCAATCTGGATCAGTCGCTCTACGAAGAGGGTGATAGAGAAAAAAATAGAATGCATAAAAAGTGGAAAATTTACAATAGTCGTTTAGATTATTTTCACTTTAGTACTCTTAGGCTTCGCTCGAAATTCTTGATTGAACAAGATTATAAAAATTATATTAAGTCTATTGAGGTTGACCTTACCTATGATCCGAGCCGTTTTTGGCCATATGTGCGGGGGCGAAAGGGTTCATTAAATATACCTGTGAGTATGCGGTTGGGAGACATAGTTGCTACTGATGGTCAATCTGTTTGTAATCTTTTCAATTCTTACTTTGCTTCTGTTTTTATTGACGGCACGATTAGCGATTTTAATCAGCATTACTCTACAGGTACTATTAGTTTATCATATAACATCATTAATTCTAGATTAAAATCCTTAGACGTCCGTAAGGCCACCGGGCCGGATGGCATCCCTGCGTGCATACTCAGAGAATGTGCTGACTATCTGACTCTGTCACTTTCTATTATTTTCAATAAATCTTTAAAAGGGGGAGTCTTTTCCGTCTGTCTGGTCTGTGTGCTTATATCATACCCATTTTTAAATCAGGTAAAAACCATCTCATAAATAATTACAGACCTATATCCATCTTAAGCGTTTCGGCTAAGATATTCGAGTCATTAATTTATGAACTTATCTATAATCAAGTCAAGCAGCAGATTATACCACATCAACATGGTTTTTTCCCTGGAAGATCCGTTGAAACTAACTTGCTTACCTGCACACAATTTATTTCAAAAAACCTTGATAACAAAGTACAAGTTGATGCTGTATACACTGATTACAGCAAAACGTTTGACAAGTTAAATCATAGTATTTTGGTTCAGAAGTTGTTGGGTTTGGGTGTGCATGGGGATCTGCTTCGTTGGCTAACGTCATATTTATCCAATAGATCACAAATTATAAAGCTAATGGGTTAGCAATCACAGCCTATTACTATCACCTCGGGCGTACCGCAGGGGTCTCACCCTGGTCCGTTGCTCTTTAATTGTTACATTAATGATATTCATACTTGTTTTCTACATGCTCAATTTTTGAAGTATGCTAATGATCTCAAAGTGTTCAAGGCCATTGCAATTTTGTCCGATTGCGAGTTGTTGCAGCGAGATTTGGATAGATTTGCGGATTACTGTACTAGAAATAAATTATTTCTTAATCTTGATAAGTGCAAGGATATTCAATTTACAAGAAACAGAGTTAAAATAGATTTTCAGCATGGTCTTGGTAGTGGCACCTTGAGTCGGCTTGAGCTTGTAATTGACCTGGGTGTTGTTATTGATTCAGGGTTAACATTTAGAGATCACGTGGACCATGTCGTGCGGAAATGTTACAAGATGCGTTCGTGGAAAGAATTTAAGCACACTTGTGTATGAAAACATTATATTCTGCTTACAGCAATAGTATAGCTAGCTATGCTTCAGTAGTATGGAACCCTAGATGTATAACTTATATTAACAGAGTTGAAAGTATTCAAAAAATTCGTTAGATTCATGGGCTTTAAAGGTAACTATACATATGTTAACTACACTGAATCTTGTAAGCACTTTAGTATGTTGCCCTTGTACCAGAAAAGAACAGTACGTGACTTGCTGTTTTTATACAAACTCTTGAATAACTTCGTCGATTGTTCCGATCTTCTGTCCTGTCTTGATTTTCGATTGTCCCCGTGTTATACTCGGGACCGTTTACTTTTTTACTTACCAGGTCGTTATACTTACTCTTTTCATAATTCGTCAATGATACGATTTATGCATCTCTACAATGACCAATTGCGATATTCAAATAACTTGGATATCTTTCATTTCACTTTCAAAAGATTTAAGCACACTGTAATCAGCAATTTTATTGATTCAAACATGTGAATTGATCACAGTAATTACAAATTTTACAGATTTAACAAATTTAACTGTTGTGATATATTTTTTTCTCTAGCGCCCTCACTATACAGCCATTGTCTCTGTTTCTTTTCTCTATTGTATATTTTCGTAGTATAATTTTAATTTAATTTTGTATTCTCTTATTATGTTTATATATAAATAGTATTTTCTCTCTATTGCGATAATATTGTTACTCACAATCATTTGTAATTATTATGTGTACAGTGTTGTTGGGTTAGTCCCGTTACTGTCGGTCTACAAATAAATAAATAAATAAATAAATAAATAAATAAATAAATAAATAAATAAATAAATAAATAACTTAATAATGTTTTAAACATTTATAATTATAATGTTCAAACTAGAAGTAAGATATTTAACCTTAAACATAAAAAAACTATATACCGGGTGACATAGAATGAAATGCAATGCATAGCACCACGCGATAAAGGACCAAAAAATAATAAGCAAATTCCTATACACAAATGTCCGATCGCTTTTTGTTTTCACGTTACAGCCTGTTGAAGTTTTTAAGCTGAAGCTGGTTTAGTCGCGTTGGTGTTTTGAACATGCATAATATGTATTATTGGGCCGATGAAAACCCTCATCACACCGTAATACGGAATCACCAGTATGGGTTTTCTATTAATATGTGGGCAGGTATAATCGATAATTATCTAATTGGTCCAGTTCGATTGCCCAGACGATTGACAGGCGAACTCTACCAACATTTTTTGGAAAATGAACTGAAGACTTTACTAGAAGATGTCCCATTGTATATTATAAGAAGAACGTACTACATGCATGACGGTGTGCCAGCTCACTATTCTCGAAGGGCAAGGGAATTTCTTCAAAAAATTTGGAAATAGGTGGATTGGTCGTGGGGGACCTATACCATGGCTCGTGGTCCCGATCTTAATCCCCTCGATTTTTCATTTTGGGGGTTTATAAAAAATGAAGTATATGCCGTAGAAATAAATACTGAAGAGCAATTATGGAACAGAATTGTAGAGTCTGCTGAAGATGCCGTCAATCATTAATACGAAGATTGAAAATGTGTATTCAAGCACAAGGTCACCAAATTCAACACCTTATGTAGAGCTAAATACCTTACATTTTTAATGTTGTTTTATTAAATAAAAGCCCTTTCAATTAATAAAAACTTAACAGCCTGTAGCTTGGGAACAAAGAGCGATCGGACATTAGTGTTTAGTGGTTTTTTATTATTTTTTGGTGCTCTATATATATATATATATATATATATATATATATACATATATATATATTCCTTGCACCCTTTTTACCTTTCGGTGTCGGGTTGTTTTCAATAGTTACATCTCTTTTTACAACAACCAGACTACATAAAAACAATTTGTTTTAGTGACGAAAGTCCTTTCTCCCTCAATGGAAATGTTAACACAAAATGTGGGGTGATACCAATCCTCACATCTTTCATGAAAAACATACTCAACTTCCAGAAAAAGTAAAATGTTTGGGCAGGTATTTTGGGAAACCACATAGTTGGGCCTCTTTTTCGCAATGGTAACTTAACTGGTGAATTGCATCTGGAGATATTTGAAACCGCAAATTGAGCCGTTAATTTTTGAAATTCTGGAAGATGATCCAGGTGATATCGGCAACTTGGAAATAACGTTAGTGCTTCTGCACGATATTATGGTGCAGTAAGACGTTACCTAGATGAAGAAGATCGTGGTAGATGTATTAGACGACGAAGTTCGATAGAATGGCCAACTCGGTCACCGGACCTCACACCTTAGATTTTTTCTATGAGGGTACTTGAAATCTAAGGTACAGGACACGGCACCTGATAGTGTTGACATTTTGAAACAACGAATTGTTGAAGAATGTATGGCAATTTCCGCTGACACATTTGAACGAGGACGATAAGAGTTTAGTACTAGCGTCAGGAAGTAGGTGGAGCGCATTTTTAATACTTACTATAAGAACTGGTTCTTAAATCTTTATTAATTAAATGCAAAACTATAGTTTTAATATTTATCTAATTTATCCATCAAAATCAGCCTAAACCCGAACAAAATTAGTAAATAAGTATTTCCAATACCTTACAAACGGGATGTCACTTGGCACAAGGTCACATTTGAAATTATTGGAGCAGTGCCCGGTGAAGTCTATGACTATTACGTCACCCGTTACAACTAGTTGAGAAGCCTACATCCGTTCATTTCCACCTCAAAATTGCATTATTATAGATATAACCGTTCAAAAGATACGAGGGGGAGGGGAAGGGGACTTTTGACTAGCACTGTGTATAATTATGCTTACTTATACTATATCTACTGTTGTCTCTTAGTACAAAGTACAAAGGAAGTTAAATCAATTTTATTGAGCATTATCTTTTGGGATTGACGTAGTAGCATTTGGCGAGGAAGAAGGTTATGTTTATGCAAAATTGAAGAGGAAAAATCCCTAATTTGTTGCAAGAATGATGCTCTTCTACAACGACAATAATGAGCATACTTATTTGCATTTATAGTGGACAATTTTATCGAATTAGATAAAGCTTTGTGGTCGTGTCCACCGTCCTCCCTAGATTTTTGTCTCTGCGAGTTTTTCCTGTTCTCAAACATAAAGGGAGTGTAGTCAAGCTGCACTGGTTAAGCACAAACCGTAAAATTTGATGATCAAACTGCAAAGGTACATATCGAAAGGTTATAATCAAATTGCAACGGACCGCCAGCTGGGAACATGCTGTGTTCTTAGAAATTCTCTTTCTTAAATATGAATAAAACCTATAACATAAATAAACAGAAAATTGATAAAAAGACGGAATGCAATTAAACAATTTATTGACTAATATAAACATAACTTATTTTATATATGCTACATGTTCGTCAATGAGTTAAAACCAAAAATTATCGATATATATATATATATATATATATAGGTATATGTATTTTCATACCATTACATTATTTATTATAACCATGATTAATGCCGTTTAAAATAATGTCATACACATTTTACATAATCAAATCTATCTATTTGGCCGAAAAGATATAAATCTATTGTTTGTGGCACAAACGACAGTTTTTTTTATAATGTTTATTGTATATGAGCCGCGGTTCCCCTGTACTGTTCATCTTTATATAAGTGTCTGTTTGCACTGACTTTAGGACCTCACAAAAATTAAAAATATTGGGGTGTTCTTTATAAAAATTCCAGTCAAGTTTACTATGAAAAGATTCACAAGTGTTTGTGGTTCTATCATTGGTACTTGGGCAAGTCCATATTGTTACCGGACACTTTGCTGTTTCTGATAGGTAATTTTCTACGATATAGTCCGCAAATTCTTTCACTTTTTCACACTTAGGAATTGTCAACATGAAATTAAAAACAAAACAATCACTCACATCATTCGGTGACAAAAATGGCAAATGAAATGTCCAACGTAATTATTTACCGATTTCGGTGTCACGTTTGTAACACTTTGTTAAACCTAGGCTTTGAAATTTTCGCCACCAACTTTGCGATAAGTGGAAACGACAACCTGCTAGTTTTATACTAGCGAAAACATATTCTGCTGCCTGATGGATGGCCCATTCAAAGTCGACAACAATTTCATTAGGACAAAATTTCACATTTCTCTTTGAGCATTCTTGAGTCACTGCGTCAAAAACTTCCACATAACTACGGCACGTTTTATCTGGCAATAAACAGAATACCAGTGGAATATAATGTGAATTAAATATTCCGTGAATGGTAAAAAATTACAAAAAATATCGAGCACAATAATCAAAAGTCCTATCAACATAAGTGTTATCACATTTATTGAGAAACTGTAGATTTGTAGTGCACGAAAATATCACATTTCATTGTTATATACTAAACAAATTTCGTTTTTATTGGTTGTGGGTATTAACATTTCTAATTTTACTTGCACACCTTCTATACTAGTTGGTAGAGCGGGTAAAATAGATCTTCTTGCGGTGTAAATATTTCCTCTTAAGCACTTGACATCTGTTATTGACAAGTTGTTAATAGTATCACAAGAAATTTCCCACTTTATTAATTTTGAAGGCTTTTAGGTTATGTCTGCCACACATTTCCTTTTAACTGAGATTGAAATAATTTTCTTGGTAAGTTTTCTTGGAGGAGAATGATTGTCCCTTGTTTCCGCTTTTAGTAATACGGATACATTACTATTTACATAAAGTTTAGAAGTACAACCTCTTTTTACACACTTCCACTTAACCCCACAAAGAGTTTCTTATGTTTTGTAAAACTTGTAACCATTTTCTACAATTAGCTTTTTACCACGCTGACCAGGTATCACCGAAGAAATAGTCATTTTGACAGTCTGTATCTACTATCAAACAAAATGCAAGATCAAATGAAGCTAATATTCACTAATAAGGAACCAGGACAAGTCATTAACAGGTTACCGAGCAATCGGTATTGGCAAATTCCATAAGAAGTCATTAACGGATTACGAGCGCGAGCTGGTGCAGTTTGACTATCATATCGAAATTTAAAACTTACCTGTGTTTGTCATAAAGCGGTGCAGTTTGACTATAGCCTATAAAAGAATTGCTGAGATTCACATCAAACGAGGAAGTCATCTCAGAAATATAAACCCATTTTCCAGTGTTCGAAAAATTACATTTCTTTGGACAACAAAAATTGGAGAAAAGTTACGACAAGTATCAAGCTAAGAAGACGTTTTTGAACAGTAAAAGAGGAATAACGAAAACAGCATTTAGTTTCGTAGGTGATGATAATGCCACCCACAAAATATATCTTAATAGGTAATATAACACCTTTACCATTTTCTCCACATCTCAGACATAAATAAATCGGGCCCGGTACGTAATTAAATTCGAAATGCAAATGTAATCGTTTACATTATGGTTTCGACAGCACCCACCGCTAGGTTGGGTGCACCGTAACAATGGCGGGAGCGGCGGTGTGCTATGTGTTATTCAGGGGCGCGCGACAGCTGTTCTACCCACACCACCTACATGGCGACGTCGACACTTTCGCGAGCCACATAGACACGAGCCTTATCGAGAAAATTGTCTCCTCATGTTAGTTGAGGTCAGAATTGGTTGTTTCGGGTGAATTTTTATCTCGACGTTCTTGTATTTATTTAAGATCGTAGTAGGCGGGTATGGTATATTTGCTTTGTTTCAGTTTCGACATTTCTATTAGTCGCGCGGTATTTGTTTATGAAAGTACCGTGTTTGAGTGCGGACAATGATACTTACGATTGGAAGCTGCCTTTTAAAGATCTAACAAAGCTGATTCAGATAATGGATTTGTTAGATTGTCACCGATTTTCCCATAATACCCGGATTTGACGAAATGTTTTGATCTGTCCTAGGTATATACAATTTTCCGAAAAATACCAAGAAAGAAATCTATATCATATTCATATATTTTATGACCAACATTATTACGTACCAGTTATTATTCAAAATTTTCGCCTAGATCAGTCGTCTAGAGCAGAACTCACCACCTCCAGCGGTATTGTTGTCGCTACATTGACCAAATCCCATTCCAATGCTCAATGGTTTTGTGAGGTGTCGTACAGACCAGGGGATTCAGATCTTGCTTTGCAGAAGACCATTCTTCGGCAGCAGTAAAGTCCAGTATGTTTGCTACAAGCCAACGTTGCGTCGTAATATAAGGGCTCATTCTCAATTTTTTTTCTTGAAGGGCGCATCAATGATATTCCTATGTGTTAGGTAGGTAACACTAATAAATACCTTCAAATAAATTAAAAAGTGTTGCATGATTATAGCTGAAATAGCTATTTATTAAAATAGTCATATGTATTAGGTGGAACAAATACATACTTTAAAACAATAAAGAGTGTTACATACAGGAAGATAAAAACAACACAAAGTCAAAGTTACACTAAAAATGTCAGTGCGATCCTTGATCCTGGGTCATAAGCTGAAGTATCCGTTCTCATACAATAAATAGTCGAGATTTGTATTTGTATGTACTGCGAAAAATAGAGATTCGCAAGCGTAAGTTGAAGCACTGTATGCATGTATCTTGAGAGCTAATGCTCTCAGAGTAGGAAATTCATGTTTATCCACCAAATTCCAACAGTGTTCATCATTTTTATATGATTTTAGGAACACGTCGTCCTTCATTGTGATTATTTCCAGTTGTAGTTCTGCATAGTCAATATGAAAATAATTTTTGATCATCTCTGTAAAATTATCTTCTCGAAATAGATTTAGCAAAAACTGTAGAACAGGCTCAAACGAAGCAATAGAAACATCTTATGCACGTACATTCATTTAGTGATACACGTTTTCAAAATTTGGAGAATGAGATGTTGAATTCCTCAGTAGATGCGATTTCCTAAAGTTATTTTGTCTTTGAATGTATTTACCAAACCCTCCATTTTGCAAATATGACAATCTTTACCTTGTATTTCATAGTTATATCCGTCGTATATCCCAAATCTGACAACTATAATTGATCACTTAACTCTGGATACTCATCATTTCTTGATGCAAAGAACTGTTTGATTTCGCTAATCAAACAAACACACCTGTATATATATAAGGTCGGTATAATCAATATCATCTTCTAAGAGCTGCTTGAACAAGCGATGTTGCATTGCCACAGCTCTGATAGAGTTGATTACATTTACAGCAGTCTTCATCACGTGTTGAAAACGAAGAAATTTGGCAGAGAACGCTTGCTGGTGGATGGTGCAGTGGTAGTGGGCGAATTTGGGAAACATTTCTTTTTCTATGCACCGGGCTATGAACCATTGTTATTGTCTACCATGGCAGGTGCACCGTCAGTAATTATAGCAACTAATTTTCCAATGACTCCGTAAATCATGAATGTATCGTAAATATGTTTACCCTCTGGTTGACCCTTCAGTGGAAAAACTATTAAAAATGCTTCCTTCGTATTGAAATCTTCAAATAACATTTTAATAATCCCATACAGCTGTACAAGGCCGAATATATCGATAGATTTGTCCAGTTGAAGAGAAAAATACTAAAATCTCCTGATGTTATTTACTAAGTCCGATTCCATATCAACAGCAATAGTTTCAATTCTTTTCGAAACAGTGCTGACTGATAAGGGTATTGATTTAATTGCAGAAATAATTTCAGTTTTGTTCTTGAAATCTTGGAAGACAGAATCAGCAGCTGTTAGGAAAGCCTCCTTAAATATTTTTCCGTCTACGACAGGCTCTTTTTCTTAGCAAACAGATGAGAAACTTTTAAAGACGCAGTAGTAGTTGGGAGCTGAACTAGCCTGGTGAAAACATTTTGTTGCTTTGTTAACACTGGCTTCAACTCGCCGATTCGTTTTTTCGAATTTCGGTATTCAGCGGTATTCAGTTGAGTGACGAATGCATTGGTTGGAAATGTCTTTCAATATTACTTTTTTGGGTAGTGATACACTGGCGTTGCACAGTAAAGAAATACTTTTTCCATTATATTTAATTAAATGTATATATATATATATTTCGTGACCTTTTTATACTTATCTTATATGATAGAGATCTACCACTAATAGGTCAATAAAACAAGGCTGGTTTGAACGATAGTTATATTTTCAGAACGTTTACAAACGTTTTCGGAACACCTTCGTCAGTGAAAATATAACTAGATAAATATATAAACAAACTTTTGTTTTTTATTTGGGACTATCAACAAAATAACTAATGACTAGGATTTCTTGATATAGAGGATGTGTAACCAACTTTTATATATATATATAAATTATAAAAACTAAATTAATGTGTAAACATACATGCAAATTAAGTAAAACCTTATATCAAAAAATCTTTGTCGAAACCTTAACAATTCTGTTCAAGGACTAGGGAAAACCAAATTTAAAAACCTAGCCAAAGGTTTCCTTCTTAAGAAATGCAAATGTCATTTTAACAAATTGCTATATACATTACTTAAATTTTGAATATCGGTCCTGAAATTAATAGTTTTAGTGTCTTTCTGTATATTTATCATTTCATATATTAGTCTTTTTATAATTATTCTCTGTTTTTAATATAATTGTATTTTCAAAATCAAAGTAATGCCCAAGATCTTTGTAATGCTTTGTTACAGCGGTCATTGCACCAAAATTATTATTTACAGAATACTTATGGCTATACAACCTTTTCTTTAAATATTGTTTCGTCTGACCGATGTAACAACCATCACAGTCTCTACAGTTTATTTTATAAACTACATTACTCTGATTTTATTTAATTATTTTTGATTTAGTATTAGTAAAAGAGATCTGTTACTATAGTTTGGAATGAAAGTAATGTTTATGTTGTTTTTATTAAATTCTTTTTTTATTTTTTCGCTTAAACCTTTTTTATAAGGAATAGCGTTATAACATTTATTGTTATTAATTTTAATTCCTCTATTATATAATTTGTTAATTCTATTTTTTATTATTTTTTCATAAAAACTATTTGGATAATTATTTTCATCTAAGATTTCTTTAACTTTGCCCAACCCAACAAATAAATTACAAAATGAAATAAATAAACTAATAAATAGTTGGTTTTTAAAAAAAATATATTTCTAAAGATTTAAATAACCATTTAAAAATTCTAAATTCTATATCTCCAAGAATATACGGTATTCCTAAAATGCATAAAGATAATATTCCTTTACGTCCAATCGTAAATTGCATTAATTCCCCCACTTACAATCTTTCCAAATTTTTATCTAAAATTTTAAGCAATATTGTAGGTAAAACTACATATAATGTGGAAAAATTCATGGGAATTTGTAGATTCGGTTAGAAATCAAACAATTCCTAATAATTACGAATTAATCAGTTTAGATGTTGTTTCTTTATTTACTAATATTCCTGTGGATTTAGCACTAAAAATTTTAGATAAAAATGGAATTCCATAAAAGATTTTACAGATCTTCCAAAGGAGGAATTCATTGCAGCTTCGAAACTTTGTTTAAATTCTACTTATTTTACATATCAAAATAAAATTTATAAACAAATTTTCGGTACTGCAATGGGTACTCCATTATCAGCAGTTATCGCAAACCTGGTAATGGAGGACCTAGAGCAAACTTGTTTGGAAAAACTAAATTCTAGTGTAAGTTTTTACAGACGTTATGTGGATGACTGTTTTTGTTCCGTAAGAAAGGATAGTATTGATGAGATATTAGATTCATTTAATAGTTATCATAATAGATTAAAATTTACATATGAGAGAGAATCTAATAACTCATTGAATTTCCTGAACGTGACAGTCATGCATAATAACGGCATTGTGAAAACAAATTGGCATATAAAGTCTACCAATACAGGCAGACATTTAAATTATTTTTCAGAAACATCAAAATTACATAAAATTAATGTAGTTACCGGTTTAGTTGATCAAGCGGTTAGATTAGCTAATCCTGAATTTAGGGAAAAGAATTTAAACAAAGTTAAAGAAATCTTAGATAAAAATAATTATCCAAATAGTTTTTATGAAAAAATAATAAAAAATAGAATTAACAAATTATATAATAGAGGAATTAAAATTAATAACAATAAATGTTATAACGCTATTCCTTATAAAAAAGGTTTAAGCGAAAAATAAAAAAGAATTTAATAAAAACAACATAAACATTACTTTCATTCCAAATTATAGTAACAGATCTCTTTTTACTAATACTAAATCAAAAATAATTAAACAAAATCAGAGTAATGTAGTTTATAAAATAAACTGTAGAGACTGTGATGGTTGTTACATCGGTTAGACGAAACAATATTTAAAGAAAAGGTTGTATAGCCATAAGTATTCTTTAAATAATGATTTTGGTACAATGACGGCTGTAACAAAGCATTACAAAGATCTTGGGCATTACTTTGATTTTGAAAACACAATTATATTAAAAACAGAGAATAATTATAAAAAAGACTAATATATGAAATGATAAATATACAGAAAGACACTAAAACTATTAATTTCAGGACCGATATTCAAAATTTAAGTAATGTATATAGCAATTTGTTAAAATGACATTTGCATTTCTTAAGAAGGAAACCTTTGGCTAGGTTTTTAAATTTGGTTTTCCCTAGTCCTTGAACAGAATTGTTAAGGTTTCGACAAAGATTTTTTGATATAAGGTTTTACTTAATTTGCATGTATGTTTACACATTAATTTAGTTTTTATAATTTATATATATATATAAAAGTTGGTTACACATCCTCTATATCAAGAAATCCTAGTCATTAGTTATTTTGTTGATAGTCCCAAATAAAAAACAAAAGTTTGTTTATATATTTATCTAGTTATATTTTCACTGACGAAGGTGTTCCGAAAACGTTTGTAAACGTTCTGAAAATATAACTATCGTTCAAACCAGCCTTGTTTTATTGACCTATTAGTGGTAGATCTCTATCATATAAGATTATATTTAATGTAAACTGTTCTTCCCCTCATTATCAAAATAATAAGTTCTTGGTCATTTACTCATGCTGCCAATGACACACAATATCAAATCAATGTACAAAGAAAACAAATGTTGATGCTTGCCATTCGTTTTAGTCTCTTTAAAATAATTACAAACATTAGAAATAATTTCACGAGAATGTTCAGGAATAATCATCCTCTTATTCGTTGGTGTCTCTGACATCGAATTCGATACGGAAGATGACATTTTGACTAAACGACATAATAAATACAAAGAGTAGAAGGAAAATAAAAAAATACATAGGTACAAAACAAAGAGCACTAACCAACAACTCAAAGACACTAGTCGATCAATATATGCAATTAGATCTCTCCATGCAAAATATATAGCTACCACCCTCAATTCTATCATTGCCTTTCATAATGTTGTGCAAATTGGTTTCTGCCTTGAATTCTGCAGAAGTCCATACAACTCGCGGTCGTCTACTTCTCGGTCTATCGCTTACATTGGACATCTCACAAAATCGATTAACAGTTTGTTTCGAAATCTTCAGCAGTTTTAACAGCGCGGAAATTTCACTTGCAGCTTTGCCACATTTGTGTAAAGCGATAACAGCTATTCTGTTTTCTTTGATATTCCACTCCATTCTTACGCTTCGAGCACTAACACTTCTACTGTTTACTCGGTAGCTGTATATCAAAAAAGTCTTATCTTATGTCATTATTATTAAGTATTGGTTTCATTGAGGATATAATTTATAGCACGACTAAGTCTTCTATGGCGAATGTTTGGCAGTGTGATACAGAAGTTAGTTCAACATATGTATTTCTTTCGTAAAAAGAGATATAGAGATGATTTCTGTAGGAGTGATCTCCTAAGTCAAACAGCAGCTATTTTTCTTAATATTTGCACGGCCAACACCCATCAGTACGGCTCGATGTGTCCATCCTCTTGACACCCAATGATATAATAGGGCAAGCAAGTAAGAAAGGAAGACTTTGTCCAGAAATTTTCTATTATTTTAACTCTGTCGAAAAGTTAGCTTTTGTGAAAATCTACGAAATGGGCAATAACATCGTCGATAAAAAGTTTCCCCAATCAAACTAAACCTTCAAACCTCAGAACACAAGAGAATCGTTGGAGGCAAGACCTCCATCGTACATGAGAAATTATTTCGGAAATCTAATTTGTGTATTTTCGGCAATTCCACAGTAGGTTCGTGGCATCAATAACCCTAATTAAAATATTGGTCCTTTCTAGTTCAATGCAATCTTCAGGTGGTCAAACACTGACACAAGAATTCTTCATATCGTTTCATTTTGTTCCAAGTAATTGTTGTGCACACTAAAATTTACTAACTAAAAACTATTTTCAGTTTTGTAAAAACTAAGTTATTATTTCATGAACCTTGGCCAAATTGCAACGAAATACTACCCAAGCTGCACCTTATGATGATATCTGATCACTACGGAACTGCTGTCGTACATCGTACAATTCTCGATTTTGTCCAAAATTTATTAGCTTTTTTGGAAATCAAGGGAGGTAGGCCATAGCCTTGCTAAACCACCAAACAGTTTGTATCACATTTGATGCACTTTCATCAGTTGTTATCCAGTACCTAATGTTGAGGAAAAGACTTTACACGTAGCATCGGAAGAAACGTCCTCCACTTGTGGCCACAGATTAGCATAGAAATTGGGCCGTTTGAGTGGGCACCCTAGCTTAATTTCTGCGTTGTTTGAATTTCTGCTGCATATAGTCCAAAACTCTCTCTTATTTCATTTTTTTCTCTTAATCATCATGAACGACTGCGGTCATTGGCTGAACTTACTAAGTATGGGGGGTATGCATAACTCTTTTGCACTTATAAATACCAGAATTTGGTTGTTCCTGGAGGAATTCCGCCTTCGTAGTAGGAATTCTTAACGTGCTAAATATTGTATTGACATCGGGTCTACGGTTTCAGTCCCTATCTGAGAAGAAGACATGCCGAAATTTTTATCTGTATCTTCGGTCAAGTTTGAATTCGCGATCATTAGGTCTAGAGACCGATAAGCAAACCACTACACCTCCAAGTCCGATTGCAGTTTTGACAATTTGTACTGATAATTTTAAAAAATTTTCACACAAACTCGCGGAAATACAGATTTTTACTGTTCATAATTTGGGCTAACAATAAGTGCGTGCTATACGTAAGTACATAATGCAATTGTCGGGAAACGCTTTTCGAGCAATGTCTTCTACGATTATAAAGTAGGTTTCACTTACGATTAATGTGATGACAGATTAGTGAGACCTTCGTGAGATGAATCTTGGATGTATAATTACGATCCCGATGGTAAATGATAGCCCCCCACAATTGAAACCTTGCATCAAATGTTTTCTTTTTGTTTCCTACCGGGGTTTACTCAACTTCAGCGCTTACTTGAAGAGCTTCTAGAGAAGGAGTACTTTGAAAAGTCGTGTCAAAGAATGAGTAAATGTAGTAGGTCCAAAGAAGAATACTTTGAAAATCAGTTAAGTTTTTTTGAAAGATGTCGTAGTTTTCTTTCTACTAAAAGTATTCAGAACAATCCCCGTAATTAATAGACGTACATTTTTCTACAGTTGCTTAAGATCACATTGTTATTATTACATTATATGATATTGCATACTATCTCTTAGTACAATTTTATTGGCAGTCTTGCTAGTTCAATATCAACATATATATGATCTTATTAATTCGATATTAGTTTCATGCAATCATCTCTCTTAATCGTGCATGAAATAAATTCTATGCACCCGCCTTACGAGGTCTGCCCATCTATACCTCATAAATTAAATCGAAATTTCTTTCTCCATCTAGGCTAGTACGCTGTTGGTCCTAAGTAACCACGATTCGACTATATTATTATCGATATTCGGAATCTAATTGGCCCCCAAGGTGATGAAATTAAATTATTTTGTTTCTAGCGTCATTACCTGTAATTACATTATAATATCTTAAGCCTATATCGATATACGCGTACTACTGCTAGGTAGTTCTCGTTCGTTTCCAACGTTTAATTACCAGAACACCTCGCCTAAAAATTCCACGATACGATCTGGAAACACTAATATACGCAGATTAAAAGCAATCGTGGTTGGTATTAATAATAAATGTGTGTGTGTTATACATTGTGTTTATTAATTAGTGCAGAAAATTTAGAAACGAATGATTATACGTTTTCTATTAATGGTACTGGTGGTATGGTCGAATAACTTATTGAACCGGGGCTTATTAACTATTATTGTTAATTATAGACTTCAAGTAGCACCTTCGATAGCGCTATTCAGCTATAAATTTTATTAAATGCCGTTACGTTCTGCTTCTATGTTAATTCATTTTACTTTCGTTACGTATGGCACCAACATGGCTCCTGTAAGCATCAAGATAAAGTAAGAGTTTCTCCAAATCCACTTTACGAATGTGACGATCATTACACGAAAGAAAGAAATAGTCCTTACTCATGCGATTTGGAAAATGCAATGTGTGTTGGCACACTAGAAATGTTGCGTATCTAAAGATCTATCTACATAGACAGCGTGCACCTCAACTTTTCGTAGAACTTTTAATAATATGCATCATTTAAGGTAATACAGCGAATAAAAATATATTTTTTTAAATATAAAAAAGATCATAGCTGGTCTGATATTTTCAGCACCGTTGTAACAGATACGCTACATTGCTGCCATCAACCTCAATACATAAACGTGCTTGCTGTAGTAATAGCCCACGCACAAAGTGCAACGCATTTTGTTGACGAATTGTATGTATTTATTGACGCATTTATGCGATTTCTTACTTCCTCTACGTCACTTACTTCGGTATTATAAACTAATTGTTTTAGGTTACCTCACAAGGAAAAATCTAGGCGGTTCAAGTCAGATGACCGAGGAGACCAAACAATCGGTCTTCCGCGATTTACCCAGCGATTCTCGTATGTGTGATTTAAATGTGGAGGGGCCCCATCGTGCATAAACCACATCTATTGTCTAATATTTAGCGGTATTTTTCGTGTAATGGTGATAACTTATTTTCCAGCAAATCTAAATAAGTTTGTCCGTCCACACGATTCAAAAGCACGAATGGTTCAATAATAGAATTAGGTATTTTGCGGGACTCTAGATGCAGGGCAAATTGCGGTAGATAATGAGTACGTCAAACAGGATGGGAATTCTCCATCGCCCAATGATATATACTGTGCGTATTAATAATTCCTTCGCGAAAAAGTTAGCTTCATCTGTGACTAGTATTTTTGTTAAGTAATTATCTTCTGCACTTCTGCCATTCACAAAACTACACTCGCTGGGAATAATCATCTGGTGATAAAGCGTGTTTTGCAAATTATAAGAATGTAACTAATTTCTCCTTAAAGTCCGCCACACCAATGAACGAGGGAAAACATCGGCGAGGTGGCGAGCTACTAATAATTGATAACCATGTCCGCCACGTGTCCTTAGATGCATTAAATTTCTGCAGAAAAAAACGGCCTAATGATGCTTGGGTTACCACTGCACCACTGCTCGCAGACATTAGACATGACTTTTTACAAACAGTCGTGTGATAAATTAATAATCCTGGAAAATCAATCATCGATGAAAACATCGACCAACTGTTTGGAGAGGTTTACCTCAAGGCAGCGACGGTGGGAATAGTAATAAAAGAGTTTGAATTAACACGCATGAAACGATACAATTCCGGGATATTACCGATTTTGCACTCCCAACCTATGATAACCTAAACAAAGATCATCACAGGAAGTAAAACCTCTTCTAAAATATCTCCGGTCAAATTCAAACACAAGAAAGAAAGTAATATGTTACATTTTAACTTCTACACCCAAGGAAAATTAGCTTGAAAATAAAGAAAAGAAGCATTTGGAAACAGAAACAAACGCGGGGGGACTCGAACTAAAGCCCAATCCCGTACCGAAGATGACGTAGAAAGAGACTGCATCGGAGGAATGGATCTTCTGCGACCAGTGCCAATCATGATGGCGTGAAAACTCCTCATTCTGGTCGATTTATTTCCGATCTATTTGAATTCTAGGTAGTTCGTCACTTTACCTCGCCGGATTAGTCATATTAGCTAACCGTCCGTCGGGTAAAATGTAGTGAATCGCCTTTTATTTCTTTTTGGAAGGAACTTAATTTTATTGTCATAACTAAGGTTTGTTAAAAGAGTGGATGACGTGTTATTATTAAGTAGTGTAAATCGGTCTTTGTCTCCGCTTGCCATCAAAATTCGGAGAAGTAAGGGTGTCAGTCCGGTTTACACTACTTAATGATAACACGTCATCTACTCTTCTATCAAACCTCAGTCATGGCATGCTAACAAAATTAATGAAGTGATGTAGATTGCAGATTTATCGATTTTAGAGTGGATTGTTTGGTAAGATGAATCTTCCGATGAAATCGGTCTTCATTAGATTTATTAAAATCTATTCTAATTTAGGTCTAATTCCTAGATCTTTTGCAAAAGCTACAAGTTTACAGCGAGGTAGACCGCCCATTCCGTTCGGATTAATTGCGGCCTTTCGTAAATCTTGTATCCTTGAGTCTATGTCCATGTCTAGACATCCTCATAGAGTTTACTCAGGAGTTTTATACTAACGCAAAACTTACACGCATGGTTTGAGGTATATTCTGTGATCTTGAGATTGTATCTCAAATAACAGTGACGGGTGAGGAAACACGTTACTAGTTTTAGGTCTTGTTTCTGTAATTCTTTGGCATTAAGTGGTTCTGATTGGAAAAACGAAGGCGTAAATCTTTCTGTATCAAAGTTGTCGCCAATACCGTTACCTTTTATTCACTCATGTCCTGGTACATACATCAGAGTTAGCTTGTTGTAGGTCAACTGCCGTTGTCTACAGTGGCAGGAAACTTTCGACTCAAACGTAACTGATTTAAGAACTGATGGTGTTACTGATTACAATTTACTTTAACCTAGTTTATGCACTGTATTTAACAGATAACAGATTTAATAGATCTTATGTACAAACGGTTCCCTAAAATCCTCTGCAATTGTTTCTAGCAAAAAATTGCATCTCTTAATTTTCTAGTACATCGGCTACTAAATTTTCCCCTCACAACAGACAGATATTAAAGAGAACTTAAATACATAAGAAACATAGCCCAATACGATGGTTTCGAAGCAAAATTGATTGATAACTTAATCAGGAAACAAAATTTAAAAACATTAATTAGGGAGTCTACGAGCCTAACTTTCGATAAACCAGCTAAGAAATTCGTTGAATTACCATTCCACCATAACACTAAAGCTGTTTCCAAAATATACAAACAGTTTAATTTACAGGTAGCATTTAAATCAGCTAATTCATTAAGTAACTTTTTAGGAAATGCCAAGGAAAAAGTTGAAATTAAACAAAAATCAGGTATCATTGTGGCATCAAATACATTAGCCAAACTATGCGATCAATCCTAACACCATACAAGGAGCACATTATTTTGTGTAAATTATTTTGGATAAAAAACACCTATGCCAATTGAACGTTTAAAATCCTCTGCAATTAAGGCGGTAGCAAAAATTGCATCTCTTAATTTTCTAGATATCGGCTACGAAATTATATATATATATATATATATATAGAGAACTTAAATACATAAGAAACATGCCCAATGCAGATGGAGGACCTATTCCAAAATCCATTTGTCGAACTTAATCAGGAAACAAAATTTAAATTCAATTAATTAGGGATTTGTCTACGAGCCTTCAACTTTCGATAAACCAGCTCAAGAAATTCGTTGAATTACCATTCCACCATAACACTAGAAGCTGTTTCCAAAATATACAAACAGTTTAATTTACAGGTAGCATTTAAATCAGCTAATTCATTAAGTAACTTGTTTAGGAAGTGCTCAAGGAAAAGCTTGCTTTGAAATTAAACACAGCGTTGGTTGTGTAGTGTTCGTCAAATACATTAGCCAAACTATGCGATCAATCCTAACACCATACAAGGAGCACATTATTTTGTGTAAATTATTTTGGATAAAAAACACCTATGCCAATTGAACGTTTAAAATTAATTAAGGCGGTGGAAAATAACAGGGAACTAGATAGCTACGAAATTATATATATATATATATATATATATATATATATATATAAAATAGAAAAAGAATTATGAATGCAGATGGAGGACCTATTCCAAAATTAATTATTAAATACAGTGAATAAACTAAGTTCAAGTACAGACTCAAGTGAGTTTTTAACAGTGACTTAGAAAGCTTTTGCACTGCTTAATAGTATGTGCAATTCTTTGCCTTCTAAAGCTGTGGATGCTGTGTTTGGATGCATTTCTGGACATTTCTGAAATTTATTGCATGGATTTCCGCATGGAGAATGGTTAGAGGGACATCAATTGAAATGTTACATACCTTATTCTTATTAAATTTGCGATAACCAATTATCAATGATGTGATACAGTAGAGACCGATGATATTAATTTTTGAGATTTCAATAATCCTGGCAACTTCCATGTCTCTTAGATAGTTGGTGAATTGAATATGGTGTAGATAATGCAAGTACATATAGAACATTCTAGCAATTCTCACGCTAATGTGAAACTTACGTGTTCCGTTCTTTAAATTGTTTTTACTCCAGACACATATTTATGCACTGAGTCACGCTAAAAACCAAATATTATCTACCTGTTTATACATTTCGCATGTCCATTTTCCAGAATACCAAAATACACCTATCTACCTTTTAAGTGTGTCAACACTTCTCTCGTTTACAAACCGCAAACTAAGCACGGCAATTCGTTTCGTGAACGCGAACATGAAACGATTTATCTCGTCGTGAAACGTGAGACCGGTAATAGCGACAGAATTTCAAGAATTTTTTAACGTAAAATCGTAGATATTCGCCCCCTCGCCGCGACCGTTAATTCCACATACAGCCACCCACGCCACGGGGATTAGATAACGTTCCGTAAGTCTTAAATTACCTTCGCTCTCTGAGATCCTGAACGGAGGTGATTCAGCGCCTCGTTCAAGTTTGCAACGTTACCACGCTATGGGTCTTGGAGACAGTTAAATGATTATTGTCGTTATTAGTTACGGTTCCATAACCGTCGGTGCAACTCTTTGATGTTAAATGCCATAAATTTATTATGCTTCAGTTCTTGGAGATATCTAATATACTGATTTGCATTTAGATTTTGTAAGTATTAGCAATTTCTAATTAAAATTTGGGCGAAGCATTTCGAGGACGATATAAAATTGTACGTCTGCAAACATCTTTTTCTCCTTTTTCCAATTAAATGTCCAACCAATCTTCTACATTCAACAGATGGGGGTAGAAGTATTAGCCCACAGACTCTCTTCAAAATATGGAACAATCTTAGGAATTTAAAACATCCACCCGTTCTGGTACTTGATGCTCACACACATATACAGCACGCGTACATATGCATATCGTACTCTCTTCTCGTACTAAAAAGGAGATACTACGTTTTCACATAACTTGTAATTCTCCTGTGGAATACCGAGAAATTACGCATCAACACACATGCCCGCGAGGATATTAAAAAGCCATCTCTGGTGGTTTTGATGACATAAACTAGCACTAGCGATAACAAAGTTCACGTCTTCACAATCTCCTTCGCGGAAATAAACGTCCACGAGCGCGCTACATGTGTATCTATTATCTACGGGAAACGGTGGCCACCAACGGAAGCACTTTTACCGAATGCTCTACGGGCAAGGTTCGAAATTATGTTTTCCTTGTTTGCACTGTGTAATTTAGAATCAGAATGTAACTATAAATTACAATTTATTACCGACACTGTCAAATACGCGTATTGATAAATATACCTTTAATAATGAAGTTCTAATTGCCGAATGGTGTGAAACTATTAAGTTTGAAACAAAATATGTATACCTATTAAGTAAGTTTGTTGGTTGTAATTATAGTGGTATACGGTTGACTATTTCCACATAAACAGGAAATGAAAAGTAAATCTTTCAAGGCGCAACAACCGCTCGTAAAGACAATATTTTCAATATGAAACATACCAGCCTACAGTCTTTGTCGTTATTAGAAAGATTAGATATTAATCGTATTGTAGACATTCCACTAACTTTATACTTATAAAATCTCGTAATTCTTCAAGCGGAAACCGATATTATTAAGTTTCCTGCCAACGATGTATCTAAATAAAAATTATAGGACCACAAAATTTCTCAGTTTGGCAATGCTACAATAGTGAAATAAATTTCGCGGAAGTTGAAAAAATCAAAAGCTTTTTTTCCAATTTGCTCTCAATTTCAAAAATAAATCAAATCATTTGCACCGCAGAAATATATTGTAGCACGAGTTATACACCGTTGAGAAATAAGGATCGATATTAGATTGTACATAATTGAAAGGTAACAATTGTTAGTGATGATGTGCCTAAATCATATCTATTCATTAACGATTGAGTTGAAGTCATTCTATTGTATTGGAAATGGGTTACGAGGATATTCTAGTGCAAGAAGGAATGCTCAAAATTAAAACATGGGGTTAAGGGATTTATTATAGAATACTAACGATGACACAAATTGTTGAGGTTTAGACGTCCAACATTCGTGCACTTTTAAGGTCAAACGCCATCTTCTTGTTTCCACCACCCACGGAGTGTAAGACAGTATAGATGGCGATTGGCAATAAAACGAAACGCGTGCAGCATCAAGTTCAGAACATTTTATTGCGAAACTTAACACTACGTGGTACGCGGAATTAACAAAAGAGTAAATAACAACAACAACGATAGCTAAAGCGATTTTATGAGATTGAGTACTGTATTGCTGAATTGATGTAACAGAACTGGCTTTGATTGCCAAAGAAGGGGGTTTTATAACGTGAAATTCTATAAAATAGTAGGTGACCTGGCAAACTTCGTTTTGCCCAAAATTCTTTTCGACTTTTCTTTTTCCTAAACCTTCGCGTAGCAATTACGAACAAGCCCGCAGAAGGAAGTATCCAATTTGGTCCAGTCGTTGTCAAGTTTTAAGCATCCGAACAAACCACGATCCATTTTCATATATACAGATATATATATAAATATAATATGACAATATTGGATTTTAACTCGGAAGTCTGGACTGGCGCCCCATGCTTAAATTATAATTACTGATTTTTTATCTGAATCGCTGCATTGTAAAATTAATGTAAGATATACAATAAACAGTTACTAAGAAATCGGGTTAGACCCGAACACAAGTTATAGATAAATTACTTAGATATCCACCTTTTCTTGGTTTGAAGAGGAAGCTACCGGTTACCACATTTCCAGTTAGGAAGTGGAAAAGAGTTAGGAAGGATGAACACTGGTTGATAATAGTAAATTAGTTCTGCAGGCCCTGTCGGTCCATGGCTTGGGTAATCCCTTTTCACTCCTTTTTATTGGTTGCAATTGTTCTTCATGTTCTTACTCTAGCACCAGTTAGATAAGAGTTTAATACGCTTCCCATTGATACATCTAATTGCTTAATGTCATTATCATTTATTCAAGGTATCAAATGGAAAGGACTTGTTCTAATGCAATTGTCAGATATGTATGTGCAGTTCTGCTTTAATTATGAAAGAACTTATCACTCCCAAAGGTTTATATGCTTGTGATACTTTTGATAATTGAAATACTGGGAAATGTCCTTATCAATATTCTATTGCAACCTTAAAGTGTTAACCCCGCTTGCATTGATCAATGCCAAAATATTGTTGTGTATGTTAGTTATATAATATTGAACAAACCTGGCTGGTTAGATGACCATTTTCTCGCTCCGTATTTGCTTTGATCTACAAATTAGATACGTTACACCGACTTGTTGACCATACCCTCCTCCAACGTAAATATAATTTTTGCTATGCTTTTAAACCCGTAAGATTTATTTAAATGCTAAGCAATACAATGACCGTTGCCTGCAACCACCGTGAGGGTGGTGCAAATCATCTTAAGAAACCGACTGATCCTTCAACTTTAGACAATCGCTCTCGGAGCGAAGAAAACGAACTGGAAGTTAATTGATATATGGATCATCTGAATCAACTTGCTGTTGAGGGAAAAGTAAGCTACAGCACAACAGACGGGTGATGGCGAGAAGGCAGGATGCGCAGTTAACCAAATCGCAATAGGCCTTCCCATGTACCATTGTGCGAAGTACTTCTTTCTCTCTCTTTCAAATCCCTGCAAGCAATTATATCCTTGGAAGGCGGAACCTTATCTGCGCGACCGCTCGCCATCACCCGTCTGTCCGACAGTACTTACTAGCCGATAAAAGGACTTAAAGAACTTTCTCCAATCTTAGAAGGAAAGACAGACCACAATCGGAGGATTCTTACTATATCCCAAAATTTTCGTGATAATACTTCTCGATGGAGGTATCTAATACTAAAAATGCTTAAATCTAAAGCAAGGAAAGTAAAGGAGAGGTTTCGTAGGACATCCGACAAGAGCCAAGCTCTTAACGCATTTGATACTTACTTGAATAAAGGCTAACATTCTATAATTGAATAAACAATGTATAACGAAAAAGTATTTCATTTCGAAATCGATGGTAAATAAGTTGAAGTTGAATTTGAAGTAAATTCGAGTCTGCATAATAACAGCGCCGCCTGATGGGGAGAGATGCAAATGTGTGTGAGTGCGAGCGAAAAAGAACTAATAAAATAAGAATGATAGAAGAAAAGCGTGTATCTGACGATTTCAATCGTCTCACTTTTTCCAATTAACTCTCACCGCAGAACCTCCTTAAAACAGCTTTGCTCTAAACATAATGTTTATGTAAAAGAAGGAAAATTATTGGAGAATGTTGATTAAGATTTAAATAAGCAAAGACAAAGGGGGAGTCGAATTCAGTTCATCCCTGTTTTTAGAAACTTCAATCGAATCAAATTTGATAGATCGTTCAATAGGTACATGAGATAACAATTCATCCTGCATGTAAGTACAACTAAGTACAATTATAAAATTCAATATAAAAATTCATTTTATCGCGTCATAAGTTTTAAGATTATTAAACCGTACTTTCCTTCGTTTTCCAATAGATATTTGGTGTTATAATCGAAATGTATACCTGTAATATTTGAACTTCAGTCTTTTAGGTTATTAGGTACTCCAAATGATGCACCAACCGGTTGTAAATCATACTTAACTGTCGTTAAAGTATATAAATAAAATAAAGTTTTACCTGTTGACTTTTTATCACGCTGTATACGCAGGTAACTAAAAATGGTGAAGAGTAAATAGGGGAACGCACGCAACATTATTAAAAACGCTTGTAGGTTTTTGTGAGGCGAGCCGCCGTTCGTTCCGTTAAATATGCACATACAATTGTTCCCTTTTCGGGTTTGTGGGAGTGTGTAAAACACCAAAAGGGAGGTCGAACCGCACCCTAACCGTAAAACGGGGTGGTTCCACGCCCCCGCCGCATTTTTATCCGACGAATGTAGGTGTGTTCATGTCTTACGCTCTGCATAGCAGTAAATTAAATACGGAAAAGTTGTAAATTCAAACATTATGCTTGAGAAATTAATTCTTTTACCGTCTTGATTTAGGCCACTCGGTAATGGTTGAAAGGATCGTGGTGTGTTACAGATCGCATCGGTAAATCAATCGCTATATAATTGTTTGCTAATTCCGAGACACGTTTTGCACCGAGAACAAGACCTTATGTCAATAAACTCTAGCAAAGCACATGTCCTAGAGGTAATAAACAATTGTGCAGTGAGGAGTTAACCGATATGTACTAAACTAAGTTCTCTTTTAGTTGGTTTTTAGTTAGTAGTTAAAACAGTACGCCATACATTACTCGTCTTTTCGGGTAGCTTATTAAATCTAAAAAGTGCCTGTAGTTTAATAAAATTGTGGGTTTAGGTTAACTATGTAAATATTGCGATTAATTGTGACGCGCCTTGTATACGGTTACCATGTGCAGCGCTAAAGGCACCTTCGTATACTGCCACCAAAATATAACAACAAAGTATGGTACTTTATCTTAATGCCCTCAATACACTTTATTGGATTTGTTAGTCAACACAGTACTTATTAAATTCTTTTTATTTCGTCCAATTTACAACAAACTCTGATGGATTGGACATACATCTGTGTAGCTTGTTCTTTTGTATCAACTTCTATATGCCTATAAATTTTATGACAATCGCGTCAAAGGTTTACCAACACAGTACGTCGTCTTTTTCTGCTTTGTACGATCCTCCTCACACCTAACATATGCCGGGTCGTGTGGGTGCCAGTATAAATAATTTAATAGTCGTATATTGTTCCATTGTTCGAATCTGCTCGAACCCGCGTTGTTGTATATTCAATTGAACTGTTATTATTGTTAGAGAAACTAACGTCATTGAGACTGCCAGCTAAAGAATGAACTAAGCGAGTTATAAACTATTTAAAATTGATGCGTGCCTCGTCCGCGAAAAGCTGAAAGTTGCAAAATAACGAAATATGTAGTTCACAATTTTCACAAATCCTTTTTTATCATAAACAAGTGTCAGTTATTTCAACTTGCACATTATGTGCAAAATCAATGCGTGTAACGTCGAATGCGTATTGAGATATGTTCTGCGATAAATACGTCAGCGATCCCAAAACTAAACCTTTTTGGCCATTTTTTGTCTCAATTTCTTTTACATTCATTAACTTACTCTCACCTCACACACTATTATAAATAAATTTGACGTATTAGTTGTGAAGAATTCTGCATTTGAAGATTAAGTAGAATAAAGAAACAAAATACACGACAGCAGATAAAAAAACATATGAGCACAAGAGAGTAAAAAACAAAACATTTTCTAGTAACTATTTGAAAATATACGTCAATGAAACCGATTGATAATCCTGCAACCCATTTTACACAGCTCTCGCGACTTGCAAACAATTTCGAATTCACTGTACAGCTAACACTCGATAACGTAAATACCCGATATTGGAAACTGCGCTAAT
Organism: Chrysina gloriosa; assembly: GCA_038088585.1. Lineage (NCBI taxonomy): Eukaryota > Metazoa > Arthropoda > Insecta > Coleoptera > Scarabaeidae > Chrysina > Chrysina gloriosa. Next base: position 33,692,905 of record CM076087.1, on the reverse strand, counting down.
GTGAACACAAAGTTCGTAGTTTAGGATTATACGGAACGCTCGATAACGTAAAAGTATTGTAAGTTCGATAGCTCGATAACGTAAACAGCACTCAATTTCCGATCATTTACGAATAACCTCGAGCGTTACAAGCGCGTTGCAAGTTACCTATGAAAAGCCCAGTTCGAATAATCCCCGAGTTACCCACTTATGTAGGGGAGACCCCGATTTATGTAGCACATATCCATATTTGAACTTAATCGGGATAACTCATTGCTATACCAAACACAGTTGCGTATACCTACATATGTAGTTTTGATTTTGCAAAAGTAGTCTTAATAACAACTTTGTTGGCTGAGGTCGTTCCTTAATACACCATTATAAAACACTATTTGTATTTATTGTTATCCTTAGTATTTACAAAAGGTTGTTCGAATATTTTTGTATTTTATTAAAGGTTTCTTTTAATAATTTGCTTGTTAATAATCACCTTCGCTAATGCCAACATTTCGATAATGTGAAATACCCTTGGTCTGAATTAGTTCACGTTACCGAACGTCCGCTATATTTAGTATTGTTCATTTAGAGTCATCAAAGGCCAAGGAAACATCATTTTGTAAAAACTTTCTTCTTAACTCACAACATTTTGTTGGAATCTCTTCCAGCTGGCTCTTTGATACAGCCATATTTTTATGACATTTAAGTAGCAAATCTTCGCGTTTATGTTCAATTTGAGGAGCCAAAATTGTTTACTTACTATTGTTTTTCTTCTAGATTTCTTTCATTCCAATTATTGATAGACATTGATCATAGCGTTCAAATATAATTCAATGCACAATTTCTTTCTTCTAGTTGATGATGCAAAACAAATTCACAGATTTTCGGCCGGGCATGCTTGATAATTTGATTGAACTAACTACAATATCTTTTACAATACTGACAAGAGCGGAGCAACCAGTAGTACCAATATCGATGATGTTATCGTTTCTTGACTATTTAATATTACGCATTTACCATAAAATACATATTTGACCCAGTTCTACAAAGCCATAACTCGAGAAACTATTGTAATAAGCTTCAAGAACGCAAATTGAATAAGCAAATGTGGTATCTTTCCTTGTCCACGAAATGCCACGTCCCAAACAGTGAATATATTAAAAGTAATAATCGAGATAATAGATATATAGATAATTATATAAGATTTGAATGTATATTTATAGAAAAGGGATAAGAGTTATGATAAATCTATATCTATATATAAGTATAAAAATGGATCGTGGTTTGTTCGGATGCTTAGAACTTGAAAGCGCCTGGACCAAATTGGATACTTCCTTCTGCGGATTTGTTCGTAATTGCTACGTGAAGGTTTAGGAAAAAAGGAGACTATTAAAACATTTAAAATTTAAGAAAAAAATTTAGATTGAGCAAATTGATGACGTTTGGTGGGCTAGGTTATGACAGTTGTCATGGTGCGCGCAAAGACAATTAAGGTTATGACATTTGTGATTGTGCGCGCATAAATAATTGTTATGTCATAATAGAAGCAAAGTCAGCAATATCCATCACAGTCTTATTTACAATTCCGCGAACGAGAAGATCGAATCTTTTACAACGAAGCCGTAATGCAATTTGACTGCGGAATATTGCGAATCAATCCACTGCAGATGAAAAAGAAATCGCACGAGAGAAGAGCGCCGTGTTACTACGGCCCGACTTCGTGTTTCACAAACACAAGAACAAAAAGAGGCCATACGTGAAACGGCTCGGTTGACAATGAGAAATCGTCAAGCAGAACACAGAGATCAACAACGTCGAGCCGCAAGAAGAAATTTCTTAAGTGTTAACTTGAATCGAGGAGCGTTTCAATGCGATTCCACAATTGGCTACACCTCGCACCTTTTCGTTAGAATTGGCCCTATGGAGGTTGTGCGCGTCAATTGCGGTGCATTAAAGTTCGCTGGAGAAACGTCTGGATTGTCCTGTCTCAGCAGAAAGATTAAATTGCCAATGTTGCCTCCTCCACCTGAGCCATTGCATTCATTGCTTCGTAGCGAAGCTCAAGAATCACGACATTTTCTTTCGAACGCTTAAAGGTACAACGCACGTTTCCAAATGACTTCATTTAGAGCAAATATTATTGAAGAACGCGGATTCAGTCCGACATTCAAGGTAATGTTTGTTAATAAGAGAGTAACCTCTATTTTTGGTAATCATAAATCACTAATTATCACTTCCCTTTCGACTATACAGATATAAGGACAAATTCACCATAGAATTGAATCATTACAGCCGGTTGAAGACGCACAGCATAAAATTGTTTCAAATTTACTTCATGGCCAATATGGAGGGCGAACTTGATCGGCGTCCAACGATCGATAACGCAATGAAAAAGAAATTCTTCAAGATTTGCAGGAAATACTTCATGAACATCATGCATTGATTGGGTTGTTCAAAACTGCGTTGGGTCGCATGTCAAGTGATAACTATAAAGTCGTCATGAGAGCAAATAAACGCCCGCTGGAACACACGAACGACAATTCAACGCTCCGACAATAGATAAAGTCGCAAAATATAGTATATCACAATGTGCTTCAATGAAGATAATCGACACGAGTGCAACCCATTCAGCAAACAGTTTAACAGAAAGTTGTACAACGATACGCGAATCATTCGGTTTACATTCAATAAAGCAAATACTTTGCTCCCACGTGAATTTGCTCCTTTTTGAACTTTCATTCGACTTAATTAATTTTATCTTAATATAAACAAGTTAATAAAACTCAGGTAACAACATTTATTAATTCTAAGGCGGTACGAAGCTCGCTGGGTGAACTAGTATATTATAAATTGCATTTATGCAATTAGATACATAAGAAAACTTCATTTCAACGTAACATAAGCCCGTCAAGGTAAGATCGCTTTTCTTAAATTGTGACTCTTTGAGGGGAGGGGAGGGGGAAGGAGGGAGGGGCACAAAAAAGGTTTATTTTAATAATTTGTTACAATTTAGGTAATCTTTACGTTGATATAACTTTTCTTGCGATAATCGAATGCACCTTATACCTTATAAGTTTGCCCTTAGCTGCATCTTATCAGTTACTTGTACAATATCCTTCCAGTGCAATCCTTGCGATCATGAAAAATTAATCAAATATTCTTCTTTGACTTTGTCTGAAGTGCAAAAAGTTATAAAATATACATAAATTAGTCGATTAATCAACTATATCTATAACAGCGTAATTATGCGACATACAGACGTAACACATACATATGGATACGCGCTCTGAAAGCATCAAATAATTCAAATCATTCCATTAGTCGATCGTCTGAGATTGTGAGATAAAAACCCCCACATGAAAATTGCTCGTCATTTTAAGAGCACCAGCTATCAAGAATGCATTGATTTACATCTTGTCACTTACAGCGCTACTACAGATGTACAGCGAGTATTATTATTATTGCTACGGACTGCAGGAAGTTTTTATACGTACGACGCGACATCGTAAAGTATTTTTCATTGGACAGGTTTTAGATGACCAACTAGATTTACATGTTGGCATTATATTAATACCATGATCTTAATATCCCTTCATTAGAACTTCTATCAGGGATTTCAGACAGCGGAATTATATACCTGTGACATGTATGAAATTAATTCTTCGCATAATTTACATATCAAGAAACACGTGCACGTGCAAAATATGTATTTTCTTACATCAATCGGTTGGAATTGCAATTTGACATGATTACGTTCAAGCCACTGTGTAATTGGCTCTGTATTGTTATAACTATGGACCGGACCGACGGCTCCCCCTATTGCATCACAGAGACGCACAGAGTCGAGCCGAATAATTCGCAATAATTCCGTCGATGAACAGTGCGTTCTTAATAATGAGATAGAGTAGTTGTGCTTTGATTTTCGGGTTATCATTTTTACATCTTTCGGATCCTTCGTTAATACAGCTTTGAATAAATATAATTAATCTATGTGGTTTAGGAATAGCAAGTTATTGTTTCTTCTATTATTTTATTAGTAGTAGAGTAGTCGTCGCTAGATCTCTGTCTTTCTTTCGTATTAAGGGGATTGTTTTATGTTATTTGTTGAAAATTACAATACATTTCTTCAATGCCATTTTCCCGTAATTATTATGGCCGCTCTAAAACGAACTCGTCAAGAAATCATCACTCCTTGAATTAAGAATCATGACTACTTCATAATTGTTAATAATACGGAGATTTACTGCAATCTATATTCGGTTACTTTGAAATGTGTGAAAAAGAAAGATTGACAGATCGTCTGAACATTGAAATTCACCAGAATCCATGTACGTCAGCTGATTTTTTTGGCAATCTTTGCGAAGCACATGTGACTACGAATATTCCATTTCAAAAGCTTGATCATCCAATTTATAGACAATTTCTTGCAAAATATACAGGTAAACATATTCCAGATGAATCATCTTTACGCAAAAATTATCTTCCAAAAATATATGCTAAAGTAAAGAACAAATTTCTGGAACGTGTGGGAGACAACTATTTTTGAATTAGCGCAGATGAGACCATGGAATATATTAGGCAGGAGCATGGTTCATGTTATGATCGGTGTCTTGCATTCTGATCAGCCAACTAAACCGTGCTTAATAGCGGCCAAAATAGTTGAACTGTTGAATGCAAATACGATAGCTGATGCCATTGCTAGCGGCATTGATGATATATTCGAAGGTGCTGTTAGCCGAGGAAAAGCTTTACTTTTTGTTAGTGATGCTGGCGCTTATATGATAAAAGCTACTAAACTAAAAAAAGAAAAATTTGAAGATATACTTCATATTACAGGTATCGCGCGTGCTCTGCATAGAATTACAGAATTCGTGAAGGAGCAATTTTCAAATATAAATGAGTTAATTAACAGCTCTAAGAAAATCTATTTGAAAGCGCTAGCAAGAGTTACGATCCACAGTGAAAAATATTGCTTACATCTGTTACCCTCGTCACCTATCGTAACTAGATGGGGTACGTGGTTAGAGTCATGCTGTTTACACCGAGAGTGTGTAAAAAGTTGCAAATGTTGTAAACAACACAAATAACCTCATTTGCCGATACACCATATTTTATAAACCATTGATCTGCAGTCTTGTTAATTGCTTGACAGCGCGATCTTGTGATTCTGGCGAAGCCCTGTGCCCCTAACTTGCAGTTCGCTTATTAACGATTTAATATAGCAGAAATGCCTTTTCTATATTACAACCCGTAATTTCAAGAAACGGGATTCCTACTTTAAGCACAGCCGCTACCTGACTCCTATCAAACTTTTAATCAAGTAAGCTATGCTTTCTCTGTAATGGCAATTTTAATCACAGAAGCAAAAAAATCTCACGAGATCATATTTGCAGAATATGCTTGGTTAACACCTTTCATTTTATTTTTGGTCAAAAATTCAACAAGAAGCAATGAATACAATGGCACGTTATTGTAGTGCACAAACAACGACATCCCTCTCTATAAATAGATAAAATTTCTCATACAATTGTTTTACAACCTATTTACTAGAATATATAGTGGAAAACATCGCGAGAATCAAAGTAAAATGTCAGCAACATCTTGTTGTTTGATCAGCTTTGACCTGCATTTCTAGATTATGGGTCATTTTCGAAATCGCATTCAGCAGATTGTTGATTAGTTTGTATACTAGACAGAGTAAAATAGACAGGTAGAAAATTCAAAACCCAAATTTAATGCTTTTATTATTATATACACTATGAAATAATATATACATAAATGTATCCAACACTTTGAACCACCTTTATTTGTGAGCACTGTTTGCAGTCGTCGGGACATGGTTTCAGTTAAATTATGAACGGTTTCTTCCGGTCCATTGTTCCACTCTTCTGTAACACCCACCATTAGTTCTATTTTATTGCTAGGCTGTCGGGCTTCTTTTGCCATATTTTTCTGAATTATGTGCCACATGTTTTCATGACTGTCCCGCCTACGGAAAAGTTTGATTCCCCTGAGCTTTTTTCCACGCGGTTGAGGTTCGCGCTTTGTGGCAGGGTGCACCATCGTCCATAAAAGTAACATTTTCTTTCGACAGAACGTCATTTGTGAAAAGTGGAAAGAGCTCCTTTGCCAAAATGTCAATGTGTCAATGTTTCCTTCGTACATGGCCATATTGGCCATGCACCGCCAAAGCACCCCATACCATAATGCTAATTCCTCCGTATTTCACTGTTTGGTAAAGAAATTTGCTGTCCAGTTGTGACGAACGTCTCCATACCCATGTGCGACCTACTGTCACTAAATTGCCAATATCGACTTTCGTCAAAAAATTACTAATCAACAAAAATTATACGATTTTGCTTACATGTTTGTTGCCCACGTCATTCGTCGCCCACGTCATTCGTCGCCCACGTCATTCGTCGCCCACGTCATTCGTCGCCTTTTTGAAACTGTGCAAGGAGAGGTCTCTTTTTTATCTTTCTTTTATAAATGCATGCCGCATGCCGTGTAAATATCGTTGGATATTGCGCTTACTTCTTTGAGATATTTCTGTGGGCTCGGTTACACTATTTCCCGGATCGTGTAGCACTTCACGGGCGAGCACCTGTTTAGTTCTCCCAGATGGACCAGTAAGGCCAGGCATCGATAAAATTATTCTCTTATCACTGCGTTTACATGTGTAATAACGCGATTAATTGTTGATAAGGGAATTCATAGGAATGCTCTTATTTAGCGTTGCGAAGTAACCCATTCGCTGTGACGATACGATACACCCACGGGTAAAATCATATATATTTGTGTATTTTGACGTTGTAATCGTGGTACTGTTGTAACAATACTAAATTTTGTGAATATGTTTACACTCATTGTCAGTCTAATACACGCAGATAACTGTCCTTTTTCCCAGAATTCATAAAATTAAGATATTGTTTTTCGTAGATGCCTTAGAATCACCTCTCCAGCAATTTCTTTCAGATGCTTTTTCGCATAAAATTGAGACGTTTGGGCCGAGCCATGCTGTGACGCATATCATTCTCAAACGATCAGCTAGAATGAGTCGAACAGATTTACAAGGCACGCTAAGATCATTAGATATCTTTCTAATACCGACAGCGTGATTTGTGAGTACAATTTACTCATTTCGTCAGCGTCTTCATCGGTATTTGATGCTAAAGGACGTCCAGAATTCATCCACCATTTCAGCCCTTGTTCATTGATAAAGTAGTATCCTCGATGGCTTCCTGCAATGTATGTCAAGCTGGGACCCCCGCCTATTCAAAATTCAAATTTAATTTTCGCCTAAATTATATGATGTTTATATGTCAATTATATACCGCAATCACGATTTTTGTGCTCCAAGCGTTCACTGAGAAAATCTAGTTGGACTAGTGGCAGTACTGAATTACTGTCAAGCTAGCAGCCACCCACTTGAAAAATGGAAACATTGAGTTGTGATGAGTACTATAATTATGTGCTCTTTTTCTATTACTCGAGTACTCTATAGCGGATTTGCCAATTCAACCCCTTGTAAAGAAATTTATCTCGAACTGAACAAACCACAAGAGGTAAAATCTATAATAATCGGGCACAAAACTTTTAACCGACCCAAAAACGTTGGGATAATTATGTGCTATCGAGATATCTTATCCGCAATTTTTGTGCTTCTACCCTTGAGCGCGACATTCATCCCAAACCGTATAAGCCACAAGAAGTAAAACCTATGATAATCGAGCAAAATACGTAAAATAGATTTAATATAAGGTGTGAATATTGGTCATTTGACGAAAAATTAATGTTCGAATTTCGAAGTGCTTTTACGTCAGAACGAAACAAACCGCTGGTACCTAAGTCTTACCGTTTCGGAAATATGGTAGTTTGAAGCTTGAAAAATTTGTTAGCCAAAATTACTATAATTTCCTTCTAACGTGATAACTATTGTATATAGCTCGTTCGTTGTTGCTCCATTCGATTCCTAGGCGAAATATGCTTCTAGAAAGGTCTATTCGATCTCGATCGAACAATAGAATAAAGTAGTGAGAGCGGTTTGAAGTTTGGCGCTTAACCGAAATCTCGATTTTTAACGGAAAATTGGTCATTTGACGAAAAATACATGTCCGAATTACGAAGTTATTTCGCGTCAGAATATACATATTCGGACCGGTAATTACGTGATACATATCGGTTCGGACGTATTATAGAACGCACATGTCTCGGGAAATCGCCATTGGAAGTTTGGACAAAACGGGTAAAATAGACCGAATATAAGGATGAATATAGGGCGAAAATGGGCAAACTTCAAGCGCTCGTAGCGCCTAAACTATTAACGATAGAAAGCCGATCCGGGGTTCATTCTGAATCGAAACAACGCGCTCTTTCGAATGGTGTAGAATAGAATATCGTAACATGAAAGAAAACCTTTCATCTGATGAAATTTTGCAACTTTTCTGCGATTTTTCGCGTCTTTTTGCGATTTTCTCGACAACCGTTGGAGTAAACTGAGAAAATCCTACGCCGTTGAATTAGTCTCGTCAGGACGCGTAAATTGATGTAGGATTGAACGTCCTAGATCTCATATTAGCGAAAAGGGGTTTGCGACTTTAGCTGTTTTTAACGATTTTGTTCGGTTCTTTTGAAATTTCTTGGCAACCGTTTGAAATAATCTGAACAAATCATATGCCGTTGGAATCAGCGCGTCAAGATGCGTCGATTGGTGTATGAATGGACGCGATCGAACGTAGTAAAATTTAAACCTCCATATCTCCGTAACGGTTGGAGCTACAGCGTCCATAATGCCATATTTGGAATCTACTCGTCAAGACCTATCCGATAGGCTTATTACGAACGCAATCGGACGAACTTTTCTTTCGCTCAAGAACGGTGGGAAATACATCGTTCGGGATGGAAGATTTGGATTCTACGGGTCAAAATCTATCGAATAGGCTTATTTTTAATGCGATTGGACGCAAAAAATATTTTTGTCTAAGTTAATTTCTACCTTAAAATTAAATTATCTTATATGATAGATCTCTACCACTAATAGGTCAATAAAACAAGGCTGGTTTGAACGATAGTTATATTTTCAGAACGTTTACAAACGTTTTCGGAATACCTTCTTCAGTGAAAATATAACTAGATAAATATATAAACAAACATTTGTCTTTTATTTGGGAACTATCAACAAAATAACTAATGACTATTTCTTGATATAGAGGATGTGTAACCAACTTTTATATATATATAAATTATAAAAACTAAATTAATGTGTAAACATACATGCAAATTAAGTAAAACCTTATATCAAAAAATCTTTGTCGAAACCTTAACAATTCTGTTCAAGGACTAGGGAAAACCAAATTTAAAAACCTAGCCAAAGGTTTCCTTCTTAAGAAATCCAAATGTCATTTTAACAAATTGCTATATACATTACTTAAATTTTGAATATCGGTTCTGAAATTAATAGTTTTAGTGTCTTTTTGTATATTTATCATTTCATATATTAGTTTTTTTTTTTATAATTATTCTCTGTTTTTAATATAATTGTGTTTTCAAAATCAAAGTAATGCCCAAGATCTTTGTAATGCTTTTGTTACAGCGGTCATTGCACCAAAATCATTATTTAAAGAATACTTATGGCTATACAACTTTTTCTTTAAATATTGTTTCGTCTGACCGATGTAACAACCACCACAGTCTTTACAGTTTATTTTATAAACTACATTACTTTGATTTTGTTTAATTATTTTAGATTTAGTATTAGTAAAAAGAGATGTGTTACTATAATTTGGAATGAAAGTAATGTTTATGTTGTTTTTATGAAACTCTTTTTTATTTTTTCGCTTAAACCTTTTTTATAAGGAATAGCGTTATAAGATTATTTTTAATTCCTCTATTGTATAATTTGTTAATTCTATTTTTTATTATTTTTTCATAAGAACTATTTGGATAATTATTTTTATCTAAGATTTCTTTAACTTTTTTAAAATTCTTTTCCCTAAATTCAGGATTAGCTAATCTAACCGCTTGATCAACTAAACCGGTAACTACATTAATTTTATGTAATTTTGATGTTTCTGCAAAATAATTTAAATGTCTTCCTGTATTGGTAGACTTTATATGCCAATTTGTTTTTACAATGCCGTTATTATGCATGACTGTCACGTTCAGGAAACTCAATGAGTTATTAGATTCCCTCTCATATGTAAATTTTAATCTATTATGATAACTATTAAATGAATCTAATATCTCATCAATACCATCCTTTCTTACGGAACAAAAAAAAAAGATAAGTATAAAAAGGTCACGAAATATATATATATTTACATTTAACTTAAAATTAAATTAAAATTGCATTAAAATTTTATCGGTTTTTCGAGATAGCATACTTCCGATGCCGCTAGCCCGTTTGAACTCGGCAGGCTTATAGTACTAGAGGAGGTGATTAAAATAAAACAAACCGTAGGTCCCGAAGTCTTACCGTTCTGGAGATATGGTATTTTGAAATTTGGAAAAGGTTCGTACCTAAAATTAGCATAATTTCGTTCTAGCGCGAAAACTATTGGAGATATTGCGTTCGTTCTTATTCCATTCGATTCCTAGGTGAAATATACTTCTATAAAGGTCTATCCGACCGCGATCGGGTCACAAGTAAAGCAGTGAGAGCGATTTGAAATTTAGCGCTTAACGAAAATTTCGATTTTGAACGAAATATTGGTCATTCGACGAAAAATTCATGTTGGAATTTCGAAGTTATTTTGCGCCAGAATATACATATTAGGACCGGTAATAACGTAGAACATATCGGTTCCAACGTGGAACGCATGGGTTTCGAGGAAACGCCATTCGAAATTCGGGCAAAACGTGTAAAACAGACCGAATATAGGGGTGACTAGGGCGAAAATAAGCAAACATCAAACGCTCGTAGCGCCTAAACTATTAGTAAGCCGATTGGGAGGTGATTCTGAATCAGGAAAACGAGCTCTTTCGAATGGTATAAGACAAAATGTGGTAACTTGAAAAAAAAATCAATTCCTAAGGTGAAATTTAGCGATTTTTTGCGTTTCTTTTTTCGCAGTTTTGTTGAGACTTTCTCGTCAACCTTTGAAGTAAAGTAATAATCTGCTTCTAGAAAGATCTATCCGATCGCGATCGAACCATAAATAAAGCAGTGAGAGCCATTTGAGAAATTCCAGCCCAAACCCTCTAAGCCACAAGAGGTAAAACCTGTAATAATCGACCACAAGGGTGGGACCACAAAAATCGCGAATAGGATTCCCCGAGAGCACATAATTATCTCAAGGTTCCCGCGTCGGTTAAAGTTTTTGTGCTCCATTATTATAGATTTTACCCTTTGAAGCTTATACGATTCGAGGTGAATTTCTCGCGCAAGGGTGGGAGCACAAAAATTCGCGAATAGTATATCTCGAGAACACATAACTATCCCAATGTTTACGCGTTCGTTAAAGTTGTTGTGCTCGATTATTATAGGTTTTACCTCTTGGCGTTTGTACGGTTCGGGGTGAATTATCTTACAAGGGGTTGGTTAGCAAATTCACTCTAGTGTACGCGAGAAGCACATAAAGAGCACATAATTAAAGTACTCATCAGATCTCGGTGTTTCAACTTTTTAGATGGGTGGGTACTGGGTAGTAGCTTGACAGTAACTCAGCAAGCCCCTCCCCTCCTCCTAGTCAAATTTGATTTTCTCAGTGAACGCCTTGACCACAAAAATCGCGATTACGGCACATCATTCGCACAAAAAAGAGCACATAATTTTCGTCTAATCAAATTTTAGTTTTGAATAGTTCTGCAACATTTTCAAGGAGTTTACAGACGAAATTTCGTTTACAACAGATAATTTAAAAAATTATAGTTCAAACTATTTGATTAACGGTGAGTAATTTAAATAAAACACAAAGCTCTTAGAATATTTTGATCGGAAGATATGCTATTAGAAAACGAAATATTTCTGCGAAAACTTCATTTAGAAGTCACGATTTGATTACATTTCCTGTATTTGCAAGAGGCTCGTGCACATTACTTTTTCAATAACTAGATACATATGTGGATCTAATTATTTTACCGTAAAACTGCTGCTTTAATTTGAAATGGAATTAACAATACGGGTATAACCAGAGTCCATATAACTTCTAGACGCATAGCAGCACGTCAGTTTATTACAAATTATATTCGAAATTCCAAGGAACAAGTACTACAAGGATAGCGAGAATCGAATTTATCTCGTTATAAGTGAAAATAATGGGATAGCGAACGATGATTGAATCATAACGAGTTACTCGGCTAACGTTAAGTGCGCCGGTAGTTGGTATAGGTGTAGTCTGTCGGCTACGGGTCGACGGTAGTAGAACTTATTGCGAACGGCAAACGCACGTCGCTCTTCGTAAAATTGTTAACTCGATAATCATCGATCCATTATATGCTCTTTGATTTACTATGTTCGCGATAAATTGCCCGCTTTGTTTTCTCAAACGCAGCGGCGTTACATCTTATATGTTCGATGCAATTTGCTCGTATCGGAATGGCAAAATACGTTTAAAACTAACGATTTATTCATTGCAAGCTTATTTGAGTATGCATAAAAATTATAAATGTTGATTGTACGTGAGAAAGTCCTACAATCTCAATAATTTGCATAGGATTTACATATACGAGATTTTCATCCTTACCGGACCAATTTGGATATCTCTGACACTGTCAACTATGACGGTATATTCGTTCTGTCTTTACAGAACGGAACAATGGAAATAGTTTAGGATACATATTTGACATAAGCAAAGGAAAGGAACATACTATTCCAACATAGAAGGTAAAGATACGCTTGAAAAGAATTGTTACTTATTTACCAACAGATTACATCCCAAAGGAAATGAAGACGATTGTAATTTAAGCTATCACAAAATTTTGGTCGTGCCAAATTTGTCAAAAGTAAATAAAATATACATTTAAGCGAAAATTACATGATTCAAACAACGTAAATATCATACAAAAACTGAAATGGAGAACACCTGAAATCTAATTCGAAGCTACAAAGGAAATTTGGTCAAGCCGTACGATTTTCCATAGAAACTGTAATGGAATGCCCAAGATAATCGCCCACTAATTACAACAATTATAGAATGCCTACTGGAAATGTTTCTTCAATCGGGTACTTCCGTTTCTTACTTGCCCCAATCAAAAAAGTTAGCTACTAGTGTCTATGTTGAGGCATACAGGACTCTTACTTGAAAACCTCCCAGAAATCGCTGAAATACGTCGGTTTTGTTTTGGAGGCTGACATTTAAACCCTATTCTATTCAGTTGGAAAACCTTCACCCTACTCCGAACCACCTCGATCCCAATAGCTTAAATAGCACTACTCCATGCGTTATATACAAAGACCGGATTATATATTTTTTGCATATCGATAACTATCAACGGTAGAATAGAACGATTTAGATCTTCACGAATTACTTTTGAAGGAAGAAAAGGTATTCTGCAAAGGGTGCGGTGAAATGGTAGGTTAATAATTTTACAAAGCAATTTTATTTTATTTATTTAATTCAAGTTACATGTTTAGTTTGCAAATTCTAGTCTGCCATAATACTCAAGTCCAGTTCAAAAACTTGGTTTGGATTGCTGAATAAAATTATTTTCATTAATCAACATATTTTCCTTTAATTTCAAAATCATTATCTTATCTTATATCAAAAAGGGTGTATACATTTTCTACTATAATTTTCTTCTTTTATAGATTCCATGTGACCAAAAATCCCAAACTACACAACATTTCTCGATTGACTTTCATAAACGAAAGTTAGAAAAAATCAAAATTAGTCGAAATGTCTGTTGTTCAGTCACTAGCGGGTTCATCTTCATCTCAGAGTGAACAACGAGTATTTAATTCGGAATTAACCAAAACTTTCTGCTAATATCCCACTTTATAAGTTACAAACCTACATTTTAAAATGTTTCTGCAAAAGCATTGCAGAAATACTGTACCTGGCGAAAGTACTTTAACCTTCCTATACTCACGCATACGGTCTGTGAGACCGATTTATATAGTATAGTATACGTGTTTCACATTTTGAGGTGAGTATAGGAAGGTTAAGGAAAAGTTGAGGCTTGATGCAGAAATCATTCTCCAAAAATTTCACGCCCCTGGAACCACGCCTTCCCGTGCCGACTTACGTTTGAAATTTTATTCAATTATACTCATACTCAAAATGATAACGCAAAATATGATAACATCATGAAAAATAATTATGTGCAACACAAAAGTACAATTTTAAAAGTGTTTAAATTTCATAATTTTTATTTAACGTAATTTTTGTACAATTAGGGTAACGTTTTCGATACTCATGAACACATTTCATTACATATACGATCTGACTTTCATCCTTTGTTATCAGGCCGTGATAGTCTTCCACTAACTTCACTGCTTTCTTCGCAGCATCAATAACAACCTTCCGCTATCAAAACAAGCAATGCTTTTAGTCTTGTGCCTTACGTTGAGCGGGAGTGTTTGAAAGCAACATGGCATTATCATTCAGAAATAAGAATAATATTTACTTGGTTGGAGGTATTGATTTTAACATAATAGGATCTAAATTACCATCCAATAGACAAGTACTATCAGTCTTTTTTTACAATATCAGAATAGTTAAATTAAATATTTGCGAAATTGCGAGCTTAGTGATACGTGAAGTAATACTTTTTGGGAGAAAGCCCGAATACCAATCAAACAAAATCAACATTGCATATCAAAAGTGTTAGAATAGAATATATGATGAATGGCGTTATCTTCAATAAAACAATAAGAAAGATGGAAATGTTTTTCGTGAAAGAGAAAACGTATTCAAAAATAATTTGGGCAACCTTCTTGATGTTGCTCATGCTGGTGCTTTGTCAATGTTGAAAATAGAAGAGGATAGGCAATTTCTTATTTCTCAGAGACAACCATGTCGAGTAGGTTATATGGGTGGGGTTGACTGCATCTATTCAGAAGTTGAAAAGAAAAGAGAGAAGCGGAAACAAGAAGAACTCAACCGTCAGCAGTATCACCTTGCCTCTAAAATTCCTAGAAGTTGTAGTGCGAATTTATATGAAGACGATTCAGATACAGAAGAGGAAGAAATAAACGAGTTCACTTCAACATCACCTTATTAGCAATCGGCGGTAATCAAGAGGGCAACTAAACACTTCATCACGCCAAAATTAGTCGCAGTCCTAGATCTTTGTCATGTAAGCTCCCGAAATTTAGTTTTTATATTGCAAGCGGCAGCAGAAGCTTTGGGCCACAATTTGGATAATGTAATAGTTACCAACACCTCAATCCATCAACAACGTGAAAAACTAAGGTGTGAGCGTGCTCAAAAGATAAAACCAAAGTTTAAGGAATCGGTGCAACCATTTCTTGTTGTTCATTACGATGGAAAGCCATTGCCCGCAGTGAGTAAGTGCAATTATTATTTTTATATATGCAAAATTTATATATTTTTGTGATTTTAGGTGTTAATGGGAAAGCTCTTGAACGCCTACCAATAATTGTTACTGGAACCGACATGGCGCAGATTCTTGAGATTCCAAAACTTAATAACAGCATTAATAATGCATTACGGAAGCAAGCAAGCAACAGTTGTTTTCAATGCATTAGAGAAGTGGAAGTTGAATGACAAAGTTAATGCATTGTGTTGCGATACTATAGCTTCAAACACTCGTCAATTGAATAGACTATGTGCGCTTTTGGAAAAAAAGCTCGGTAGAGACCTGCTTTACTTGCTTTGTCGCCATCATATTTACGAATTAATTTTGAAAGCAGTGTTTGAAAAGAAGTTGCCCTATTTAACAACGAGTCCAGATGTGCCATTGTTTAAAAATTTTAAAAAGTGTTGGAAGAAGATCAACCCAAAAGATATAACTAGTGGAATGGATCATGAACGTTGACCTAATAGCATACAACCCGTAGCAGAAGAAATAATGACTTATGTTTCGAAAGAATTAACTAAAACTCAAATGAGGAAAGATTACCGTGAGTTTTTAGAATTGACACAATATTTTATAACTGCAGATAGAGAAAAACTGTAAAAATTCGACCGCCTTGAACAATGCACCAATCGAGATGGATGTCTCGAGCTAATATATTGCTTACAAATATTTTTGTTACGAAAACAATATTCCATTCCACCAGATCAAGAGGATGCACTAGCAGATGTTTGCATTTTTATCATAGAGTTTTATGTTAAAGCATGGTTCAATCGCCTCAATGCCTCCGAAGCTTGCGTCATGATCTAAACTTTTCACAAACTCTTACATTGTACGAAGACAACGATCCAGTTACGTCAGAGGCAGTAAAATCTTGTAACCACTTATTGTATCTTGTGGAAGAAACTTCGGCTTTAGCCTTTTTTGATGTGACATTGAATGCCACTACAAGAGCAAATATGGTGAAGGCGTTAAAAACAGAGGCAAAACTTAGCGCGAAGAGAAAGCTGATAATCGATCAGAATAATATAGGCATTACCAGGTTAAATATTAAATGATATTCTATAAATACTTTTGCAAAGACTGGCATTACTACTATGGATTCTTGTTTTCAAGGAAATCAATCGATTTTTGTACTATAAGTAGAAGCCTGCATTTTTTTACGGTTCAATATAGATTCCTCTTTCTTAAAAGAAGACCCTGAGAAATGGGAAAATGAGGAATCTTATATCAATGGAAGGAATTCATTTTAAGAATTTGAAGATTGTGAATGATACTGCGGAAAGAGCGGTGAAGTTAGTGGAAGATTATCACGGCCTGATAACTAAGGATAAAAGTCAGATGGTATATGTAATGAAATGTGTTCATGTAGCATCGAAAACTTTACCCTAATTGTACAAAAATTACGTTAAATAAAAATTATGAAATTTATACACTTTTGAAAGTTTACTTTTGGGTATGAGTATAATTGAATAGAATTTCAAACGTAAGTCGGCACGGGAAGGCGTGGTCCCAGAGGCGTGAAATTTTTGAAGAGTCATTTTTGAGGGGTGAGACTTGAACATTTTCATAAGAAGAAATTGCCCATACAAATAACGGACACCCTAATATATATGTATGTACATATTTTAATCAAATCTCAAACATATAATCCGATCTCTAGTGATATATCATTATATATATATATATATATATATATATATATATATAATCTTTTACCCTTTCTACCTTTCGGTGTAAGCGTTCGGAGCCGCCGAGCCGTATACGCACGTATACCGTACCGCTGCTGGCCCGCCTAGTGGCATTTCCTTCCTGCAGCGAATTATTATATATCATTTTAAAGGGTTTAAAATTCTCAAAGAAAACTAAAATTGGCCCAGTCGTTCATGAATTAAAGACAAAAATGTATGCCATTCAATCATTTGAATTCTTCATTAGGTGATTGAACTTATCAAATTCTCAAAACGCATTCCTTTGTTATTTTAACGATCACCCAATTTACAATTTAATTTGCATTTGATATTGTTCTCATTGTTAACTCATTTTCCTGATCTTCGTTTGTCACTTTAATCGTCTAGTTCATCCCCTTTCAGGCTTCTAGACGCCTTTCGTAACTCGGAAGCTTGTGCTGTGCTTATCTAATCAGTAATCACACACTGGATCTGCCTGTGTTGCTCGCCCTTCGTGTTCCAGATGCAGATGGAGATCTTCCCTTGATCGAGCCCAATACTAAACGGTATTCCTGAGTGCTTTCCGATGCTCGAAAGATTACAATCTTAAATTTCTAGTTGATTAGAAAAACTATTTATTCGTGGCTCCATTTATTCTCTATACGAAGTCAAGGCATCATTTCAAATAAAACAAATAAAAATCAATTTAACAATTGAAAGGGCGAGTGGATGAAGGGGCTAAGTGACGAATACCTCTTTTTGAGAAAACAGAAATTTTGTTAAACATCCTGGAACTTTCTTATTATAACAATTGTTAAAATAGAATTTTCAGGGTATATTCCTTTTAAAAGTATATGTCGAATAGGTTAAAAGTTAAATACAACTTTTGGTTACCTTAATTAAAAACAAAAAAAAAAAAAAAAGTTGTACATAACCCCTTTATCCATCAAAAAGTAGTAAATTTATTACTAAGGATGACATTGAAGAATGAGACAAAAAATCTGTTTTAACATATTTATTGTTATAAACAAAGAAAAATATGTAATAGGTTATATCTGACAACTTAGCTTCTAATTAGTGCGCCTTTTTTTTGGCGGTTGGGGTTCCTCTGAGCTCGGTTGAACTAAAAGTTCTTCATAAAACCAACGGTGCTGTTCAGGTACGTATTTAATTTGTTGTCTAAGATTATCTAGTTTCTCAATAGATACACTTCCAGTTTTATGCGTAAATCTGACAATCCTTACTTCAGGTACTTGTACACGAGTCGGATTTTTCAATAAATTAACCTGTTTAAAAGGCGTATATGGATCATATGATTCTTTGTACATATAGCTTCCAAAATTTTCAATTCTGATCCATTTTATTCCATCGCTGAAGTTAACTTTTTCATTTAAAGTATTCTATTTTCTGTTTAGTAGACCCATATTTGCAGGTAATTTTTGAAAATCATAAAAAAGATGCTTCATATTATTAGTCGTAGAACCTTTTTGGATGCCTGTTGTATTAAATTTCTATATTGGTCTGGTGTGTAAACCGTTTCTGTTTGCCGCAAGACTTTTTCTATTCGACCAAAATCCCTATCCGAATCTAAATAGGTATGCCCAACCTCGGGGAATTTATGTTCAATAGATTGAAACACCTTCTTTAGAATTAAAAGTTGGAAGAAACAAATCATTAGAAAATTTTTATTTTGACCAGCACATGAGTCGGACCATATACATACGTAAGTGATTTCTAGTTTTAACTTGATCACTGTTTTGAATAAAATTCCACAAACTACTGATTACTTCGATGCTACCTCGGTTTGCAATATTTTCAATCCACTTTTGCATGTATGGTTTTTCTTCGTCCGTTGAAATGGAATGTATGCCCAAGTTGTAAAACCATAACTGTCTTAGATAAAATGCCTTCGAAGTTGTTAATTTTGATAAAGGCATAGTTTGTTGGAGATCAACAGTTAAATATAACACATCATGATTTGTGTGAGCAACTTCCCGGTCAGATTTTAATAAATCAAAGCCTCTTTTCACGTTTTCCCGATGCTCCTCATTAGATTCTCCGGAGTCACATTTACTGCATGTGTCACTTTTGGGGTGACTAAACGATAAGTTGAATTTAGTGGAAAATATATTTGCATATGAAGTCTTCTTTATCTTAAAATTTTCAAGGCTTATTTTCACTTTCACATTTTTCTAAATAGAGTCTGTACATAATGGAAATGTTTAAATTAGGCGCTAAATACATTTTATAAGGATTATTATTGCGGGAGTAATGGGAGGACTAAGCTGGAAATTGATCAATGTGGTCTTTGATGTACTCTGCTACTTCGTTAGTCATTTTATGGGGTCTATTTAAGTGAGGTCCACGTTGGTCAGGTGATGGTGCTGATGAGCCTTTCTGTAATTTGTTTTGAATTATTTCTACTTTTTTGGCCTATATGATAAAGCGCACAGAAAGCAGTCTTACATACTTTCATTTGTTTATTATTTCTCGTAATTAAGTAATCGTAGGCAAAAGATTTGTGTTTCTTTGCTGATTTAACTATTCGTTTAGTAGACCTCCCAACAATACTTTTAAATAGGATAGAATTTTTTGAGTTGGTATCAAGCAAATAAAATTCATTAAAAATAGATTGTCGTATGTCGATGTTAAAATTTTTACTACATTCCAGTCTACATTTATAACTGCATAAATTATCAAGACATACCTTCTTGTCGGCCACCTCATATCCTTTTTGAGATACGTACTTTTTTCCGTGTGCTCTGTTTGTTGCAGCTTCAACTCTTTTCCAATTTTCTGGTTGTCTAACCCTTCTTTTACAAACCTTTGGTTTATCTGGAAATATTTTGAATTTTTGGCTTTATCATTTTATTGTTTATCAGTGTTGCGTATATCTGCTGGGTTTTTTAATGTTGTGCTAACTACTTCTTGTTGAATACTTTCAATGGTTTCCTCATTTTCAGAGTATTCGCTTTTACTATACTCGAGTCGCCGAACAGATGCAGTAGCAAATTATGGCAACCTTGCAATGCAAATGTCCGACTCACACAGCATAAATCACATGTAAACATATCAAAATAATAACCTCATTTTGTATTTGACATAAATAAAAATTGCAAAATAAGTACTAAAATAATTTTCTTATTTCTTCAAGTATGTTTTGTTGAATTAAATTATGCATTTCCAATATATAGAATTATATATAGTAAATAAAAATACACAATGGTTTTAAGATATATGTAATATATAAATACAAAATAAGGAAACAAATAATTGATTTTTTTTTTTTGGTACGTATTTATATAAGAAACAGTATCCTAAAACTCACTGTACAAATAGGTATAATCAAAAATAATAAATTTTATACATATTACAAAAATTTAATACAGTAAAGGAATTAATTATGACACACTAAAACGTTCTTAACATGTATCTTCTTCGCTATTAGATGATGTAGACGAATCATCATTAATTGTAATGATTAAGGGCTCTATGTGTATATCTATGAGATTGTCAAGTTCCCACATTTCCTTCTCTGTTTGAATAACATGTCTAATAGCATTTTGCCAATCTTCAACAGAAATATTGTCAATACCTCGTTGAAATAATTCTTTCACGTCTGCCAATTTAAATGTGGTGTTATGTCTCGCAACATACCCCTTCACTTGTGCCCATATTAGTTCAATCGGGTTTAATTCACAGTGATAAGGGGGAGTCTAAGTACCTTTCTATTAGTGTTTTCTATTAATTCATTAACAGCATATTTCGGAGGGCCAGATAAATGTTCTTTAATTAAAGCTAACAATTCTGCTTTTACCATGTTTTCTTCATATGCAATACTATTTTCCCTCATCCAGTTTTGCATTTCTAATTTGCGACTATTAGTTGTAGGTGGCTTATTCAATTTACGACTATGGTACGGAGCATTGTCAAAAATTATAACGCAATTTTCTTTTAAATTGGGGAGAATACATCTCATCCACTCTTCAAACCTTTCTGCGTTCATGTCTTCATGATAATCTCCTGTTCTCTTTGATTCAAAGAGGAGTAAACCATTTTCTACAAATTCTTCATCCGAGCCAATGTGTGCAATTATAAATCTTTTGCCTTTGCCTGAAGGATTTTTAAGACCTGTACTTAAATCTTCTATAAATGCTTGTCTTGCAGTGACAACAGACATATCTGTCCATACTTTATTTACAGTATGTCCAGCATTTACCCAAGTTTCATCCAAGTAATATATCGGGGTACCATTTTCATGATATTTCTTAATTTCACGAAGGTATTTCCGTCTCCAGGTAATAATGTCATCTTTTTCTTTTAAAATACTATTTCGAGCTCGCTTATTATAACTACAAACATAATTATCTTATGATTAGTATATAGAATTTAAAGTAATAAATATTTGTACCGAAAGTTTAGTTCCTTTAATAATAATCTGAGAATCGTAATTTTGAAATTAGGAATGTCATCTCTTTCATTTATCACTGTGAGAACTTTTTGAACTGTTGGAGGTTCATTTTTAAAAAGAATGAATGTACAATTTTTCGTATAGCATTTTTCATTTCATCATCCACCATATCTAAAACAGCCCTTTTTCTATGATATTTTTTGGTGGTTGTAATTCGTGATTAGTGTTATATTCTTTCACAATATTGTAAACACTGCGTTCACTAATTCCTGTAAAAGATACTATAATAGTTACTATGATTTGGTTATCGTTTTTGGAAAGATACCTGCTGCTTTGGCTGTCATTTCAACACCAACAATTTTAGAAGTGCTAGGCTCTTCTTGAAATGTTTTAAATATATTCAAAACCTTCTGTTTATCTTCTACCGTAAAATGTTTTGAAACTCTCTTCTTAGGAGGTGAGTTTTCCATAATGTAAGTATATACGATAATATAGCAAGAAATAATGTATAACCTACAAAACAATAATGTATTATTGGTGCACTAGAACGATCGATAAATAGTCTTCAGAAACACTGGTTTATGAAATATAATAGATAATTGATCATTTACAAAGAAAGCTAATAAAATCTAATATTCCAAATGCAATATGGACTCGATTTTTATTCTATTGTAAGCGGCCACCCTGATCGACCAATTACAAACGTTATTTGTTATGTGACCTATTAAACACACATTGTTGCCATAATTTACTACTGCATTTGTTCGGCGAGTCGAGAGTAGGAGAACTCTCATCACTTTCATTGCCTGAAGGAATGTACTCGTCACTAGACTCTCCATCACGAAAGTCGCTAGAATCAAAAATATATAGAATGCATATTAAAGTTATAGCAAAAGAAAAGTGTAATCTTGTAAAAAAACACCTTTATCTGACAGATCTTCGAAGAAAAGCTTGCATAAATTAGATGCATGTGCAATAATAGTATCAATACCTGAACACAGATCCGAAAAATAAGTAAGTAATTGCGTATACATATCATTTTCTATGTTTTGAACAATAACTTTTCTTGCAGAATCTTCTAAAGCCTTTTTAACCATCAATTTTCCACGAGAAAGCATTTTTTGGTGATTTTTTAATGCTGCCACTTCACAATTTGACAACTAACTTTTGAGGTTAAGTCGCACCAGTCGCACTAAACGCTACTATTCCAGTGGATAAAGGAGTAGTAAAGTAGCGCTGATACAACAATTTGAACGTGGAAAAAGGGGGCTATATGAATTTAACTCCTTTATTCACTTCATTTTATTAACATGGTGTAATATAACCCCTTTATCAACTTCATATATTTTAAATTACAACAGAATTTGGGTATTTGAAAGGTTTAAAAGCTTCTTTTACATTTAACCTCTTCATCTAATACAAAAACTGCAAAATTTGAAAAATGTCACTAAGCCCCTTTATCCACTCGCCCCTTCAATTTTCCTCGTTTTTCCCCGGTTCATTTCAATAGAAATAGTAGTACTTCTCATCAAGAAATTCAATAATTCCTTTCTTTGGGTATTTCAAAGATCATTGTTAAGTTGAAGAGCACACTAACAGGAAAAATATCGAAGTAGATCTGTTTAATTAGATTTAATTATTCATCTGCGTGCAGTAATATTCGCCGTACTGTTATTTTGCCTGCGTAGCAGATTTCCTTAGTAAGGACACATGGCCGTAGATAAAATATCATCTGTCATGCAATTTCAACAACAACATTTACTTATATTTATCTCGAACGTACACTTATATATTTGTCATAATTAACAATACAATCATTAACAAACGAGTATCTATAAAGTCATATGCTATCGTAAAGCACGAATTAACTGAGGAGAAATCGCGGCTCGCCGTTGCTTTTGGTATCGTCTCTGCATAATTGAAATGAATATTATTTCGTCCGGGGGTAAATATTTTAATTAGATAGCCTTACGATCTTAATTAAAGCGATGTAAAACGTAAAAATACCGCCCTAATTAAATTTTATACGCGATTACGGAATATTAACAGATCATAAATTGAGGAGGTTTAACGAAATGAAGTGCCCAATAAAAACGAACAGATGTTTCACGTCATGTTTTTATTAAGATTATTAAAATACTTACATCTTCAAAATCACCAGAAATGTGAGCTGAAATGCATGCGGCATTTCTCTGTGTCCATGCTGATATGAAATAAAATGGAAAGCTTATGGTAGTAGTGGAGTAGATAAGTACATATTTCACTTACTATCTGCTTACTTAATTTTCATTTTTGTGTGCTTCTTGATTGTCTGATTTGTAAAGCTTTAGTCTCCGAATAATAATTATGTGATCCTTAAATCGCTTATACAAATCAATACGAAGCAAATAGCTAATTCTAAAGCTTTAAGTCTAAATCAGACGCATTCTCTATTGCCTCCTCCTTCTATACCACCAGCCATCAAATCACAATAAAAAGTTGCCGCTTGAATGAATCGCGTAACATAGAAAACCTCCGATCTGATGTGAATTCTACGTACATACAAGGGAACGCAGTATTTACTTACTTAGTTTACTATTAGACCGTGCAGATCTTACATTCTATTTATCAGTCTTGTTCGTTCCAGGAAGAATGGTCAGTTAAGATGCGCGCCGTTCGCTTCCCACATCCAAGACGACGATGACCCTAGACGTTATTTATGATGAAGATCTTCAAAGGCTAATCAAGAAAACGTTCATTTAACTGTCGATAAAGAAGTTGCTGGCTATTGCTCGCATCGAAGTTTTACCACGGTCCGTTCAGTAGCGTAGAAATCGAGTAATTGTTGGTTTTGCTGTCGGATTCTGCCGCTGAAATGCATGCTAAAAAGAGTTAGAATAGGCGTAGTAAAGGCAATAATTTAGAAAAACTAAATGAGAATACTCGTAACATCGTCCAAGAAATAATATTTATTTACGTAGTAACGGTACTTATTGTAAGTGTGGTGTTATTTTTACGTTAACTCTTTCCTCTTTCTGTTATTTCTGGAAGAAAATGAATCATTCTTAGTATCAGGTTGGTAGCGTCTTTTGGAATAAACGAGAACTTCAAATCAGAACTATCAATAGACTGTCCTTTATTTCGCGTAAATGCCTTCTTTCACCTTTCAGTTAATTCATGTTCTCCCGAACCTGAATTTTAGTTAATACTATTTAAACACTAAATTCAATTACGAAAATCCTTTCCATTTAACATTTTCCTTAGAGTTATATTTGGAGATATGGAATATTATAATAGTAGTTCCAGTTATACCATAAATTATAAACAACTACTGGGTAAAATATATAGTTGTACGAAGGACTGCTACCTTACCAAAATCATCAACGCTACAAAATGAACAACTTTCTTTTAATCTTCCATATCAGCAGCTCAAATGATAGAACCAAAGGAACTAATCTAATACTACTATGTACTATATCTATACAGTGGACCTGATCGCTTTGAAAGTGGGATGAAATTTACGAAACATTAAAATCAAAATTAAGAACTTTCTTTCAGGAATGGATGGGTATTGGAAGACAAAAGCATTCCAGCCAAATCAATCAAACACACATGTTAGTACCTTCTACTTCAACAAGCTCAAAGTCAGCTAAAACTGGGAGTTCCGCGTTACGAGAAGCCACTTAAGCACATTACCATATCGAAATACTTGGACCTCAATATAATCCAAAATGAAACATTGTCTTACATCACTACCAAAATATTTAGGTACATTATTTCCAAAGCGACTCATTCGGCTTGAGTACTGTCTTCTCTAGTTTTTGAAGAAAATAATAATGATAAAAACCTGATAAACTGTTACATAATTTTTGCGATTTTTGTTGATGTATGCTACTACAGAAAATTCCATTGCTGAAACTTCCGTTGGTGAAGAAATGGCCAGATTTCGGCTGTATCACACTGGCGAGTATACATACCTATATACAGAAAGCGCAGGTGTCTCAATATTTCGACTGCTGTTATAACAGGCTTCTTTAGAAATGCGAAATATGTGAATATGTGTCAATATATATGAGAGAGGTTAACTAGCAAGGCGATCCGAGAAATTCCACATACGACTATGAAGTGGAAACGTTCTAACCTTACCAGAACTGCAAGGCTTCTGCAGGAGACTTCCAAACTACTCTGAAAGGCATAAGTTAACTTATTTAAGTTTATTCTAAGCAACAGTCATTATACCTTTTTCAGTTGCCAATGTAGTTTCTATCATTGGAATTCTCTTTTTCCTTAACCCTGCTGTACTGTTAAAATTTACTCTACACGTGTATCGTTCTGGTCAATATGACCCGAAACATTATTTGCAACAAAGAATAAGTCTACTGTTTGAAAAGAAATATTTTATTTATAGAAAAATAGAAATTTACATCTTCTAATAAAAACATTTACACTTAAACATAAAAATGTATTTTATAAAAAGACTATGGAGCACAATTTGGGCAAAAGAATTTTACATGCTTCTTACAAAGATGTTTATTGCATATTACACAAGTACATAATATTTGTTTTGTTGTCATTACTTGACGGACAAAATTTGCATCGTGCACGTTTTGCATTAATGTTCGCTGCTGTTGAGGGTTCATTTGATGTTAAGGCTATATTTCGATTTTTCGGTTGTTGAGCTTTTACCACCATGTTGAGAGCTTCTTCTCCCCTGGGTAAGTACGTTCTTGACTCCATATGTAATTTTTATGAGTGATTTTCCTAATTCTTCTAGAAATAATCTTGTTTTTGTTAGTTTATTGTTGTTCCAATTTGGATTCACAGCAGTCCATAATACATACGCGTTGTAAGCCGAAATGTCTAGCATGTTATAAAAAATTACCATAGGTAAGCGATTGGATTTCCTTTTACAAGTATATGTGCCCACTAATTGATCGAGTGTGTCAACGGCACCTTCAGTTGCATTGTAGTCTAGTATTATATGAGGTTTCTGATCAGTTCTTTCAGCGACTTTGTTATCGTGATGCAATGTGCTCATAAGTATCACGTTCTTACCCTTTTTGGCACATAATTTACGACGATTGTATCATTTTGTGAAAAAGAAAGAACTGCTATGTACTTGTTTGTTAGTTATTGGCTGAGGAAGTTCCGGCTTGTTTTTCTAGCAGTTCCTACCATCGTAAGTTTTGTTTTCAGCAGTAACTGTCCTAAGTTGTATGATGTGAAAAAAATTGTCACACGTCACATTATGTCCTCTTAGTTCGCTGGTGAGATCGCAAACCACCCGCATGCCCTGATATTTTTCTGGTGGAACACCCTCTTCCTTTCCCTTGTAAACTTGTACTTTCAATGCGTAAGATGTTTCACTGTCACAGAGAGTCCAAATTTTGATACCATACCTCGCTGGTTTACTAGGTATATATTGCTTGAAAGGGCAGCGACCTCTAAATGCAACTAACTGTTCATCCACCGTTACATTTTCTTCAGGATTATATAACATGGGAAGATTTTCTACCCACATTTCCCAAATGTTTCTAATGGCCGCTAATTTATCAGCACGTCTTCTTTCCTGGCGTGTAGTCTTGTCATCAAAGCGAATCGCACGGGATATCATGCTGAATTGTTCAAGAGACATGGTTGCTCGAAAAATGCTTCGACCGGTATCATTGTCCCACAGACTTCTTGTAGCTTCTCCGTGCGATCGGTAGACGTCGGCAAGTAACAAAAGACCAATGTAGGCTTGAAAGTGGTACTATCTAAAACTTTCCATTTTGTATCGTAAACCCGTAATCCTTCAATATTTGTCATCATTATCACTTCCTTCTCGATCGCAGGAAAAAGTACAATTTCAAATGCACTTTTTATGTCTGTAATTCTCGCACATGCATATCTTGTAATTCCTGCAGGAGTGCGAATCACATTGCCAGAACTAAAACGACCACGTGGCTGAGGTGGAAGTAAATTCCATTCAATTTTACCATCTTTCGAGAAAATTGTCTGAACATTCTGAGGCATTTGAAGATTTTCTTTGGTCTTGTTCGCTATCAGAACTATCACTTTCCTACACATCACTTATATGATCTTCAAATTCAGAAACAGATTCATCACTATCAGAAGCTTGTGCAAGAGCTTGCAGTTCTGCATCACTTAGTGGTCTTCGACTTGCCATGTTGAAATCGAGAGTGAAACTAACAAGCAAATTGAGTGCAACGTTTTATAACTAAGGTATCACGCATGCGTGCAACGTCCGAGACGTTCCCTTACAGAAAACAAAAACAGACGCTAACACGTTTGAGCTTGAATAACCCTGCGTAAACAAGAACATGCAAGAAGGTAATACGTGATAGTCAAGTAGCAAAAAAATAAAACAAATAAATCATTTTCATTACTTTCTAACATATTTGGCGCAGTGATGGGTCGTTATTACATGCACAATTGTGTTGTATAAAATGTTTATGGAATATTAACGTAAACAAAGTAGCAAATAAAGTCAGTGAACGCCATGAACATTTTTTGACAAATATTCATATTACAGCGAAACAAAATTCTGTTTGGGTCAAATAGACCCAAACAGTGCAGCAGGGTTAAAGGTGTTGTCCCTGCCCCACCATACTGAAGTTCTACGGATTGTTGTAACCTTTAGCCAGTCTATTTCATGAGGTCCTCGATAAAACCTACCTACAACCTTGCTAATACATAGCCTTTTTATCGCTTCTTGATATACAAACCGAGATTCACAGTGTAATTCTGACATTGCTGTCACAGAAAGGCACTTAAGCACATGTGCTCCTACCTCCACACAGCGGGCTCTAGAGATTGGATCATCCACTGTTCCTCTGGTGGACAAACGTTTTTAAACCCTGTCAATAATTTTACTATTTTTCCAAATTGTCTCATTCATAATTCATTCCCACAATTTATTCCACAATCAACAAGCGGGACTGTGCACAGTTTTTCAATGTTTTACATTCTGTTCCTTCAGCTAGTTCTTTCCCACGCTTCTATACCCACTCAGCGAAATTGTATTTCAAAGCTCGTTTATGGAATTCCTAAATACCATATGTTCAATATACTCCTCAATATTCGCCTTGGTTTACTTCTGAAATTAAACGCAACTTAAAGATTAAGGAGTTTTATAGGGGCAAATAAATCAAAATAAGAAGTTCTTTTCTTGGTGAAGTATTATAGCCAAGACACAAATTCGTGAAGCTTATTCTGTTTACCTTCGGATAGTTGAGAAGGATATTAAATCTTAACCAACTGATTTAAGGGGTTTTAGTTTGGAATAAGCGGGGAACAACCATAATTTCTGGCACCATTGGTCTTGATGGCGACAGATTCAGCGTTCAAGATGTAAATGCTTTGGCAAATGGCTTTCCTGCAATTTTTCTTCCCAAGTCTAATTCACACATTGTTGAGCGGCATGTTTCTCAGTTGCTCTTTGTCCTCATATCGACTTCGCACTTCACACTACTGATGTGACTATTATTTCCAGCCTTATCCCTAGACTGCAAATATGTCTTGTACTGACCACAGGTGCTTTTCCCTTTGTTTGGAAAAGAGCTAGAATTATTAAGAAAGGTGACTGACCCAGCCAATGTCAAGAACTACCGTTCCATTTCAATATTTCCTAACTTGGCTAAGATATAATAATGTCTTTATTGCATCAACTATTACAAAATATAGATACATGTACACACGAGAGAGTGAAGGTCGCAATCTCAAGGCGAAGTTCAGCTAATGCTGAGCAGGTATTGTATTTACTTACGCATAAAATCTTTTATTTCTAGCAGTCAACATGGTTTAGTTCAGATGAGATCCATCAGCACAAACTTAACCACAATTTCGTAATATATGTGCGAGGTGCTGGACGGGAGAGAACTGATTGACGTAATTTATACTGACCTTTCCAAAGCCGTCGATGCCATTGATTACGGTATTTCCCTGTCCAAGTTCGCCTCACCGTTCCTCGGTAGATTAATCACACCATATTTAGAAAATCGAAGTAGCCATGTTTTCTACGATAGATTCAACTCCTACGATTTTACATCTACCTCTGGTGTCCCACATGCATCAAATTTTGGCCCATTGGTTTTTATAATGTTTATTAATGACCTTCTGAAAATTTGAACCTGGCCTGCTCTGGCACATGCAGATGATATCAAAATGTATTACACAATTAATTGCAATGAGGATTCTACTTTTCTTAATAATAATCTATCAATGATTGCTAATTAATGTGAATTTACCAAATTAAAAGTAAATTTGGACAAGCGTTCCACAATATCATTTACCAAAAGATTGTTGGTATTAGATACATCTTGTTGTGACTTTTGACGCGTCAATGAACTTTAAATAGCATACTGAGCAAGTGTATTTGTCGGCGAGCAGAACTGTTGGGTCATATACAGAGATGCTAAGAGCTTCGAGAATTCTGACACTATTAAATATTTGTATTGTCCTTGTCAGGCTGGAGTACGGATCCATTGTATGACTTTCCATTTATCTATCTCAAAGCATGCTGCTGGATCGCATTCATCAATGTTTTTTGAATTTCCTTTCATATAAAATGGATGATGTCTATCTGGAGATGGGTGTCTGTTAGGATGCTGCTACGTCGCGAAACGATGTCTCTTTCTGATCGTAATGACGTGCATTCTGCGAAGTTGGTGTTCGGCTTATTCAATAATAAAATTGAATGTGCGGATTTGCTCTCTAACAATAAGTGTTCTGTTAATGTACCTCTTATGTCCGGATGACATTCTTCTATATTTTCGACACCACTTCCAAGGACGAACGTACTTTCAAGCATTGGTAACGGTTATATGTAGGAGAGGGAACTAGTTGATTGACGAACTGGCTGGAAATTTTCTAGAATTCATCATAACTTAAACAAAAAGAATTTTGTCTTTCTGGATCTGTTATACACCATATATGCAGTAATGCTGTGTTATTTTTCCCTTTATCTATCTCTTCTTTTATTATACCATTACCGCCTTATTATTTGTACTGTTCTTACTAGTATTAATTATATTATGTATTTTTTTTTGTATATCTGATCGATAATATTTACTTATAAGTTTGTTTTTTCCTGTATCTATTTTATCCTGTAATTGGATAGATTCTTTGGGCAAATAATAATTAAGTACATCACAATACATAATTCCTTGATCTATTGCGACTGGGCGTTTGAACAAGAATCAGCCGGACGGTCTTTTGAATAGCTATTTCATGTTTGGAGAGCAGCATACCTACATAGGATACCTGGAATTTAGAACAATCTTCAACCAACCATGCGTTCTATATACTATCAGAATGAACAAAGAAGACCGAAAGTGTCACTCTGGTACTACCATTATATTTCAAAAATGACAAATCTACAAATATTACTCTAAAGTTAAAACCCAGAATGAAATTTATGTGCGAATCCAACATTTTCAATGATATCGAGACACCAGCGGTATTAAGCATAGATTAACACTACATAGGTATAAAGGTGAAATGATTTTTCTCGTTCTTTCTAAAATTCTTCGAGAACTAACTACTTCACTAACATTGCAGGAACGATCATTACTTATTCCATCGGTTACAAGATGGATTTCTATTGTGTAAAGCAGATGTAGTGCCTTTGTTTAAACTGTATAGACCTCAAGTTGTTTACTGATGCTTTCCTTTTTTCGCGACGCACTTTCTAAGTCAATAGATATAGTCTTTTATCTATTTAATTAATAACATAAATACTTTTATTATTTCGATGTGAGTTGCATTCATGTTGTTTCCTACTACGCCACTGACATCCGTTTCAAACTAACAAAATGAATGCCGTTAACGCTGCTACATTTAAAATATGATATCCTAACAAAATCGCAGTTGGTGAGCGTGTTCTTCTGGAGAACGGCGGAGAATCATGCTTACCAGATAACACTTGTCCGTGTACGATTTGAGATTGTCGAATCAATAAAATAAAGTTACTTTCCCGGTATCGTTGTTGTTGTCGTTGTTGCATTTGAAATCCATTCAAGTCGTCCATTGAATTTTATTTACGCCAAATCTCGTAAAAACGGTTATCTCCGCATTGTAAATTAAGATACACAAGCCGGCACTGTCTACACGAACAGAAATCGAGTTACAATATATGTATATGGGCCTTTACTATTTCAAAGTTTTACGGTTATCGCTTCGTTTTGTATTGAGAAAAGGTATTTTGTATACGGTTTGAATTAGATGCTGTTTAGAGAAACGTGTATCCTATTTGCGTTGGAGTTCTGATGCGTAGCAGCCAAGTGACTTTTAGTTCTTCTATAGTTGCATGTATGTATTTCGATTTTGACATGTAATATTCCAATATCATATGTCCCGTGTTTTTATTTAGAAGTGTACCTTTAATAGACCCGCAATTTTTGGAATACTTTGATCATTTAGATGTAAATTTTAGTTTATGCTCATATGACATAATCTGACACCCTCATATTGAAATGAAAACATATTTATGTTCTGAAACATGCTGGTAAAGAAACGCAATTCCTGTTTGCATCTCATGGCTGCAATAAAAATCCAACGAAACATTTATTAACTATTTTGGGGAGCGTTGGAATTATATCAACTGATTTACGAAAGCTTTTTCAGGAACAAAGCTCCACAAAAA
Organism: Chrysina gloriosa; assembly: GCA_038088585.1. Classification (NCBI taxonomy): domain Eukaryota; kingdom Metazoa; phylum Arthropoda; class Insecta; order Coleoptera; family Scarabaeidae; genus Chrysina; species Chrysina gloriosa. The sequence continues at coordinate 33,660,747 of CM076087.1, read as the reverse complement.
CACGACATACCCCTGTAAGCCCAATCTCTAATAAAAACGATTTTAGAGAGAAATCATATTTATTGCATTTCAAGTTCTCAAATTTCAGAGAAATGCTGGTTTTCTACATCTCCTTCTCAAATACTAATCCCCTGAATGAATACAAGGAAACTACATAGCAGAATAAGGTGTTAACGTCTGAAGCAATATTTATCCTCCTATAAATTTGCCGTGACAAAAACTACCGCTAAATACAAACTTTCCACGGATAAACGAAGCGTGAACATCGACAGTTAAATATGTATATGCTGTAACCGAAGAAAATATTAGAAGGTGCAACGTCCTCGATATTGTATCATGTTCCCGCTGTATCAGTCGAGAAACAGAGACGAAGAGGTAAAGAACCGCCTCGGACCATTGCTACGTGCTCGGTTCGAGCGGTCGTTACTACAAAAGAAATATGCTCTGCTCTTCGGCGACTAAACGCATCAGCTGTTTTAACGTTCTTTCTTATCAATTTCCTATTTCCTCGCAAAGATAGGGCGTTATCGTTCGAGCGTGAATGCACGCCGAGGTAGGTATAAATTAAATAGATAATTCTATCAATTTAATCTTGGCTTTTAAAGAATGGATGTGGTGGACTTTTTGGCGAGATTGTATCTAAATTAATTTTAGATTTAATTACTAGGTTACAGCTTCGAGAGCTAGTATTTTTCAATTTCTGTACAGACCGTGTGTTAGGAGCTAAAAAATCTTTATAGACCGCATGTCTTCATATTTGATTGAAAATTCTTCGAATAATCTACTTTATAAGGTGAAATTGATCGCTGAAATCTATTTATGTATACCATGATACGTTATACGTAATTACGTTTTAGCGAAACAATTTAGATTATGTAATAAAACTAAAGATGGTTTGAATTCTTTATCAAGCCGTAAGGACTGAGGTGACTACTCGCTGTCAGAGAAGCATGATAAACACTAGAACCGCATTCGGGCCGCAACAGTTCCATAATTGCTGCGAGTGAGCAGGGACCAAATTTGGAAGACAGAGGACAGACACTTAACAAACATCTTCACATCTTACGACTAGTGACGCATATTATCTGCAAGGCCTATTGCTAGGAGCGGAAACGTCGCAGCATCTCATCGGTTAATGCTGAGCAGTATTAAACTTGAAAGCTTTGGATCTCGGTTACTGCAGCCAGAAAAGGTGAAAGAGGAATCCATTAGCATTGTGATTGGTTCCGTTGAAGACGTCATCCTGACTGACTAGATAGCTAAGTAATACAATAAATCACAGCTTTTGTGTGGTGGGTATTGAACTACACCTCTAATCCTTAAATTCGGCGCGTTTCATTATCTTTCAAATTTTCGTATGTAGCTATAAGTAATCTCAATTACTTACAGCTACAAGCACTTTCGCTTTACTTAAGTAGTTTGGCAGTTTGTAGCAAACTGTTCAAGCGGAGTACTTCATTCACTTATGAAAGGAAACTTGAAATTTTATTTATCAAACATTTTATGTTCTGGATTGATAAAAACAATATTTACCCATCTACTAATTACTATTATGCCAAAATAAATTGCTTTCTCGTGTCAGACTTAAAAGAAGTTACCTAGTAACTTCTTTGGTAATAAATGTGAAAATGTATGAATTTGGTGGAAAACAGAAGTTAGTACGTTTTATAGTAATTCAGGGGAATCTGGAGAAGAAATTATACTTAAGAGTGAGCACGACACCTATTCGAAATAAGGGACAAATTAGGATGCTCTGAAGTAGCTGAGAAATATGGCGCACTAGCGTCAACGAATTACTTTATAGCCAGAAACAATGTGACAAAATGGAAGGAACCGCTATTTTCACAAAACTGGAAATTCTGATGACGTCATTTCAGGTTTTGGAGCTAATATATTGCGTTGCAACTTCTCTTGTAGTTACTTACGTATCTCACTATTCTTCTAAATATATTTTTACCATAATAACACATATGTTACAATTTAAGTTCATTTATTTGTCTTAAAATTTAATCAGAAATTAATATTCGACAGAATAAATACATTTTAAAAGGAATGCACAAAGACAAAGGGGGCGCCCAGACATGTGCAAAAAATTGACGCGTCCAGTTAATGGTTAAGAAGGAAGAAATAGTTGGTTTGGAAAACATGAAATATCGTGCATGCTGTTGATACTAATTCCTTAATCGTACATTTGGACACAGCTAAATGCTGGTTGAACATCGGTTTCTTTCCTGGCGATAATATCTCTGTATGTGATACTCCTACCACACATAGTAAACAAAAGATCTGACACTGATAATTTCAAGTGTAAAATCAAATATAGCGATTGTAAACAAATTCGTTCTTTAAGAGGACATATCCCTTTTCTGTAATAGTTATCAGCAGACGTTAATAAGCCGTAAAGAAAGAAGAAAACGTAATAGCAGCATCACAAATACTTTAGAATATCCAATGGCCACGTTACTAATTACTCAAATACTTTGCCGTTATTGTTAAGAAAAATCTATACGAAGCATACAATCCAATGCATGTCAATGTATTGCTAAAAGAAAAAAATCCTAATTGGCCAAAAAAGTCCGCAAGAACAGTACCTAACAATAATCAATAGCAAAACATAATACATCCGTCTATATCTTTTGTGCTGTTCACGGCCAAAGCCGCTTTTTAAATGAACGAAACGTATTCAGTTGAAATGCTTATACATCGTCGATAATAAAACAGAAAATTTGCACATTTGTAACATTTAAAAATGGATACAAAATTGCAGCTTTCTATGAATCCTTCAGTAGCACAATTTTCCACGTGCACATTTTGTCGGAGACTACCATCCGAAAGTTAATTTAATCGCAAGAGCTGGGAATTTTCGGCCAAATTATCTACTTCATTTTTAATTCTATTTCATGATTTTTCACTATTATGAGGAGCGCCTTGTTGTTAGAAAAACTAGGAAAGAAAAAAAGACAATTAAAGGTTGCATCCCCCTGCATCTCGAATATAGAGGAAATATAACTTTTTGGGAAGTAGGTCTTCCTTTAACATATAACAGTATGTTATATCAGTTCGTAAAAACAAGGCAAAGAAACCTTAGAAAATTAACGGCCCATATCCTTGGTTTAGAGTTACTCTGTTCTCTGTTTGAAGTGATTGTGAGTGATGGTCTATTTGCATTTTTCGCGAAACATAACGTACTGCAATATTTCCAGCATGGATTTAGGAAGGGTAAGAATGTAAATATCGCTCACAAAATTTTTCTTGAAGCAACAACGTCTGCGCTTGACCAAAGGGTGATTCCGTTGGAACTCTTTGTAGATTTAACAAAAATATTTGATTTAATCGATCATGAAATTTTATTAAACGAGTTGGAAAACTATGGGGCAAAAGGAGTTGCATGCAAGTGGTACGAATTCTGCCTATCCAATAGAGTTCAATGCGTGGAGGTTCATAAAATGGTATAGGACGAGATTGATATCTATGCAGTGGTCCTGCAGGAATCGGGTCTGGAACCGACACTCTTTCTCTTGTGCATAAATGATCTGATACAATGCGTGGGAAATAGTTTCACATTGATTATCAATTATGCTGACCATACTAATATTTTAGTATGTGATCGTGACGAGACACAAATTATATTTTGTTTTTAAACGAATACAGGATTATATAAGAGTCAATATGTTAAATATTGATATGGCGAAAACTAAAGCGATGGTATTCGAAAATAAAAGCTCGTTCGATAGGGAGTAGTCCTTTAATGATTGTGGTATGTCGGTGGAGATTGTTGGGTAGGTTCGAGTTCTGGGTCTAATCATTGATAACCAGTCTCGGTAGTATGTACGTGGGAAATTAAGGAAAGCACATTATACTCTGAGGGCTTCGTCAAAGTTTTTGGACGTAACATACTAGGTGCACCGTACTTTGCGTGCTCTCAGTCCTTGGCAAAGTACGGGACCATGCACTGGAGTCGCTCTCTTAAGGTGCAACGTGTTTATTTGACAGAAGCGTGCCATTCGCAAAGTATTGGGACAACACCCTCAGGACTCTTGCCGAGACGCGTTTCAATTATTGTAAATAATGGCCGTCTTGCGTTTGTACATATATGATCTATTGTGTTTTGCATTTACCAATAAAGAAACATTTAGCGTCATCCAAACGAGACACAAACTGAATACCTCAATTACTGATCAGAATAGGTGTACAACTGCAAAATATCAAAGGCAAATACATTACAACGCGTGCAAATGTTTCAATTACCTCACTTTGGACAGTAGGAATATTTCATCAATACGCGGATTTAAACCCAAAATTAAACAACTTTCGATAGTTAGAACTCTCTATACCGTCGATGTGTATTTTGAGTTTGAGTGGTTAAGAAGTTTGTATTTATTCAATCCCTTTATTATACATATATGACTTGAATCAAAGATATTTTGCTTGTGTGTATCATCTAGTGATTCGAAAATAATATTATTATTATTTTAAGATCAATAAACTTCTGCCTACTGTAGTATATTGCAAGTCACAGTAAATGTTGGGGGTTTGGATGTTCTTGTGCAAATGACATCTGGTGTAGTTTTGGAGTTCTATTTATACTTTTTCTGTATCACGCACGCCACCTCCCAAGCATTTTATTACCCTACGGGTATTAGCTTCATTTTATAAGTCCAGCCAGAGACGTTTAATGGGAGCAAAAGAATGTAACTAAAAGTAAAATTATCGTTTATGGTAAAAAGCATGGATTAAAAGATTAAAAGCATTATAACCGTATAACACAGACATTCAATACACGTTTCTATAACAACGATATGCCTGGATAAACTGGAGTCAAGGAAAATTAAAGTTTTCGTTTCGTGGACAATGAAGAAATAAAGTAGTGTAGTCCTGGTTTCCGAAAAAAATAAAAAGTTTGCTTGGTTAACGACGAAGAAAATTGACAAGATAGATAAGTCTATAAATTATAATATAATATAAATATTTCGAATAAAAGGGTTTTAAGAAGAACTAGCAGTAAATAAAAGAACCTCATCACACCGGAGAAGGAAGAATTTAAGAAAAGGAAGAATCCATAGAAAATAGGGCCACACAGGAAAAGAAGTTAAGAGAGGGGAGAATCCACAGAGAATAGAGCTGCATCGAGAAAAAAAGTTAAGAGAGGAGACATAGGAAGAACCATCATCGAATAAAAGAAATTACACTCCCACAAACAACACTAGGTAATTATCTTGATTTTATGTTAAATATTCCTCAAAATTTATAAATATAATTTGTTATAATTTATGCTTAGAACTAGGCCGATGCAATTTTGTTTAAGAAATTAATTAAATTCTCAGTACACTACGCTCAAACGCCTTCTCAAAACTCTTTTCCCACGCTGAAAATGGTATCTCAAAAATATAGTTTTTGAAGGCTTCGACATCTTCCTGAGGTGCTGACAATCGCTGTTCACGTATTTTTGGTTTACATTTATGAACAGAAGGAAATCTTTAGGCGATAAATCAGTTGGGTACGTAAATACAAGCAATGAGATATTAATTCAGTTATTTATAAATGTGACCCAAAAATGCTAAGTACGGCGCTTGCAATATTTATTTTGTTTTATTTTCTTTTTATACACATCCGAAAAGAATCGAGAACGTAAATTATGTTGCAATTATTACATGTTTCATTTATGGGGTAAGAGCACCGAAGACCATGAACATCTGATTCAAGTTTCTACGCCAATTACATGATTTCAACAACGCACAGGCAAAAGATAGTCAATATACGTTTGTTGACGATTGAAATTGCCGATGGTAGCGCCAGAATTGACACCAATAAGGCAATATTAAGGTAATTATTACAGTTTGTTAAGATGTTGAATGACTTGTTATCATTAAGTACTGTAAATTAGACTGACGCTGTCATTCCTCCGAATTGTATTATTCCATTATAGGTTGTCATTGATAAGTTATCATTGAATAATAAAATTCGGAGGAGTGACAGCGTCAGTCCGATTTACACTACTTAATGATAACACGTCATCTATCTTTTTAACTAACTTTAGTAAGTATATTATTGTTTTACATGTATTTTAAAACTAACGATTTTTATTTAAAAAAAAACATGTGGAGACTTCAGTTTTAAAACCCAGAAAAGCACGCCGTTACATTTCTGAGGAAAATAGCGTTGCATTAAATAAAGAAGTACAAGTTTTGCTAATACGTGAAGTGGATCACATCGACCCATTCTCAACATGTTCTTTACAAGAAGGTGAATCATATCAGTGCTATTGTCATTATTGCTTAGCGGAGTAGTTTACTATGTTGCTATATATAGCTAGAGTTTACTTGACAGTGTTTAGATGTGAAGTTACTTTAATAAAGTTAAAATAAACTATATATCTTCTCGTAAACATAACAAGACCAGTGCACACCGACCCCTTTTTGGTGTCTTGGCGTTAGTTTTAAAAATAAATATTGCGTCTTTTAGGACTGGATCACAATAATATTGCTCATGAGTTTTTGTAATTAAAGCATCAGCAATTTAACCACCCCCAAGATCCATCTCGACCATTCAATCCCCTGGATAGAAACAATATAGACCGAATATAAAATAATTATATAATAATAAATAAAATAAAATAATATATAAATTAACTTAGGGTTGAATAGAATGAATGTATGTATTTAATGTAGTTTTCAAACATAGTGCAAATATTTTTATGGATGTGGTATTCTTGTTCAAACTAACGCGTTGTATGGTGTTTCAATAACAATATATACACTTGTCCATGAATAATTTACTTGCTTTAAACATAATTGAACTACTAGATACACCTTTGTAGTTAAACAGTAGGTTATTCTAGCTTGTTTTGTTGCGTCATATTATGTATTTACATACACGAATATTTTTACTGAAAACTGTTTAAGAACTATGGTTTATAAGCTTTATAAGTAAAATCTCCACTTAAACACATAATTATAATAATAATGACATGTTCCACATGTAAACATGAGGACCTGGTACTGTCCTACAGATAATGCTGAAAGTAACATATTCTGAATTTCAAACGCAAATTTTAAAATGGCTAAACTTCCTCCCGTATAAAATTGACTTTTGCCTATCCGTTATCGAAGTAAAGAAATCGGCGTAGAACCTCGCAAAGTATCATGTCTTGTTTGAACCGTTTTGTTGAGAACTAACTAGACATTCGAATAACAGCAATTATACATTTTGCGTAAGTTTGTATGAATTCGAAACACCTATAATTGCCGGTCAGGTTAGAAAAAGTTAAATCGCAAAAAGTATCTAATTGAAAACGCATTCTCCATTAAATTAAATTCAATTTAACAAAACTAATGATGTGGCACGAGCTAGTTTGTCTCATCAGAGCGTGATGGATTCAGAACTGTGAACAAACCACAATGAATGCTACTTTTACGGTATTGAAATAATAGTCAAAGAACAGACGCTAAAGGGCGATTACTTTAATCGAATTGTTAGACGAAAATTAATTAAATATTTATATTTCGCAGTACTATATTTTTATGATCAATCCTTTTCTTGTGAAATTTACAATGATTGAAAGAACTGTGATGCACCATAACCGGCGCTGAATTGTATTGTTGAACGCTTCACACAATAGTCGTTAATTACTCTGAAACATGTGTTTCGCAGGAAACAAAACCAGCACTACGAATGGTGTCTTAGCGAATGAAACGCGTGTTCTAATCTTACGCTTACTACCTATTTCTTTTAAAAAGGTTCAGATCCTTAGGTTGGGCGATCGCAATCTGTGATATATGACGATTAATACGTCTTGGATAAATTACCAATTTTGTGGTACGGAGTCACAGATACAACTTACGTTATGTCAGTTGTACTACGAAATTTATCTAACCACCACAGTCGAATGAGAGGATAAAATACATATAACATAAATAAATAAAACCCAATTGTTTATGTAAATAGTTTATTACAAAATACAACTGTTGCGCCCAGCGCTACAGGTAGGTACATATATATTATTATCCATCATAATGTATATTGTGTAAATATGGGACAGTATGAAAATTTCGTAGTAGTAGTAATACATAATAATAAGTATATTATTGTTAGTTCATAAATAAATATCTGTGAGAAAATCTGCCCGCAATAAGAATTAGCTTCAGTTTGATAGGAATATCTTAAGAATTTTAATTTTGGAGAACGCTGAATTTACTAGATTTTATTTTTTGCAGAATCCACTTCTCTAGACCCGTTTAATTCAACGTTGATGATTTTAGTATAAACCAAGAAGCATATTTAATTCAATCAAGTTGCATGTATTACACAGGGAAGTCCATTGTTACTTCGACTTAATAACGTGTCTGTAAAGCTTATGTAAGCTTTCCTATCGAATCAAGCTAGAGCAAAAGTTGAGCAATGCTTTGTTATTGCATTTATTTTCACATGCTATTATTAGAACTGCCTGGTAGAAGAGAAAACCGATTTCACCGGTTATAACCGCGGTGAAGTGGAGCCAGATCGAAATTAAGAATAATCGATTGACTCTATGCTATGAGTTGAAGAAAGCAACGGAATTGTAGGTGCTAGCATTCAAATTAACTCTTTGTTGTGCCAATTACGTCGATTCCAAACCAGTAAAAGAGTAACAGTCCGTTACATGAACCAATGATTCAAACAGATGCTCGCAGAACTAGCTGAACATCAGAGATAAATATATTCAAGTTCTATACTTCCAAGGTCAGAACCGAACATAATGGCTCTCACCTGTATGGGCACAAGTGGGCTCTCGAGTTGTTGGATGGTCAATAAGAATGTTTGCCAGACATAACTGTTCATAAACTGTTGGGAGTTTTTCTGGTAAACGCTGTTCGCCTACGCCAAAATCATCCAGCATGTTGAGGCAACAGTCGCCAATTTAGTAAGCGAAAGTATTTTATGCTGGCTGTAGCAAACACGTTTGCACAAATATCAAACTAAGCGCACTGTCAAGTTTAGCGTGTATAAGACACAACAAGCAGTTTATTACAGTTTGGTCTAGCGAACGCGCTCAATAGTCATCTTTGGCACGAATTTAACACCACGAGTTTCACCTATGACATTTAAGCTTCGCCCAAATTTGTGACCATAGATGATTAGGTTGTTTTGTTTGAATTATTTATCACAAATCGCCTTTATAAAATAAAACAAGAATTAATCAAATGCCAGGCAGTAATTCAATAATTTGCGTCCTCTTTTTCGATGTGGCACACTTCACCTCGGAGATCTGTAATAAAAGTATCATTTTCTGCTCCAATAGTGAGCGACTCATTTGCAGATAAGTGTAAACAATAGTTTGCTTGATATTATCACTCTTGTTATATATACTGTGTGTCTAGCTAAGTTCGCGACAAATGGAAAACTTTTATTCTTGGGTTTATGAAAAAAGTTATTCTTTATAAAAAGTTCATCCAAAACTTAAATTCAAATAGTCAGATTTTAATATTTTTTAGTCATATACGAGATATGACAAAAAATATGAAATTAGTATAAGAGTAAAGTACCTTTATTTTCAATAATACTTAAAATGTTATAAGGAATAGTCGTTCAGAATTGGAAATTATACAATTTAAATACAGCATTTACACAAAAGAAAGCATTGAAAATGTTACACAAATGCTTCAACATATCCGCCTTCTCGTTCCATACATGTAACGGTTCTATCACAAAAATGCCTTAAAACCCTTCTAATTGTTTGTTTTGACTCGATACAGTTCCGTTCGATGTAAATGTTGCTTCATCGGAAAATAAAATTTTTCTCGACACAAAAGGATTATCTGCTAATATTGCTTGAATGTCGGCACAAAACTCCAATCGTCTGTCATTATCACCTGGTCTTAGAGTGTGTACAAATGCAGGCTTGTAGGGATGAAATTTGTTTTTTTAGAATTTTAGCCACCGAATCTTTGCTTATAGTTTTTGACATCAACAATGCTCGTTTCCGCAACGAACACCTCGGTTGTTCTATTGGTGATAGCATCACTTCTAGTTCCATTTCGTTATCAGCAACATGGTTTTGGCGTTTGTTGTTAAATCTGCTTTCGACATTTCCGAAAGTCTTAAATTTTCTTAAAAGTTGTCTTACCGTCTCGTGGTGAATATTCTTGTCAGGATGTCGCTGATTAAAAATAGTTGCTACTTCCCTGAAAGTTTTGTAATTATCGCCCACTATTAAGACGATTTCAATTTTATCTTCTTTACTTAATATTACAGGCATTTCTACTTATTGTATTTTGACAAGCGTAAACGATGATAGTAACAGATTTAGTCAAACATTGTTTATCAGAGTATTCTAGATTAAGATTAAAAATGTGTACATCAAACTGTTGACTTTGTAGTTGAGAAAAGTGCAAGAATTAAAAACTAAATGTAAGTGAATGTGATTGAATATTAAAATCTGACAATTTGAATTTAAGTTTTGGATGAAGCAGGACTTTTTATAAAGAATAACTTTTTTCATAAACCCAAGAATAAAAAAGTTTTCCATTTGTCGCGAACTTAGCTAGACACACAGTATATATATATACATATATATATATATATATATATATCATACTGTTATCGAACAATTAAAAACAAGAGGCCACGTTATCTCGACTACTTTTTACGAGCACCATGTCCGACAAAAATCGTAAATTATATCGGTCGTGACATGGCTTGCGTAGAAAGAAAGATATCCACGAATTTTACTATTGACTTTAATGGGACAGGTAAGCTCGTAAAGTCCGGTGAGAGTAAAAACATCAACATAGCTTACGCCTGTCCGTACTTAGATGGAACTTGGTTTTCCTTCGCGTTGCAGCAAAAACGCCGTTAATCTCTTCCTAATTGCGCGTAGATCAAAAATTAATTATTCTTGCGCAGATGAGGGCATTATAAAATATTAGCCGGAGCGGGATTATCGTCTTGCGTGCATATTTTATCGTTCGTTCAGTGCTGGCCGCTTTGTAGTTATGGAAATAAAATTTTAATTTCAAATTTATACGCGGGACAAGGACGTTTGGCGAGGTTGGCCATTGACATTTCGTATTTTGTGAAACTAAAACAGTATTTACATATCTGTATATAGAAACCTGTGAATATGGGAAACAAGAGTAACGGGAAAATTTAGAAAATTTGCACAAATTTGCATTAGTAATGAATGTAGAGAGATATCTTCCACAAATTTCTTATCGATAATATATATATAGATCGATAACCATTACATATACAAGAGATCATAAATCTTACTAGCAGCGTTAGAAATTTTAAAAAATTATCGTCCTTTTTGCCAATTACTTTTATGTTCACAATATTGTTACAACACTGAAATATGGAGTGACAATTTCTTCGTTTTGATATTGTGAAATGGTGTTTAAATTCCTTTTTTGTAGTTACTAATAGAACTCAACAGGTCAAACAACACAAATTTAGGATCAATAATTTAGAATACACAAATGATGCATAATGCTACATTTACAATAGGTTTATACGCTTGTCAAACTTTAGCTAGATGCGAAACTTTTTCAGGTAGCAATGAGTTTTTGTTTATGGGTTTCATAGTATTCTCCAATGTCAGGATTTCCCGATCTGGCTTCAACTACAAGAAAATTAAATTTCACTTACTTACTATAATAGACATTTTCTTTCCATAAAACCCATTATTTTCATTGTAATCCTAGAATTGAATAAAGAAATTCTTTATGCATCTTTTGACCTGAGCAGATTTTTGGTTTTTATGCTTCGACAGATAGCATAGTAACATAAGAAGCTAGTTGATTGCTTTCGTACTTTTCAAAATCTTCGTATTCATTCGATTACAACTAGACCCGCTGAGACGCCAGCATTTTGGTTTAGAGCGTTCGTTCAATCATTTTTAACATTTTTCAGTATGTAGTGGTCAACTTACAACGGGAACGTCAAGGTTGTGAATAACGGATTTTGATGTGTGTCGAATATGTTATAGAGGCACCTCCTACGAGTATCTTGCTACCAGCTTTTGTAGCCATTCGCCCTAGTTCTCGAGAAAATTGCAAAAGTTTTCCAACGGACTTTATATACCGTTAATCTTAATAATTTTGTAAAGAAGTGAGTATAGTGGAGTGGTTAAGTTCCAGAGCTACTACGCTAGCGACGGCTGGCCATCCGTGTTCAAATCCAGCTCTTGCAGTTTTCTTTTCTCTATCTTATTGCATACGATATTAACAAATATATTTAATTTCCTGCAAAATTGTTAAAAAATAACATTTTTCGCCATGGTAATTTTATTAATAAAATCATGATATTTTAAATCGTTTAAGAAAATTAAAGGTGGTTTTTGACACAAAATGATGTAGGTATGTAGTTCTTTGTGGATTAATTCGGCTATTTCTTCAAAAAGAACATTTAAGCCTTTAGAATCAAAATTATTTGACTCGTTTTCTTTAAATGCTTTGGCTATTTATTACCTTTTGCTCGACAGAAACTGAATCATCAAAAAATACCAAACCCACTGCTTCTTCGGTGAGATACCATAAATGCCCACAAGAATTATTTGATGTTGCTTTTGACATGTTTTCACTTATTTTATTATAAAAATAAAGGTTGTTTAAAAACATCAAGTCCTGGGTCGATGATTTGTAGGCAAAAGGAACATTACAATACGGTTTTATCTATATCTTTAAAATAAATATACAAATATCCTTCAATCCTTGCAATTCCGGCCGAGTCAATTTTAGTTTAAAATCTAAAAATAGTTTAAATTATGATCACTAGTGATAAAACGATTTAATTATAACATTTGATTGTGAAATTTAAAATACACACCATGCTGCACATTTGCTTCCGATTAATTTTATTAATAAAATTACCATGGCGAAAAACATTTTTGAACAATCTTGCATGAAATTAAATATATTTGTTAATATCGTATGCAATAAGATTGAGAAAAACACTATAAGAGCTGGATTTGAACACGGATCGCCAGCCGTCGCTAGCATACTAGCCCTGGAACTTAACCACTGCACTATACTCACTTCTTTAGAAAATTATTAAGATTAACGGTATATAAAGTCCGTTAGGAAAACTTTTGCAATTTTCTCGAGAACTAGGGCGAATGGCTACAAAAGCTGGTAGCAAGATACTCGTAAGAGGTGCCTCTATAACATATTCGACACACATCAAAATCCGTTATTCACAACCTTGACGTTCCCCTTGTTAGATGAAACTTATATTTTTCGTTGTCTTACTTAGCCTTTTACTCTAGCACCCTCAGGCCATTGAAACAGCAGACTAATTAAGTTGCATGTATTTCAATGACATAAGAGTGGTAGAGCATAATCAAAAGATAAGTAGGAAGAAGTATTGTAATCAATGCCAAATCAATCTTAAATTTTTTCAATTTTTCACTAACGAATATCTTAATCAACATTGCTTTGCTGGCGCAGTCTTATCGTATCTACTACCTTAAAGTGCGCAATCTCTACTTGTATTAACTGATATAGCACAAGATATGGTTTCTAAACGTGTCTACTTACTTTCGTGCTTCAGACGACATTCATAAACAATAATAACATGTACTTTAATTTGTTGATTGGTTCTAGTAGTTGAATACGGACTGTCTAATCTTCGTTGATGTTTTTACTTTCTTGTAATCATCTTATCTCGAAAGCAGCTGAAGATCCACCAGTAGCTTCTTGCGTCAAAAATTCTAATGCTTGTCACAATGGTTTCCTAAAACTCTATAAGTATTTTATAAACTTCCGTAAAGAATACATTTTAAATGCCATGGCAAAATGTGTGTGGTTGATTTTAGACACGTGTGATCGTAATAATTCTCAAATGTTTTTCGCATTTGTTGAGCAGCTAGCGGAAATGAAATGTGTAATATAGGAGTATTTTACAACATTTTCAAAAAGAATCAAAAACCCTTTAGTATTTGGACAAGATAATATTAATTACAAGTCAAGCCATATCGAGGGGTTTAATAGAATATCTTGAGCCAACACCATTGATCCTAGTCAATGTTACGTAGTCACAAGGATCAGCTAGTAATGAATATTACCTGTTTGGAATATCTTCTTTGTTTTGTTATTTCAGTAAGTAAATGTTTTGCATATAAAGATCTGGTATTTCTCCAGTTTGATTTGAACTATATATTGTGAAGTGGCATCAACAATTAATTGATAGTAACTTGTAGATATTATTTGCGTCTCAATTAAGTCACTGTCTCTTCAAGTCAAATGATCCGTGCATTATCCCTCTTGTTCAATATACGTTCAATATAATTGTATTACTTAGTATTTCTTATTTTCTTTGATTGTGTACATCTAGGTACTCCAAGCACCATCTAGTTGCCATATCGCAAAGAAATTACACAGTTCCAGTGAGATTAGCGCGAAGTACGGTGTAGGTACAAAGCTTTGTATTTCGATATAAAATCATCGCTTATCTATTTGTTCATTTCCCATTTGCTAAACTAAAAGTATTTGGTATCCATGGGACCTCCTTTCAATTGTACCCAAAATTAAGTAGTCAATTTCAATAACCATAAACGTACCGATACCATAAATTTGAAATTGAGAAAGACAAACATTACCCTTTACTGCTATCAGTAAATATAATAATACCTGCAATCCATTGCTTGAAAAAAGCAGTGCAAAAAAGCAATCATAAAGCTCACGTCACCGCTCTTCGTAAATGAGATTACCCGTGACTATATCTCTGTAGGTAGTTGATGGAACTGAGAGTAAAAGTATAAAATTCAGCACTACGAATTTCAGAAGAAATACTAATGGAAAGATGCGAATGAGGCACATGTAGGTACTAGCAAAATTTTGCTATACAGATTAAGAAATTTGACATTTCTAATCTCGCTTCACATTCTGAAGGTCCGGGGATCGAGACCCGAATACAGCGTAGCAGTTTTAAAATTCTAACATGGATCTGTCACCTCCATGTATGTTGTGAAAGGAAGTAAATGTCATCGAGCGGGCTAGGAGCGGTACGGTATATATATGTTCATGTGTATGGTTCGGTGGCTCCAAACTTCTTACACCAAAAAGTAGAAAGGGTAAAAGGATTAAGAAGAAGAACATTTCTAATCTGAAGGAGGTACTGAAATGGAATGGATACAAACAGAATAGCTATGCAGATATATGAGATGACGAGAATGACAAGTAAGATATACGAGATACGTAGATGACAAGTAATAAAAACTACATTACTACAGGATAATAGTTGCATAATAACAATTTTATACACTCATCTTCTTCTTCCATATTATCTTTCGAAACTTGGAAAGTGGAAGAATTGCCGTAAGCAATGAATAAATTTGAGAATATCCAATGGCAGTGAGTGTCAAAAGATGCAAATAGAAATAGCGAATGAAATCAAGCGAAATTTGTACGCTACAAGCTCACATTTGCATGAAACAATTTAAATCAGACAGTAGCATCTAAGAGTGGTAAGCAAAGAAAATTCCTGCAAATTCAATTAAAAATACAAAAATCCTTGAGTTAAATTATTGTTGCAAAACTTTACATACGATGAACCACGAATATTTCCTTGCGAATCATTGCGAATGACTTCGAACTCAAATAAAATTGTTATCACTCTTATCACAGCGCTTTGGATAATGCTACATTTTTCTTTCGACAAGAAAACTATTATCCTGAGTCAATAGATAACATTTCCTGTTTGTGTTTGCCCTAGTGACGACGATGCTTAATGGTTAATTACATAGATATGGACTCGTAAATATTGAAGTCGGTGTGTAGTAAAGGCAAAAGCTACTTCCTCTGAGCACAACTTGAAATATGTATTGTACACAAAACAAGTGAAACGCCAATTCTTCCTTAAATCTATAGTACGTACTATAGTTGAAATACAGTACCAATATCGGATAATCAAAGAGCCTTTTGCTGTCTCTTACCAGGTGTACAAGGATTTCAGATAACAGATGCGCACCAATGAAGTTTGTGCTATAAATATTTGACACTGCGCCATTTTGTTGTGTCATCAACAAATGTCAGATGCGCACGATTGATAAATTGGAAAAGTGTGTGGACGGCATTGAGTTGTTGTGGTCAATATGTCAAACTTTATACCGAACAAAGAGCATTCGCGGACAGCACTAATATTTTGTTTTCATTTGAAGAAAACTGCTGCTGAATCACACCGATTACTTCGAGAAGCTTATGGTAAACATGCTCGTGTGAACGATTGTTTCGGCGTTTCAAAAGTGGTGACTTCG
Source organism: Chrysina gloriosa (assembly GCA_038088585.1). Taxonomy (NCBI): domain Eukaryota; kingdom Metazoa; phylum Arthropoda; class Insecta; order Coleoptera; family Scarabaeidae; genus Chrysina; species Chrysina gloriosa. The sequence goes on along the minus strand of CM076087.1, from coordinate 33,644,519 downwards.
ATGTTGCAGACAAAGAACGTGGAGAATCGCCAAAAATACGAAGATGTACAATTGCAAGCATTGTTGGACGAAGATGATTCGCAAACACAAGAACAATCCGCCGACCAATTGGGCGTTTGTCAACAAGCTGTTTCCAATCAGCAACAAGAGATGGGAAAAATGTAGAAGACTGGTAGATGGGTACCACATGAGTTGAACGACAGGCAAATGGAAAAGCGCAAAAACACATTTAACATTTTGCAAAGAAATCATGGGCAGACCTTGGCGCACCGTCCACAGCGACTGCAAGACCAAATCGTTTTGGTACAAAGACGATGTCTGTGTTTGGTGGGACCAGAGGAGCGTACTATATTATATTAAAACTTGGGTAAACGGTTAATATTAAACGTTACCAACAGTAATTGACATATTTGAACCGTTCCCTGCTTGAAAGCCAGGATACCGGAGGAGGCAACACAAAGTCATTTTTCTTCATGACAATGCTCCGTCACACACGGCAAAACGGATCCGCGACACGTTGGAAGCACTCAGCTAGGAAGTTCTACCTCATGCGGCTTACTCATCAAACTTGGCTCCTTCCCATTAGCAATTGTTTGCATTGATGGGTCACGCACTTGCTGAGCAGTGTTTTAGTTCGAAAATGTGAAAAAATGGCTCGATAAATGACTCGCAGCAAAAGGGGGACATTTTTACTGGCGTAGTATTCACAAATTGCTCGAAAGATGGGAAAAATTTATAATAAGGGATGGAGCATACATTGAATAAAGCATTTTTATCATTCTTCCGAATTTAAAATGTCTTTTTTAGAAAAAAGTCCGCATTTCATACTTATACACCTGGTAGACTGGATCCTAAGATGGTGACACATTGGTGGCACATTTTATTATATTTTTCGTAAGTTTAGATGATTATAAATCCCCCTTGCAAAAAAATTAGTATTTGGTAAAAAGTTTAACTATCTACGTATATGCTAACAATAAGTAGTTTGCATGATTACGTTGCTGAGTACTTACTCCTAAAGAAAGAAAGAAATGATAGTCCTTTCAAGAAAAATCTAAGGAAGACGTTGGATATGGCAGAACTTCCTATTTCATTTCAATGTTCTTTGTGATTTTGGTTATGGTCATATAGCTGATCGTTTTCCTCTGGAGTTACAGAAGTAAGATTGACGAAATACAATGTATTAAAATTGTGGTGTGTGAGTTACATATTACTATTATGTTAGTTTGTTGTCATTATTTTCGTTGTTAGTATATATTCCACTGTTTCGTACTATTTCCGCTTCGAAAGATAAACCAGATTTAATAATTTGTATGTTTGGGAACCAGCAGCTTAGACAATATCAAGCAAACTTTACATATGTATATGTATTTATATGTAAATATGTAAATAGGTACAAGCAGTAAGAAGAAAGCCGTTACGTATGTATGTATAAGCTATATACAAATCATTATCTTGTCGTCTCAATAATGATCGGCATTAGAAATTGGAAATTATACGGGCAGTGTGTGATTCATGTGATCGGAAAAACATTTTCATCAGCGCTATAATTTCGCACCATATTCGGTCAAAAAGCAATAAAACCGGTCCTAAATCAAACCGTATTGACCCGATTTAATATATCATCTCGTTCGCTGTTTTCTCTGGCGTTTTTTTTTCGATCTAATCAATTCCCAATCCAACCAGTTATGTCACAATATTAGTAACGAAATTCGCTCGAGAATCGATCAGAAAAGGAACGTAAGTAGGTTGGCACGGATCTATTTACATTTCCGTCGGGTTAATATTTGCGGTTTCGTGTGCATACATTTTCTAAATAAATACTGGTAAAACGTGAACACCGACTAATTCGTGTAATCTGTAACCGTTTGAATTTTAATCAGATTATGGAGCAATGCATGTTGTATGCCCACGTATGTATCATATTCATATAGGTATGTATTTATTTTGCATACTAGCAAAGCCTCTGCTGAATCACTTGTAAGTACGGTTTTCGAATAATTCGTGCTGTAATTTTCTATCAGCTGTTTATGCTTTTAGTCATCCGTAATCGTTTATTTACATATGCAAGTAGCATATATTTCGCGCGTAAGAAAATGTATGTATCTTACTATTAGTTCGGGAGAATTTTGCAACATTAGATCCGCAAACCGTTTCGGATTAAGTAAACAAATAAGCGGGTAAAAGTACGTGAATAAACGATGACGGAAAATTATCAACCTTTAACGGCTGTTTCTGAGGAATAATGATAGTGGTGCTTATATATTTAACGTATACAAAGTAATTGACAATTGATTTAGTATGCAAAAAGTTGTAATATTAACAAAGTAAATAACAGGTCACATCAAAGATTGATTTTATCGTGAAAATTGCAACAGGTGCTGGAATGTTTTATGACTCTAAGATCACGTATTTTGTGCGTGAGGTAACCAAGAAAGCTATGTAACTTATGCAAGCAAGTTTCACAGAGTAAAGAATCTTCTTCTTTCTCTCGATGCTCTTCGTGCATCGCAGGGCGTTGAAGGAGTAAAGAATCTGGTTAGATTCAATCAACTGACTCAATTCAATTCTAGAGTCAGCAAAAATGCTTTTAATCCTACTATCTTAGTGAATCGAGTGCTCCAATCGCGCGGTCTTGGGAGTGATGAAAATTTAGTTCGTGTATGTAAATTTAATTTACTATGTAAACTAAATGGGGAGTAAAAACATCTTTTTTATGTAAAATAATCTATTTATTCACGTTTTTCCGTTATATTTGGAGTTTGATGGCCGTCGGGGGACCTAAGGACGTTACCTCAGCCGAAATTGAATAAATCTGTTAGGCGGCGAATCTTCACTCGAGCAAGGGGTCGATCGTGGGATCCTTTACTTCTTTGGCTCTTTAACGTAAGAATTAATCGCCCCCGTAAACATGGTTGTAAACATTTGGTGGGAATCCGAGAGAGCTGTCTACAATAGACTATTGCCACATAATCAATCAAGTATTACAACTTAACAGTTAGAAGGGAACTTGCTCAGAAACGATCTTCCTTGATTAATGGAGAGTGACTAGTTTTCACCAAGACAATGTGGAACTGCACAAATCCATTTCTAACAGATATAAAATACCTACCTTCAGTTTATAGTTTCCTTCGTTCCTTGCCAAATTCTCTTAATGGAAAAAATCTCAAACCTGTGGAAGGTGAATTTGCTCTTGAAGGATTTTTCTCGAGTAAAAACTGAACATTCCACAGAAAAATATCTTAAAATCACTTGAACGTTGAATTGAAGTTGTTGATAATAATGGACAATATACTATATTGTAGAACCTTGTTTGGTGAAGAGATATTTTATTGAAAGTGCTGTAACAGATGAACGAAGTTATGTAGCAACCCACATTATAAAAGATATCATTATTCGAGAAATTGTTGTTTGATATAAATAACTACATCCCAAAGAATTTAGCCGATAAATAATAAAAGGATGAAAATATTCCGCAAGATCCTTCTGCTCATCTTGCCTTGTTTTTCTAAGGTTTAATATAAGTACGTATGTATACTACAGAAGTATTCACATTTTGGGGATTAAACTTTTCGCCGTTTATATGCGTAAAAGATTTGAAACGACGGTGTTTGGGTTTGATAGACCGATATTTACGCAGATTCTTTACATTTTAAAAAGTGATTCTGTAAAATATTAAGTTTCTGGCTAATCTTGAATTATATACATTCTGTTAGGCGAATTCGTTTTCTTTCATTGACCTTGTAGTGATAGAGATAACCCAAATAATGGGATTGTTTTACAGGAGACCAGGTCGACTTCATGTAAGATTAGAAAATTTGGCAAGAGCCCACTTCACGTTCCTACTAATTGCTTCCCTCAAAAATTTAATTGTAAACTGGTAAATATCACTGTCTACAAGGCGCAGTAGTACCGAATGGTTGATATGTTTCAATACTAACGTAAAAACGGTTAGACAACGCTAAACTCACATAAAACGTTAGAGACTTGTCTAAAATTTCTCCAAATTGGAGGAAAGGATTTCTGCCAGTAAACGGGTTCCAGTTTTCTCTTTTGAATTATGTAAGCAACCGCTAACTTTCTTGATTACCTTACTTTATTTTATGAAAACAACTCTTTTAGATAAAACATATCCGCACTAAACATATTACGTACATGTTTTGGATTCTCTAGCACGGTTTCCAACACTGAAGCGAAATTTTAAGATATAAACATCACATCCACGTACATGTACATATATCTCCATAACTAACAAAGAAAGCAACATTTTACTAACATCGGGATTTAGCAACAGTGCTTCCATTCATCACAGAAAAACGCAATCAAATCTATATATGCACATATAACAGTTATAGTAAACTCATGCAAAACCCATTGCGTTTTTTTGCTCATCATACATTAACACAGATGATAAGAAACAAATTACATTTTAAATCATCTAGGGAAGGAAGATCATCGAGACCGATCAAGGTATGGCTTATTATATCATTTCATCACCTACTGAGTATCGTTTGGTTAGGATCTACGTTTACATGTATACATTTCTAGTAAAGGATGTATTAGGCCAACATTTTATCAAAAAAATAGAAATTCAATCATTTCGTGAAAGAAGGCACGTATCAGCGACGGGATTATTACAATGTATCGACATCAGTTTTGCACATAAATGCGTTATTCTTTACATCTTCAGGGACATATATATATAACTTGTAATGTACATGTATAGTATCGTACAAAGCTTACAATTAATATTTATAGCATCTTTTACATATTTCAACAATTATAACAATTATGGACTTTTAAGCTATACATCTATGTATATTATATTCGCGTCAGAACTGAAATTAAAACGAAATAAAAATACAAAGAAATAAAACAAAGAAAAAAATTGGTTAAAACAGTTTATTTTATCAAAATAAGGATCATAACAAAACGGCTGAGCAAAAAAAGGGAAAATGGAACATCCTTCGAGTGTTTTTAACTTAAAAATATTTTTTAAATTATAAATACAAAATAAACAAAAATAATTAAATAGTTATTAAGTAGCTATTTTTTGTACATGCATACAAAGATTACATTATAATAGACTAAAAAAATCACTTTTCACGACAGGAAAATCAAAAATAAATATTCATATATATAAATTAGATTAAAAAAATTACAGAGATTCGAATTTTTTGAATTTTCAGATTTTTATTCCAATTATGGATAGTTATTATCAAATAATAAAAATCCTCGTTACAACTTTTTTTATTTATTTTTATTGAACACTTAAGAAATTACTTTTTCTTTTCATCAACTTACTAACTAAAAACAGTATGATTAATAACATAAATAACTACAATATAAAAAATATATAATAAACATGAGCCATATACATTTATTTAACATCTTAACATTACACTTGATGAAAGTAACGTGGCACATATTCTACAAGGGCACATGGGTAACAAACTAACGTTTCATTCGCTTTACTTTTTCGTTTCGTAAATGATTCATCTGGCACAATAAGAAACACATTTTTTTATATTCGCTAACAAATACAACATGAGACGAATTTATTTTTATACCCTAATATAATCATTTTATCAATATCAAATATACAATTTTCAAAATTTAATAATACAGGTTAAAAATCAGGTGGCGAAAGTTCTGGTAAAATATCATTCGTAGAGGAGTACGCAGTAGAAAAATAAAAATTAAAAGTATCACAGTGTTATGCTTTTCTATATTTTTGTTCAAAACGTATGTATGTATAGATAGCATGTATGGAGACAATCGCAAATTGTGAAGCCGTATATGATTCTAACCGGAAACTATTCGAAACCAAAGCTATTTGCTTCGAAAATTTGCGATGTCTCAGAATAACACGTCTCTAAAGTTTGACTATTTTAACAAACTATCATAGTTCGAGAGCAGTGAAAAATCATGCCTGGATGAACTGTTTGTTAATAAGTGATACATAATTACACATTCCAGAAATATATTTATTTGCTTTTAATTCTGGTTGTATTCTCAAAAGTTGTGATGTGAACCGGTGATATTGATATGGAGACCAAAGTTTTTTACAAATACACAATCTTGGAAGCTGTTATGATCATGATATTTCGCTTATTGTCTTCATATATAATACACAATAGGAGAAATTTAAACTTCGATACATATGTTTGAGAAAATAACAAAAAATAAGAATACACCGTAGTGTTGCAGCCAAGAAGTATTTAGATGTAACTCTCAGATATATCTCCAATTGAAATCAACTTTTATTATACGAAAGTTTTCGTGAAAAAAATGATGCACACCTCTACGTCATGTCCAAGGTTTAATTTGCATTACGAGCTTGGTTGAAGATATTTTTGCTGGAAAACGTTGATGCATAAAAATATTCGCAGACAATATTATTGTTTTTAAGCAATAGAAGACAAAAAGATTGAAATAGTAAAAAATGAAAAGTGAAGTCAAACAAAAATACAGAGGGAGTAAGTCAGATTAAGGATGTCCACTTACTTCCAAGTTACCGTAGATCAACTTCGAGATATTCACGCAATAGTTACTTGCAGCATATAAAATAAATCACTCTTACCACACCTTTCGGAAATCATTCCAGATGCGTATTTCGGTAACCCAGTTTTCCATTGGGGATGATATCTACAATTACTTCCAAAAGGTATGGTAGTGTTAATTTTTATTTATTTTATATATATTATTTTAATCACAGCTTCCTTACCCTGACACTCTCAACGTACTCCCAATCGCATATGTACTTGAGGAAAACGATCTCAAGAGTTCTTAGCAAGAGTTTTATTCTCAAATGGACGCGCACTTTGAGAGGAGAACGTGTCCTGTCAAATTTGAAACATCTTGAAACGAAAATATGTTGGTATGAGGTTTGGAACAATTTTAATTTATTGAACAGTAAAAATCTAAGAGTACGGTTCATGGTGACCAAACTATTGACACCAACTAAGTGTAAAGCGCGAATATCACAGAAGCTGTTAATATGAACATTTGGATGCCTGAATAGAAATGTTGGAGTCTCAATTCTAATTAGGGAATTTAGAACAAACTGAAATAATCGCCCACAGATCTTTAGGAAGAAAGAAATGTTGTTCGTAAACTTTACTGAAGTTGTTAGGCAAATTTTTATTATCTTTTCGCCAAACACGGTTATTTGCTTATTAAAATAGGTATTTGGAGGTACTTAAGTTAGCGTTGAATAGGATAAGAAAGAAAATCGAGAGCTCTGTAGAAGCACTAAGGATACTAACGTTTGGACAGATAAAGGGTAAGCAAAAATAATCGTCCAGCAGCCTAAGTTCCTCGAAATCCTAAACACGATATTAAGTCAATGATCTGTCCTTTCGTAGATCAAATCCTTTGGTGAGTCGAAGGAACGGATATTTGCGTTAGTATGGAGTGGACGGGTCTGTGCCGTGGCAGACCAGATCTGCGTGTGATTAAATGTTTAGCTATTGCTACGCACACCACAAAGTGAGGGAATTATTGTTTCTGATATACACCCAAATTTCGATAGAACCGCTACAAATACTCAAAACCATAATAAATAGCACCACGAACAAAAACCTCGGATATTCGTAGCATTGAGCATAAAGGAAACCAAAATCTTTAGATGAGTGAAGATGAAAAAATTGCCAAGCAACAACATTAATGTATGTGCTAATATGACTTGCCCTACACAGTTAGAGAGTCAGGCAGTGTAAATTAATATTTGCATCAGCATTCCCATTTATTTGTTTATTGTCCTAAAGAGTTATGAAGACTTACATGTTGCAATAAAAGCCTAATTGGCCGATAAGACCATAACTATAAAGAAAATATTGGTATGATCTACCAGTTCATCCCTGGACCATATCTAAAATTCTTGCTGAAGTAATTGAATTAATGAATCATACTCATATCAGCTTCATTTTCTATAATTACAGACGGTTCACAAGAAAGTATATGAACCATCACCCAACAAATAGATTTTTCCATTGTGAGAATAGCAATTTGGACGAAATGGATATGGAAAAGAATGAGACAACGTAATGAACATCCAGTAGTACTTAAGTCTACAAAATTAAAATTCTAGTTAGCCAGAAATTTCAATCCCGGGAAAATAAAGGTAACCAAAGAAGTTGAGGTTACGAAAATAGATTAATCTGAGCTTTTGTCGATATTTCGTGTTAAGGCCGAGAAAATATTGACTAATGTGATCCTAGTAATCAAGAAAGGATATAAAATTTAATAAACATAAACAAAGACTCCCAGAACTCCTCGAGCCCCCGCTGGAGTCTGTTAAACACCTCCTATTATTAACAACATCAAATCAATCGAGTCAAGTAAAAGTTATCATGATTTAGATATTATTAACAAGCCGATATTTACCCTATTTTGTGACGCACACTGAATTGGAAGACTTTGACGGACTCAAGTCTCCGCATAAACAGGACACAAAAAATTTAAGAAGTATAGAAATTGTGTGAAGATCTGACAATACCTAAATAACAATTGAAAACTATGCCAAATTGGTGTAGAAGAAATACTTAAAAAAATAAAGACTGTGTGAAAGCTTATGCAGGAAATGATAAACTTAGAAAGTGCTGTAGTATAGAATACAATAAAATATGCAACATGCGTGAAGGGAAAAGATAACATTCAACTCGATTTCGCAAAATGAAAACTACAGTTATCCTTAAACATCCTCCAGAACATTACTCTAACTATCCAGATCAACAAGTCACAAGGAGTTTGGAAAGAATCAAAATTTGTGGTATCTTTAAAAGAAACTTGTATTAAATTTGTATAGCAAATGATTACTAAAATGTACCTCGACTATAAGGGATGATGTAAAATTCGAGATAATATACAAGATGTTTGATTTAAATAGTATTGCACCTAATTTGTTTGAATGCAAAGTGAAAGTATCACCGGTTTCTAAACAAACAATCTTAGCAACACTTAGTTAGACCTCAATAAAAATAAGACAAGAAGTTCAAAAGGTATCAAAATCGAATGAATATTAAACAAATATAACCAAGTTCTAAAAACTATGCCAAATACACAAAGAATGTTAAATTTGATAAAGTGTACCACATGTATTATCAAAGTTTAAATTAAGAACTCCACTTGCTGTTAAAAGAGCTGAACAAGAAGATTCCTCTACCTCTCCACACAGTTTTATTGCTAGAGCAAAACGAGACATAAGCAGTACACCATAAACCTTAAAATTAGATGTGTGATAATGATGATACATTAATGCATATCACAGAAAATACAAATCTTTATCTTGTAAAGGAGTATTCAATAAGGACTTTTATTTCGATTGATCGGTATTTGGTTAATGTAACAGATACGCCATTCAGTTTGCGATTATGTTTACAGTAGAAGGTCTACAATTTAATAAAATGAATTCAATTTCGCTTAAAAAAGGTATCAGAACCATTCAAATCCATTATGAAAATGGGCGATCTGTAAAAGCACCTTTCGTAGAATCATGAATATTTTTGGGGATTATAATCGTCCATCAGAGCCCGCAATTAAGAATCTAGTGGAAAAAATGGGTCAACTGTGTCAGTACACAACGTACGAACACCAAAACGTACTCGTACCGGTTGTTGACAAGAAAATATTACTGCTGTGAGCGATAGTATTGAGGAGGATCCACATTTCCCAATTTCGCGGTATTCTAAACAATTGGGCTAGATAGCGAGCACAACATGGCGTATATTGCTCCAAAGCCTTATAAAATCGAGCTGTTATAAGAATTGAAGCCACCAGACCATCATTGAACAAAGTGCTGGATTTTCAGGCAAAATCATCTTTTCTGACGAAGTTCATTTTCAATTGAATGGATACGTTAACAAACATAGTTGTTGCATCTGCGATTCTGAAAATCCAAGAGCAGTTGTTGAACAACCAATACATTTATCTCCTGTCACTGTTTGGCATACTTTCTGGACTGGCGGATTTTCTCAGAGGTAAGGTTAGTGCTGCCATTACGGTCAGTGGAGTGCGTTGTGATAACCATTTTTGATGGCCTGTTTAGGATGATATGGTTGTTGAGAACTTGTGGTTTCAACAGGACGACACAACTTGCCACACAATTCAAGAAACAATCGATTTATTGAAAACCAAATTTCATGGACGTTTGATTTCGCGTCGAGGTGATGTCAATTGGCCACCAACATCATGCGATCTAACACCATTAGATTATTTCTTCAACAACAAATGCAGAGCTCAAAGTCAACATCGAGGGCGTAGTTCGTGAGATTGAGCCACAATTATACACAAAAGTGATTGAAATCTTTGTCAAATGAATCGATGTTTGGTAACGTAGTCGCGGTGGACATTTATCGGATATCGTTTTTCAATCCTAAATTGTAATCTTCACAACATACTCCAATTAAAATAAACTGAGTTCATCCAAAATGTGTGTTTTATTTACAATTTAAAAGAAAAGTGTTCATTGAACTTTTTATCATTTATTTATCAGTAGAGTTACCGCCACAAAACACGCTAGAATCATCTGCAACGCATACGAAAATAGCCTTCAAGTAAGCACCAGTTCGGGCGCCTATGAATTGCGGGCGTTTGCCCATGTCTAGCTTATTATCCTTAATTTTTGTGCATTTCAAAAAATTTTGCAAAATTTCATATCTCCATACAAATAACACCAATTCATATCATAACAATACATACCAATATGCGCACACGTGCGCAAGATAATAATCAAAGAAAAAGAAGTAACGACTTCCTTGATTTTTTTAATTCTTTCCAGAATGCTATTGCGACGATAGTAACTACGTACTGACGTCAATCGTGTGTATGTATTTAGGTATATGTTACGTATAGTAAGTAAGAAAGACAATCGTAGGTTTAGAGAATATAAGATTGAAAGAGAGCGAACAATGTTTTGCCACTGGCCACGCGTATTTGGCACTAAAAATAATATTATACGTAGTAGATTAACGAACGATTAGTTGACGTCGAGGAAACTGGCCTGGCAATCGTCTCGTCGACCACACAATGGAATGATATGAGATCTGGTGGTGCGGCGGATAGCGCATGATCGCTTCCAACCGTGCGTGCGAAGAAATTAGCGCCCTTTGTGCGCAGAATTCCGATACTCAGATCTATAGGGTCAGCTGAAGGGAAGATAGAATGATTTGTGCGGTAAATTATAGGATTTCGATGTATGCCCATTTATGTTATTTTCATAAATGTAGACGAATTGAAATATACCCATAAATTTTACTGTCACTGTTTAATATTTCTGGTTATTGGCCCTTTGAGTCGTAAATGTGGTACCATTTCCATTCCTCTTAAGTTTCGTATTTGTCCTGCTCGTCTCTTTACACATTAACCCTAGTGTAAATATGGCTTCAATTTAAGGGTATAACGATTTAGGTTCCCCAGGTCGCCAGCGTGTTGACATTGGAAACACAATTTTGAAGAATTTAATACCATAAAGTTAAATGTTAAATTAAGTCAGATTTTATTTAACATGAGAACAAAAGCAACGTCTATTACTTTCTTTGGTAATTAAGGGCCAAACTGGATTGTTTTATATCTAAATACTGGAGAATTTTGAGATCAAATGGGACGTGGTGCTAGGTGTAATTATAGAGTATAAAGAAACTTACTTATTCAAGAATGAAATAGTAAAATTTTATAGAAATTAGTATTAAAGTAAAGAATTTAGATTTGGTAATTTCCTTTGCTGGTAGCTGGACAGTATTTTTTAAATTTATTATTACCTCGTAGGACTTGACAGTGAAATGATGATAAGTTTATCATCCTCAAAAGCAAAAATTAAAAATATTTGCTCCTATGTATGTCTCAACTAGTTCCTCATTTTACCGCGCATCATTTATCTTCCGTCCAGTATCCAATATACAAAAATAAAATTAACAATAAATAAATAAAAGTATAGCATCACCGCGTGTGTAGTCAGTCCTCGTAGGCAGCACACGCAATCACAACCACTACTCCTCATCTTCTTTTTCCGTCAACATCATCATCGTCGTGAGTATCACTTCTTTCATCTTGCTTTTCCTCAATTCTTCTTCACTGTGCGTCCTGACATCTCCATCTGCTCGACTCTTCGCTCTTCAGTGCTGTTGTTCGGTTTTGACGATTGGAGTGGTCAGCGCGCCGACGGGTTCCGGCTCGTACCTCGCGTGCGTACGCATGTGGCGAGTTATCATGTCTCTTCGGCAAGCCGCGTAAGGACACTGAGGACACTTATAGGGTTTTTCGCCGGTGTGAGTTCGTTGATGCGTGGAAAGATGATCCGATCGCGAGAATACTTGACCGCATACCCTGCACGTGTACGGTTTAACGCCGGTATGTAGTCGCATATGTCTTGTGAGCATATCGCTACGAGCAAAAGATCGCTTACACACTTCGCATAAGTACGCTTTAGCGGTGGTATCGCTACTGTTCTGTCGGCTTTTATGTCTCGATGCCATGTGCTTCGCCAAACGATCGTGAAGGCTGAACATTTGCCCGCATACCGGACACACGTAAGCGACATCCGAACCTGGAGGCATCTCCTCGACGACCGGGGAAACCTCCAGATTATAACGCGACGCCACCGATTCTTTCGTAGTGGGAGATGCGACGTCACCTTTAACGACCGGGACGTTAACCGAGCCTCTTGGTGGCAAGAAACCAGTCGGCAATAGTTGCAGTGGAGGAGGAACCAAACACTCCATACTGACCACTCTCTCTCTTCCTTTCATCGAGAGATCTAAAGGAGAATCTTGGGGCGAGGAAGTTTCCGATTCAAAGGAACCTCCTCTACCGACGCCAGTATTGACGGTTAGGGGATGTGGCCATACCAACGAAGCACGAGCTCTTTCAGCTTTAGCTGCTTCGAACCAAAGTGGCAAGTCTGAATCCGAGTGGCTTCTTCGGCGAAAAATATCAGGCAGGTACTTCGAATGTAGATAGTGTTCGAAACTGTAAGCGCTAGGAGCTGGTGATGCTGGAGTTAGCGGTGAGATGGGACTCGCGGGAAAAAACCTATCGTACGGATGCAAAGGCGGTGGATGATGACCCATGCCGGTTACACACGAATAACAAGGGCACGGTCTTGGGAGCGGTGGACTCGAACTCGCATCATCCTCCTTGAGCCGCAACGGACTAAAACTGATCCTAGGCGAATCGCTGGAACTATGTGGCGACTTATTACTAGAACTGGCTGGGCTAAAAACATCTTCGTCCTCACTAGCCTGGTATCGCTCCCTATCGGCACTATCAAACCTGAACACCTCAGACATGGGTTTCGGTGTCTTCAAAGCGCGCGCATCCTCCTCTTTGATATTATTGTTGACTTGTTGGATGTTATTATTGATGGTAGGTGTCGTTGGTGCGCTCGACACCTGTCCCGTTAGCTTGTCCAGGACTTGACTCAGGCGTTTGCGCTTTCTTTGTTTACCAACAGGCCGATTATGATTGGCGGCGAACGGATGGTTATTGTTGTGTGTCTTGTCATGCGTCGTTGTCGTCGTCGCGCTCGTTTCCACGGCAGTCTCGGCCATAGTCATTAGCGCGAGGCGGCAAAGGGCCGCGGACCCCGATTATTTCTTCTGGCGGCTCTTGCCGCAATTTGCATTCTCGATGGAAAAATTAATTGGAGCTGATGAATTCTCCGGGATTTTCAGTCTTAGAAACGTTCGGTTCAATCATCTGAAACAAAATATAAATTTTAAGTATTGCAAGAAGATTTGAAAATTAGGTTCTAGTGGTTTTATGACACCAAGACAACTTTGTCAATCTTGGAATGCATTATTCGCAAGTACATGTTTGCATAATTAAGCTATCCTTAGTGGAGAATGAACAACTGAGACGAGACAACTTAGTTTCCAAAATACATATTTATAAGTACCTAACTGGGAACTGGGTACTAGTGGGAACTATTTTATTTGAGACACAATTACACATGAAGTCAAAGGAAATAGTAAATTCGGTTGTCCTTCAATTAGTTTTTGAAGTAATGTTATAATTAATTATAATCAAAACCTTAGTGCGTGTTGGAATGTTTATTATGTTAATTATGATTCCTTTACATACTTCCATACTTAATACCTCTCATTACTCGCTAAAATGCCGTTTAAAGTTCATTATAGCCGAAAACTTTAAAAAATAAGGTTCGTTATATGCTTACATATGCTTAATGATACTTTACTTTGTACCTTAGAGATTGGTTCGTTATAAACGAAAGTTCGCAATAACCGGATGCGTTATAAGCGGACATTACTGTATATGGTAAAAGTGTTCTATGTTTAATTGCTTTAATAATTCAGCAGCCGATATTGGTACTTTCCAGAAACCTGCACTACCTCGAGTGTTATACATTGAATCAATCGAAATCAGAATGTGAAATAAAGTCTCCATGCAGGCGCATAACAGCCACCCAGCTTCTTTCTTATTCCTGCGGTTCAGTATCAATCACCTCTGTGGTAAGATTGATGTTGTCGTAAGGCCCGTCGAAATGCAACATTAAAAGCAAGGGCACAAACCGGTAAGCCGGCCAGAAGCACGCAAATCCCCTCTTCATCTTCTTCTGCGCATTTTACTTACTCGTATGGAGAGAGTGGCATACACGTACCGTGCATGTATGCGTGTCGTATTACGTACATACAGAGGAGCTATGAAAGGTTTGTGTTTGAATGCAGCAACATTAAATTATCGGCATCTGCAGTTCGTAGGACATAAAACTTGTTAAACGCTGCAGTGGTTTCGGGGTGTTGGAATCGGGTAGGAACCGTGGCGTACTGCAGTGCGGCGGGAGGAGTGGCGGTGGCAAACTATGTATGCCACCCCCGCCGCATTGCACCACGTTCGTACGACAATGTCTGGCGTGAACCAGAGTTGGTGGTCAAGTTTTTGGATTGCGAAGGTCAATCGTTAAGTGTTAAAAGTGCTAACGAAGGAAAATTAATTGTTCTATACTTTCAGGATTCAGCTTATGTCAAGCTCTAAGCGCGATACTTGGTGTAATTAAGTTATTTCCTTTTAAAATAATCTCTTCGATCTAACGAAATTAATTTTATAGGAAATATAGACTAGCATCCATCCTCCCTCAATTTCCAGTACGTATCTTATAAATCATTCTGTTATTCTTTTCGATGCAAAACACCCAGTGCTTATTGCTAAAAAGGTCGAACTTGAGACGTGTCGATTCATATACTTCGCCTTTTCAATCTTCGATAGTCCATTCTTGATGAGCTTTTAGTCATTTTCCTTTATGGGCGATTGCGAGACGTGACTTTTTTCTTGTCTTACGGCTTTTCGAGCCTACTTTCCTTAAACGATCTTCCCGGTGGCAACGTTGATATTTCCGATACGATGTCGATTGAATTGAACAACGATTTGAGAAATTGTGAACCGTCCATTACACAGCGATGATATCTTTATGTGACGGTTGTCTCCTTGCTTAGATAATAATTCGTCTTTGTCTACGGTTGTATTCACCAGCTTTCAACCGTTTTCGGTAAATGCTGCAAACGCGAACTGAATATTGACAATATTTCGTTTACAAATTTCGTAGAAAATAAGATATTGCATTTGTTTATAAGCGTTGGTTTCATTGCTTAATTTTCTTTGTTAGTTTTCCTTTCTTTTACTGTGCGGGCTGTTGTCATCCTTTTCATCACAATTCTGCCACTATTCTAAAGAAAAAGATGCATGAATTCTTGTAACGTTTAGTACAGATCTAGGTACATTAAATACTAAAATAATTAAACAACTCTTGTTTTTAAAATTGTTTGTCTATCACATCTACATATTCGACTTGGTTACCACCCTAGGGAATTATGTTCGATTGTTGTACAAAAAGTTCGCCTACTTCCTGATCTAGCCTTTATCACATCAATATATATTGGTGCCAGTCAGCCTAAATTACAGTTACATTGCTTTTTTACCTTTCCCCTTCGATATGAGTTAATAATAGAACTGCAAGTACCTATCAAACTTAGCAAAACAAACATATCTTTCTTATGTCTACCACTACAGGTCAATATTTGTTATCAGGGCACGTGACTTAAAATTTTTAGTTGGGGACGCTGAAACGTTGGTATTAGTGAAACTTAACCACAATAGTAAAAGATTCAGGTTTACTTTATAGAGAAAAGGTAGCGTAAAATCTTAGAAAACAAAAATATTCATTTATAGGATCTAGTACTAGCAATCCACAAGACTAAATTTTTGTGTATTACCTTAAACAATTACAGCTGAAGCAGAACACTGGAATCGAGAATGATTGTCCTGATCCTACAATACTTTCCACAGTACATATGCACATCACTAGATATTTATATTTTTTACGTGAAGTTAGCAATTCATTAAATCTATCTAACGTGAAATTTGTCATTGAAGTTGTGTTTGTGTTTTATTTAATTCTCCGTGTTAGTTTTTGTAAGTATAAAAGAATGTTATCTTCGCAAAAACAACGTGTTAAAGGTATTCGTCATAGAATGATTTCAAGATTGTTTGCAAGTTACGTCACCTATGTACAATTGGTTGCATAACCCATCGGTTGGTAGCGCTTTATACTGTTACTAGAGGATGTTCTGTTTAGTTATATTTAGAGATTGTGACCGAAATTAAAATAGAATGTTTAACATTTTTTAAACAGTACAGGCAACAGTGCAATCTTAGTTGCATATGTATATTATTTGGACAGGTTGCTTGCAAACATATATGTGACCCGGTGGAAAAACGCATCAAACAGCACATAAATCTACATATGTAGATTGCATAATATTGATCCGTGTATGAAATTGCCTAACTCACGTTCTTGAGACCAGTGTAAGATCAAAGCAATCATAGTTGATCGCTCGATATGGTTTTACATTAACTTTCTCCGTGTAATCATTAGTCTGGGCGCGCAGCGGTAACAGCGCATAATTACGAAACAACTTACGACAGCCTACATATACACAGAACTCGCATACAGTATCGATTTAGTACTGACTAGAGCAGGGGATGTTGTAATTTAGTACGCTGTTACCGCTGTTTGTTCAGAACGATAATCATGATTGTTTAAAATGTAAGTATTTTCTACTTTTCTGTTCCTAATTTCCCTTCGTCTTCTTTCCCACTGAGGCTGTACGCCCTGTTTGTCTTACATTTTGTGGATGATATAGGCATTTCGTAGTAGTACTATTATTTCTTTGTTCTCTTTTAAATTTAGCCTAGAATCCAACTCGTAACCGCTCGGTACGTTTAACAAGCTGAAAGCTTAAGAGAGATATCTTGCGAAGCAAATGAAGGAAGGAAAAGAGTGGATTAGGAGTACTTTTTTTTATGCATGTGAGTATGCATGTGTATCTCGATAGGACGCAATTGCATGTCAAAAAAGTTGTGCATCTACTTATCTCGTAAAATCAAAATTATTTAGAACAAAGCAAGTTAACGTACTCATCGGGGAATGTAGCACATTAAAACCTCTAAAATCGGTCACGATCATATAAATCAAAATGTTTTGGGAAAATCCAATGTAATTTTCTCTATTACTACCGATAATAAATTACTTTGCAAACCTTATGGCCTTGCAAATCTTACTATAACTATAGTACCTGTTAATACTATCTTAGAATTACGGTATGGTAAATAGATAATTACACATTAATAAGGTTCTTTTATCATTTGAAGGTAGGGGCTTACTTTTCTTGGTATTTATTCCAAATTACTTTTCGATTACATACTTTAGCTTGATTTCAATTGTGTTGCTGTTATCATGTCCGCCAAAATCAAACGTGCCTTAAAGCCAAAAGTTTAGTACAAGACAAGAAAGTTAGCTGAAACTGGAATAGGAGGAATACGGGTCAATGATATAATTAAATACAAGGCCGGTTTCGATTTTTTAAAGAGATCGTTAATCTAGAACAGAAAAGAAAGTTCCAAAAAACTGAGGGACAGCCCATAGATCACGCGGCGTACGGCTGGTTCTGTAAAGTCAGGAATAAAAACCTACCATTGTCTGGACAACTAATAGAGAAAAAGGTATTGGCAGCACCTAGTACTTTAAATCTGACCGAGTTTAGCACTGAAGCTATAAAGCTTCTAACTGATGGTTAGAAAAATTTGTGGCAAATCAGCTGATGTTGATTTAAATACCGCTGAAGTAAAAATCCACGTTGCTTTAAAGTAGCTTATATATAAGTTGCCACTGGAATAAAGATCTAATAAAAAGACCGTGGATAACAGTAGATATTATGTCCTCGTGGCTACGAAAATTCGGCGAAAGAATTAAGAAATAAGGTAGAAAGATTCTACTGTTTTTGGACAATGCCACATTGCATCCCAAAATTGTCCTAGATAATGTAAATATTATTAAATTAAAAGATATATAGAGAGATGGCAGAAATAATAACGACGATCGGTCTTTGGGCGTATTTTGTCTCATGCCACCGTTTGCGTAACAGTCGGACTATGCTTCCATGCCTGCTATAAGCAAACACTTTCATAGTAAATACTATATAAACATTAAGGTCACCAATGCGATCCCACAGCTGGATAGAAGCTGACGTCGATATACAAGCGCAAATTGTGTTGGCAAAAATAATAAGAACGGGTATTGTTCTAGGTGTTTTTCACAGATGGCACCTAGTATTCATCATTCAAAACGAACAATTACGTGTCAATAAGTTCAGTTGTGTGTTTTTGATTGTTGAATATGGTGTTCAAAGTGTTTGTAGACCGTGAAGATTGGTAGATCACAGCATTGTACTGAAGCAGAAAGAAAATTAATTAAAACGCTCCGTAATTAGGGAAAATCTATCTAAACTGGAGGCAGACCAAAAACTTCAACCGTTTGCTAATTCGCAAAAGCAAAGCCGATCTTTGTGCTTCTTCTTCCCAACCTAAGGGTGCAACAAATACACCAATCAGCTCAAGAAGTATAAGGCAAAGACCGATTGATATAAATTTGCATACCAGAACTTCTAGAAATGTTCCTTTGTTGAGCAAAAAGAACAACAAGGCTCGCTTATCATTCGCACCAACGCATTTAAACGTGGATGGCAAAACGTCCATCAGGAGGCCTCCGAATGAAGCATTTAACCTCAAATACACAAAAAAGACCGTTAAATTTGGTGGCGGTACTATAACGATCTGGGGATGCTTTTCCCACCATGGTGTTGGTCCGTTTTTTTGGATTAAAGAAATCACGACCAAGAAAACTTACCGAGACATTTTGAATGACATTATGTTACCCTACGCGAAGGAAGATATGCCTTTAGAATGGACTTCTCAGCAGGAACACAATCAAAGACCGTTGGTACGAACTAACAAAGACCCTGCCAAAGGGAAAAATCACCAACAAAAATCAATTATGGGAGGAAGTGCAAAAAGCATGGTATAGTATTCCAGAATCAACTTGCGAGCATTTGGTGCCTTCTATGAATAAAAGGTGCAATGAAGTTATCAAAAATAAGGGTCATGCCACCAAGTACTGATGAACACACACACCAAAAATTATTTTCCTTCTTTTGTTGGCTATTTCTCACCACCATTGCAGCGTGCCTATTTTTTCTGCCAACTATTTTTGGGAACATGAATTTATACTTCTATTATTTTGTATTAGACCTAAAATGAACATTCCTGTAATAAACTCCATATATATAAACGCCAACACATTTTTCTGCAACGTTCTTATTATTTCTGCCATCATTGTATATATATATATATAGTAAAAATGTATTTCGACCGTACTGTATAGACGTCGGTCGGACCACCCCAATAGAGTTTTTCGCTCAATTTTATATATTCTACTATATATATATATATATATATATATATATAATAAGTAATATGATTGGATTTGGTTTGATACATATTGGGGAATTCCTTAATTGGATTTCTCATATGTACAAACATCAAGCATATATATATATGTATACATATTAATTTATACCCCCAAAACTACTTCCCGCTGTCCTAATGAATCAAGGAAATTATTCAAAACTTTAGCTGAGCCTTGAAAAAGAAAGTTTTTCTTATGGTCCTTTCAATAGCGGACACCTCCTTATTGCGGTCAATATTGCTGCAAAAACTTGTCATTATTGAGAGGTGTTACCGTATTAGGGTGAAATTACGAAATGAATCGCGTATTGGCACTGCTGCTCTATCTTGGTTGTTAAATGAAAATGACAACTTGGTTGTCGAAATGCATATTTCGAAGATATCTGAATGGTGTATGGTAAGATAATCCATTTTATTTGGGAACGATGTACTTCAGTGTAATGCAACGGCCACGAAGTCGAAATCTTACAAAGCCAACGAACGAAGGAAGAGCTTAAAGCACGAGATGCGCGTCCCCATTCATATTTCATAACGAGGTCAGATATCAGGTGTCGACCGGACCGCTCTCTTCCATCCGAGAAAAGGCAAACAGGCGATATCGATTCAAGTCGGCCACGCACGTTTGCGTGGCGTGGTGTCGTCCAACGGCCGGCGAACGCGACGACGATCGCAAGGCCAGTTTTTGTGGGCGCGCGGACGTCCAGCCCGCGGGGATCCCCTTCTTTCCGTCGCGCGAGGAGTGGTCGCGGCGTTTCTCCGAAATAAAACATAACTCGATCATCAGAAGCTACGGTTAATGATCGCCGTACACTCGTCCGTCTCAATACGTCTGCATAACTTTTACCGACGTGTTTTCTTCTTGCCCCCGATGCTCTCTCTGATACTCCTCTGATGCTACGCTCGTTGATGCTTTTCTTTTTTGTTCTCTTTTTTCTTGCATCGGTTGCCTCGAGTCGTCTTCCTTCTTCTGCATCTTTTTCTTGTTGCTTACGGTTTTCGCAGCATTGTTAGTCTTTCTATATTGAATGGAATTGCTATTATAAAATATATCAGATCGAGCTGTAATAAGTCTAGAAAGCAAGCAGCAATTGTACGCGAAAATGAAGATAAAAACGCTATTTTCAAGCTAACATCTTAAGCACGCATTTCTTGCTCTCATTTCCAATGAATGAATTTAAATAATAGTTAAAAATTCAACGAACGATTCATTATCTTCACGCTGTAGTTCCTTTTAAAACTAACATCTTCTCTTCCAGTAAGAAAACAAGTTAACAGTATCATTTTCTATGTAAAATACGAAGGATAAGCTGAAAATATTGAGAATGAAAAACAGGGTATTTTCTAGGATTTTATTATATAAATGTTCAAAGTAATTGTATTCAGCAAAGATACACGTGACCATTCCTTGTTTCCACTGTTCATAAGCTTTCCACCAATCTTCTTTCGGAACACCTTCAAAATAAGCGTGAACTGCTAACGGAAACCTACCCCACAAATTTCCTTTAAGCCCAAAAAATAGCCAAAAGTCACACATTCCTAAATCAGTGAGTATGGCGGATGTTCTATTACTTTCATATTAAAAACTAGAGAGTTAAGACTGCCGTATGGGACGATACATTGTCATGGTGGAGCATAATTCCCTTGTCTGGAACTCTACTGAACACTTCAGGCAAACATTTTTTGGTGTCCCAGTTAGCTGTAACTGTCTTCTCTCCATCTAGCTTAATTTCATTTACTGAGTCCGTAGTTCTGAAGAATACCGCATACATAATCCTTTTCATAGCTCGCTGCTTCTTAATCATTGTAGGAGTTCCTCATCGTTGTGAATCCATACACTCTAGTGGCGCGTAGGAATGTCGAAAAAGGGAATATAAGTTTCATCACCCGTCACTAATTTGGAAAAGAAATGGTGCCCGCCATTATTTAACAAATTTAAAGTTTCACGGCAAATTCTCACACGCTGTAATTTTTGGAAGTCAGAAGGGTGATGCGGTACAAAACGACTTACCACTTTTTTAAATGCAAGTCATCATGTATGATTTTTAGTTTTAACAGCTGGGGATCCAATTTTGAGTTGATGCTCTATTACCGCATAAATGGCTTTAATGTCCTCTTCAATTATATTTTTAACAGCAACAATGTTTTCGTCGTTAACAGCCGTAGGAGGACGCCCAGCTCCTCTTTAATGCTGAATAGAATTCCTTTCGCGTTCAAATTCCTTATACCATCCGTAAATTGTAACCAAGGAAGGTGCTTGTACACTAAAAACTGAATCTAAACACTCTTTGCACTCGTAAGTGCTTAAACCTCTTTTAAAATCATAGTAAATTATAATTCGAAAATGCTCTCTGTTTAATTCCATTTTATTTTACTTCTAAAAAATAAGCAGCTGAGTTATAACGAACGTAACTTCAACAACTAAACGTCAAATGACTAATAAAAAGTTACTCTAAATAAACACTGTGTGACTGTTTTTCACAGTCTACTATATTTTCTTATTCTCAATAAATTCAGGTTATCCCTCGTAAATTCGAGGGTTCCCGATACAAGCTCAAAACTAAGAATAATGTTAATAACGCAATATCCAAATATAGTTAACGTACTTACGTAACAAAGATTCTTTTGTCGTGTTTCCTTGTATAATCAACACTTATTTTTGAATTACTTCAAATAATATCTTGTACAGTATACAATATCTGTAGCAATCAGTTCGGAATAGAGCAAATATCGAATCCACTTGCTTCAAATAAATATAGGATTTTTCAATAAGAGTTGCCTTTTTAAATTGAATGAAAAACTGATTATATTTTTATTTCAATATAAAGTTAAAACCCTACCATTAAATGTGAAACACAATATCTGGTAAATGTCCGCCTCGGCTTTTCTTATAAGTCGTCATTCTTTTGACGAAATTTTTCATTACAATTTCACCCATTGCTGGATTTAATTCACGAATTTCTGGTCCGAAGTTGTCTTTTCGCTGTTAGATTGGTTTTGCATCGTTTGCATAGAATTTATTCTTCACGTATCCACAAAGAAAGTAGTCTAACGGACTGAAATCGTAGATCTTGGCGGCCAGTTAAAGTCTCGTCATTTCGAGAAATTACCCGTCCTGCAAATTCTGTTGCGGGACTTACGTGACACGCAGCCCCGTCCTGTTGAAAACAAATGTCCAAAGCAACAACTTCTGGCAAAAATATCGGTTAACATCGCTCGATAACAAATTACAGTAAAGGAATAGGTCGTCTCAGCGTCATTATCAAAATAATACGGATCAATTACGCCACTAGCCCAAAAACTGTACCACATTGTCAGTCGTATTGGATAAAATGCTTTTCCACTCTTTTTCGGATCTTTTTAAGATTTTCGGAGCCCCAAGCGCAAAAGTTTTTTTTTTGTAAACATACGCCGTCAAGGTGAAAATGGGTGTCGTCGTTTAGACTGATTTTCTTTTTAAATGAGATCGTTTTCTTGCATTTCTAACAAGCAGCTAACGAACATGCCACGTTGTTTATGACTTACTAGCTTTAATTTTTGTGTTAACTGGATTGTGTAGGCGTTTAGATCAAGATGGACAAATACGGCGCAAACTGGTTTGTGATGTGCCCAAAGAACATGGTCTTTCATCGTTTTCTCTAAGAATAAATGCATCACCTTTCTATGTACCCCTACTAATCTTCTAATGCGTCTACCTAACGTAAAAAAATGACCAACCTAAAAATTATATAGACGAAAACGGTTTAAAATATGGTTCCGGAATGAAATGGTAGAGAGGATCTAAAAGATAATCTCGCAAAAAATCAAAAAGTTTGTGTTCAGTAATAATCAAATAAGGGCTAAAAAGGAAAACGAAGAGCATTCTTAAATCGTTGATATTATTGGTGAATAAGCCTTTAATAGCAAACCAGGACCTCCAGGAATTCTATTCTAAAAGTTAATTTCTTTCTCCAACCTTGCTGTAAGCCAGGTCTGTATCAATTATACGAGTCCATACATTATTTTCAAATGTTGAGACTTAGAGAAATCTTAATAATCATAGATTCTTTGGCCAGAAATGCTAGTTTAAACACAAAGGGGATTCTGGAATCAGTTTACTATTACCTTTTTTTTCGACTCTCCGTGCAAGAGATGTGTACCAGCGTCTCTCTTCTCTTTCTAAATACGCAGGCTATTTTGCCATAATCTTTCTTCAACGCCATCAATTTTTATTAGTTTTCAATCTTAATAAATCTTTTCGATTCCTGTATAAGCACATTACCACAGTTCTATTTTTAGTTTTATTCCTGCTACTAAAAACACGACCAAACGACATTTCTATATATCTAGTTCTTAATCATTTATATTTAATTAGAAAATTTTATAAAACCATAAAACTTTTAAGAGCACGCCCACGTTGATTCTACGTCGTCAACATTCTATGTTAAACGGCAGGAAGCATAAATTTCCGAACGCGTAAAATTCCACCTCGTCAAATTTGCATCCGAAACCGTGTTGACAAACATATTTTTACAATATTTACGCCTTATTGTAAGCGACAAATTAAAACGAATCTGTTTCCTTCATGTGTAAAGTATCCGGTTTATGAGTCGATCCTGATATTTATATTGATTCGGTTATAAACAGGTGATACACACATCTAGGCAAGTGCTATCCAATATATATCTATATATATATATATATATATATATTTAAACTAAACATACTTATTCTGATACACATATGTCAATTCTTTTATTAACAATAAATATAACAAAAGTGTTCCTACATGTCCCCGCGACTACCAAGTTAAAAGGCATTGTTGTTTCCGGTTTTAATTGTTTGCTTCTTTTATTTACAGGATTTACAGAAGAAAGTCATGGTGTGCATTTTGAGAATTTTAAGCCCAATACTTGGAATCCAAGTCATCGAGATGTACAACGTGTTGAACTTTTAGCAAAATCAACATTTTACTTGAAGTTTTACTTAAGTTTCATGGAAAGATCAATTCAAAAAAAAATGAGCAGAGCGATATCGAATTGCTCAAATTCGTATAGTTGTGCGTTGAAATCTTAAGGAGTTATATACGTTCTTCTTTGAACAAAATGGAAATGTATGTGTAAGTTTATACATATGTCCAATAGTTATATTTAAACTATTATATATTTGAAAATTTTTTCAAAACAATGTTCAATCAACGTGAATTTATAGCCGGTCTACGGAGACGTGCTTTGAAAATGCTTTTTGCGGCGGGCAGCATTATTCCACAGAAACTAATTTGTCTCATCAAGTCAGAAGCTCAACAAAATTTCATTAATATATAACAATAGTGCTCAATCTGTCGGTTTTAAGCACATTGGTAAACATAAAATCGCTGCTGATTTAAGAGAAGATTTCCATTTTTACCTTAAAAGTGCTTTTTACATTAATAAAAAAGAAGTACGTACATGTGCTCCAACCAAGCGCGAGATTTTTGTGGACGCAAGGTGTACCAAAAATTTAGAAAAATCATTCATTAGTTTTTGAGGTATTTTGCTTACCGTCTTTAAAAATGCAGTTTTGAGAAAACAATGTTTAAAGTTATTTTAGCAGAAGTACTGGGCTGTACACGTTAGGACTTAAATTTAAAGATGGAAGAATTATTGGGGATTTCAGCCAAAGATGAGTTGATATAAAAGACTCTCTTTCGGTAACTCTAAGGTTTCGAATTACTTCAATTCTTTATCGGAGAGTTTTCCCTAAAAGCCACAACAGCACTAATCACAGAAAATGACTTACATGAGAGCCGAGAAAACAGCTTGTCAGCAACTGAACAGAATGATTTCGCTAATAAACGGTTCTAGGGTCCAACAGCACCTTTAAGCTCTGTAACGCAAAACCTTAAAACAAAGTCACGCTCTCTCAATAAAAGTCCTGAAATTTAACGAACAACCTCAAAATGAAACACCCAAAGTGAAAACTCTTAAGGGTTTGCGAATTTCAGATCGAATTCTATTATTTCCAGGAAAAAACAAGCGACTTCCAGCGCTGGTAACAAATAAATGTGCCAGAAAGAAGCTCTTTTTGCCTCATAAAGAAAGATTCAATAGGAATGAAGTGAAACCTGCAACCGTGAATTGAATTAATACCATTTTGTTAATTCTTTCTTAAACTTGGTATGGATTACGCTTACCGCTGCTCTCATTTCGTAATAGTTACCTACCTACGTGCATCTACAACACATTCATGTGAATATTAACCGACAAACCCACACAAACATCATTTCTACGGATGTCGTTGGTCTAAATAAAATAAGCATAAGATATTCATCGTTAAGTTCCATTTTTATCAAAAATACTGCGGAAACCTAAAACCGCATCCTCAAATACATAGTACACGCATACACATATAATTGTTGAACATATAATGTTCGTTCGCGTTTTTGTATTCGCACGTAAAAACTACTTAAATAACCTCGTAACAAACTCTTCAAAAACATAAAAAAACACGTATTAAAGAAGGATTCCACAAGATACAAAGGCACGCCCTTTACTAATTAATTCAATTAATTACCATATCTGAGCGGTATCCGCCGTCGTGCTGTTAGGAGGAGTTGTATGTCATGCGAGAACAGTTAATTTCACCTACGTATATAGCGACTACCTTGACTATGAATATTGAGATAAATCTTTGGATGATTAAATCTTCATTGATTCTACGCGATCTTGTAAGTTATGTAAATACATATGCCAAACCACTAATATGCAAAAGAATCCAAACACTAAGAAAGAGCTAACAGTTAACGATTTTTTTAGGAACCCTTTGGATCTGTAGGTACTAATTTCTTTAGATAAAAGATTATCTTCTGCTACATGTGTCTTCTTCAGTTAGAATGTTTCGTAGCGATTTTCAAACGTTTATATCAAGACTATATCATCAAATTGACTTTTAAATGAGACATGTTGGTATGTGTAAGACCAATTGTCCTAAATTTCCGGTTGTGTATGCACTATTGATCCATAAAGATTCGATGAATGTTACCGCAGATCTTGACGGCCTTGCATTACTTTGGTACGTTCAAATTAACATCTAATAAAGAAAGTTTTTGCTGCAGGATCGATTGGTGATAATTGGTTAGGAACTTCACATCAAAGAGACTTTGTGGTATATAACTAGCAGCAAACATGGTTGTTGAATCTCACCAAGAAATTGTGTTAACAAGCTTGAAGGGTACACTGCCAGATGAAACATATATGATGAATGGAATCAACTTGTGTTATTTCAAGAGTCCTAATTTTGTCCCTGAAACTGCTATGGATACAGAAAGTGGAATTGTTTATGGAAAGATGCAAATTACTGTGCTCTGTAGTGCACTGGTTAGATCCTGATGCGAAACGTAGCATAATTTCTTTTTCATAAAAGTTCAAGTTTCCATAGCTACGAGAATGCGTTCTCGTACAACAATAATTATTATGAGGTTGTTACAAAAGAATAACATAACCGCGCTCCCATGCTTTGGTTTCACCTTTGAATTTGTCACCTATTAAAATAGTGCTGCAGTGCTTCATTAACTACTCAATTGAGTTGACGTTGGGAGTTGAATTCGAAAAGTCTAAATCACATTCCTCATGACACCACAGATCGTTTGAATTCATATTCGTATGAGGGGTTCTAAAATCTTAGAAATTTGGCTATATTTTTTTATTTGATTAATTTTCATCAAAATTGCAATGCAGTTTATCAATATAGTATCCATTTAATTGAATACATTTACCCCGCTTATACAACCTCTCAGGCAAATCCTTGCAAAGCGCCTGTTGCAGTGGACCACATAAGACTAGACTAACATCCTGCATTAATTGCACTACCTTTCGGTAGATAGTCCATACAAAGTAATACCCTCGCAATCCCAGAATACAAGCAAGCAATACTTTTCCAACCAACGGAACTGCACGTGCATTAAGCGGAGGTCACTCTTCCGGTTTGCGCCATTCTTCCGACTGATTTTTGGTCTTGGAATTGTAGTAAGGTATCGTCACTAGTTATTGTAAACATTGGTAGCCGTAACATGCTCAAAGCTCTTTGAAGTTGCGGCATATACTCGGAAATAGAAACAATATAACATAATATTATAATAGCTATTTGTGCAACTAGAGGCAGAAGTGATTCGTTCTATTACTAGATATGACGACTATCCATGGAGGAAGAGCCAAGATGGGACAACACGTCGTGTGATAAAAGACACTCCTGTCTGGTGTTGTATATATGTAAGATTCGTTCCATTTAGGCAATACAAAGCATATTAATACAAAGATTAACTTAAAGATGTGTGTCATGGCAAATATACTAATCGGCCAATGGGTGTTCATACAGTTGGCGACATTAAACAAAATTGTATTTGTTCTTATCTTCAAAATCCAGAAAAATACATAGGGTATTGCTTACCCTGCAAAAACATGGGGTTGTAAATCAAGTAGTATTGCAGAAGGTTATGTTGAATTATTGAAAGTTTTAAGAGAAAGTAGCTTGACCAGTCTCAATACGGAAACGTCCATGTCTTATTTCGTTCGTCAAGATCTCTCGACATCACCCACCATGCAAAACTTCAAAACTGTACTATCAATATTTACAATAAATAATCTGTTATTCAGTATACATAATTATCAATTAAAAAGAACTCATTACTTCTGATAAAACCCGTCCATTTCTGTAGTTGTTAATAAAAATGAATATCATTTTACAACTGAAATGACATATGTATAAAATGTTAACATTTTATAAATGAATCAGGAAAAGAATATTAATTATTTGTTTATTATTGCTTTTAAATTGTTTACACTTTATTATGCGCAACACTATGGGTCTACTAATGACCATTCATCAATAGTACCGCATCTTACATTAATTCGATCGTATGTTATCTTAGAGTGGCGTAAATTTCTATTAAATGATTCTATTAAATACGGTATTGAGGAGTTGTATCGCCTACAATTCATAAAACCGCAGTACACACATAATCATAAACTCTTTCGAAACCAAACAGACTATTTTTAATTTAATGCTGAAAATAATAATTAATATCCATTAAACAAAATAAATTGCTCATATTTGCTAAATACGCTTAATCTTTTCACACTAAGACGGCCTACGAGTAATATTCACATGTTCTTTGTGCAACGATTTAGAACCAATTTAAGGTTTAATTTACCGATGTAGAGGATGTAACACGGTTATAGTGGTATTCGCTATAGGTAGTTTAAGTATTTTCGAATGCGCTTTGCAACATCATCCATTAACTACTGCTTCCGAGATATCCTGTTCATTGCCATTTCGCAACGTAATAGTCTGGTAATTACTTATAACTGCTCTTTCTTCTCATAAGCACGTTCTTTCTTTGTTATTTGCGAAAGTGGATAGTGTCTATTATTAATTAAACATATTTCCTAAGCACGAGGCTGTATGGAATGTAAGATGCTTGTTAAAATTTCTCCATAAAAATTCAGTTTCATCACTTCTTTAATGCAAATAAAAATTAATTTTAGTAGATGATTAATAAATCTAACTGCATTGGCTTCCGATACCAATCTTTGCTGCTTGAACAATTGTATTGATAAAACATATCTAATGATTCGACAGATGCACATTTTTAGGATGTACAAGAGCCTATTCTCATAGAATAAAATAACTTTTTCAGCAATGTATTATTTTTTCAGTTTCATCAAATGAACTTTTGCTTTTCATCTCACCACAATTCCATGCTCATAAAACGCTTGGCTTTTTCGGCGGAAAGTGTTAACCATTCGAGGTATTTTGCAAAGAATTAAACAAATAACACTCTGATGGTGTGAACCATTACTTGTGTACACCTGAACCAAACTCTAATAACTTTCTTAGGAGCCAAAAATTATTACATCCCGTTTTAAAGTATCTATCATGGGTAAGATGCCTTCATAATTTTCCAATTCTGGTGGCCTGTTCTTAATACCGTGTTTCCCCGAAAATAAGCCCCGGTCTTCTATTAATTTTTTGGTAAAAAACGCGCCAGGGCTTTCTTTGGGGGATGCCTTTTCTCATGCACAATAATTAGTATTTGATCAAATTTAAAAGAATACCAAGAATTAACGAAATTATTTAGTCGAAAAATACAGCCATGTCGCCTTCTTTTAGAATATCGTTATGAGTTTCCAGACCCCGACTTCCAGTCTGAATTTGTTGGGTCCTCATTTCTCCTAAGACCATTGGCCCTAACCTCTTATGTTGAGCAATAGCGCTCTCCTCAAATGAGCCTTTCTTGTCCAGGTAGCCTGCTCGTAGGGCATTGGCAACACATCTGTCAGTTATTTTATTCCGTGCATTCTTCACCTAAGTAACGACTTCTTGTAGCTTAGGCTTCACAAAGTTTCCGCGCTGATTTGTTCCATTTCCATTTCCGAACGCAAATGATCCTTAAACAGCTTATTTATTGCAATATATGTAAAGAGTTTGGAGATATGCAGTCATTCCTGCGGGAATCATTATTTGATCAATGTTTCTTCCCGCAAGGAAGTTCTTCATGGTTTTAGCATGGAGGGTGCTAGCGGAATCCCAAACTAGCATACCTCTTTTGTCACCGCGCCAAACGGATGGTAGAAATTCATCGTTCAATTTTTCTATTGCTGCTTGTATTGACCAAGCTTTTTCAGTTTCAAGAACATAAATACCTAAAACACGTTCTTTCCATCGAGGCGAATTTACCAAAATACATGTAATGTATGCATTTTCGTAACCACTGGAGGGAATGTAGATCGCAGAAGTATCCTTGTGGTCAATGGTAGTTTGAGACGGCTGCCCCATATACACTGCAGTTTCATCCATAGCGATCATGTTCAAGAGTAGGTACAGTGAGAAGTCGATGCTATCAACAAAACCCTTGAAAGCAAGTGTACGTTTAATTACTTCTCTATCTTCCAACTTGAACAGTGTTGTCGATCTTCTGACAGGTCGTTCATGTCGCTGAAAGAAGTTATCCACCCAGTGTTGTGATGCTTTGAATACGTCTGACGGTATGTCAAGGTGTGTGTCAAGTGCCATTGCAACTGCTTGATGAATCAGTCCTACGAACAACTAAGGGGTTCGGTCTTCTGTCAGCAATTCATTCAAATACGATGTCTTCTAATTCGGGCAGTAATGGTCGTTGAGCTGATCCACACTTACGCTTCTTGGCATTTCCCTTGTCGACCTGTTAACATAGGATATTGTATCCGGATCGCCACATTCGAACCATCCAACTTCCATCCATCCAACTTCCTTTCCTTGCAGAAAACTGCGATTCACTTGCTTTTTTTGTATTCGATCGAATAACTCTTTCTTTTTGCACTTATTTTATTACCTAAATTTTAAAAAAGCAACGAAAAGTTAAATGAAACTAATGATCTGAACTGCTTTTTATACGTGAGTTTTGGAAGTTTTGGAAATAAACGTTCGTTGCTAATACTGAGTTTGAATGTGAACTACCATAGCATATATACATAGCAAGCCTATGGTACACTCAATGTCCACACCACCATTCACCACCGACCTACACGCAGGCTGAGGATAGGGGATTGTCCGAGTCGCCCGGTTGATGAATTTAACCAGGACTCATTTTAGGGGTGGGGTATTATTGCTTTGATTTGGTTGTTATCAAATTCAACCAAGCAATCTGAACGTTGTTAATTTTTGAGTTAAAACTCAACAAATCAATGTTCATTATCGCTTTATTGCCACGCACAAACACATAAGTCTTCATCACGTTTTGAGAGAATGTAACGCATTTTCCTTTTTAGGAGCAAAAGTGGCAAATATGGCGAGAATGTTCGTTTTGATTTGCTGCTTTTCAACTCGACGCCACAATCCATTCTCACAATCGATCAATACAAGTCTTTTTCAAACGGCAATTGATGTACTAACTTTTACAAAACAGAGCGCCGTTCGATATTTGCGTTACGTAGATATACCTCAATATTCAACAAAACTGTGTATCAGTGGAATCTGCAATTACATTACGATGTAAGTTTACGATTGTAGATCATAATGTACATAATTCAGAGATAAACTGTTTCGCCCCCGCATCAACAAACATGCGTGAAAGTAAATCAATACTAAAAAAGATACCGTACAGATAAAATAAACTGGCATTATTTACTGATCTGTTTGTTTCTATCGAGTTACACGGCGAGCAATAATTACTCCCATTTGCCACGACGATGACGTATTGTTGTTGCTCTTGTTTCAGTATCGTGCTGGGGTACGATAATGTGCCGGATTCCAACACCCACCGAGCGTTCATTTCGTGATATAATTAACACCGCGTCGGTCCCACCATCGGGCGGTTGGAAGAGGCGAGGTGGAAGAAGGTGGCAGGAAACTTGGTTACTAGCCGACGGTGCTGGTGCTGCTATTGCTGCCGTTACCGAAGCTGCTGCTATACATTATCCGGCTCGTTTAGATAACGCCACACTCTGTAAATAAGTGGCCGGCAATAATTAAATTGTCCGTAATTACTCCTTGATTGGGCGAACATTACCTCTGTACTTGAGCAGATCGCGTTTATTTGTGTACCTACCTCCATATATGCGTTCGTATTATGGCCGTTGCATATGTGATATTAACTAACTTTTGTTTTATTTCAATTCGACGCTGCTGTAGAATTGTTGATAGTCACGCAGCCTGAGCTGGCCGAACACGCCGGATAAGATGTATGTTCTGAAGTTGTTGATGCTGCGCTCGTAATGTATGTTATGTTCGTATGCGCGTACATGTATATTGGCAAGAGGGATCGAATTCACTGTGCGAAATACAGAAAATGCGCTGAAATGGATTGTAGAAAACATGATTAAAAACGTATTTGATGCGTTCATGTTGTTTTTTCCTTTAGAAATACTATGTCAACAAAAAAATCGCCTACGTGGCAAATCATTAAATTCCTATCTTTCAGAAATATACACAATGTTTTATTTCTTTCCCTGTTTACTTTGCATATTAATCCTCGCTATAGTTTGACCAACGGTTCTCTTTCTTTAGGCCTTCAAAAATACGATTTGTAAAACTATGGAAAATAGTCTCCTGTTTCTGGAATAACTTGGTAATAATTTGGTGTGAACTTCGTTATCCCAAGCTATTCCCCGGTTTGGTTAATGGAAATAGTCGCGTAAGAGAAGGAAGATCTGTTCTAATGGGATGAAATTAGCCATAGCGATTGCAGACGATTATGCTAATGCATTGTTTGGGTGCAAGTGCGCCAAATCAACTAATACTATTCTATGACATTTCCCTCTCTTTTTAAATAAGGTATGAAAACCAAGTCGATGGAACCAACGGGGTTACTTTCGGAACCAGTCTACTGTTCTGTGGTTTTTGGTGGATCCAGATCCTATACCACTTGCACATTATCAAACACTTAATTCGAAATCTTTATGTTACAACTTTTGTGGTAATCAAATTTTTGTTTTTTTCTTTTCATCAGCAGTACCGGCTTCCTTTTAATTAAAGGAAATACATCAAGACATAAAAATATGTACATTCTAAAGAAAATCTTGAAATATTTTATTAAAATGAATCGCCTTCGAAACTAATTTTGGGTAATGCCTCTATTGTATACTAACAAGTTTATTCCCTGATTTGTCACCAACTTCCAACAATATCCTCAATTCGAAATCATCAGATTTAGATTCTAATCTACAAATCTGTAATTTCTATTGGGATCAAATCGTCCCTAAGTGCCTAGCGTGTTCTATTCTCATTCAAGAATTACTGGGTCTCTTGAATGCCGTTCAAAGACTCTAAGTATCCATAATGAATGCAATAATCTATCTCAAATGTAAACAAGAAACGTCAGGCACAAATCTTAACTAGATGATCGCGTACCAACTATAAATAAATACTCGATCTCGAAAAACAGCAATTAATTTCTAACCGAACACTATTTAGCGCTAATTACTGAATAAACGCGATTCATATGTCGTTTGCGACGATGAACAATTAAATTTATACACGCAATAATACTATTATAATTGATTTCGTTATTTATCGAAACAGTCCGGAGAGGTAAAATCGACTAACATGCCGGATAGATAGGAACTGAAATTCTCCGGATAACTATTAAAACATTAATTGGGAATTCGCGTCATGCCTCCGAAGCATTAAAAAGTCACGGTTCATGAGCATATATAAAACGAAGGAACGAACGAATGTCTGCGTTAGTACGCTACCAGCACGAGATAAGTTAACAATCTCATACATCGAAACGACTAAACGCAAAAAAGAAGAAAAAGAAAAGACACGCTTCCTGTAATGATTCTTTTTTACGTACGCTTGGTAGTATCCAGTGTAGTTTTCTAATAAGTAGAGGGACGTTTTTTCTTTTGTTTTAAGTTTAATTGGAAAAGTGGGCGGATATAGTAATTTCACATATATCTTCCCGCCGTAAAAACAAAACGAGTTGGACGAGAAAAAGAAGCAAGCAATCTATAAGGTAGGCGTTATAATAAAACTCAACTCAAACATGAACAGCTTCGGTCTCGTCCGCGTATATACATACACTACCAGCACAAAGTTCGAAACTAGGTGTTTCTTTAAAGCATAAAGATATTGAAGATATGGAAAAACTTCTTAAACTTAAATTTGTTATACGTGCTTTCCCGATCAGAAGCGGAACTGAGTGGACGTGAAAATTTAAAATTTTATCACCCATATTCTTTCAGGTAGCAGTGATTTAACCTTCCTATACTTCACGCATACGGTCTGTGAGACCGATTTATATAGTGTAGTATACGTGTTTCATATGTTGACGTGAGTATAGGAAGGTTAAAGACATTGGATGTTTACAACCAAGCAAATCCACATATGGTTTCCAATTAAACATTGGTTCTTCCACTTCCTATCCCCGCCCCGCCTATTTGGGTACTTCTAAATATGTATTCCGATTAGCAAGATACCGCCTCAATAGTCGGGACACGTTTTCCCTTCGTAATTTTTCCACTAGGAATAACGGCCTAGTTGTTGAAATACATATTTAGAAAAACTAGTTTCTTCTTACTTTACTCAATACATCTGAAAAACGCGTCCAACGCCGAGTGCATATCGGGATATCTCCAGCCATAACTAATCAGCGGTCCCAAAACTACACTTCTTCGCCCATATTTCGTTGCTTCAATTCATTAACTTACCTTTATCTCTTGTAATCCTATAATAAATGTGACGTAGTAGTTTTTGAAAACCCCAGTATTTATTCACGTTTATAATATGCAGTACAAATGGTTAGCTTTCGGTTCTTAAAAGTTATGACATTAAGCGAAGCCTGTTTTTTCATGGCGAGTTGTATGAAGTGTTGTAACGTAAACGACGTTAAAATCAAACCCTTGACATTTTATAACGGGGATTCAGTAAAGTGCCGTCTCGTTGTTCCTTGTTTCCAAACCTACATGTCCTGTGTCTAGTCTTCGTCTGCCATCGCTCTGCGAATACTCTCATTCCACATTCTACGTGGTCTCCCACCTGGTTCCAACGTCCTTAACTTAAGTGTACGAACCATTTCGGTACTTTTCTTTCTATTTTGTCGACAACTGGTGTGCATTGTCCTTCGTATTATTCATTTTTTATCCTGTTTCTGCTTGACAGCTTTGCACTGCTACTTAGGTAATCAATTTGCAGTGTGTTCAACTTTTTTCCCATTTCCATTGTTAAAACCCCGGCCTTACTGCCATAGCTCAACACCATTACTTCACCTATTCTTCTTTTGTTCTTCGTTGAAATATTACTGCTCAACCAAAGAGGGTTTGGACATCCCTTCTACCTTTTTCTTTTGATAAAATATATCTGGAAATATCCTCAAAACAAAATGTTTTTTCCAATGCCGAAGTGAAAGGTGATAGAAGTTTTGACCAAGAGCGAAACAAACAACATTATAATATTAATTTATAGTTTCTAATGTAGATGATGGACCAAATGACTTAAGACACCAGAAATGGATAAAGACCTTAATACATGAAGACGCAAGTTTGCAATGCATATTTCTCAAATGGAGTTTGTATAAAGCGGAAAACACATAAAACGACGGGATAATTGGATTTAAATCAAAAATCTGGCCAGTACTTTGTATCTCGTTATTTGAAGTGTTCAAAGCCGGCAACTTCTTCATCTCCGACTTTTTTCTTAATCATTGAAATGTTTAGGGTAAAGTATACGGGAAATATAAAACTCCATCCAAAGCTTTAAACGGCACAAGGATATTAGCAGAGGAAAATTTTTGAAAGAATGCAATCATTTGCTCTAAGAAAGTTCCGCCTTCGACTGAAAATCTAGAAGGCGCGCCCTGTGATGTTCTTTGGATAGTTTTGTCACCCACATTAAGCTGAAGGTTATGGCAAGTTTGTATTAGGTTAACTTCATCGCAAGCGTTAGATCGTTCAACCGCAGGAAATTTTGGTTTGAATATTTTAATAAAATAGGAACCCTTACCACAAGTAGTTCGGGAAAATACCTTTACGTATCTCGATAATTAAGTTGTCATGTTCAATGAAAAAATTACGGGATTCATGTCAAGCCCCACACCGAACACCAGGTGCAAAGTTTCACACTTAACCACTATCGGACGCGACCTGGTAAAGTGCAGCGTAAGGTGTGAAGACATCAATCATCTGCTTTGTAGCTTTGGTGGTTCTGCTACGGAGACATTCTTTGACGTGATTACGCACAAGATTCTCTATCATAGTCGGAACCACTATCAATCTAAAAACAAGGTTGATCATGATATCCATATTTCAAGTAGTAGTAGCAGAAACGCTATAACAGTATTGAGGCAAAGAGTGATAGTTATCGAAAAAAGGGGATTGGTTAGAAGATTTGTCATGTTATAAAACAACTGTATATACATTTTAATACATGATCAAGTCATTGGACCATAATTTTGTTCAATCATTGGCCAACTGATGAATTGCAAGATGTCAGGTAATAGCTGGAACACTTCCACAAGTAAACCCAGAATGTAGATGGGAGACTTTTTAAAGATATCATACGATGATGAATTACAAAATATAAAATTTATACTTTGTTTGCAAGGGAAAAGCTTATTTATAAAACACTAGTTAAAACCAAATGTGTTAACAAATACGTGTAATATTTTCTGCTCAAAATAAAGCTTCCTTCTCTTCAGATAAGTTGAAAAATATAAGTAAAGATACTGATAGACAATGCTAAAGCAATGTCTGGAGTAGACGGTATTAATACA
Source organism: Chrysina gloriosa (assembly GCA_038088585.1). Lineage (NCBI taxonomy): Eukaryota > Metazoa > Arthropoda > Insecta > Coleoptera > Scarabaeidae > Chrysina > Chrysina gloriosa. The sequence goes on along the minus strand of CM076087.1, from coordinate 33,607,504 downwards.
CAGCTTTTAAATTTATGTAGGTAAGGACAGCTTTCCATGATATGGACAAATAAGACAAATTTTGAATGGATCCGCCACAACTTGGCACAGTCTTCAGCATAATATAGGTGATAAAACTGTGGTATCACATTTGCTATGTATTTATTGAAAGAAAAAGGAATTAAACAGCATGGTCTGGCGTCGGACAAATTGTACTGCTTATCTGGCAATTCGAAACTGCTTTCCTTTTTTTGGCACAGACACTGAAGAATTGATCACGTATTCCAATTTTAATAGGTCTCTTCAGTGCCGGTTGTTAGATAATCTGGCACCACAAACTTCCAAAATACATTTAATTCTTCAAGAAATTGGATTTAGTCTGCGAATATTATTCGTCAGAAACACTTAAATGAAGATCCCATCAAAATTAATTTGCTTGCATATTGAGGTCTGCCTTAGTAAGTTGGTAGGAAGAGTTTCTGTTCCAATTGTAGCAAGAAATACACAAAAGCAAATAATGGAAATAAAAAAGGAGAAAAAAGAAGTGTCCTAGATGAGCCAACAACAGCGAAGCTCTTTACTAGAGATGGGACGAATCCAAATTTTCTCGAATCCGAATCCGAATCCGAATCCTAAAGGATTCTCGAATCTCTCGAATCCTTCGAATATCGAATCTCTCGAATCCATCATATAATTACAATAATAAGAAAGGACAGAGAGGAAAAACAATTTTACAGGAAAATTTTAAAGCTACTTTAATTAAAAACGATACAGTTTTTAAAAATATTTATTAAAAAAGATTTTTTTTTTGAACATATTTATATTACAAAATGAAATTAAAAAAAAAAAAAAATTACACAATATTAAAAGATAAATTATGTTAAAATCTTGATGATTATGCAACAAGTTTTTATTTATATTTAATTTCCTTAGCATATGGAAATTAATATATCAATAACAGTATCGATATCTTTTCAGAAACTTTTGTGAATGAGAATAAGGGAGAGCTAACATAGATAAACAGCAAATATTGCACATGAAAATCTAAACACATATTTTAGTATATAAAAGAAAGCACTCAACCTAAAAGAAATAAGTGAGAATTTTAATTCAGATTTTTATTTAAGAAAACCAGCTTTCGAACTCGCTCTGGATCCAACCGACTACGTTTTTTATCCACTATGATGCCTGATGTGCTGAATAGTCTTTCTGAAATCACTGTTGATGGTGGTGTAATTAAGAATTTTTTGCTAGTTTCATCAAATTTTGGTATTTTGTGTTGCCCTTCCAGTATTTAAAGATGTCTGCAGTTGGTGGGAGCAGTGGTTCTGCTAAATAGGCATTTATTTCTTCTTCAGGAGATGAACTGTAATCCACATCACTGCAGGTAGCTGGGGTCATCAACTGAGAATAGTAACTCCACATACTATGACCTTGTTCAGTTAAAGATATATCTGTGGCATTTGCTTGAGTTTTCTCTGATGACTGCAGATCACCATTTGTTTGCATATAGATGGATGAAATTTCATTAGCCAGTGTCAATTTAGCTTGCTCAACGTTTTCTTTATTCAAAAATACATTCCCTTTGAATCGGGGATCCAGTAAAGTACCAATAGTATACAATTTCTCTGTCTCAACAGAATGGTAGCGCCTTTTTAGTGACGCAAGCAAATCATTTCGGAAACCCTGTACTGAACCTAATTTTGGTTTGAAATTTTCTAGAGCACGAATGGTGCTATTCACTAAAGGAATTATTTCTGAAATTGTCACTTTACTTGAGCTGGCCACAAATGTAGCTTTATCAAACACTTCTAATATTCGTATAATATCTTCAATAAGTTTCCACTGTCGAGGACAAAGGTCTATCTGAATATTCAAGTCAGAAGCAGACAATAAAATGGCAAAAATTTTTTCAGAGTAGGTTGGTTGAAAGGTTCTGCTTTGCGTTTCACTGCGCATTGTTTCAAAGACCTTGTTCGCCATAAGAACAAATTTTTGAACCTGGACTAGGAGTTGAACTAATTGACACAGGACTCCCAAAAGTAGTTATATCATCTGGATTATTTTCTTCAAATGAAGAATCAACATTGACAGTCAAAGGGCTTAAGGGTGAAGTTGGAATTAGTAATGAGTTTGATGAACTTGTACCTTTCAGTTCTTGATATTTGGATAAATGCCTGGTTTTCAAATGTTTCCACATAGCTGAAGTAGTGTGCGACTTTTTTCCCTCTAGATATTTTTTTTCAGAGCACAGATTGCAATTTGCATAGTTTTCATTTTCATAAAACTTGACTGAACTGACTTAACATGATATAGTCTTAGCTAGTTATTAGAACTAAATGTACATAAGTTAATAAGTTTTCATAATTTTTGTAATTAGATTAGTTATATTATTTGCTGTCTGTATTTGACATGTTCCATACCTTTTCTGGTCTCAGGAATAAAGATATTTATTTATTAAAATACCACAAACATTAGGAAAGCATGCCAGCTTATAAATACTTTGTGGCTGAAAGAACGAGAACCGAAGAGAATCGTCGAGATCTTTCTAGTCAGTGGTTCATATGTGTCGTGATTACATGAGTCATCATTATTATTATTATTTTTTTGGATTCGAAAGATTCGAATTACGAAAATCGTGCGAAGATTCGAGTTTTCGAATCTCGGATCTTTTTCAGGATTCGATGGATTCGAGGATTCGCGGATTCGAATGTCCCATCTCTACTCTTTACGCATTTGATGCATATTTGAATAAAAGCTAATATTCTATATTTAAATAAACAACGTATAAAGCAACGGTATTTCATTTCGAAACCGATGGTAAACAAGTTGAATTTGAAGTAAGTTCGAGTCCGAATAATAAGAGCGCCATCTGATGGGGAAGACGCAAACGTGTGTGTGTGTGTGTGCGAGCGAGAAAGAACTAATGAAAGAAGATAGATAGAGGAAAAGCGTCTATCTGACGATTTCAAGGGTCTCACTTTTTCCCAGTTAACTCTCGCCGCAGAACCTCCCTAAGTATTGTCGCATCTCCCATATTCTTCGAACTTTTATCCCAATTCATATTTTATTTTGAAAATTGTATGAAATTAACAATTTACAAATGCAAATAAAGGAAATATTCTTGCAAAATAAAATCCTGGATAGTTTTGCTTTCAGTAGGACGTTTCGTTTCTTTGGCTTATGACATTAATAACTAGAATGTTTGGTAACAATTCCTAATATACATATTTTACCTATAGAATTTACTCAACCCTTCAAAACTGTATGACAACAATGTATGCATACATCGCATACTCATTATAGCAACATGCACACATAATTGAGTTTTGTATGTTATGTGTAGTCTTTGTTGCAGGTGCTTCTGTTTTCCGATACTGATGTTACCTATAATTATGGTTTATTAAGAGGCGGTGTTCTCGTTGCTTCAAACGCACACAAATAACTCGGGTTTTGTGCAGATACAACGCTGCTGTGCGCCTACTACATGGCATAGGTCGCGAAGGATGTGTAATCTTTATTATAATGCTTGCGGTGCGCAATTGGTTAATTTAATGTTATTGAATAACAACATCGCGAAGTATTAGAAATGGCGTGAAATATAAACATTAATTATAGACCATACCTAATGGTCAGTTCATACACGAAAGGAAACCTATTAGATTATTTTCTGATGCTGCGGTAATGTCGGTTAACTTGCTCCGATATTCATTGTAGAATTACACTGGGATCAGGTTTTGTGTTCGCACTCACAATGCTGAACTAATTTTATTACTACCTTTCCATTTTTTGATTGAAATTAGCAATCTGACTCAATACCTGATTACCTTCTCAGATTTCTTACTTGTGTAGTAGATTTCAAGTAAATCCATTCTAAAAGTTTCATTTTATTAATCTGAAGAGCTTCTTATAAAAAAATTAAAATATCTTAAATGAAAAGGAAATATAGTTGGAAAAATAAGTTATATAATATTATTAGAAACAAACGGTAATTCCTCACACAAAGTCCATTGAGTACTATCATAGTTAGTTTTAGTTGTTAATGCATCAACCGCAGATCTGTAACATTTAGTAACTGCAATACAGTTCTACTTCACCCAATTTTGTATGGAGTGTGAAAAGTATAATGAAAATTTTAGGAAACTTGTACCACACTTATGCTTTGCATTTTTAGGCCGTTATACTTATCTATTTTTTTTTAATAGGAACTTGTCGATTTTCAATTAATGATGCATTACAATCGGAATGTGATTGTAACGTTGGAGAAAGGTCCGGTAAATACAGATGACAGATAATTGCTGACGAAAATGGAATAGTGGGTCGTGAAGTTCCTTCTAATTATTGTCTATAATCGTGTCGCATGTACGTACTCTAGTTTACAAAATAAATAACACAATTTTTAATGTAACTTTACTGACAAGAAAGAAATTAATCAAAGTTGATACTAATTCATTGAATTTCCCGTTTTCTGTTTGATTAAACTTATTCACATTCAAAATGAATGTGAACTGATACACACAAACAAATGATGAATCCATTGTTGTATTTCTTATATCTATGGAGTCTTTATGGGGGTTAGAAGAATTGGTAAATAAAACACAAGGGGTACATGTTGAAAATTGTATATTTTCATTTGCTGTTTAATATGATTATCACCATATAATCATGATCATATAAGGGGGACAGCATACACCGATGTATCTGTATCACTGTTACGTTTAAATAAAAATATAATATAAAATAACATTTAAATAGTAGATCGAAATTAATAATTTATTTGACAGCAGAGTAATTACGGTTACTCTAAAAATACAACATTTATTTATCACTTAATGACTATGTACACTAACAAAGACAGTCGTAACAAACAATAGATGTGTAAGAGATAGAGACATTAAAAGAGAAAGAGAGAGAGAGAAAGGAGGTATAGCGCGAGACAACGAGTTTCTTTTTAGTTTTCTTTTTCATATTTATTCTTTAATTTCAATTAATAATCGACATCTGAATATTATTATGGATATATCACTATTACTATTACAGACTTATCTGGCCGTTAAGCATATACTTCAGCTGCGGCATATACGTCATAATATCTCGGACTCTAACCAGCGCAATGACCTCGTTCAAATTCGGATGCTTGCCATGCTGAACGTAGATACGTATCTGGGAATTATTCGCTTTGTATAGAGGAATCCCCAACACCTGTATGACGCGATAGAGATTTTGAAAGTCGGTATTCTTAAAGAAAAATTTCTCGTGCAGCTCCAGCAAGCTAATGAGCAACTCGCTGAAAACGTGCGGCTTCATATTAACGCAACAAACCGTTTTATTTTCCAATACCACTTTCTGGAATTGATATGCGTTAGTTTGATCAGATGTTGGCGGATCCGGAATTAAAATAAGTTTCCTAACATCGATAAAAGTGCCGGGATCGGTCCTGAAATTGGGCATTTTGGGAACTTGTGATTGGTGATGTTGTGTGTGCGGCACTGGTTGCATGTGATTCGGGGAATAACCGTTTACATCATTTCTAGGAACTATATTTCGATAAACTGGAGGATAATTCGAGGTGGGTACACTGGGGATCGTCGTCGATGGGATAGGTTGGGTGTTGTAGTTGTTATTTTGATTCAGCGGGACGTTGCTAAATACAGGCGGGGTGATTGGTTCCTTGGCCCATTTTCCATGTTTGAAATCGACTTTTCCGTTATTCGAAGTGAGCAGCGCCGTCTTGGAGGGCCAATAGTCTTGAAATATTGATCCTGGTGGAAAATGATTCCTGATATCGTCAATGCTGACGACCGTACAAGAATCGTGTACGAATAATTCGTTACGAATTCCTTGCACCTTGCAACAGAATTTCAAGTAAGATAGCGGCCAACCTTTTAATTTAAGTGACTTCCCTTTTAAGCTCTCCGTTTCGCCTTCGAAGTAAAACAGGGGAACCAATTTGAGGCCGTTGTATTTAGTAAATGGAACCACAGATTCATTATTGATTCGGATGAATCCACATTTGTCGACTGATGCAGCGTTCGTTAGTTTCAAATAACAATCCTCGAGGAACTGGTAAAAATCGAGCGCGTCATTAAGATTAACGATCAAATCGTTGCCGTTGAATTGATCGCGACCGTACAGAAATTCGCAGTGAACGAAGTTTATTTCATTCAGCAATTTTGCTTCAGCCTCCGTAACGTAATAGCTCTTAACACATACGCAATTGTAAAAATCCCATTTAAAGGCATTCACGTACTTATACAGGACCTTCATTTCCAACATCCGTACCGAACAGTACTTCGTTTCGCTCCTGAATATATAGGGGATATAATTTTGCCCAATCACCGTCCATCCGAACTGTCCTTTTTGACTTACGTCGTCGAAGACCGGCTTCTCAGCGCCGTTCACGTTCGTACTACTACTACCACAGGTACTGCTTGTGACGCTGTTAGGTATGGTACAAGTGATTTTCTGAATCGGCTTCGAGAGGCAGGTCTTCCGCGCGTCGACAGCGATCGTCGGTTTCGGTTTCTGTACGGTTCTTAAATCGATGTCGTCCTGCTCCTCTTTGATGGTGACGCCATTCATGTTGCCATAAACGATCTAGAGAATTGGCAAGAGAAAAAAATGACAAAATACACATAAAGATTTATGGATATTTATAAATAAGGAAGCTGGCAATATTTCTCTCGATATTTTGTGCCCCGTGTGTAGCAATTACATTGTATTTAAAGTTATATACGACCTCAGTTAATGATGCAAGTAAGCTTTTAGTAATCTGTGTAGCTAAATAATAAAGGTGGTTTTCGGTTAAGTATTAAAACACTAGATATACGTTTCGATAATTAACCTATCATCTTCAGTAAGAAACGTTGGATCTAGTATCTTTAAATTTATCCTACTTTTAATCCAGTAAACTAGAACAATAACATAATACAAAACAAGTAAGTACGTAGCAGTAATGATAATTCAACTGCAAGATACAATTGAATTCAAAGCTTCTGCGAATTCTAATTGGAAGAATTCATTTGGGTTTTCGACTATAGTTAACACTAAAGTTAAAATAATTTCGTGCTCTAATAGCTATTACAGCACGAAATTATTTTAACTTTAGTGTTCTAATAACTTACCAGGTGTACAAGTATGAAATGCGAATTTCAGACAACAGATGCGCACCATTTGTGCTAAAAAGATTTGAAACTGCGCCATTTTGTTGTGTCATCAACAGGTGTCAAACGCGCAGGAGTGATAAATTGGAAAAGTGTGTGCATAAGGTTGTGTTGTGTTCAATATGTCCACATTTATATCGAACAACGAGTATTCGCGGAGAACATTAAGTTTTTATTTTCATTTGAAGAAAACTGCTGCTGAATCATACCGATTACTTCGAGAAGCTTATGGTGAACATGCTCCATTGCAAGATACGTGTGAACGATTATTTCGGCGTTTCAAAAGTGGTGACTTCGATGTCGCAGACAAGAAACGTGGAAATCCGACAAAAAGTACGAAGATGTGGAATTGCAAGCATTGTTGGACGAAGATGATTCGCAAACACAAAAACAACTCGCCAAGCAATTGGGCGTTAGTCAACAAGCCGTTCCCAATCGGCTACGAGGTATGGGAAAGATTCAGAAGACCGGTAGGTGGGTACCACATGAGTTGAACAACGCCGACGGGGCAAAGCGCAAAAACGCATGTAACATTTTGCAAAAAAAGTCATGGGCCTGCCTGGTCAAGACCCAGGCAGAGAAACGATGCTCTATGTTTGGCGCGATCGTAGTTTATTAAGAGTTGTTAAAAACCTGGGGAAACGGTTAATACTAAACGTTACCAACAACAGTTGACCGATTCGAACCGTTCGCTGTTTGAAAAAGGCCAGAATACCGAAAGAGGCAGCGCAAAGTCATCTTTCTTCATGACAATGCTCCATCACATACGGCAAAACCGGTTCGCGACACGTTGGAAGCACTCAGCTGGGAAGTTCTATCCCATGCGGTTTACTCACTAGACTTGACTTCTTCCGATTACCATTTGTTTGCGTCGATGGGTCACTTGCTGAGTAGCGCTTTGGTTCCCACGAAGAAGTGAAAAAATTGCTCGATGAATGGTTTGCGGCAAAAGCGAAAGATTTTTACTAGCGTGGTATTCACAAATTGCACTAAGGGGAGGGGGGAGGGGGGTATAACTAGCGATGGAGCATACTTTGAATAAAGTACGTTTTATCATTATTCCGAATTTAACACGTTCTTTTTTTTTTTTTTTTGAAAAAGAGTCCGCATTTCATACTTGTACATCTGGTAAAAATTGATGTATCTATTATTCTTTCCCAGTATTGTAAAATTATTTGCGAAATAAAGGTATGAACTTATGTATATAAGAGTAGAATTTGATGCCGAGTCAGTGACAAAAACTTAATTGTGAAGAGAAGTGTTTTGCATAAAAGGTGTAGCGTTTTAATTTTTTATTCTGTACAACGGAATGCGTATTTAGTTATCTGATATAAAAGTTCTAAATCGTAGTTCAAAATTTTGACATATTCATTAACAATGACACAATTTAAGTCAAACACAAGCAAATAAATCGTAACTGCTGCTACTTCGCTTGTTGATGTACAAAAAAGCCAAGCGCTTATTTTCTCTCAGAACAAGAAAACTCCATTTTGGTCTGGTAAGCGATCTATTGTGTTGATACTCGTTGATGTAATATTTTTCGATGTGAAAAACGCGCAACTTTCCTATAGGCACACAAGGCGAATCTGATTTGCCATAAAAATTCCTGTTCAATCATCAATGTTTACTCCGGGGTAAAGTAGCAACCGCTCGCCGCTCTAAATAAGTCTAAAGTACCGACAAATCTCGACATTATCCGCAATGAAAGAGACAAACTTCGCGAGATGTAATTATACCGGAATGATAGCAATCCGGAGTTGCGCGCGCGCGTGTGGAAAGTATTCTCGGAAAATAAGACGCAATACGGTCAGCGTTTTCGAGCGAAAATGGAGAAACAGCGGTTATGGGTGAACATTCGTCCACGTACAATGCCTACAAGCTGTCGTTGGTTAAGCTAAAATGGAATGGTATATGATGTAGGTTTGCAGTAGATATATAGAGAGATATTTTTAGGTAAAGAAGAGAAATTGGTCTGTTAACTATTTGAAACTACATATCTGCCTTAATTTGTGTATTTCCTAATCCGATTTTATCCTCTAAGGACTGATTTCCTACAGACAATTTTTTAAATAAAATAAATTATGATTAGTCAGTTATTAAAATCGTCATGGTAACATATATTTGAATGACACTTCACTTTTTGCTTCACAGTAGAAATTCAATTCAAAGAACTATTTGTAGGAATCACCAAAGCACCTATGCAATCTAAAACCACATGGCTACTTGAAAACAAAGATCAGTAAGACGCGTACACTCAATGTTTGTATCTAACAACATAGTAGTCTCAATCGAATAAAAGACCAGTAATTGTTCAAACATGAGCATGCCTAATTCGTAACGCTCTGTACAGAATCATAATTGGCAAACTTGTTTGACATAAGGTGTCCGCTTACAATTAGAAGGTACAACGGAGTAAAAAAGAAAAGCAAACTAACTTCACGATAACCACATGTTGTCGCGTCTTGCACATACAACAACGCGTAGAACGTTATGATATAAATTAATGGTTTATTTTCATGCTAAGTGCACCTTGAGCAATTCTCGTAGTATATTTTAATGGGTTCGTATTACGGCTAACGGAGTGTAACAGCAGAAATAGTGTTATTTGAGCATTTTAGAGAAACGGCGACCATTAACACCGACCGGATCCGTTAGTTTGATTGGGCACGAAAAAAGTGTACTGGATGCGTGGAGAGAAAAAATGGGATTATTATAGTGTGGACGGACGAGTATGTATCTCAGACAAATATGAGCGTTGCAGAAGTGTGAAATTCGCGATAGTTGAGGAAAGATCTAGGACGAAAGTATTTACACTATTTACATCCGCGAATGATATTGAAGGAAAGTATAATTAAAATTTAGACAAGAACTAATCTAAATCTAATGAAAATAACAAACATTGCCCTTAATAAAAGTTGTTAAATAATAGACTGATTTTGACTAGATAGCTTATCATAACAGAAGTCCAGTATTGACTACGGTCACATTAATACGAAATATTCCTATTTTCACCACGTGTAAACTCGTGAATTCATTTAAACTTTTTATATCATTTAAAACCCGAAAAACTAACTGTCTCTTTTGATTTCAAAAGTCAAAATTGATAGGATATAATTGTTTCGAATACTTGTGATTTAAATACGCATGTAAATCGCCTAGTATCCGAGGGAGAATGAGTAGGTCCGGGGATCGAATATGGATCTGTTGAGCTTCTCGAAATGTCAATATTTTCGTCATTTAACTAGTTGTATCAACACAGTCTTATCGTTAGTACTTCGACTCAATTAATGAGTACTGTCACCTATTAAAATTAACGGTTCAAAACGAAAGTCTATACGACGAAGCTGCTTATATATATTTATTAAAATAAATGCTATCGGTCCTCGTACATGTGTATTTTCTCTTGATGGCTTGAAGAAAGCCGTTTGTGGGACATAAATTATGATATAGGAGTAACCCGACATAGAGTTTCTTGCATTTCTTTCATGTACACCGTAATACTCTAGTAATATTTCAGTAGATACTTCTTCTAACCATTGACTGGGCACTTGTCCTAAATAATAAATAATAAATGGGTATAAAGAATCCACAGGGGACAGAAGCGAACTGGGTGAATGCTATTACAAATTTTGAAAAATGGCATACATTAAGAGATATCTATGTCCAACACAGGAAGGAAATGATTAGGTAATGATGACGATGATAAAACCAATGGTGGTTCATATAAAGACACAAATGGCTATGTACGTGTAAGAAACGAACGCACAAAAACATTTTTACAATAAAATACGGTTAAAACAAGTGTCAAGCAATGTAAGTGTAAACTGAAGTATGGTGTAGGAAATGTAGGAGGATGAAAAATAATTTTGAGTACAAATTGAATGTATAATGAGTTAGATATGGGCAATTCCATGATGTCGAACGGGACAGTCGTGCACACTTAAAGTGAAAAAAATTTCAAAATAAAATAGATTTTTATTTTGATTCTAAGCCCTACTTATAGAACTTAATTAGCACTATTATTGGTGCTAAAGTTGATAATAACTAAATTTTCGTTTAAAAGATAATTCCAAAAAACTAAGGCGGTCGAACGGGACAAAAACAGAAGTTGGTTTTATGGCAAACAATTAAAACGCTGATTTCAGCGAAACCTGAAGCAATAAATTAGCGTGACTAATTTTAAAATGGAGTGAGTCGATGCCTATCAAAACAGACTAAATTTTAATCAAGAATGATATATAGTTTTTTTTTTATTTAACTTTAATTATAGTCGAACGGGACATGTCGAACAGGACTTTTTTTTCCCTTCATGATGTTTATATTTTTCTGTTGCTCTTTTGCGAAATTATAAATAAACAAATAAAAAATGTTTTTAAACTAAAAAAAAAGTATTCAATGTGTTTATTTTAATATAAATCGACAAACTTAACAAAATTTTGAAGTGAGAAAAAGTAAGAATAGTAAACAAAATTTATAAATTTAAATAAAAATAGCATCAGGTATATTAATTATTGTATTATATTAATTATAGTCTTTTTTTTTTTTTCGGAATATGTAGTTTTAGCTGCTTCAACTTTCTGGCCATCGCAACAGAAGAACTACAATGGAGCTATGCTTTTGATATTTTCAAAATACCTTTGCTGGGGCCTTTTTACAAAAAAAAGAGACTTTTAAACGAGGGTAATTGTTTTTCCACATCAACTATTAGGTCAGATAAAGTTGCAACGGTATTAGTTAATGCCATATGACCATCTATTTTTCGTCATTGCTGCCACTTTACTTCATCTTCCATATTGGCCAAATATTCTAGAGGAATAAATTGATATTTTAAGTTTGTCAAGCACTTCTTGCAATTGTTTGTCATGCAATTTTCGTTATAAATATTGCAGTAAACAGATTTAAGAAAGCTTTCAAAATTGCTGGAAAATGAAGGAATACTTTTCGCAGAGCTCTCTAACAAATAGCCGAAATTCGCATGACTGTGGCGTTGTATTTGTTGGTTGCACATGTCTTGGCCGCATCTTAAAAAAGTAGATTTACTTACAATTTCATTTGGGTTTTCTTTTTTAAAGACTTCAAATGCTTCAGACATCATTATCATGCACCGCTTAGCAATTATTTCCCCTTCAAACAAAATTGTGTCCTTCTTCCCCGAAGCTTGCATACTTATGTTATCCCTAATATAAAATTATGTGATAGAATTAACCACATTTTCTGGCAGTTTATTGCTGGTATTGTTTTTGTTTTGTGTTGTTTGAGCGGGCTGCTTCTATTTTTCTTTCGGCAACGCATTCTCAACCTTCATTAAAGCTTTTGCAAATGTTTGCTTACATTTTTAGGACTCGTTTTGTGTATGTTTTGTATTTTGAAATTTTCTTGAACTTCTTCGGACTTTGTCTTTTGCGTATGCGCTCATACTGCTTTTCTCTTCAGTAATTTCTTTGTTTCGTTCGTTCAAGGCTTTCAACTTGTTCCTTGCATTACGCATTCTTTCTCGGCTTCTTAATTTATAGTTCTGTAATTTTACTTCATTTTCCTTTAATTTTTCCCTGTACTGTTTGCAATCCTCGCTGTTTTTATTCATCTCGATTAAAATAATTTGATAGCGGACTGCTTTTACAAAATTAATTAATTATAGAAGAAAAATGTTTTAAAATATTTTTAAATTTTATACTCACGTTGTCGAATTGGATAAAATTTTTATAAGCGCCTAGATCGAAAATCTTTTTATTCTCAAAAAATTTTTTTTAAAATTTTAAATGCAATAAAAATGTCTGTTTGCACTCAATATTTCATGACCTTTCCCCATGTAGTTTCGACGCACTGATAAAAAATGTTTTTCAATGTCGAACGGGACATTGAAATATATGATAATGCAAAGCCAAATTTTACAGTTATTTGTAATCTCGTTGTTTCTTATGCATTATTTTCTAACTATCAGTATCCTTAGAGAGATTTAAGAGAGAAAAAGTCAATGTATAATGCCGCTCATTAAGAATATTTTAAAACAAAACTTGTAATAGAAATATACAAAAGAAAAAAGTTGCACTTGTTTGACTTTGGATTTGAATATCTCGAAACGGGTAATGAATAAATGTAAAATTTTTATAGATTAGTTAAATTTGATTGTCTTTCTTTGAACATTCGATAAAACAAAAATGTTTTCAAGTACTTTTAATTTTTTCGTCTCGGTAGACTTTCTCAGAGAAATGTCCATATGAAAATTAGATTGCATAGTTGTTATTAGCTATTTAGGTACTTATCACTAGGAAGTAAATGACAGAGCAAATTCATTTAACAGAATGTATGTAGTTCGTGTAACTACAGGTATATATCACGAATTATTAGATGGCCATTGAAAAGTTATAGAAGCCCAAATATTGCCTACTTATTGTTAGACGCAATCGTTAACAAGAGAAAAAGGGAGACATAAATAAAGACTTTGTTACAACAGAAAAAATGTTCAATGTCATGAAAACGAGATAATAAAAGATATCCTAAGAAACTAAAGCTGAAGCAATTAGACAATCAGTAATATAACTCTCCCTCTCTCGTTCCAGTAAAAACTGAACAACGGAAAAGCAAAAAAATCTAAGAGCGTAGACATGAAATGAAAAAAAAACCAGGAAGATAAAAATAAACCAATTCTACAGAGAATGAGACAGTTAAAAAGGACATTTTTTCGTATGTCGAGGAAGTGTGAAGAGAAAACGGGGGAGAATCGAAGAGAAAAGAATGGAAAGAAATGTGAACAAAACACTGTAGCTCAATTTGAACCATCTACCTGGAATGTAAAAGAGAGAAACAATTTTATAATTATTGGTCCATTATTTTTCCAAAACCATCATATCAGTATTATTATTATTATTATTATTATTATTATTATTTCGATGTACAGGTACGTAATAAAAATCCTTAACAATCGGAATTGATCCGGAACTTCTACAACAAAATCGATTTTACAAAATTTGCTGCTAACTCCAGTTCATATATATACGTGGCAACAATATAAATCTATCGGTTATAGGTATATAACTGGATACTATCGAACGAATGAGGAATGAAGGAAAAGTCCATATTTGAGGACACTAAAAAGAAAAAGCAGAAAAGAGTTAAATTGACGACTGAGTAGTAGGATTATAGCTAACCAAAACAAATCTGTCCGAAACAGAAGTATAACAGTAAAACTACAAAAATAAAAATGTTATCTTTAAAGTTAAATTTCGTTCAATTAAGAGAAAAAGAATCGGCGAGAAGGAAGATCACTTAGGGCGCAAACTTGCAAAATTAGTTCGAACTAACATCAAGAGAATTATTTTGCAACGTAGCGGATAAACTTCTTGTTGCTAGGATGTCGATGATACTCAATATTCGGAACGGATAAGTAACTGTAAAAAGAAGCCTAATAAATTTACGAACAGTAGAACTTCTCAAATCCCAAATAATGGGGGTCGAGGCCATTTCGGAGAAACAAAAATTTCGGGTATTAGGTTCATATGATTTTAAACAGCAAAAATGTAATGTATACAGAAATTTAACTCAAAGCTATTTGTTGAGAAGGGAAGTAGGCGGTTTGTCATCCGGCGCCGCGACTTGTTTGTCCACAAGTGCAATCGTAAAAAATATCCGTCAGCCAGTTCTTCGGATATGGGAGGTTTCAGTATATATTTAAACGAAGAGAAAGAAGTCCGAATCTGTTTTAGCAGTTGTTTAAAATTTAACACATTTTGGCTACCATTCCAAACGAGTTATTTGGAGCAAAATCGAAACTATTCATAAAAAGCAGAAAAGTTTGTGAAATTGTCTTTGGATTATTATAAGAAAGCTATGAATATTATTATTAAATTCTTTTTGGGAGGAGTTTAGAAATTGAAGTAATTTTCCTAAAAATGTCAAATTGGGAATGTTGGGGGTTGAGAATTGAAATAAATTGGTCCTTACCCTTACACGCAGATTCTTTGAAAAACTCGATGAACACATTTCGACCACCACACCCATCATGACTACATAAAATACATATTTGTAATTTTCCCAAACATTCTGGGTAATAGGGGTAAAACATCAGTGTACAAGTTTATACAAATTCATCCATATCATAAATGAGAATAATCTATTGCTGCTTGTCGGATGACAAAACAAATGCGTATGCTAGGCAAATCAACTAAAACATAATTCGGAAACAACTAAATTAGAATACTGATTTGAATTTGAATATAATTCTCTGGAAATAATTGCATATATTGATCTTGAATTTTGCTAGGCTGCGAAAAAATACCGACATCTGACAAATCAGTAATTGATTTATTTCTATAAGTATCAAGTGCTTCGTGAACATTGTTGAAGTTCACATTCTAGGTTGCATTGGTACCTTGAAACAAAAATATCTCTCCGTTTGTCAAACAATACAGCTTTTGACAGATAATTTTAAATGACATAACCATAAAATTTTACATCAGTCAAATTATGGAATATGAATTTTAAAGGAAATATTAACCGCATAAATCAAAATATTAATAATTTACCTTATAATATTTTAGGCTGATTGTTTGCATGATTAAATAATGCAACTACCTCCAGAAGTAAAACTACAAACACTTTCTGTAGATAGGCAAGCACTCACACGTTGGCAGATTAGGATTTTGTTTTTAAAAAAATTATTAAAGCCAAAGTAGGCGATCAGTTTGTTTCGATTTATTTTGCTCTAAGTATACTACAAATTAAAGAAATTCTCAAATTTAATGTGTTGTCAGGTCTTTATGTTTGAAGGTAGTATTTACTGATATAACGAGATGAAAAAAGTGAAACATGTATTGAAAATGTGAATTTGAATTAAGTAAGTTAGCTTGTAGCTTTACCATACCGATTTCGGAAAACTCCAAACAGAAATTCGATAACTAAGTTGTCATCTTCACTGGAGAAAAACACGAAGGACTTAGTTAACGAAATACGTGTTTCGAGTTTTCTAAAATCGGTATGATAAGGAAAAAACATGTACGAGCCATAAAAGCTCATTAAAGTTGTATTAAACAATATTTGTTCATTATTAGTTTTTATTAATTGTTCAATTATTCTGCATCTGTTTTGTATGTAATTATACTTATTGTTATCATTTCTTTAGTAAGCCGATTTTGAAAAAATTACGACATAACAACAAAATTAAAATTTTTTGGGAGTCCGAGTTGCCTTGTGAGAAGACAAGTCTTTTAGTGAAAATCGATTTTGTATTCTTTCATAAACATACAGTCAGTAGAATTAATCTCCGGGCAGAGCTATTAGTAAATGTTTTTACACAAAATTGTCTCGTTATTTTTATGATATTTAAAAAATACTTTAGCAGTATATTTCTTTACAGTTTTAACATGTAATTCAATACATTAATAAAAAGGCTGAATACAAGAAGGCCATGTAGTTGTACTATTTAGCGCAACACGTGCAAAACAAGTATCAATAAAATAACCGGGCAAATGAGATGTAGCGTCTAGAGATACATACATAAGAACTTACTGTCTCGCTTAAACTTAACTAAAAAACATTAGTATTCTTCAGATCTCGTTCAAAAGTAATCGTTATTTGTGTTTCTATAATTATTATTTTAGAATGAAATCCGAAAAGAGCATACTAGTTTGGAGATTAGGAAACTGGTTATTTTTCATTAAAAAAAAAAAGAAAAATTCAACGGTATATAGCTGAAACTTTAAATATTGCCAGAAGTACGATCGGACACATTATTAAAAGATATATAATTATATACATTGACGAATTTTATACTGTTTGTATTATAAAATGAAAAAAAGTTATAAAATATTAAAATTATAAAAATAAAATTATTAAATATAAACCAGAAGGTAGAATAAAGTCTAAACCTCAGACAACAAGGCCTAGATTGTCAACTAAGAACGAAAATCTCTATATTTTGAAGAAGGTTCGAGAACATCCCAACTTAAGTGCGCCAAAATTGAGAACAGAGCTATTAGAAATGTATGGAAAACAGATACATGCTTAAACCATAAGAAACCGAATCCACCAATATGGGTATTACGCACGTGTTATAAGAAAGAAAGAACCTTAATAACTGAGAGCATTCGAATAAACATTCCGGTTATTGGAATGGTGTAATTTTGTGCGAGTCGAAATTTAAAGCAAATCTAAGCCCAATTGTTAAATACGAAGAAGCTTCGATGATGGCCTGGGGGTGCATATCTCTGGTGTAGGAGAGCTGGTTTTCATCGATGGAATCATGGACCATAGAATTTATTTGTATTTACTAAAAAAATTCCAAACAGTGCTAGTAAAATGAACGTTTTGGAAACATACAAGTTCTACCAAAACAAACGACCTCAAGCACTTTGCGTTAGATGTACGATTATGGTATGCTATGTAATTGTCAGAAAGTTGTCAAAACCCCAGCTCAATCACCGGATCTGAATCCTATTGAGCATGTTTGGGAATGGGAAGCTCTAGACTAAAATTTCATTAAAAACTTAAGGGGTAATATCACCTTATAATTTTTTATTTTTGTTTTTTTTTATTGGCTTAAACACTTCCTAAACTATCCAAGAATGATATTGATGGGGAAAAACTTTTAAGTGTGTGAAAAGTTCGATTTTCCGAGCATAGTCGTAGATCAAAATTAGCGGTATTTCGGTTGCGCAGAGAAGTATGTGTTTCGGGATTCTTATTTGTATGAAATGTACCGACAAATTTTAGCTTCGAGCCTTCAAATATGACTAATACACGTCTCCACTGATAAAATTTCAATGCTGAAAAAACGTTGCTCTAGTGCATTTGTGTTTCAATTGTTATATTTTATCTTGGATGCAAATGAACATCAGTCACGAAAAGGAAGCACGGTCAATCAGTTTCTAAGAGAAAAAGTATTGCGTTGAGAAAAGTACAAAATCGTTATGTACAAATATGACAGATTTTCAGCACGACCCTCCTGTGCCAAAGAAGATATTTAAAGCTATAAAGCAAGTATATGAAGAGTTAAGCAGAGAAGAGCTTCTCTTTCGTTGTTTGGGTGGATTTACACAGACTTCTAACGAAAGTTCGCTAGTATGGTCCGTGGCACCTAAAAATATTTCCAGTGGCAAAAGGTCCTTGATGTAGCTGTATATTTAGCTGTTCTTCATTTCAATGATGGATATAATGGAATTATGCGAGTAATGGATCACCAAAGGGGCTAAAACAGCTCGCAGAGATGCATGTACGTCAAGAAAGGGTGAGGAGGTGGAAAATCTTCAAATGGACGACCAATTGTATGGAGCAGGCATCGCAGATTAGAGATAAAACGAACATTTCATTCAAATAGCACTACTTGAAACTTTAAACGCGTTTTTCTCGAAAGCGTGTTTTTTTACCTGGGCGCACCGGTAGCGCTGACAATTTTTAATCGATTCACTTAAAATTTTAACTGTATCTTAAAAATATAATTTTCTAGTGAACATTGTAGGATTTTTTGATACGTTGAATTTTACCAATTTTATAATCGATTTTCGGACCATTTTTTCGAAAAAATTTTAAAGATTCAAATTGACGCCATTTCTTTTAAAATTCATTTATTAAAAAAATCCTACGATGTTCACTTTATTATCATCTATATTTTAAGAAACCGTTCCGTTTTTTGTCCCAGATTAAGAATTGTGACCTGTAGCAGTGCGCCCAGGTGGATCATGAGCGATTTTCTATTTTTTTAGTGTGCTACTATACCGCCATTTTGTATTGTAATTAATTAAATTAATAGTGTTTTTGTACCTAAAGACTAGATCTTTCATATGCTCAAAACCACATATTTTCGTGTTTTTTTGTGTTTGTGGTAAGTAAATGACCCCAAATTTGGTGGTCACAAGGTGATATTACCCCTCAATTACTTCGATGCACCGTCGTCTGACAGCAGTTGTTAAACATAAAGGATATCCCACTAGGTACTAATTCAGCAAATATAATTATCAATTACATTGTACAATCGCATTGATCTTGCATGCCCGATTATTTTTTGAGTAACATCTCTTTGTGTTTACATAAAAAAGTAATTTGTAAGGACACTTCTGTTTTTATTTTATTTTCATAATATATGTATAATGTCAAAACTGCGATAATGTATTTTCTAAAATATATTTAAGTTATTTCTTAAAACCTGACCTTTAATGTCATAAACGTATCTTGAACTTCTTTGCCCGGAAATTAATTTGACTGACTGTATATTATGCATTTTTATATAGTTGAGAACACTTCCTTATTTTATTTGTAACTTAAAGGCATTTCCAACGGTAATTACCTCAAAATAAAAAAAAGAAAGCGTATGAACATGTAGTTGTTAGGGCTCGTACTTATATTCATATGTGTACATTCTAAACAACAGCCATCCCTACTTTTAATTTTTTCATAAGAGGATGCAATGCTACTTGAAGAAACAGCGACAGCAAGTATTAGTACTTTATGTGTTCTGATCTTGCTCGTTGTCAGTAGATAGAAAGCGACCTTTGTATGCTGTACAAACATTCACAAGAATCTTTGTCTGAAAAAAATCTGTTTGAATTTTAACGAATTGTAGATATGTTGAAATATGCCACACTACTGAAGTAGACCCATACGCAGGACATACTGCTTAAGTATCCCATTTATTTTAAAATTGCTCAAATATTTATACCTTAATTCAAACGGGTAACGAGAGGGAATTTCATTCAAGAAATAAACAGAATGGGAACACAAATATATTAAATCTTTGAAAAAAATCGTTCGTCGTAAATTATCGAAATCGAACCGCAAACCGCAATCGTTTATTTTCGCTGACATAATTTAAATTTGTGTGCACGAACAAAATATTCGTTACGGATAGACACATCCCAAGTTCCCGCCATGGTCGAGCAGGCGCATTGCCTATCATACACAAAAATTGATTGCCGTGTTTCCTGTTTTGATTTTGGCCAACTCCAGTCTTCGAAAAATTTAAACGCGTTCGTAGAAAACAGCTGGAGTCGTTCGATGGCGCGGGAAAACAGGAAAACAATGTGTAATAGCTGTTATTTTAATATCCATTTAGGAGAAAGCCCGTAGCGAAGGAGGGCATATTTCGAATCGGCGTCCGCGGATATCGGAGTCTAAACCTACGCGTAAATCAGCTTTTCTGGGAAATTCGCGTGTATGATACGATGTGGAAAAATGTATACTTCCTTTCCGTAAAGGAAGCTTGATGCAATTCGATCGGACTAATTAATAAAAGGGAAGCTTTATCATTTAAAAATAACTGTTTCCGAGTACTGGAACTGGAACTGGAAATAAAATAAATCTAACTAAATCACCGATAAACTGATCCCGGTACTACCAAAACTATTGTTATTACACGTGGATGCTGACTTTATCAACGTAAACGAAAATTAACTGAACTTAAGCTAGTGGTTTCAGTTTATAAAATAACTGAAATTACGATATTAAAGGGGGTGACATCTAGGTTGTCAAAACGTGTATTTAAAAATATCTGAAATCCATGTTATTTATATAAGGACAATTTACGATGGACAAGAATCTTTGCTTGACCACCCTTCATTATCGAGAAAAAATTTTTTTCGAAAAATCTATTCAATAATCGATGAAATATCCCTCGCATGTAGCAAATTGTTTGACCCCGTTTTAGCATGGCGCAGAATTTTGATAAAGTTCAATAAATTAAAATAATTACGAAATTCGGCCATAATGTACTAATTGCGCGTAGAAATGAAAACTACTTCACACAGTCGCACTGATGAGCGGTATGACCGCGAAACGCGCGTCTGCGAATAGTGAAAGTAGTTTTCTAATTAAGCACAAATTTCCCACGGCTTAGCTACTACAGGAGTTTGTGGCAAAACAAGTTGTCTACTTCTGTAGAATCAAATAGCTGCAAAAATGCGCAATTAGTACATTATGGCCGAATTTCGTAATTGAACTCTCATATGTACGAACTTCAATAAACATTATTTATTCATAAAAATTGTTTGGCAAAACGGAGATTTTCAGATTGGTAGTCAAAACCGTTTAGATCAGGCATGGGCAACCTTTTTTTTGTAGAAGTTTTATGCTGCGAGTAATCTTGAAAAATATACATTTTTGTAGTATCCTTATGATTCATTATGAATTAAGTTTAGACGGGCCGTGCTAATATGCAACGAAAGAATTCAGTAGCGGGCCGGACAAATCGTACTCGAGGGCCGCATGTGGCCCGCGGGCCGAAGGTTGCCCATACCTGGTTTAGATAATCATTGAACATGTTTGATTACCTCATGAATTTTTAGTTAAGAGTAACAGAAATGATTTAATTATTGAAAACGGTTCTTCAATATAGATATTCAAGGATTCAAGGTCAAAACCGTACAGAATTTTTTTACCATTGCTTTTTTTTTCAGAATTAACGTCGATACTGAACGGAACAACGTTTGACCATGTTTGATCACCTCATGAATTTACTCTCAGAATCCACGTTAAATTTACCGGTCTGAACAGCAGTTGTGAGGTTAGGTCTTTGCAAGGAATTCAAGTAGATTACTCGATCACTGCCTGTTTGGCTTAAGCTAGACAGCTTTTTTAACAGCCTTTGAAGTGTCAAATATATCATAACTTGGAGTAATGATTGAAAATAATCGAATATTTTATGGAATTCAGGAACGGATAATCGACAGGCGAACAGAACGATTTTGACTACCAATCTGAAAATATTCGTTTTGCCAAACAATTTCTATTAATAAATAATCTTTATAGAACTTTATCAAAATTCTAAGCAGTGGTCGAACGTGGTCAAACGATTTGCTACACGCGAGAGATATTATATCATCGATTATTGATGTTTGAAAAACAAATTTTTCAAAAAATTTTTTGTCGATAATGAAGGGTGGTCAAACAAAACTATTTTGTGATTAAACACGGTCCAAAAAATTGTGAAACAAATATCTCATTTCCAAGGATTTTTTCTATTTTGCGGTGCCAACTTCACAGACCTTAGCTTAACGCTACGAAAGATGGTATGAAAGTCAATAGTCCTTGTCAGTGTGACTGCCAATTTGAAACTATGTACGATACGGTCCTGCCTTGCCGAGCACGTGACAGGAAATAGGAGTCTGGAAACGATTGAGGATCGGATAAAGCGACACTTTACGAGGTTCGAGAGTAACACTACAGAAGGAAGCGAATTTCAATTTACGGATGCATGCAACACTTACTAAGAAGTTATGACCAGCACCTTACGTGGAATTACCCATGTGTTTCACATAAATCAGTATCGATGATTAAAAATAAAGGGCACATATACATCGGTACGAAAACCACCAGAAAAGTGAAAGCAAGACGTAAATTCCGTCGTTATCAGCTCCTTCAAATCGATTAACCTACTATATCCCAATACTTCAACTTTTTATTCCGAATATGCACAAATTTATGGACGATCTACAGCTGAACCTGCTTAAACCCATCGCCGTTAAATTAGATCGTCTTCGTTTGGCGAAGGCGGCATTTTTTGAATCCCACCTGCCAACGAGCAGTCAACGCCGTCCTGTTTTACGACCTGTGCCAATTCCGACTTAATATATTGCTTGTACAAGTAAATATTTCGATAATTTCTGCGATGAGTTACAGCTGACGTTTATGGATCTCTTAATGAAATTTCGCCAAGTTTATTACATGTATGGGGCCCATCGACTCAGAACAAGCGACTTGCTTGCCTCGTCAAATTGCAAATTATTACTAATTAAACCCTCTGGCCGTACGTTTGTTATTATACATTACGGCGTGTCCAAAACGATTAACGTTGTGTCAATTGACATACAATTTTGTCTTTATTGAAATTATTGCAACAGAAAGTTGCTATGTACATACATTGCAAGCGGACACATTCACGAACTCGCTAAAATTAAACTTGACTTCACAATAATTGCAAGGCTAAATTTTATCGGCAACTGGGAACCATAGAATGATTAATTAATCCAGGACACATGTTTCGTCGATAACCAGGGCTTTTTAGCTAAAAACAAGAATTCTATCTGAGTAATTGTTTGGGATAATTTTTCCTACTAATATAGTTTTTATCAACTTATTACTCCATGTGTTCTTTAATAGTAATTCTTTTGTAGGTCGTAGCGTCCAAATACGTACTCCGTTAGTTCCCGATTTATAAGGTGATTAACATGTAAAATAACAAACAGGCGTTGTAACTATGTATTTTGTCTACAGCATACTTCTATATCAGTCCATATCTACGCTCTAATAAAGCTCATTCTGCTTATACGCGCCTGTAATTCTGCTACGACTCAAAAATGCGTTTGTGAGACGTCTTATATGATAGAGATCTACCACTAATAGGTCAATAAAACAAGGCTGGTTTGAACGATAGTTATATTTTCAGAACGTTTACAAACGTTTTCGGAACACCTTCGTCAGTGAAAATATAACTAGATAAATATATAAACAAACTTTTGTTTTTTATTTGGGACTATTCCTTATAAAAAAGGTTTAAGCGAAAAATAAAAAAAAAATTAATAAAAACAACATAAACATTACTTTCATTCCAAATTATAGTAACAGATCTCTTTTTACTAATACTAAATCCAAAATAATTAAACAAAATCAGAGTAATGTAGTTTATAAAATAAACTGTAAAGACTGTGATGGTTGTTACATCGGTCAGACGAAACAATATTTAAAGAAAAGGTTGTATAGCCATAAGTATTCTTTAAATAATGATTTTGGTGCAATGACCGCTGTAACAAAACATTACAAAGATCTTGGGTATTACTTTGATTTTGAAAACACAATTATATTAAAAACAGAGATAATTATAAAAAAGACTAATATATGAAATGATAAATATACAGAAAGACACTAAAACTATTAATTTCAGGACCGATATTCAAAATTTAAGTAATGTACATATATAGCAATTTGTCAAAATGACATTTGCATTTCTTAAGAAGGAAACCTTTGGCTAGGTTTTTGAATTTGGTTTTCCCTAGTCCTTGAACAGAATTGTTAAGGTTTCGACAAAGATTTTATGATATAAGGTTTTACTTAATTTGCATGTATGTTTACACATTAATTTAGTTTTTATAATTTATATATATATAAAAAGTTGGTTACACATCCTCTATATCAAGAAATCCTAGTCACTAGTTATTTTGTTGATAGTCCCAAATAAAAACAAAAGTTTGTTTATATATTTATCTAGTTATATTTTTACTGACGAAGGTGTTCCGAAAACGTTTGTAAACGTTCTGAAAATATAACTATCGTTCAAACCAGCCTTGTTTTATTGACCTATTAGTGGTAGATCTCTATCATATAAGATAAGTATAAAAGGTCACGAAATATATATATATATATATATATATATATATACATTTGTGAGAAGTAAAAAATTCCGTCAAGTAATTACCTCAAATAAATTATTTAATTATGTAGGACGACTGTGATTAGGTGTATTACACTTACAAAAGTGATCATTCTACTCAGCGTTCCTATACAGGCGTTCTGGTCCTGATTGAGTTTAGTGATGGGCGATTATGTCAAGGGCAAGGGACTAGGAGAATTGCATCTTTTACCCAATTCGAAAAGTTTTCGAGAATTAGGCAAAATGTCATAATTTTTGGCCGATAAAAGGAGTAAAATAGATCTCTCGCTCCCACTTAATTCCGTATTGATCGACTGATGACTTGTAGACATAAAAAGACTAGGAAAGAGTGTTTTCTTACAATAAGGAAGAGTACAAAAAAGATAAGAGCGTGACCTAACGATAAAGAAAATGATTTAGAATTCTTAATGTAATTTCCTTATAAAAATATCAAAATTTTCATTCATACATGAGACCCTCATCTCGTTATTTTGTTCCATTAAAAACTAACAATGTGATGCAACAAGTTACAAACAGAAGATGATATTCATTTATATTCATCTAATTCCAGCACGCAATCTCATTAAATCCTCCTAATATTCAATTAAAACGAAATTAGTAAGTAATTGACGTCTTTAAAAATACACGGTTGTTTACCGAATAAAGTAAATTATAAACGTCGCAATCTTGTTAGCACCCTCCCATCTAAAATTAATTTTAATTGAAGCATCTCAGATGAGCTTTTCTGTTAGAGCATCTGACGGCAACAATTTCGGAAAATGACGCTCCAAAATTAGTTTAATTGGAAATGCAAATCGATGTACCCGGTTAGAGTCATTAAAAACACTAATTGACAGCAAGCTTTGCACCGAAAATAACACGAAAATATAGGTACATGTTCGAAGGCTATAATTATAAATGTTAATCCTAAATCTATTCCTCGTTGCATTTTCAAATGTGTAGTAGGTAGCTAGCTGTTGGTTTATAAATATGTATAAGTAATTAACTTAATATGTGCATAAACAAATTTATGTTTATAATCCACGACATTGGATTGTACGGACCAAATGTTTTTTACTATAATTATAATTATTATTGTTATTGTTATTCTTATTATTATAACTAAGTATTAATTATATAATATCTGTATGATGACGTTTTAATACAACACTTTACTTAATGAAAAAGTGGGCGCGAGTTTAAGTTGTACGAAAAGATCACCAAACTTACGGCAAAAAAGGAAAGTTATTCACTAATACCTGATTTCGAAAAAGTGGGCAGTCCTATAATTTTTGTACATAAGTAATTGTGTATTTCAAATTGTTCGATCAGATAATAATGCAGATTAGCATGATTATATTTCTCATTGTTTAACCTGCAGCCACGTTATCACCAGATAGGGCTTTACCACATTAAAAATTAAGTCTTCGTTAATTTTTTCAGCAATAAGATTCTCCAGACTACCAAGGTGTCCTGAATATCATTAATTAAAATATTTAGAACCTCTTAATAATTGCAGTTGTTAATATGCTCCAACTACTATTCATTTTGTGTTACTACACTTTTGAACCCATATCATCTCTTGTTATAGGTGTTAGAACATCGACTTCGTTAATTTCAAATGCATACATATTTATCTTGGCATCATCAAGGGGAAACAATATATGAACAACATGACGGCGGGGCCAAATATAAAATGACGTGTGTTGACACATAGGACTGGTTTCAATCAAAATTCATCTCTATTCGAGCTTTCCACTGAAGATAACAACACCGAAATGTAAACTACTAGATAATAGAATATTGTAATCAGGGACGCAGAGTTTCTAATTAAAATCTTCAATTTGCTTACAACAACGAACAGATTATATTTCCCGGGTTGTAGTGGAATTAAATGGTTAGTCCAAGTATTACCGAAGTGTCTAAGGATGGAATCTCAAAGGAGGAATTGTTAATGGTATCATCATTGAATAGTATAAAATTTTTTGTAGTAAAATTTGCTACCCTACACTTACTTATGCTTAAATGCAAATCGCCTTCAAACACAAGTAAATTAGTTCCATACCGATTTCGGCAACTAAGTTATTATCCTAACTGAAGAAAACATAGAGCACACTCCAGCATCTCGAAATCATTACTGAGTCTTACACAAAGTTCACGCGGCACTTTTTCTTTCCCTCGTGTCTTCATCTACTAAAGATCATAACGTAAAGTTCGAAATACGAACTTTAAATTACGATTTGAAGTTCTTCGAAATCGGTGTCGTAAAAGACTACCTTTTTAGGCTCATTCTAAACCATACACATTTCTACTTTTATCAGTTTCTAGAACATCCCAACATTTGCAACCACATGTTCCCGCCATATTAGCCAGTTGACGTGACACTCGCACGGCTAACAACTCACTTGAAATAAATTAGCGATGGTTCGAAGATGTCACGATCAATGTTAGTATTATTATTATCTAGCTCCAATTTGCAATAGGCCAACCATCATTATTAGCAGTAGACGTTTTCCTTATAAGCCAATGGCACCTGCTTATAATGTAGCATTGCTTGTAATATAGTATTATGAGTTATGAGTAATAGTGATTATATTACAAGGAGGTCAATATCTCACCAATAGCCTACAGGGCAAGTCATCACTAATTATTGGTAAGTCAGAATTTTCCAATTGGAATAAAAGTCAGAAGTTACAGGGCTAGTAAAGAGATGGCAGATATTAAAGTGCGTGATATTCCTCAAATCACTGAAGAGTAATGATGTGATAAACATACTGCATTTCGTTGGGCAGGTACGATGAAAAAGATGCATAAATACTTATGTTCACTCACTTCTACGTTCATACCGGAATTAATAAAAAATGATACAGTTGAAAGTTAGTAATTTGAAAAGCAATCGGAATCTACAAACTTTTACAATGTGTATTTTATTCAATTTGGAAAAGATAATAAATGGACTGTCATCCTAAAGTAAGTTATTTAGTGATGCATAGGAACAGGAGCTCATTCATTCTCACTAGGTCATGGGCTGCAGGATATCTTCCACGTAAATAATTTCTTTTTAAACGTCTGCACAAGAAAGCGCAAATGTACTCCCTAAGATTATGTTATGACGCCGCAAACCATTACCACAATTCAACAGCAAAAAGTTTATGTTTCTAATCGTCCCACTCTCCTGTGAGTATAACGGGTTTAACAGAAAACAGTACTCATCAAAGAAGACAAGTTTATCCACACATCCCGGTTTGATCTGATATTACACCACTCACGGCGATGAGTATGAACTTCACGTGTTAGCGGGAGGATGGTTTATGTTCCATATTCATCTTATTTCGAACTAAAGAAGTATGTTTGAACAACCAAGTCATCATCAAAGAAAAAGTGAATATAATTTTGAGTGTGATTTGATTGGGCACGATATTGTATGTTCAGTGATCTGTTGTGTACTGCGATATTCGGACAAGATACATGTGTAATACATAAATTCCATACATTGTTTAAATAATAACTTTATGGGTATGTGAATTTCTTCCACAGTTTTGGCAAGTTATTTCTGTATTTCAATTACAGTCTCCTACAACTAACTGGTAAATCTGTATCATAAAAGCATGTTATCGTAAAGTTCCTAATCAATGACTATAAATCCGCTGTGTGGTAGAAATTCGGTAGTCATAATCCAGAAATATCTGGAATTAGCGCTTAATCCTGGCGCGATGCATTCAGTAACTGATATCCCATTGTACTAGCTTCGAGAATATTGTTACCATGGAGGATCCAGTGACATCCTCAACCCAGCGTCCGATTCATCTGTGAATCTTTTAGTCAAGGCTGCAGCACTATTTCGTCGTCCATTTCTGGCGCTGGCGAGGTGATTTTTCATCTGTATCCTAGTCATCATTCTCAAATAACGATCTTTATGTGCAGAAGTTATTCGTGGCCGTTTAAATTCACGATGACAATTGTAAACTCCTTCCGGAAACCACCTAAACCCATAACGGAATACTATTAATACACTCTAGCCTGTATGGTTAACAATGTTATTAAGAAACCAACCTCCCGCATATCAACAACACGTCTCCTTTAAAAATCCCTTAGCTGTTGATAATTATTCCGCCCAAATAGTAGTGCAGTTACGCAATAATTGCTGTGAATTGCCGCACGTCAACTCGTGTAATCGGCGAAGTGAGTTACGGTCGTAAGTCACAGCTAATATATCTCCTGATGAGTTTTAAAATTGAAAGAGGTATCAAAGCATTCCAGGAGTGGATGTACACGGGCAGTTAAAGATAGATCGCTTCTAATTAAAGGAAATAAATTAAATATTACATAAAATATATATATATGTAGAGATCAGGCATGGACAACCCTCGGCCCGCGGGTCAAATGCGGCCCTCGAGTAAGATTTGTCCGGCCCGCCATTGAATTTTTCCGTTGCATATTAGCACGGCGGGCCAAGCTTTCTTCAATTGCTTATCAATTGTTTTTGTTTTGGCCCGTGGGCCATCCTAATTCTTGCTCTTTGACCTCCTACAGTAAAGGTTGCCCATGCCTGGTATAGATCATAAAATTAAAACTGTAACAATTACAAATATCTTCAAACATTTCGTGAAAACTGGTCAACCTCTCTCTAATCTGTGTTAGTTTCTT
Organism: Chrysina gloriosa; assembly: GCA_038088585.1. Classification (NCBI taxonomy): domain Eukaryota; kingdom Metazoa; phylum Arthropoda; class Insecta; order Coleoptera; family Scarabaeidae; genus Chrysina; species Chrysina gloriosa. The sequence goes on along the minus strand of CM076087.1, from coordinate 33,578,365 downwards.
CTGCAAACCTATACAAAGAATCAGCAACCGGAAATGTACTGCGTTGAGACTACACTATCGAGGCAGTGTACAACTTGGGCCTGGAATCACAGCAGTAAAAGAGCAAAACGAATAAAGAGCACTACAGTGAGTATACTGACTATGGGTTCGAATAAGATGATAGAGTCTCACGCTCATAGTTACAGAAATGCTTCTTATTCGTTCTCGGTCGTATTCTTGTCATGTAGACCAAAATTCAGCACCGGCTGAAGTGGTCTAATTATATATAAACATTTTGTTTCTGAGATTTCCTTTATTCTGTCAGCTTTGACTTGTCATTCGTAGTTGATCTAGTTCAGTCTGTCTATGAAAACGATAACATATTCGATTAAATTTTTGCAACAAAATCTTAGATAGGATTCAAGAAGATAGCGACTTTTGGCACGTATTTTTTGGAGCGCTCTGTTTATGTTTACCAGATGTGGTGTAGTTAATACTCATAATTTGCACCATTGGGCAGAAAAAATCCGCAAGAATTTCGGGAATATGGTTACCAAAGAAAGTTGTCCGTTACCGTTTGGCTGGGCATAACTAATCACAGAGTCAATTTATCTACCAAATCGTTTAGAATGTTTAGATGCTAATGGATATCTCAAATATATTGGAACAAGTTATTGAGAAGATGCCGTTGCATGACGTGCCTTCTGTTCATTTTCAAACAGATGGATTGGTCGCGGCCGCTCTATAACATGGCCTCTAAGATCTCCCGATCCCAATTCTTTAGATTTTTTGTTTGGGTTTCCATTAAGGAGAAAGTTTGTGCTACGATTGTCCAAGACGTTGACAACGTTAGAGATAGAATAATCGCGGCAGTATTAAAAACTATACCAGAAAGGCCCGAACGAGTATTGCAGACATGGTAAATTGCAACTATACATAGAAACAGACGGATTTCAATTCGAACAATTACGTAATAGTAATAGTGTCAAGGATTTAATACCTGATAAATATCCAAAAATGAATTAAAATTATTAAAATGCGCTGTAATGTTACATTTTTCAATATATGTATATTATTATGAAAATCACTATTTTCAAGAGCAAATCATATCTCGCGTAACGCTAATAACGAGTAATATGTTTTGAAAGATTGAGGTGCAGAGCAATGTTGCCAAATGTATGTTTCTTACAAATGCTGCGTAAAAAAATTTTCGATTGAGAACCGAACCAAGGATGTCGAGTGTAGCTTTTTCTCCAATTGATACACACTCCTGTATATAGATTTTCTCCTAAATATCCCGATAATTAAGCAGCTTTTAAATAAAAAATGTTGATGGAAACAGGCACCGTTTGAAAAAGGTAGTTGCTCCACACTTTTTACACATTGACTACCCAGTCAAATTTACTAATGCTGACCAGGGAAAAAGAGCAATTTAATTTGTCAACAAGGCGAGTGTAAGAACGTGATAGCGTTATACAATTTCTTTACAATAATAAAGTACCGAGCCCTATAGAGCCTGTGCTGCACGCTTGAACTGAATGAAGTATGGCACCATTTTCAACAAACCCTAGTAGCTGCTTTCCGTGTGAAAATAAACGGAAAGCAGCTACTAGGGTTTGTTTCCTTAGAGAAGAGCACATTACGTCAGCGGCGCAATGAACCAAATTTGGTGTTCTGTATAGGTTACCATGGCAACTGACTAGCGAAAGTCAATGAAACGTCACAATTCGCGCATATTTTCATGACGTAATGTGCTCTTCTCTAAGGAAACAAACCCTATTACAAAACTAATTTAAAGTTGGTTATGTATGTTTATAATTTGTTTGTAAAATTGTACAAATTAGAAATTTTAAGTCACGTGATGGACATTTCCAATAACATATTGCATTTTCTATTTAACTCCATACGCGAGTACACGTGCTAAGTACTATTTAAACGAACCTTGTATATGCGGCTTTCAATCGAAGATGACAGGTTAGATAATCGTTTAAATGGTGAATGAGTCTAACATGTACTTTCGTCAATAATAAAGGTAAATGTGGCCGCATACAATTTGCTTGCAGATTTATAATCTTTTAGTAATAACGAAGCACTTAATACCGTTCTAAAACATGTCAAAGTGGATTTGAGGTTATGTTAGGTCTGAGGTTGTGTCAATTCGTAATATCGAGAGAAATATTGTCGGAATGCATAAGTGCGTATTATATCAATGCGTTTAGGATAGAAAACTGTGAAATATCTGTGAAAATACTACGAATGGTGACTGTAATTGCCAAGGTTCGACGAATAAATGTACACACCCGGAGTCAAAGATAACGCCTGTCAGCAGATATTGCACGGTTTTCTAGGTTATGTTATATAATTTAGAAACATATCCTTAAGTTAATCACTGGGCTCTGACCGAGACGGATATATCGTCAGGACGGAGACCCCCGATTGTCGCTGCATATAATACCGCACATTCACAAGGCGACATTTCCAGCAGTAAACAATAACACACACAAGTAGTAGGTAGTAAGTAGCAGTAGGTAATATGTAATAGAAGATGCGATGGATACGTACCCCAAAAATAAAAAGCGGGATCTACGTGTGTATCTAGGAAAACGATTTTAATGTAGTAGTAGTAGTAGTAGTAGAGTAGTTTTACTGCCAACTGTGTAAATTGCAATCCATGGTTTTGCGCAATCGTAGTACTAGGCAGGTAGGCAGAGGTTTGTGCGTCAGTTGAACACTGTTCGGTTCGGTCGGTGCGCTACGATGGAGACGCAGACCCGGTACGATCGGTAACTTTAACAATTTTATCACGCGCCATCTATAAACAAGAATGTATACTATATTTGACAATTCTCGCTGCTCGTGCATGGATAATATGATTTCGTCGTGATTGTGTGTCAAATTTATTTCATTGCTATGATGGGCCCATTAATAGACGGAAATAAAGTTCGAATCCGATTGCTTTTATTGTGTTCGAACCGTACTATTCGGATACGCTTCGTTAAACTAATGTGAAATTATATCTCGTGAAGTTGTCGAACCTGTGGACAATTGCATTATACGTTTGTAACTTTTATTTTGATGTGATGTGTAGGCGACGCGCAATTAATTGGCGTGCACATACAGGAACGTTCGAAAATTATACACAAGTGCCAAAAACTCGATTTCGACGGATTGCAACAGTGTCAAAAATAGGTGAATCCAAATGCGATGCCCTAATGTGCCTTTGTTTTATCTAGGCCCAAACCTACGAGCTTTGGACTCAATCCCAGAAGAGTGAAACATGAACCACAATGTGACGACCAAACAATCGAATAGAGATTAGAATCTATACAGATAACTCAGACATCGTAGAACACAAAAACGCGCTTTTAATAAATGTACTATTGCGGCAGAAAAATCCGGACAAGTGTTATGGGCTATTTTGACTCTTTTTTAGCAAGTATAGCAGTATAAAGCAGTCGTTTGTCATGTTCATGTCAATTTTGATGTAGCCATTTCCCTTTAATATCGTGAATAGTGCCTTTGGTGACTCCAAATATATTACCTAATCTTCTTATAGATCATATTTTCCGAAGAAATTAATGAGATATGTCAATAATGATTTAGAAGTGAAGTACCATTTGGCAAGTCAAAAGCCAGATTTAAACTACCGTCTGTACTATAGTAATGTACTATTGCGGCAACAAAAATCGGACACTTAAGATAATGTACATAGTTTAAATCTGGCTTTTGCTTGTCAAATTTTATTTCATTTTTAAATCATTATTGACATATGTATGTCATTACACTGCCGTTAAGTGGTTCTAAAGAAATGCAAGTAATTACATTTCTTCGGGGAGAATGATCAATAAGAAGACTAGGTAATATATTTGGAGTCACCAAAGGCACTATTCACGACATTAAAGAAAAATGGCTACATCAAAATTGACATGAACATGACAAACGATTGGTTTATACTGCTATACTTGCTAAAAAAGAGTCAAAATAGCCTAAGAGAGACAAGGAGACAAGGTAAGGTAGAGTCTCCAAAGGCACTATTCACGACATCAAAAAGAAATTGCTACATCAAAATTGACATGAATATGACAAACGATTGGTTTACACTGCTCACAAATAGTCAAAGCAGTCTTATAAGACTTGTCCGGCGTTTTGTTGCACATTGTACGGTATGAGAAAATAGCAATAGGTGGATTATCTATAATTTTGGGAGAGTAACAAATTTGAGCTTGTCAGAAGTAAGAATAGGTCAGATGGAAGGAGTAAGAAAAGAAGAAGAAATAGTAAAAGGAAAAAAGCTTTTGGAATAAATCAATTACTACTCAGAATAAGAAAGAATATATATATCACGGTACGGCAGGCCTTAAACGCCCAGTGCTTGTTCGGAGCTACCAGGCCGTATAAATAAGTATACTGTACCGCTCCAGGCCTGCCTAGTGACATTTTCTTACTTTTCGCAGCAGATATGCTACCTCCAATAGGAGGATATAATAAAAGTAAATGTGTTTATATGCTTAGTAAAATCAAAAACATCACATAATAAAGAAAAAGACAGACAAGAATAAATACAAATAAGTAAGAAGGGATAGAACTGCAAAATATAGTGGGGTACATAAAGGCGATGACTTGTGTGAATGGAACACATAATGCGAAATAAACCAATGGAAGTAATCAAGAGAATAACAAAACGGGTGTCATTAAAATAGACAATAAAACGGTGTACTGACATCGAAGATGATATTAAAACCGAAAAGAGCGGTAAGATGGAAGGTTGCACCGTGTAATAAATTAAACCAAAACGTTTGAAAGTGAGTCATACCCTGCAGGATTGAATAACTAAGTGATAGTAACAATAGGGACCACGGTATTACATCACACCGTATTACAAAATAGCGTTTGCCAATTAATCCTTATTGCAGAATTAACTCCAACAAGAGCAAACCCGATCCGAGGCCCTTATTAATTTGGTAATTTCCATATACATAAAATAAATAAGATTACTCTTATCACGTGTTTCGGAAATAATCTAGATACGTATCCCGGCAACTAAGTTACCAACCTTAGTGGAAGAACTGGTGGAAATAAGTATCATCAGCGACATCTGGCCAACGCTTAAAACGAACACCGTTCAATGAACATTACAATTTCAAAGTGCTGCACAATAAAGTCACACTGAATACCCGCACGAATCACTCCAAAGCACTGCTGACACATTGTTCGTTTTGGATATTGGCTAGATATTGCTAGTGATACTTAATTTCTCCAGATTTTTCACTGAGGAAGGTAACTTAGTTGCCTGAAAACGAATCTGGATTATTTCCGGGAGACGTGATAGGGGTAATTTTATTGCTTTTATATATTATTTTAACCACACAAACATTTTCAATTTCCACATATATAATATATCCGCGCATGGAGGATATCGCGAAAAGAGTACGATAAAGAACAAAACAAAAAACAATCACGGGTCTGACGTTGACACGTGTTCACGGCTGCAATTGCTTCTGCGGATGCCAGACCCGTTATTGTTTTTTGTTTTGTACTTTATTGTAGTTTCCACAAAGTCCTCCATCGTCCGCTGTGCGACACGAATAAATGGTCGGTCGCCATTTGTTGCTCTATCTCTTTATCTCTATTCTTCCACATTTATCTAATTAATCTATATAGAAAACTTAGGTACCTATAAGAATCAGGTATTTAAAATTATAAAATTGAAAATAATATTTATATTTAGAGTAATTCGATAACGCGTACCGATTAGGACTAACGCTGTTAATGTTATCGAATTGTTCATTTTAGCGAATGTTTTAGGAGAAACACAATAAGTTTAACATCATATGTTGTTTGTTTCTGCTGAGATGCCGGTTTTAAATTGCTGGCTATAACTTATTATCTTGAAATTACTTTCGCACTTTAAGGTTTTTGTTCTTCTGGCGAGTGAGAAAAGTATTATTCAAAGGTGAAATGAACCGCTCAAGTTTTATATAAAAAGTCACCTTCGTTTGGTGAAACTATAATTTCATATTTAATTTACAAGACCGGTGCTAAATGAAAATAAAGGAAACATTAAGGAGATGGGAAAGAAAAATACTCCGTAGGATTTTGGCAGGGAAGAAAGCAGAAGACGAACACTTACCAAGCCCGAATAAGGAAATCTACGACATCTATAAAGAACCACAATTGGATGCAGTAGTCAAGTCGAGGAGGTTGCAGTGGCTGGGGCACATGGAAAGAATGAAGGAAGTGCTAACAGTGAGGAAAATGGCGTGGAGGGTGCCAGAGAATAAAAGAGGAAGGATAAGATGACGATGCAGAGAAGCGGTAGTAGAAGATTTTTTCGGAACAAGGGAATAGCATGGTGGAAAAAGAAAACTAAAGAAATAGCGAAGCTCTGGGCCTAAGAGGCTTGCTGAAATTTTATATTTTATCTATAATTCATCTACGTCCACAGTGGTGGTTACTAGTAGGTATTACTATTTAATCGCGTTAAGGAAAATAGCGCCACCATGTTGCGTAATAGTTCCCCAAGATAAGGACGGAATTGGACTGTATCGATAAGAAATGTTCGCATCAACGCAGTCAGGAAACTATTTTCAAGTACTGAGTACTTAGGTCTTGCTGTGAGGTGTCAGTAGCAGTAGTAAGGTTACATTAAAAAATAAAAAAGGGAATTACGTAATAACGAAAAGACTTAATTCACGTTTTGCATGAGAACGGTTAAAATCTGAAAACCAATTTAATGGTATTCTAGAGAGCGAATGCACACTGAATGCTTGACTCGAACAAGTGCAAAATGAAATGGTTGAAAGCCTTCCCACCAAATATCTTGGCATGCGTGGTCCTGTGAAATATTCCATTACACTAGCCCGGAATTCCGATTTGTGTCGGCAAGATGTCAAGTTTATGGAATACCCAGACATAATTTATTTTTTCTTTTCGTCATTATTAGCAAAGAAGATTACATAAACCTTCAAACACTCTACATTTCAGATGTTCGTGTAGTTTGAAAAAATAATAAGACGCTCAATGTGCATTAGTTATTTTAAGAAGTAGGTATGTAGTTAGCGTAATTCCTGCAAAAGTATAATACATATCTCGGACTTAATACAATTCGTGTTTAATTTCTGCGTAATCTAGGTCACCGTAAGGAGCTTTTGAAACGAATTTACTATAGGCGTAAATTCGGTTCTATTTCGATCGTAACTGCCGCACAAAAGAAACGAAAGAACGACGGATTAAAAGAAAATAAATGTATCTGATCCGTATCAATGTAAGTGCAGTATTTATACGTGTATTGCGGAGTACCTGCTGTGCGTAAGCGGTCTGTCTTCGAAATTACGTAGCTACACACATAGGAAGGTGGGTAGGTAGGTACACATTGTCGGCGTAACGTCGTTACGTTACATGCATATACACATGCGTTGGAATGACATTTCCGTATAGTGTAGTTTGGAAATAGGGCATTGGTCTGTGTAGATGTAGTATAACGTACGATTATATATACGAGTAAGTATAAAAATCGTATTCTGGGTAAGTAGATTTTGAATTTTTCAATGGAAAATGAAAGTGTATCATTAATGATTCATCTTTTTGATAACAAAACTAAACTTTGTGTCATGTATGCAGTGAAGGAGAGTGTTGAACACAAGTGGGGTTGGACGTTTGGAAATGATCGAACACGCATAATGAGAAAAAGATGATTTTCCAAGAGTTGGCAACAAACTAGTTCAAACTGTTAGGGTAAATACTCGAGAAGCCCATCGCTTCACTATTTCAGAATTTCACGACCAATTTTCCGACATTTCCGAAACAGTTTTGTAGGAGATCGTTACAGAAAGATTAGAGCATCACTAATTTTGTGCTTGCCAGGTCTCAAAAAACTACTGACTGTATATCAGAAAGCACAGCATGCGGTCTCTGTCTTCATATCTGTAATGTATTATAGCGTAGGAGGTGCAACAAGTGACGAAACTTGAGTTTCATATGTGAACGTGAGATCCAGTTTATGAAATGGGACCACGCTGACCTACGTAACTCGAGGAAGTGTCATCAAACTCTCCCTTTCAGGAAAATGACGGGTAGTGTCTTTTGGGACAGAGACGATATAGACACACGATCGAAATACATAAGTTTACCATGAGAAAAGTTAAACGGAGCCACAAACGTTGTGGGCTGTTGGAAGGCAAGGCAGTAATCTTGCATGCATCCAAGAACATTTTCAGCTGTTCAATTGGAATGTCTTCCACCATGCTCCTCATAGCCAGAATTTGGCTGGAAATTACTTAGCCATCCCTTCGTGCATGTGAAAATTTGACTTGTTTTGCAGTGGAAAATGGTATTGTAAATTACTTACCCGGCGGTGAACTTCTTTGACTCGGGTATTGCACCCGCAAGTCTATTGTTCCTTTTACAACGAAGTTCTTTTAGCGAGGTTCAGCGGCGAGAGTTAACTGGGAAAAAGTGACATGCTTGAAATCGTCAAATACACGCTTTTTAGCGTTTTCTCTCTCTCACACACACATCGAAGGAGCAAAATTTGCTGTACTTGCGTCTCCCCCATAAGATGATTCCCTTTATTCGGACTCGAATTTACTTCAAAATCAAATTCAACTTATTTACCGTCGGTTTCGAAATGAAATACTTTTTCTTTATACAATGTTTTTATTGGATTTTAGAATTTTATCTTTTATTCAAATAAGCACCAAATGGTTAATTCTTTCATTTATTCTTTCTCTCTCACACACACACGCATACTTATCGCATCCTATTTGCCCCCTCCTATCAGATGACGCTCTTATTATTCGAACTCGAATTTACTTCAAATTCAACAACTGATTTACCATCGGTTTCTAAATCAAATACGTTTTCTTTATACATTGTTTATTCAATTATAGAATTTTATCTTTTATTCAAATAAGCATCAAATGCGTGTCGGGTGTCCCACGACACCTGTCCTCTTTATTTCTTTCTTTCTTTTAATAACAATGTTTTTCTGTCCATCAAATTATTGTCAGTTCATTCAAACTGATTAATTCTAGAAAATACATTTCACAAGTCCATATCTTGAAAGGAATATCCTTCAGATCTTATACTTTCAATATTTCGTATCATCCAAGCATCATGCTTATTCAGAGATTTGTCTCAAAGAAATTGTGGACTGTATCCCTTAATAGGAGTATTTGTTTTAACACGAGCTAAGAAAAGTAAGATGCATCACTCATCTTCCCTCTGTAGCATGATAACCTGATGTGTGGATCTTTATAATTTACCTCGATTTGTTCCGATCCATCATACCTATATTCATCTAAACGATCAGCATTCAAAGTTTTAGTACTTCAATATGTATATGACAGTTTTACATACTCGAGAACTATTTCCCGTACAATCGTGTTCCCAGTCATTAAATTACAGCTAGTGTGTAAAGACCTACTTCGTGGACACAATTGTATGTGCCAAATGTAGGGAAAAGGACAATGGTTTGTTAGCAGCAAACGACCGTGCATTAGGCTTCATCGACACCATGTAATTGTCAGCATCAAAGGAAACACATCCTCCTTCAGATCGCTATATCTTATGAAACTAGATTTGTATATAAATGTCTCGTTATGTACATATACAGCTACCGAAGCTTCTCATTTTATAACGGACTGTATTTACCTACCCATCCCATACCGTCAGATTATACCGTATAGCGGTGTAATAACAGATAACGTACGTTAAACGTACAATCGAAACATGAACCGGGGTGTGGCAGCTTCGAACTCACTGTTTGTCCGCACTTGTCACAGGAGATGAGTACCTTCCACGACCGCCTCTAAGCGTCCGCATACTTCTTCGCCGTCTAGCTATGTATGCAACTATGAAGCAGTAACGGAGTTAAGTAGGTATGGTACGTATGTATGTACGTAGTACGACGTACTACTTCCACTTGTCACGATCTGTCCGATAGGGACAATGTCAAAGCGGATTAATAAATCATTTTCGTTACGAAAACGAAACGTTGAATTCTAAATGTAGTCGCCGCTTTTCATAGATCTACGGATCTATAATGTATCTTATATGCGCATGTATAATGTGATCCGTGCGAGAAAGACGTACGACTACGGTTAGATAAAGTAATTTTTTCTCCTTGGATCCGAAGGAAATTGCGTTTTATTGTGTACAGAATGAATGATTAATTCGTCAACAAATTCAAAAGAAGGAAAGCTGATGCTATTCCAAGACAGAACATGCTATGAGAGCAGATCCAACAAATTCATTTCATTTTATTCATTCAGACCGCTTCGAATTTTTCAAAAACAAAGAAATTGAAATATAGTAGGTATATTGATACGTCAGTCAAATCTGTTGAATAACGTTAGAAGCGCGACCCCAAGAAATGGGAAACTTTCTGGTTTTATTAACACAGTAGAAAAATATTAGAATGTCTTTTACATTTTTCTTCTTCATACAGCATTAAGTATCGAGGAGGTGAGCATGGCAAGTTGTAGTGATGATTGTTTTCCATTAAACTAGTGTACCACGCAACTGCTATTTGAATGGGACAAGGTTAATGCTTAAGACATTATTGCATAGTCAACTTTTTCTTTTTTAGCAGGTTTTTAGTGCCCTCTCAAGCGTCGGATTAGGGTTCCGGTTCTTCTATTATCCATTTCTTCCACACTGTCCTGTCTTCTGTTAGTCTTCTTAGGTCCTCTATGGTTTTTCCTTTTTCTTTCCCATATTCTTTGATCTGCTTCATCCATTTCCTTCTATTTTTTGCCAGTCTGTCTAGATTCATCTTTACCACATGCCTGTGCCAAGGTTAATTGCTTTATTTTGATCTTTTCTAGCATTGATTTCTGGCTTACTGCTTTCCTAATGTGATCGTTTCTTATTCTGTGCAATTTGGTTACTTCTGCTATCTTTCTCCAATGTATTCATCTTTGTCTCTTGGTTTTTATTTTCCGTCCAGTTTTCATTCGCGTATGGCAGAGTTGGGACTGTAATTGCATTGTGGATCTTCAACTTTACTTTCCTATCTATTTATTAGTGTCCCAATATTGTCTTGTTGATGGTGTAGTAAATTTTTGTAATTTGCTATTTCAGTATCCAATCTTGCATCGTTCGTCACTACGCTGATAACGTTAAAATTGTTTCTAAGATTTCATCAGACGATGGTGCTAGACTTCTCCAGACAAACATAAATAAGATGGTCTAGTGGTACAATCTCTCTAAATTATTCTTAAACATACGAAAGTGTTACGTACATTCGTTTTGTCGATCTATATCATACTTTTCCATCAATTACACCATCAATAATGTTGTGATCAAGGGAAAAGCGGAAGTCAGGGACTTAGGGATTGCCTTTGATAGTAACTATACTTTCAAGTCTCACATATCATCGATCTGTTCTGATGCATTTCGAGGGTCCGGTCTTGTTGAAGGTGCTGTACGCCTTAGTCCTTAGCAAATTGGAATACATACCTTTGGCGTGGTATCCCTTGCACATGTGTGACTATTTACCACTAGAGCGCATCCACAGAAAATTTTTGAAGTTTATGTCCTTCAAACAGGATGGCATACATACATATGTATATCCAGATGTTGGTACTTTGCAATCCGATTTACTGGAACGACACGGTATGGTCTCACTGGCATCCCGAAGGGATATGATTTGCAAAGAAATGTCTTCTTAACTTGATGAACTACAAGGTCGACTGCGCATTTTTATTGCAGCGACTGGCAGTTCATGTATCGTGTATCAACTCCAAGACCGACTGCAGCTTCAGAGTACCCTTTGCTATGACGAACATCATTAAGCGGACGCCGATCTATGTCATGTGTAAACTGGTTAATAAATGTAAGGATGAATTTACATCTTTTGTTCTTTATATTTTTCCGTACATAAGTTTCAGGCTACTATATTGTATTCATATTGTAAGTTTTGCCCTGTTAATAAGGTGACAAAGTGTTGGGCAAATAAATAGTATTATTATTATTATTATTATTGCGCTACTAAGATATTCATAGGTCGATGCTATTAGTTTTTCTCTATATTTTATCTGGCCCTCCAATTGTTCATGTGCTTGTTCTTTTGTTGAATATCATTAATTTTGTTTTCTCTGTATTTACTTCCATTCTCGTGCTTTCTATCTCTTTTGTCCACAAGTTCAGTAGTTTTTGCATATTGCTTTTGGAATTCCATATGAGTACCACATCGTCAGCCTAGAGGAGATCACTTACGTTCACCGGTTCAAAGTTTTTATATCCTAGAACGTATTGAGCCGTTCCCCTTTTTGCCTTATTGCTTTCTTATTCATTATGATTATAAATAGTAGTAGATACCTAAAACGTCAAATTCAAACAGAAAATAAATATTTATCTTTGGATTAGGTCTACCATTATAGGTCAGTTAGAAAAGAAAAATTTCTTTTTTTTTTTATTATAGGATATCGAGAACGGACTATTGATAATACTACGCAACCTTAACATCGTTCTTCTTTCGTTGCTAGAAACCTTCACACGGCTCAATTAACTCCATAATGATAGTTTCCCGACTTCACTCTAGCAGTTGGTGACGATGTCCGGCTATCAAACGAAACAGTAACTATGAATGATAAAAGAAGAGATCCAAGCACTACTGGCCTCTAATTTGGAAGCCAATTGCCGCGACTTCCGAACTTAATTGCCTGTTTTCCTTTGCTTATTTCATAATGGCCTGTTTAGAAGAATTGACAGCATTATCATTTATGTGATCGAAAATCGTGCTTCGTATAGTGGGACTAATAATCTAACCTCTACCAATCAGTCAATTAATTTTTGGAATTGTTTTCCTCTTGTAATTAAACCATTACATCTTAGAAATTGAATCATAGCATATTTTGTGTGAACTATTTGGCAGACGACAGTGGACAGATATGGTTATCCATTCACTCTTCAAAGGTGCAGAAATCAACTTGCCAACGTCTTCGTCAACTTCCACTAATGGGAATGATACCAAAAGAAGAATACCTATATTTCGTGACCAATAAACTGGTAAACATAAAATTGTCAAAAGAAGAAATTGTTTGTGTATCATTGAATATGTTTTACTCTAATTTTGCTTTGCCTCTTCAAGGCACGTTTGAAAAAATGCTTCAGTATTGCCTAAATAGTTAGCTAGTTAGTAGAACGCCTTGTTAGTATAGTATCTATATATAGTTGACCTCTTGACAGAGCAATATAGGGAATTGCAACACCCTGGTGGGTAGTTGTCCCTGAGACAGCAAGACTGGATAGCGCTCCGAATGTTATCTAACGCCGGAAGACGATGACCGTTAAGCGCGGCGTTGTCACATCGCTGCTTATTCTTCGATCCATATATTGTATGGTAATGGGACTAGGCGTGTATAACATTCCATAGTTTTAAACGGAGTTTAAGTACATTTTCGTGTGTAATATAAGATTTTGCACTTTTCTGAAGGATCACCTCTCTTTTGTTCCGTTTCCTCATCTCCTGATGATTTCTCCTAATTATAGATCTGAGGTTCTACTAGACAATATTTGCTTAGTTTTCACTTGGGTATGTTCTCTATTCCAATTGTTTTCTCAACTGTTTTGTCTTGACCAGTTATAATAGAATTACTACACTTTTGGCTTTCCGGTTTGCAAAGTCATCGTCAGTTACATATCGAAAAAGAATCAACAATGCGCTTCTCTCACCCCATTACTATTAACCTTAAAATTATCGTACTGAAAATACATTCTTCTAATTTCTCCATTTCTATTGTTTAATGTTACTGATCCTATGGAATGCGACATTAAGATCATTGAATTTTAAAATATGCCAGCTGTCTATTTATGGTCATCTCCATACCAACTCCCACACGTATGGCTTGCTGATTCATCTCGATCTTTTTCGAATCTGCTCAATTAATTCAATCCGTTCAAGAATAATGGATGTCTTCGACGTAAGATAGAATACGAAGGTTCGATTGTCGACACCATATTTATCAAGATGTGCGAATTTTAAGCTCTAGACTCTGTCACCCGCAACAAAAATTCCGGTAACTATAATTTATAACGGATTTTAATGGAAGGAACGTATTTAAATAATGTCGTATATAAATAATATAGTATTGTGTAGATTTGACACTGCGCCGTTGCACATACATCAATTTAAGTATGTGCATACGTACACACACGTGCGTTTCTTTTTGTACACATCATTCTCTACAGGTATATGCTTATAAAATCTCCCCACGCATGATTGCTCGTGGATGATAGATCGTTCGGGCAGATTTATGCTCATGTGTGGTCGAAATTGCAATGCTCCAATCTTTGTTTTATCGCAAAAGCTGGCCCGAACACGTTCGCCGCTCGAAATGTATCTTTACCTTTATGAAAACGGTCGTCTTTTTCGAACTGATCCGTTTAGAATTGAATTGGATTCAGCTTTCAGTTGTATTTCAATTAGATACGCTATCTTAAACGTCGAATGGTCTTTAAAATACTTACATACGTTTGTATGTGTAGCTATTACTAAGTATATCATATGGCCATAAATATCGGCGAAATGCCTCTTATTTATCGTTGATATTCACGGATAAAATTATATACCAGTCAGCGCGATTTTATAACTCTTAAAACTTCAAGATATTATCGCGCATTTAATTTGCATATCGCTATAATGGTATTGAATAAATATGCATATATAGTCACCCACACTTAGCGGTGAAAAATATTTGGTCAACCATCAAATCGAAAGTCATTTCAATAAACATATGAAAGGTGTAGATATGTATTAATATCTATATTGCGAATAATACTATAAGTGTTAATCGACGAACTATCAGTCTGGGTTCAGTTCAACTAAGGGAAACCAAAGAATTGAGATAGCTATTTACCATTCTAAATATTTAGATCAGTTTTATTCTTCGTTGATCTTTGATAACATTTTGAAACAAATGTAGGGGTTAACATTTGGACAAATACGTCATTTTAAACCAAATATTCAAACTTTGGACAATCGATTTTTCATACTTGATTCATCATTGGAGTCTTTCAAATGATATAAAACTAACAACTGAAATCTTATGGGTGTAGTTACTGGTTGATATAAGCCAAATTTTCTTCATAACATTTCAGTAACTAGATTTACTTGTATTTTTATTCAAATTAATACATTTGCGTCAACAATACTAGAAGAATAAAAACCATTAACCGCATACAGGAGCTTTCCAGATTTGTTTCCTTAAATTGTCGTGAAAGTCTGTGTGTCTAACGATTTTACGAATGTTTGGAATCTACAACTTTTCTTTAGTTTTTTTGTCTTGTACGTTGGTGATAACGTCAGGAAATATCTGCTTTATTTTGGTTTTTCGGTGTTTGTATATATGTATTTCGTTTTCCCCCATAAAGGAATCAGTAGGTGTAAAGTTCGGTGACCAAGCACGGCATCTTATGATGTAATGATTTTATTTTGTAATCAGAACTGCATTGTATCTAAATGTCATTCAATACTTCCATTTATAGGATATCAATGTATTCAGGAAAACTACAACCAACTATCGATTTCGGTTACAAAAAGTAGGGGTTGCTATTAAAAAAATGGATGAGGGCATATCTTGAAAACAGGTGAATAAGAAATTTCGCGAAATAGCAGAAAATGTCCTACTTAAAAGATAGAAATTTCAGTATTTTTCATAAATCGTAATAGTTTCTAATTTACACGCAATACTCCTGACTTTTCGTACACATTGTACGTACCACTGTGTGCAATCAAAATTTTGTTTGCATGAATATGCCAATCGATTTATGCTAAGAGCATGTGTTACAAGTAAAGTACCAGTTCATACAAATAAAAATATTTTCCATTATTTCTATTTACTTTCTCGCAACGCAATCAACTCAAGAATGATAAAATAATAGTCAAATATGCACTAACAATTTTCGTGTTGACGTGTAGTCATGAAAAATTATCTTGGATAATTTACGGTTAAGCAAATATTGTTAACGATACACGCAGTTTTCTTCTTCTTGCTGTTCTTATCTTTTCCCTTCAAATATCGCAAAAATACGGCAATAATATTCGATGTTGGCCTAGGATATAAAATGAAAATAAAACTTGATATGTTACAGATATGATTAAAAATTGATATAATATACCTACAGAAACCAATAATTTGGTGCGCATTGAAGTGTCAACACACTTCGCACTATTCGATTAAATTATTAATTCCCGACACGTCGCGTTTCAATGGCTATCTTGGTCATCATCTTTAACCATATTGAACTGAATGGAAGGAGCTGAAAAATGTAAGGTTCATGTTTTATTACGTACTATGTCTATGTTATAATGGTAATTGTTGGGTGAATGCTTGCGCAGAAACACACGTTAGGGTTTTTAGACTATTTGCTCATTTACGATTTTAAGAATTACAACAAATTCAGTAAATATAGAATGGAGTATGCGCATCTGGGCTATGATGGACCCTAAATTCTTCTCTAATAACCATATTAATTTCCAAGATATACACTAATGCAGTAAACTTTTGAGTAAAATAATTTATTTTTTCAATGTTGATTTTCAAAATACTTTATGTAGGTACATACCGATTCAAAGTAAGAGAACTACCAATTCTAGACCAATAATGCAATATTATTGATCTAAAACTAGATCGATTCATCCGAAGCTTCGTTGCCGCACTTCCGGCAATTCTATCTGTAAATTGTACACTCTCAAATCGAAGTGGACCATAATATATCTATATCTTTTGTAGAGTGATGTAAATAAAAGAATATAAATGATGTAGATAAGCGATATACAAGATGCCTATTGTTCACACTGTACGTTCAATGGTAATAAAGAAAATCAGGATTAAGCATTTTGTGGATAAGAAGAAATATATGGGCACAATCAAAGCATCAACAGGAAGTACCATTTTCCTTTATTTATCATTTCCCTCACAAAATTTTAGAAAAATAATTTGGTTTTAGGCTCAGTTTTGTAAAACATTTAACGAAAAATAACCTAAGTTAGTGACCTAAGTTCAACCTGAAGTTCAACCTAAATATTAACTGAGCTAGCAAAAACGGCCGAATGTTATCTACATCTTGCATAAATTTCTCGATTGCAAGTGGTACAATTTAAACAAATGCAATCATAGAAAATCTCAGTGCTTCAACCATATGTATGTTGCTCCCATCAACGCGCACTATATACACATATTTTATAAATAATTCCAGCAATGTTACCGATAATTTCACACACCGTTGAATACGCTGACCGTAGCGTTACAAACTTTCAAATTTAAAACTACCCGTTAAAAAGAGGTTTGCTCTGGGGCCTCGAGCGCCATTTGCGGTTTACTTACCGGGCTGCATTATAGTATATAAAACACACGCACGGCTTCATTGTCCTCCTCAAATTACGAATGAAAATTCTTTCAAGTATTAAACTTTGTATACCGACGCGTAAGTATACGAATACGTTCTTGCCTCCGGTGGTCAATTTCTTCCAGCTATGGAATCAGACGTTTTTATTGGGTCGAATTTTGAATGGATATGAGTCGATAATGGGCACCTACGTAACCCAGTAATGATATTTTAAGCGGGAAAGAAAGCAATGTGAAGGGCAAAAGGTAAAAGGTAACCTCCTCTGCAAAATATGTTTATTTTGAGAAGAGTCCATTATTTGAAAATAATGCTTTTGTAAGTTAGACGGAAATGATTCAATATAAAAACTTTTAAGGCGATATTATAACACAAAATTAGGTGAGTACTTTTACATACATATATATATATATATATATATATATATATATATGTATATGTATATACATACGTATACAGCCTCAAGTGGCATTTCGACGCATTATGTAAGACCATGTTTTTGCCAAAGTTAGCGCTCTGGCTGAAGGCAGTTGCAACAACATATAATTTTGGTGACGGCGTTACAAGAACCTACAATACACTTAATACCAAAATTTATAGGTAGTGTTTGGTTAGAACAGGGACAATATATATCCTTGTAGGAAAGACAAAGAAAAATGTTAGACATAAGATGGCCAAACGTGTATATTAGAAAGACCTGTAGTAGTAAAATACGTAGGTCATTGCACGACGATTAAACAGGCCACGCTATCACGAAATATGTGATGATATGACATGGATTTGTTTCGTCAATAAGGTGAATAACAGTATCTGGATGCAGATGCAGTTCCATAGTGTTTGTCAGCCAAGAATTCATCAGTTCAATTATGTATGTAAAACCGCTAATAGATGCTTGGCTCTTCTTCTCTCAATTTTGTTGAACTCCATATTTTGTGCTTTAACAATATGTCGATAAAACTCTCATCCCTAGTACAAGATTTTAAAATTGCTGATGTTTTTGGTGGTTTCTGTGCTGTAGTCCGATCCATGTAAATATTTTGTGGAGGGTAGATACTTACCACAATTTCTTGTATATTAGATCTGACGATTTTCTACAAATACTTCACTTTTGGAAACAATACTTCGTAAATGTGTTGTTGTTCTTTCTCGCACTTCTTTGAATTTCTTTAGATATTTGTCACCGTACCAATTTTTCAAACAAATTATTATCCTTGGAACTGAATTTCAGTATTACAACCATTTCCGATGGTTTTGGTAGCTTTTGCGTACACAAATACAATTTTGTTTGGGCTTGAGTAACTCCTTCTTGCATACCATACCGTATTCCTTCCTAAACTTTCGCAAATATTTTGGATATTTTCGGGTCTATCTCTTTTTCAAAAAAAGAGAAAAGCATCTTCCACATCGAGTTTTATTATTATTAATACGAATTATTGATATTTTTGGTAAGCCTTGTACCTTAATTATCGCACCGATTCCATTTTGATCGGATATATTGCAGACGATGATATCTTGCGAACGTCTAGGTTTTAGAAATATTTCTTGGTCTCACGAGTCTACCCTGCAATGTCCCCAATTTTCTCGATATTGCTAATCTTTCTACTGAATTCAAATATTGCCAATATTATAGCCGTTGTTTGAGCTTAATTGATAATTCTCCATCCCAGAAAAGTAAACATATTAATTCCTTCCAAAGATTTTACGACTATGATTTATTTGAAGACAAACTTCGAAGTTCTCGTTTTTATTGAAGTCTTGCTCTAGACAGACGCTAGTAGATTTAAGGAAATTCTTTTGAATATTCAAAATTTCCTGCAGATATTTGCACAATATTCTGTGATAAGGCATAGATATATATAATGTCATCGAAAGAAAAACTTCAATTCTGGACAAGCGTTGGGTTTAAAAAGGAGTGGCCTAATATCAAGTAGCAAGGTATGTCCGTTATTTAACGCATATTTTGGTCCATATACATATTCGTGTGATGATCTGCCTTACTACGTATTATTGGATTGGTTGTTTAATAATTTAGAATAGCATCCAGTTACCAGAACTTTTTGAGATTCCATGAAAGATGACATGAATATTTGATTACATCTTCGATGTTCTTCTTACTCCGTTTGAAGTTGTATCCACATAACCAAATCCGAGTAGATTTCTTTCTCGCTGTCCCATAAATAACAGTTAACCATAAAACTCGATTAGGTCCTATCTAAAATCGACTATATAATCGAAATATCGAGAAGCGTTCGCGTTCGATCAATGCTGAGGGCGTTGTCGCACCGATAAGTCCTGAAGAATCTGCTTCTCGCTAATGAGACATGACCGAGACGGTATTGTGTAACAATTTTTTCTGGCCTGTGTGGGAGAGATTCCGACGAAGTGGATCGACCGACTCTCTCAGCCCAGCTCACCGGGTTTCGCGTCTGACGACCGTCTTAACTGGGTATACCGTACATGTATACAACGACGTATAAGTTACGCATTGACAAGGCGATAAATTTGTCCAACGGTCGGCGACTACAAGTGCCGGACGGATAGGGTAAGAGGGACCGTGTCCGTGCGCGTTTTCACGATCCGAAAATGAGCGGCACGTCGGTTGTTAAGTAAGCATCCGAGCCGGCAGCACAGACACCCACAAAAACAAACCCGAACGCGGTGCAGAAGAAAAGGAGGCGCAGGAGGAGCAAGAGGAGGAGGACGAAGAAGAGAAGAAAAAGAAGAAGACGCGGCGAAGACAGGTAGAATAGGAATGCGAGCCCGCCGCTGTTGACCGATGACACAAGCTAAAAAGATCTCCCGCGCTTCGAACAGAGTAGATCTATAAAAGTGCTGTCGTCGGAGAATTATGAAGCGTTATTTGTTAGTTTGTTTTGCAGAAGAAGAAACGGTTTTTGCATGTAGATCGTGCTCGCTAAAAGTTTACCTTCTGGTTCACATGTTTTATAATTCGTCATTACGACACTATTCTCGCAAGTATAGTTTACGGTATTAGATAATGCTTATCCTCAATAGCACCATTGGATTTTGATACAAATTTCGTCCTTCGTCCTGATCATCCCAAGATCTCATTTGAAAAATTAATTTCAAAATGATTGTCATGAATATTAAGATTTATCATCGTTATATATATATATATATATATATATATATATATTTGATACATATTGGGGAATTCCTTAATTGAATTTCTCATATGTACAAACATCAAGTATACTACTATTTATAGACGTAAGTCGATAATGGAAACTACTTCTCACAAAAGTTGCACTGATGAGCGGTAAACCGCGAAACGCGTCTGCAAATGGTGGGAGGTAGTTTTCCAATCATATTACATATCACATTTTCCAGGGTGGATTACCCGATCAAGCGTAACAGCAGCTCTGCGTGAGGATGTACGAAAAATAGTTGTACACTCGTGTAGAGTAGAAACTGCAAAAATACGCACGTTTGATACATATTGGGGAATTCCTTAATTGAATTTCTCATATGTACAAACATCAAGCATACTATATATATATATATATATATATATCGCTACATCCTTGCAAATATCTTCAACCTCCGTTTCAGTGGTATCATATTTCTTTAAACATCATCCTATTCTTCATGGCATTGTCGCTTCGTCTAGAATAACGAAATTGAAAATATTGCTTTGATAAAGAAATGAGGAAGATTTGACTGTATGCATTCTTCTCAGTTTATAAGAGCGTTTCCAGAGCGCTTCATCTACACGTAATCATGCTTTCTGTTGCTCTTCTGCAACTCGACAATTAAGGAGTAAGATTTCCCAAAACCACAGAAACAAAATAGATTTACAACGATACATTAATAGCAATCATCTGGAACATAATTATGAAAATTCTTCTCGTTTATGTTCTCTCGCTGAAGATGATAACTTATTGTTAGTTGTCGAAATACATACTACCGACTAGAATTTCGGTTGAGTAGAAGGTATTATTAGGAAAATCAACAAATCTAAAAGAAAGCTACCAGTGGATCAGTTCTACTTGAAAATATAATGTGGCATTTGAAAGCACCTCTATAGTCTGCTTCGTGACACATCTAGTTTGGGCAAACAACGGTAACAGCGTACAATTACGAAATAAGTTACGACAGCATCGCTGACTCCCCCTCTAGTCAATACGATGTATACACATATCTGAAACGAGATTAAAAAGAAGAATAATGAAATTGATGAAACCGGTAGACGTGCTCGACGGTCAATATATCTTTTGATTGATTTGATTTTTAGTAAATCTATTAAACCAGATGTTTCTTACACTCTCTCCTTTTTTCCAAGATTGTACCACATATGTTTGTAAAGTTCTTTGTTTAATGGCCCACAGCATTTGGTCAGGAAATGAATCATTTCGACCAGCCTCGAATTACAGTAAATAATTTCGGACTGCTTCATCTAGTGACGTGCTAGCTCTTTTGACACTATTCAGAAAGCACGTGGTAAGGTGTGATAACGTGTGTGGTAGCAATTTATTGATACTTTTTGACATATTTGCTTTTACTTTACCATTTAGTATAACGACGTAGTACATTGTTTAGAGCAAGTAGTGCACATCTTTAAAAAGTGAACTCAGAATATCTTTTTGATTTTATTAACTACCATCTTTATTATAGCCATAATAATTGGCTGAATAAGGAAAAACATTTGTTACAGTGTTGCCGTTATCTCTTATTTTCTTGGGAAAAACCCATTTCGACGTCCTCCAGGGCATAATACGAACAAAAAATTCAGCATTCTTTTGTTTTATTTCTTTTTTTTTTTTTCAAAGTAACTCTGGTTTATATTTTAATTTTATGGAATTTGGAAGAAGTCAACCTATTTTAACAGATAATAATATACTACAAGACCAGGTCGATAAATTTCCGTAAGGATAAGTGTATGTCACGAAATACACGAACATGTTTATTAAAATTTTCTGAAACTAAATGAAATTTTCCTGGTCCTTCTCAAAAAAAATGCTATGAATTTCAGTTGAAAATCCATCGTGTTCCAAAGATAACTCCTCAATGTCCTCTGGCATTCTATTTTTTATGTTGCATATTGTTATAGAAAGGAAAGTTTGGGTTTTACAAGATAATGTCCTCACCTGTTATTTTAGAAACCTTATCGCTTGATGCAGGTTTGAAACTAAAACGCATCAAACTAGCAAAATATAAGGACTAAATAGCATTCTAATAATTTAGAATAAACTCGAATAAAATATGTGCCTCCTCTTTTGAGTTGACAATAATTGTGAAATATGTTTCATGGAGCAAATGCATCATGCACCTCAGGGTCTTAAGCGATTTTTTCAATTAGGATGAGCAGTTAGTTATCGAAATACGTATTCTGAAATACCCAATTGACACTAAGAACGGAATATTCGAATTCTGACAGAGATTCGGGATTCAGAAACTCGAATCTTTATGACATTCTTGTCGTACGAATCTTTCAAATGCTTAGAAGATCGTGAAAAGTGTTAATGCACTTTCTTAACCAAAAATATCCATCGAACGTATCTGCATACTTTCCTGAATTGCCTTAAAAGTGTTTTAAAAAGGAGTTTCGTGATCTTGTGAACCCCTCAAATACATTTATGCATTTTGTTCTTAGTTACTTGAAGAGACTTTAGTTTTACGTCTAACGTTAAGGGTGTTCGTTACGTTGTCTCAAGATCGGTTACACGTAATTTTTTATTGATTCTAAAAGTACTGTTATCGTTGCTTTCTTGAAGTCCAGAAATGATGGTAAGCCCATGGTCATTTCTCTATTCCTTAATCGAGGTTAAATTCAACAATAAACAAGGAATTTACAAAAAGCTCGCCGATAAGACGTAGTTATCGTAACGAATACGCGGTATGCAAAATTTCGAGCCCGCAAACTTACGGGGTCTTCACTTATGATTGAAAAAAATTAAAGCTGTAGAAGCTCTTAACATTGTAACAAGACCCTAGTATTTTATCGGTGCAGACACTACTTTTAAGGATCACACACAATTTTCAAAATAGTTTTGGAACCAATAAAAAAATTTAAGTTGGAAAAAATACATCGTGACTCTCGACATCGTCTTTCTTTTCTACATTTACTGTGATCTAATGATTTTATGGAAAAAACGTAACTAATTTGAATTATTTCTTAAACATCTTTGATCAAATTACTTTAAACTTGATCCTAATCAAATGTTTAGTATTATTATATTTAATTTATTGTATATTTATTACTTTACTAACCGCATTTATATATATTATAATACCTATCGTTTCACTTCTCCTAGAGATAATAGAAAAACTCGGGAATTTCTTAGGGTTTGAATTCAGATTTGTCCTATCAAAAATAGTTACTGTTTTCCCCCTTTCTGTTCCAATTTCGACTATTACTTATAAATTAAATGTATATATATATATATATTTCGTGACCTTTTTATACTTATCTTATATGATAGAGATCTACCACTAATAGGTCAATAAAACAAGGCTGGTTTGAGCGATAGTTATATTTTCAGAACGTTTACAAACGTTTTCGGAACACCTTCCTTTTGAAATGCAAGTGTCATAAGATCTTTCCAAATTTTATTAGTAAGACCATGACGTTCTGAAAATATAACTATCGCTCAAACCAGCCTTGTTTTATTGACCTATTAGTGGTAGATCTCTATCATATAAGATAAGTATAAAAGGTCACGAAATATATATATATATATACATTTAATTTATTGTTTCTAGCCACAAAAATAGAAACTGTCATGGAACCAAATACGGAGAGCCTTGTTCTACAACATAATGAAAGAAGATTTAAGATCTTACTAGAAAAAATGGCTCGTCAAAAGAATAGACGCATTTTCCTTTTGAAATGCAAGTGTCATAAGATCTTTCCAAATTTTATTAGTAAGACCATGAGGAAGGTGTTCCGAAAACGTTTGTAAACGTTCTGAAAATATAACTATCGCTCAAACCAGCCTTGTTTTATTGACCTATTAGTGGTAGATCTCTATCATATAAGATTATTTATAAATTGAAATGCAGCGCTAAGCGCTTTCCTTTTTCCTTATTTCTGGTCGAATTAACTACAGGAGTACAACAAATGAAAATTGCTGGTTAACCTTAGATTTTACCAAGAATTTCAATCCGTAGAATTAAAAAGATTTTTGTGATAGGTAGAGCGTTTCTTACAATTAGATAATTTGATAAATTTAATTCTCGATTCCTTTTAGAGTATTAAATCGTATTAAAAGGAATTCTAACTTGTAAAGCTCTCTTTAACAGATCACAGTATATCTACTACGTAGATTTTGATTAATGCTGTTCCTTTGAGTCCAAACATTTCTTGTTTTGAATGTAAGTCAGGCATGTTTTCTTCGTTTTACAACGAAATATGTCGGTCTACACATCCGTCCGGCAAAATGGCACGCAATAAAGTAATAAAGCGGATTGATAAAAGCGGAATATCTATTATACGGGCTCCAATTTACGACGTACGTTTCTATACCTTCTCCGCATACCGCAATAAAATAACTAAAATAATATGTATAGATACACTGTGCGTGTTACATAGTACGTGTAAAGATGCGGATCGTAACCGTTGGAGAAAATATTAACACGCTTGTTTATGGGTCCGTAACAGGCCGAAGTGAAAATATAAGCCTAATTAATAATTCAGTTATCGGAGCACTGAAATTATGGCGGCCATATCTCAAATCGAACGTTGCTTTAAATTAACTCCTCGGCAAGGCGAAGTGGATAAGAAGACGTAGAAGAGGTAGACGAGGTAGACGAAGAAAAAGAAGCGGTAAAATGTAAATATGTACAGGAGGCAGCCGCGTTCCTGCTATCTCTTATGAACGCGGCCCATAAATGATCCAATCGAATAATAATTTAGCGAAAAGGGTGTGCAGTAGGATACGGCTGTATAGCGCGGTTGTATTACAACTCGGAGCGCCCGTGCATATCCCTCTAGATTAATGCTAAGCGTTTTTATGTGAGAACCGTTTGAACTTTTTCCTCGTCTTTCATTGCTTTCGTTCCTTTTTGGCCGAGAGAGCGGTTTTGCTCGATTTTGTTTTCATTCGCGAGCGACTATTTATGGCGATGTCCGCGAACACCTACATTTACACGCTGCCTTGTTAAAACACACACATTTTATGTACGTTTATGCAAATAATCCGTCGATACGTATGTATATGTATCGACTCGACGTATATTGTAGGCGTTCGCCCCGAACTGTCACAGATAAAGAAATTGTAATTGCAAATTTATACCGTTTCGATAATTTTCATTTCGTTTCAATCCTGTCTGCTAACGAACAGAATACGTTTAAAGATAAATAATAAACTTTCAAGTGCAATAGGAGACTAGTTGGACAAT
Organism: Chrysina gloriosa; assembly: GCA_038088585.1. NCBI lineage: Eukaryota > Metazoa > Arthropoda > Insecta > Coleoptera > Scarabaeidae > Chrysina > Chrysina gloriosa. The sequence goes on along the minus strand of CM076087.1, from coordinate 33,552,676 downwards.
ATGAATGGGTTTAGTTCAAAACCATATCCGGTAGTTTCCTAAACTAACAAGGAAATATATTATATATATATATATATATATATATATATTCTACACACATTCTATACACAGGATTCTCCAACAAGCGTCGCCATTTCAAGTTACATGAAAAACGAATCTTTTCCTGAAAAACTCATTATATTTTTATTTCAATATAAAGTTAAAACCATACCATTAAATGTGAAACACAATATCTGGTAATTGTTCGTCTCGGCACTTCTTACAAATGGTCATTCTTTTGAGGAAATTTCACACACATTTCTGAACGAATTTATGCTCTGATGTTATTTCTTTTGGATGTTCGATTGTTGTTAGACGCTTTGCGTAGATCTTTTCCTTCACGTAGCCCCAAAAAGTACTCTAACGGACTTAAATCGTAGGATCTTGGTGGCCAGTTAAAGTCTTGTCATTTCGAGAAAACACACGTCCTTTAGATTTTGATTGCAATAACGAGACTGTTTCACGACTTGCGTGGAATGTTGAAAATAAAGGTCATTCATGTGTAAAGCATCAACTTCAGGCCAAAACGGTCGGTCAAAATCGTTCGATAACGGATTACAGTAACTAAAACGGTAATTCCAGCGTCATTTTCAAAAAAACATACGGACGAATGACGCCACTAGCCAAAAGAGCCGACCAAATTAACAGTACTTTTGGATAGAGTGATTTTTCCACTATTTTTCTAGGGTTTCCAGAGCTTCAAGCGCGAAAATTTTGTTTTTCGATACATCTAGGCCTCGTCGCTCGGAATAATTTTTTTGAAAAATTGGGGTCATATTCTTGCATTTCTAACACACAGTGAATG